>OZ010788.1:454155314-455355314 GCA_963932465.1 Maratus speciosus | reverse complement strand
CCTAAAACGTGTAAATCCGTCGAAAACCGGAATTCGAAAGTTTTCATGAATCCAATACTTTCCTCTTGTAAAAATAGAAGAAAGTAATAAATATGAGAAGATGACCCTGACTTTTAATCAACTAAAACACGCTAAAAAATAGCAAACAAAAAAACTTTTATTTCAATTAGTGAGAAAAATGGAAAATTTTCTAGATCATGAATAATACAAGGAGATATACCTGGGTTTTCTGGTTAGATAATATAGGTGAAAACTATTTTATTGATTGATAACTATAATAGATATTTTACACTTAATATATATTTTTAGAATGCGAACTAACAATACTAAAAATCATGCTTATATGAAAAATAGAAATTATGCGTTTAAATAAAGTTTTGAAATTTATTAAAAACGACAGTTTTGTATTGACCTCGCACCGAGAGTAAGTCGAAGAAATTGCCAAAGGCCGCTATTTAGAATCAGCCTTTTTGATTCTGATCATTTAAGTGATTTAAGTACATAGTGTAATTACATGTCTTAAATTTGTGTTTTACGTGTGATATTTTTTTATTTATTGATTGATTGTAAATGTTTTAATTTCTTTATGGAATATAAGCTGGAAACAAGTGCTCAGCTATCTACCCTATTGAAATCCGTGCGCGTATCTATGTAACCTCAAAAACTCGAAAAGCACAGGGCGCAGGGCTACGAAATTTGGCATACGGGTTGCTGGTAGGGGGCCCATGAACGATTAGGGCGAAAAATTCGAAAATTTTAAATATTTTTTATTTTAAGAATTTGACGAATTTTTGACTTTTTTTTTTTTTTTTTTGTTCAACCCGTAATCGCGTGAGTTTTAACCAGTTCTAAATGTTTACTGCAATGTGAGATATACATATTACGTACGCCGCGCTGCAATACTAAGAAGTTTTAGCTGGTATTAAGATAATTATTTTACCTCGCATGTAAATAATTAGAGATTTAATTGCGCTAAATTATTACCTTTTTTAAAAAAGTAAAGAAAAAACATTTTATCGCATGCGTCAACAAAACTTTTTATTCTATTTATTTCTTTATTCCAAAGATATCGTTTTATAGTCTGCTGCCATAGCAACATGATAAATTAAATTTCATTTTTAAAAATGCACAGTAGTAGAAAAATATTTTTTTTTTTTTTTCTAAATCGAATAGTTATTGAACATGAGCTCCTGTGAGTAGAACGGATTACGCAGCTAGTTTATGTTAATTTAAAGGCAAACAGGCTTATTTTTCGTAATCATCTTCAAGCGATAGAGATAGATTTTTTTTAAATCATGCGTGAAAATTATTTTTTAAACAATAGAAATTGAATAAATGGCGATACATTTTTCAAACAAATTGCAATACAGTTTTCAAAGAAGTTTCGTTTGAAAGTACATTTTTTTCCCCTATTCGAAGGTGTAAAAATTTAAAATGTACGATGGTTAGAAGTTTTTAGAAAAGTGCAGTAAAAGATAAATTTAATCGTCTGCTGTTGCCACCGTCAAAGTGACGTCAGCGCTACGCACGGACACGTTTGTCCTTTATAATGGGGATCCAACCCGGATCTCGCGGGTTACAAAATATAAAGGAAAACGATATTTTTTAATATAGATTTATGTATATTTTTTTAGATTGCCGACTAACAATATCAAGAAGCATTTTTACTTGAAAAGTATCAATCTTGCTTTCAAAAAAAAACTTTTTTATTTATTAAAAGTAATACTTTTGTATGAGTTAATAGCCGAAGAAATCGCCAAAGATTTCGTTACTTACAGCAATCCTTTATAATTCTAATCATTTCAGTTGTTTAAGCGCATGGATCGATTACATATCAGCTAAATTTCTGCTTTATTTATGTTATTTTATTTTATTGAAGAAGTTTTTAACTTCGTTATGGAACATCAGCCGGAAAAAAATGCTGACTTGTTTATATTAACTTAAGTGCAAACGAATTTATCTTTCATAATCGTCTGCATGCGATAGAGATAGATTTTGAAACAAAATCGTGCTTAAAAATTATTTTAAAAAACCATAGAAAATTAGTAAATTGTGATACAGTTTTCAAACAAATTGCAATAAAATTTTGAAACAAATTGCATTTGTAAGAACATTTTTTTTCTTTATCCGGCTGCGGAAAAAATTGAAATGTGCTATATTTAGAAGTTAAAAAAATTGCAGTCAAAGCGAAATTTAATCGTCTGATGTCGCCAGCATCAATATGACGTCAGCATAGCGGACGAACACGTTTCTCCGTTATAGTATAGATACATTAATTTCTGTATATTTATACTTTATCATGCATATGGGACATTCTCACAATCTTTTGACTTTCAGGAATAAAAATCTGGTGAAATTAAACTTGCTAAAATAACAATTTTAATCTGATATGCGAATGCTTTAATGATTCAAAATAAAGAAAAAATGGTCAGCAGCGAAAAAAAATTTATTTAACTGAGGTTTAAATTAAACTTGCGAGTTTAATTTTCTTACCATTTTACCACTAAAACTTTTTATTTTCTTCTAAATTTTTACTTATAATGAATTTGCATAGTGCCCACAGGACATTCAAATAAGAAATAATAACAATATATTATTTTTAGTACAAAATTTTGGTATAACAATGTCTTAAAGGGTTGTTAAAGAAGGGACGGTAGGGTAAAAAAAGGGGAAGGTATAGGGAAAAAGGGACGGTAAGGGGGGGGGGGATGGTAAGGATGGGACGGTAATGAAAATTACCACCTATTTTTAGGCAAATCATATTAAGACTAAGTGATAGCCACAATGCTCATTGATTATTAGAAACAGTTATTCACATTGGATTAAATTAAAAAAAAAATTAATTTACCTCGAAAAGTGCAGGAATAAACATTGGGGGCGGTAAGACTACCAAAAAATCCACGATGCTTGAAATTGATATTTAAATGCTGATTTAAATTCTGCAGTTAATTTCCTGTCAAAGAATTTTAGACATTCTTTCTCTAGCATACTTCTGCATGAGAAAAAAACTTGAAAAAAAATTATGTGGCTGCATCTGAAGTGATTTTCTGTATACTTTTAGAAGAAGGACGGTAAGGAATCTAAAACCCAGGGACAAGAGTTTAAAAAAATAATAACAACCGTAAAAACGTGTGCAGGTTAGTTTTTTGCTACATATTTATATAAAACAATAGTCCCAGTTTCGGAAAAAATTACATCGAATTACTTTTATTGAAACAATTTTATACAGACAGCTCCAAACTTAAAAATCAGCACCAGGGACACCGGACGGTATAGGAGTTTCCTGGATATTTGGACCCCCAACATCGTCTAAACCTTGTTTATCTCGTTAATATTGTTATGCAATCATGCAATGGGATGTTCCCCAGTATATGAAATAAAAAAACACAATAATATGTACTAAAATAAAAATCATTATTCAGGGACTTAAGTTAAAAGATTGTGAGAATGCCCCATATATGTATATTAAGGAATAAAAGGCAAGGAAGCAAATTTTTATTACACACTTGTTATGGGGTATTTCCTAAAAAAATTCCTTTAATTTCCTTTCGTGAAACAAAAAACTCTAATTATATTTGTTTTGTCGCAAAATGTGTGATAAAATTTGCTGCCCGCCTTTTATTCCTTAATATATAATAATAAAGTATAAATATATAAAAGTTATCAATAGCTTTTTTCTCATTAATTTGAAGAAAAAAAGATCTACTGTTTAGTGGTTTTAGTTGAATAAAAGATGGAGTTTTTAAGTTTTTGTTTGTTTGTTGATATTACTTTCAGTTTTTTAGTTATAAAAGTGAATTCAAACCAGATATTGTGGGTATTTTCTATCAGAAATTTTTTATCAATCTTTTGTAAAAGAGGAAATTTTAGATTATGATTATATTTACGAAGATCTAATGCCTAAAAGAAGATATATTATGGTTTTTGATACTTAAAACCATTTTAGAGAAATGGATATCATTTTTTCATTTGGAAAAAGAAATATGGTTTAAAAAAGAAATTACATTGAAACAAAATTAAAACAAGTATGAAAAAATATATATATTAGAATTTTTTAAGGTATATTACCAATGCTATGAATTTCCCATAAAAAGTATATATTAGATTTAGATTAAATTTTCTACGTTAACATTATTAAAAGCAAATAAACCTGTATACCCTAAAATTAATATGTATTTCGATAGAACAGTGGTTTAGACAGAGCAAACTGTTGTTTTGTTGAAATATGTTCTACTGAAGTTCAAATCCTCATATAGAAAATACAAATTTTAACACATTTAATAACCCTATTTCCCAGCAGGAGTAGAGAACTATAAACACAAATAAATATAATGTTGTGTTAAATCTGTAGTATCTGCTTTTAACTTGAGTACTGCTGTCATACAGTAAAACAAAAAAAATAGTTTGATTACATTTACTTACTCTATTTTGAAATTTTTTATCGAAACATAAAATTAACCATGGCAGAATCTTGCTGCCATGGTTAATTTTGTCGCTTTAGCATGAAAAAAATCTATCATGGGAATTTTTTTTATCAAAGCGTAAATTTGATACAAGACGGGAGCTTATTGGGAATATTTGAGCGAAATGTGTATAAAAAAGTAACGTCCTTATCATTTTATAAATGTTACAATAATCTCTCAAAAATTTACTGTAGTACTTATCGATTTTATATTTTTGGAAGATATGTTCATTCTTTTTTTCCTGATTAAGGCAGAATCGTATTCTCTTGAAACACTGAACATTCAAGCCCAGTGCAAAATAATCGCAAGCTTGCCAAGTTTTTGCCCAAAATCCTATCGGTCAATCAAATTTTATTACTAATGTGTCGTCATTATTTTATTTTAAAAAAGCAGTGTAATTTCCACCCCGCTCACTTTCGTTACGCAGTGGACAATCATATATTATACTCCTTGACGTGATCCCTTTTAAAAATCTATACACTATACTAGCGGTTCCCAAGATAGGGCGCTCGTAGACTAGTACTCTAGGGGTGTACGTGAAGGACCCGTACGCAAAAACAATATGGCGGAAAAAACACACAAAAAAAGGTTATATCTCAAAGAAAAAAATTTTGAAAAAAAAAAAGTTTGAGATTTTGAATGATTCTTCAAATTGATGTTAAGAAATAAAATGTCATTGACTTTTGGTGAGCAGGGAAATATCTGAAACCCAGTTAGAGAGCGATTTTTTATGCTTTTGACGAAAAGCATTACCCAACTTTGACTTATGTACTGGGTGTCCTAAAATGGACTGATTGATTTTAAAAATTAGTAACTTGCAAATGGTGACAGCTATTAAAAAAATTCTTGCAGGAGGGTTATGTAAGATGCCAGGAGTTTTTTTTTTGTTGTTGTTGTTGTTGTTGTTGTTGTTTTTTTTTACTGGGATTCTCGGTTTTAGTTCGAAATAGCAGCGACAGATGACGCTGAAAACAATAGGCGCTTAAAAAAAGGGTCCAATTTTTTGACTTTGTTCTTCTCCCAGCATTGATGCAAAGAAAGGAGGTTAAATATATGAAGTGTGTCTCAGTCGCTAATGCAATCTTCATCTTAAGGATCCTCTCCATATATTTAACCTCCTTTCTTCGTATCAATGCTGATATAAGATCGAGGCCAAAAAATCGGGCTTTTTTAGCCTATTGCTTTCAGCGCTATCTACCGCTGATATTTAGAACTAAAACAAAGAATCTCAGTTAAAAAAAAAAAAAAAAAAAAAAAAAAAAAAAAAACCTTTGACATTTTACATAACCCTCCCGCAAGAATTTTTTTAGTAGCTGTCTCTGTTAGCAAGTCATTGATTTTTTTTAATCAGTCTGTGTATTTTAGAACACTCGGTATATATAAAAAATCGATATTGCAATAAATTTGATACAGCTCCCTCATTGAGATTATATCTATGGTAATTTCAACTTATTTTTAAAAACTCAGCTCGGACATCGCATTGTAGTTATCAAGCATCTGCATAGGAAAGTGAATCTTTCGATATAAATTCGGTGTAATTTTTTTCCCATAAATTAATATGATTAAATCGTTTTAACGCTATATTTATTTGGGTTTTTTTTTTTAGAAAACTATTATAAAAAAAATCAAACTAAACTCGAAAATGTAACATCAAAATAAAAGGCAGTAAATATCGTTTTGTTAGTTTGAGTTGTTTGATTATTTAATTAACGTAATAACATTACTTAAATATAAAACAAAACATTTTTGCATGGAGGTATAGGTCCCGGTTGGTTTATAAGAGGAAAGGCATTCATATATGAAAAACTGTTTCAAGGAGTATGGTTGAAATAAAAGGTTGGGAACCGTTGTACACAATACGGTGTCTATTTTAGCGTAAAAAACATTCCCTATAGTATACAAAATTTGTAATATAAAGAGTTACATTTAAATCCGTTCAGCGATTGTTAAGAAAATTGCGAACATAGATACATATGCAAATAGACACACATACATACTGGCTGAAAACAAAAGCTCCTTTTACTGAAGTCGCTCAAAAAAGAATTACGTAATATATTTAATAATGCAGTTGCATTGAAGTCATGTTCGATTTACCAATACAGACAAATATGACAGTAAAATTGAGATTTATCTTCTTAAACACATACAAAAACGCAGCCTTCTTGTTATTCTAAAAACGCTCCAATTAACTCTTGAAAATTCACTGGACCGAAATACGAGTAACTTTTACATTTTTGAAACTGTTCTGAATCAGATTTTCCTGTTCTTCTTTTTTTTTTCTTTCAAACATCATTTAAGTAGAATATTGAAAAAAATAGATTGTTAAAAAAAAAAAGAAGAAAAGACCTCAATAGAGTGTTTGCATAAAGGTTTGTTCACTGTAAAATATTCAACTTATTGTATTCAACAAAAATAACTAGAATTTTTCAAAGAGATGGTTGCAAAAATCATAACTAACTATTTTATTCAAACATTTCAAATTTAAATGTATTTTTCCCTTTATAAAAATAACGATCATGAATGAATGCAATATTTTCAAGCGATTTTTCTGGTTTCCAGGGGAAAAAAGTTCTCTTTCCATTGTATGTTGGATATTATTCTGGGAAATATAATGACCTTTATATTTTTTTAAGATCTTTTTTTTCTATTCTGTTAAATATTTTAGTCATCCAAATATTTACTGACATTTTTTTATTAGTTCGAATTACTGAGGCGACGTTTTAGCAATAGTATTTATGTAATTTTGAGTAGGATTTACTTTATTTATTTCAGTGTGTTTTTCAATAACGCTGCTTTAATTTTTATTAGGAAAAGATAATCAAGAATTTTATTGTATGCAATAATGCAATTAAATTAACGTGCATTGATAATTTTAGAAAAAAAAAATAAAGTCGCAATTCGTTTTATAAGTAAACTGTGAACAATAATCCATTTCAATTCATTTTGTTGAATGTTGTAAATGCGATACTAGGTGATAATTCATTCGCTGTAATGAATTTCTGTTCTGAAATGTAATACAGTAATCCTGATAATAGGGGGAAAAAAATTTCATTTTTGACCAACTTAACAAAGCAACAGAAATGTTACTAAATTTAACTGATATACAGGGTGTTTCAGCACAATGGTTACAAAGTTTCAGGAGAGATAGGGTGCACCTAGACGATGTGAAATCACAGAGCAACACATGGTCGGAAACGTTTTCCTGGCGCAGTAGTCATGACAGAAAACACAAGAAAGGAAGGACACGAACAGGGTGAGACAACATGTTTATTGTTACAGCATGTTATTAGTACAGCAAAGAAACTAAGAAAAAAGAACAAAAAAAGAGACAACGATCGTCATCAAAGAAGGTGTTCGAAATTACGACACCGGGCAGTGATGCAGGCCTCTCATCTCTGAACGCATGGAAGATCTAACGTTCTCAAAAATGCCGGGCGTGTCGTGGACTTCCCCAGCAACTGCCACAATGCGTGCAATAAGTTCTTCAGCACTGTCCAGCATTGTCCCAGTATTTTTGCGGTACTAAGAATAATAAACATGTTTTCTCACGCTGTTCTTGTGCTTCCTTTGTTGTGTTTTGCGTTGTCACTACCGCACCAGGAAAGCATTTCCGACCATGTATTGCTATGTGATTTCCCTATTCCCTTTCATCTAGGTGTACTCCATCTCCCTTGAAACTTTGTAACCGCTGTGCTGAAACACCCTGTATATATATATATCTTGATATATATCCAAAAACCAAACCAAAAATTCGAAACTACGGAACTGATCCAACAATAAATAAACTAAACCAAATGACAACAACAAAATAACTAAAAACAACATACTTTAAAAACGGCAAACTTTAAAAACATTCAAACTAAAACCAGAAGAAATTGAATCCATGGAGACAGGCGGCATGCACTTGCGACATGCAACTGCGGGGTTAAAACCAGTTTTTATGTGCACAACGCTCCCCAAACAACCTGTCAAGACCAAAAAGAAAAAACTAACAAATCGAATGAGCTGCCTAGACCCATCGAAAACCAACAACTGAACATGAAACCCCAAACAATCGTGCACGCAAACCCTGAACAGTCAAAGACACAGTTACTCCTCTCTTCGCATCCACATTACCTCTAAATCTCTGCGATAAGTCTTACACTTTACGAAATTTCGTAGCAGACTCTTCAAAAATCTCTCAGGATAGCCATGGTGCAATGCCAGAATATACCATTTGTAAAGTTCTTCAATTTTTTCTCCAGTATTTGATGTCAATCTATCTATACGGTTTAACCCGTTAATAAAAATATATCTTGATATATGGTCAATGTATATATATATATATATATATATCTTGATATATATATATATATACATTGACCAATAGCTAATTCCTAAATTGCTAGTTTTAGAGGTGTACAAAGCCGTTCAAAGAGACTGCTGGCCCCGGTAATAATTTTAATACGGACCCTCCACCATAAGTAAAATACACTGCTCAAAACAATTAAAGGATATTTGAAGTTTTATATAAAATAAAGATATAAACGAAATTTTTTTTGCCGAAAATAGAAGAAGAGAATCACAAATGCAAATTTTTCTGGTTTTCAAACTGTGGAGTATGCAAATTTTGAGTTCGACGTCAAAAACGTCGCTTCAGCGGCAGCGAATGAAATTTGACTTTCAACTGGATAAAAGAGAATGAAGACAAGGATGATCGGCATTCAGTGATTGCTTTGTTTCGATGAGTACGATGTCTCAGCGAAGTCATTTGACAGATTCAGAAGCTTTGAGAATTGTTGGTAGGTTAGAAGGGGGCCGAACTCAAGCCGAAGTAGCGCAAGCCATTGGAGTGTCACAAAGTGTCATTTCCAGGATCTGGAACCGTTTTTTGGAGAGTGGATGTGCAGGCCGAAGACCAGGGCAAGGTCGTAGACGGGCAACAATGCCCAATGAAGATCGGTATTTAGCGTTAACAGCTCGGAGACACCGAACCATGAACGCTACTCTTCTCCAACAACACCTTCGCTCGGCTACACGCACCACAATTTCAACTCAGACCGTCCGAAACCGGCTCCATGCTGTAGGTCTGTATGCTCGCCGACCGATGGTATGTGTTAGATTAACATCAAGGCATCGTCGCGACCGCAGGGAGTCGGCAACCGAGCATGTCAACTGGAGGAGAAATGAATGGAGCAATATTCTGTTTTCTGATGAGTCCCGTTTTTCTGTGCATCCGGATTATAGGCGTATTTTCATCTGGAGGGACCGTGGCAGTAGGAATAATCCTGCGTTCGTGCACGAAAGTGTCAGATTTGGCAGTGGAGGAGTGTTGGTGTATGGTGGCATCTCCATTGACGGGCGCACTGACCTCTACATCATTCGAGATGGAGCTCTGACTGGTCGCCGATATAGGGATGAGATCTTCAGACCTATTGTAGTCCCTTACGCTGCAGCAATCGGAGATAACTTCATTTTAATGGACGATAACTGCAGGCCACATCGTGCCAACCTGGTGGAGGATTTCCTTTTCGAGGAAGGAATCGTTCGAATGGAATGGCCAGCGTGTTCTCCAGACATGAATCCAATCGAGCACGTTTGGGACGCTCTAGGAAGACGAGTTTCTGGCCGCCAACAACCCCCACAAACTCTCCAAGAACTGGAAAGAGCTCTTCTGGAAGAGTGGGGCAGAATACCCCAACTCGTCATTAATAGCCTCATTGAGTCCATGCCTCAAAGGTGTTCAACGTTGCTGGCCGCCCGTGGAAACCATACCCCCTACTGAAAATGATTTTCTTTGAAGAAAACACCTTTTCTTATTCTTTTTTTCTCATATGCACAAATTGTGTTTTTTTCCTTTAGTACACAAATGCGCTATAAAATGCATTTTTTTCTGCCAAACATGTGTAATTTATTCTCATATAACCTACTATGTCTGTCGACCATGTATCAATCAGCTAAACAGTTTACCAGATACAAAATCCACCTAAAACTGCAATATCCTTTAATTGTTTTGAGCAGTGTACAATGAAACCTTCTCAGATGGAAACTCAAACGACCAGTAAAAATTCCGTTTAATACAGGTTGTTTTCATGCTAGCAGGTATAATTGCATAATATGTTAAGGGGGCTGGAACATAATTTTTTTGTTGTTTATAGGAAGGTTCCGTTATAAACAGGATTTACTTTATTGCCACATCATTAAAATAGGAGCGCTACTGCAAAACTCTCTTGCTGTCAGATTAACTTTCAAATATTTTATACATACACAGGAGTACGGGCCCTGACCGACCCCTAAAGACATTCTAGCAAATTCTGACTTTAAAATTTTATTATTTGTCAGTTATTTTAATTTAAAATTTTGACACAAAAAAGTACAAATATACTTTTTCTGATATTTTTTTAAAGGACCAAACTGATAGAAGAGTCGGGCCCTGGTAATTTGCATCAGGTGTACCCCTTTCTGTAGGGGCCTGGAGGTGTAGTTTTAATCACAAAACTATTTCAAATGTCGTTCGTTCTTCATGATATTAAATTCCATTTACTTGAAAATAAAATAGTAAATTCTCCATTCTTTTGCAGGCAAAATTTACCGAGCTCTAAAACTTTGAATTGTATGTAATTTCGGCGCTGAAATCGTAAAAACTCAGTTCTTAGTACCAAAAAAACGCTGAAAATGCAAACATTTCAAAGTTTCATAACTCAGTAAGTTTTAGTCGTAGAAGAATACAGTTTTTGCCATTTTACTTGTCAGAGCACGAAGAACGTTTCTCTGAATATATTTATAGGTTATCAGAGATCGTATATAAGTTAAAATTTGTAACTTTAAAAGAAAACAGCGTATTTGTTGTAAATAGATTTTCATACGATGAAGAACAATATTTGAAACAATTTTTTATTTGGAACTGTGCATCTAAAACTAAAGATTTATGATTTGCTATTGATCAACGATAAGAAAGGACACATTATATATACAGGTTGTGGATTGATGTCTTTATCCACTCAAATAAATACTCGAATTTCTGTATTTTATTTTGTTTTTATAAGCAGTTCAAATCTTTAAAGTTTCATCTAAAAATATTAATTAGTATTTGATTTATATCAGTTTGAAGTAAATGGTTCCTATACTTAACATAGAGCGAAAAAATATCGAATGGCCTAACTCTTGTCAAAATGGTCGTATACACATGATATTAAGGTATGACAGTCGACCCAAATAAGCTTCTTATTGTAAAACAGAATTGTAGCATTTATGTTTCGTTTACAAGGTCACTCAGAAGATCTTTTAATAGGTTACAGAGATGTGTAATTACCAGATTTTTATGCAGTTTATTGTACTTTATTGGTTTTTATAAGCAGTTCAAACCTTTAAAGTTTCATATAAAAATAGCGTTTCGTTTTTGATACATAAATTTAAAGCACTGGATTCTTATAGTAAAAAGACTATGAGTGACTATGTTTTTTTTTAAAGTATCACTTAACTAACGTAGATTGTGTATGGTTTGTTTGTTTTTGTTTTTGTTTTTGTTTTTTTTTTGGGGGGGGGGGGGGGGGGGACTTTAAGCACATTTTCCTTTTTTTCTATTTTCAGCTTCTTCTTATTTTAAGAGATATCTCCCTAATGTTTAGTCGATTTAACTCTTAAAAATTTTAACAGGAAATATGACTGCATGTACTAATATTTTAACCATTTATTTTTATGAAATTTTTTTGTTATATGAAGGGGGTTGCTCTTCTCATATAACAAGAAACCAATATGATAAGTATTTTATTTAATAATATTAAAATACTGATTTCATGATAATGGCATAAATTAATAACGATTAATTATTGATAATTCTATTTTTTTAATTAATTTGACGATTACTTAGTCGCTCATATGATTTTAAAATTCCTAAACCGCTGACTATGTTCAAGCTCTCATTTTATTTTATTTTTAAATCAAAATATTCCTTAGTTGACGCAGAATGTGTATTATTGCTCTTTGGAAAAAAAAAATTGTTTAAGTACATTCTTCTTTTCTTCTTTTCAGCTCCACCCCATTTTAAGAGAAAACCCCCTGATGTCGTGTATGTGAAAGTCGGCGAATCTGTGTCTTTGCCTTGCGAAGCAGAAGGAACCCCTCCTCCTGCTCTCATATGGACCAAGGTAAGCCATACTTTTAACCGACATCCAAAGGAGGATATACCACAGGCATGGACGGCAAACCTTTACACATCCGCGTGCTATTTTTTAGCAAAAGAGGTTTCACATCACCATGGCGTGTCAACAAATGAAAACAAAAAATAATGGATCGGATTAATTGAGTTTTTGTTTATGAGAATTAAAAAAATATAGAGAAAATAACCATTGGGATATTTCACGCTAATAATTATGATGAAAATTGTACGAATTTTAGAAAATAATCAAAGAGTAAATTCGATTTCTATTATTGCATTTTCGATGACAAATAATTAATATCAGATTGATACCAAGTACGTTTGATATAATTAGGCTGAATTGGAGTCATCTGAGAATTTCTTTCTGTTTGAGTTTTTCATATCATTCATTTTTGGAAATTGTGCACTGAAAGAAAAAATATACCGCCTTCAGGTAGAACGAATAGGTATCATTTTTTAAATCCATAAACTAGAAATATATAGATTTCCTACCTATGCAAATAAGGTAAACAAACAATCTGAATAGACGAAATGGTCGAGATTTTCTAGTGCATAGTTTTCTAAATGATGAAACGACACATTATATTATGAATGGTCTGAATTGCGAGAAATTATCACTTGATTTCTAGAATTAATTCATAAACTAGAATTATAGTTACTAAAACTCACTTCTTGTGTTCGCCTTTATTTGCAGAGATTTAGTTTGAGCACGATAATATAGGAAAACGCCCTTGAATTTTAATAGGGATATAACTAGAACTCTCTATCAAAGGGAACTAGAATTTATAAGGATGACATGGAACTTTTTTCTCTAGAGGCACAATTTATTTTGTAGATGCCAGTGGCAGATTTTTTTTTCAGTGTGACTAGCAGTCGTAAGCAGAGAGAAAAATTGTCAAAATGACAAATTCATAAGAAATCTCGATAGATCGCTATAGATAGAATATCAATGGCATTTTCTTCTTATAATGCCTAACAGTCTTTCTTTTTTTCATTTTCTTCATATGTTCTCCTAATTTGGTAAAATATAAATATATATATATATATATATATATAACCCATGTTAAAATAGGTTGGAATTCAATAAACCCCCTTATAACGGCAGAAAAAAATTAAATTATTAGAAACTCCGTCTTGTTTAAAGTCATATAAATTGCTTAATTGTTTTCCATTTTGCTTTAGAACCTCAATCAACGCAAAGACCAGAATATTCGGTCGCGTGCCATAGGGTTCGCCGTCTCTGCCATAGAGTAAAGAGAGATAAATTTATCTCTCTTTTAGCCAAATTTAGACTTAAATTTTCATCCCAGAATGTATGGAATTACATATTAAATGGAGACCCTAGTTTCATAAACTCATTTGCTTTGATACACCATTTTACCAGTATATCGTTCAATATTTTACCAGCTCATCGTTCAACTCACAAAAATGTATGCCTCCCTCGAAACAATAAATGTTCAATAAGGTTTTCATTATCAAGGTCACATCAAGTTTTTTGAACGCAACACTAAATTTTTAACAGTGTAATTTTGGAGAAAGTTCCACGTTTAGGAAATAAGTACTAAAACTTTTTTTCCCCCGCCATACTTGTCGAGTTTCCATCTAATTGAAAATAAACATATAATTTGATAAACAATCTTGCAAGTAAAGATAATATAGGGCCTTTTATCCGAACCTTTGGAGAAAGAACCCATCGCGGATTCGCAAAAGTTTGGATACTGAACAAGAAGTCACACGACAGACTTACTGTAACATTAAAGAAAAATTAATAGCTTCACTGCTGTGAAATATTCAAGTTGCAACAGGCTGTACACATTCTTAATATTTACTGAGTTATAGACACCTCATAAAATAAGAAAAGTTTTAATTTTCTGTCGTAATAAAAGTAAAGTCTTCCTGTTATTTTGATGTTCATTGTTATTGAAGAAATATTTATAGTTCCCTCTTTCTTTTTTTTCTTTTTTATTTTGATATTATGATCGTCATTGAACTTTAATGCCCATAAAAACAATTATAAATTTTGGGTAACCATTAACAAATTATAAGACTTTGAATGGTTTCTCCCTCTGAAAGTTAGCTCTTTTGTTTGCGATTACCCTTACATTAAAAGAAAACAGGGGGTTGCATTTGTGTAGCATTTTATCAGTCCAAGAAAAAAGCTTTTATTGCTGGACAAAATTCGTAGCCCCTTCGGGAATTTGCATTCATCAAGCCACTAGCATTTCAGAAAACTTATTTTCACTTGCATATTGAGTAACACACATCGAAATTCGAAACCCATCGAGAGTGCCATAATAAACAGAAGAACTCTTTCTCTATTTTTTTTTTCATATAATTTCATATGTGTTGTTATTTATTATTATTATTATTATTAAACGTTTTTGGTTTTACTCTTACATTTTTCTTTAATAAAGAAAAATAATGTATGCGGCTAGTTCCATGGGTTCTTGTAGTGTAAGTCACATAGCTGTTAACTGATATGCTTGTTGGCCACCATTATTTTCAAAAAGTTTGCTTGGCCCTATTGAATTAATGAAATATCTCCCATAAAATAAGTCCCATTTTCCGTTCTAAAATACTAGTAGCCAGAAATTGTAACATTTGACTTACACTACAAGTACTCAGGGAAATTTCCATGCTTAAGTTGTAAGATATAATAACTTTAAATTTAATTTAAAAAATCAAAAAACCCGACTGCGTTAAAAGCGAAGTAATTAATTATTTCTATCAGAGTGAAACTATTTTTTTTTTATATAACTTACCTATTTTTTTTCATTTACTTGTATTGATGACTTTTAAGTTGTGTTTAATTGTTAGTTCCTATCTATAAACACTGTTTTGATGAGGCCTATAGATGTCTATGATGGTTAGAGTTGCAGTAAAGCTAGAGATTCTACTTACACAACTTCCAGGTTGTGTAATATTTAAACGGAGCTTCTGACTGTAAAATAGTCAATGAAACATCGTCTTCATTTTGAAAGACCTATCCAATTATATGCCACTCAATAGGGTGCGTATTTTTTTTTTCGTTTATACCACTCTTTTGTATTTTACGGCCGCCATTTTGAATTTATAAAAATCAAAACCTAGTCACTAACCATCGGACGGTTAAGACGAATAGATAGAGACCTCATTCATTAAAATCCATCTAGCCGTTGTGATGTTTCGAGGGTATAAAGAAATCCACATACCTAGATACGCGTGAAACACATAACCCTTCTTGACAGTCGGGTAAAAAAAGATAGATTAATAGAGTTCAGATAAACGACGTTGGTTGATTGAAGTTCGAATAATTGGCTCTCTACTGTATTTGCTTTCGAAAACTCACTTTAGTACAAGCGTTTCAAAAATATCTAGCAAGTTATATAAATAACTTTGTTATTTATTTCTTTTTTCTTACGGTTCACAAAATACCAGTTGTGCTAAATTTATGAAAAATCATTTTAAGGGGTGTGTGTAAAGGAGCTCTAATTCTTTAAGAAGCATGAGACGGGGAAAAAATATTACCGACGTCATAGAAGATAATTTGATTTAACTTTTAACACCCCTATGTAAGTTCAGAATACGAAAAATTCACTGTCGCTCATAATTTAATTATCTTAAAAAAGCTGTAAAAAAATCTTATTACATACACGTCTTGTTTCATTAAATCTTTTTTATATAAATGTAACTGGAAATACAATTTTTTGGATAGGATTAATTTTTTCTTATAATTTGTCTCTTTTTTTCTGTTGTGTCTATATTATCAACTATGTTATCAAAGTAATGAAAAAAAAAGGTGCAAAAAAAATTCCATAAAATATATTGTATTTAGATTTTACGTCTATGTATTATATATTATATATTTTTCTTTTTTCAGAATTTATTCTTTAAATAATGTTTTAGTTGAACTCTGGGCAGCAGGGCCGAAACTAAGGGGGGGCGGAGGGGGCATGTGCCCCGGGCGCCAGAACGAAGGGGCGCCAAATGAAGGATTATACCTTTGGAATGGATCATTTTCTTCTGGCCATTTTTATGGCCAGAAGAAAATGTGCTCTTCGTAATGCGCAATGTCCATAATTTTTTTCTGCAAAAAAATTATGGCAATTTTTTTTCTTCCCATTCTGACCAGAAAATCAGAGTTCTAACTTTTTACGGCTGCTCTTTCACCTTCACCTAACACTTCATTTATAATGGCTGTTTCATAATAATAGAAGCCATCAGTCCATCACAAGAAAATAACTCCGTTAAAGCGGAAACTCGGTTAAGCAGGACTCGTATAATCGGGACTCTACTGTATATTTCATTTTAAAAATGATCTTTAGAATAATTTTGTTGGTGTTCAGAGGGGAGTCATGACCCCCGTGATCTCTCCTCTTGGATCCGCCATTGTAGATTAAGTAGTTCAGTTTTGCATGTTTTAAGATTACATTTTTTAAATTTTAAAGTAAGTCGGCTATTAGAAAATTAGTAAAATTCTCTTTGTAAAATACTTTGCGGAAGAGGAGGAGGGGGGGGCGCCAAAATCCATGCTTGCCCCGGGTGCAAAAAAGGCTAGTTGCGGCCCTGCAGTTTTAAATGATATTTTATACAATGTAAAATGCAGGGTGTCCAGGGCCCGACTTAGACACCCTGGGACCCTGGGGCAAACATTATTCGGGGGGACCCCTTCGATCTTTTGAAATTTTTCGTGAATTATGTTGAAATGACTAAAACTAAACTTCATACCTATTGTATGTAGGCTGAAATTCCGTACCAAGTACTATTCACATCTGTATACAGTATAGTACAAGAAAGATAACTTTAAGAAACTATAGCATACTTTTTTTTGTTGTTATAGGAATATAAGGATAAATGTGAGCCGTTAAAATGTAAATACAGTTCTCTCAGGCATTATTGTCTGTTTGTGTTAATACTTTTCTATTTAACTTAATCTTTGTATTCAATCAGCATGCATTTGGGTGATTCAATCATATAGAAAGGCAAATGGTGGCATGCATTTAATAATGATAGCAACAAATTTCAATACGTGTTGTGCTGTTACTGCCATTCCCCATGATGCCTTAAAGTACTTTGGTATAAAGTTTCATAATATGAAAACAGAAAGCAACAGATAGAAGATGTGTGATATTACTGTAATATTTTAATAAAAATTATGTATTTAAAAAAAATTATGAAATCAGTAAGGAAGAAATTAAATATCACAAAATGAAAAACACTTTAAATTAGAATCTGGTCACTTTTGGATATTTTTTATCATTTGGCTCCTTTAACTAAAACTTATATCTGCCCTTGGGGGGGGGGGGGGGGGCTCAAATCGGGGGGCCCGGGGCAGCTGCCCCGCATGCCCCTGCATTAGTCGGGCCCTGAGGGTGTCCATAATTAAACGATCTACTTTAAAGTTGTCTACACACGAAACTAATGTGCATAAAGTTATAGAATTTTGTGAAAGACGTAATAAAGGGATGGGAATATGTTTAAGCGAAAAAAATCAGTTCAAAATTTCTCCGCTAGAGGGCGTTTATTAATGAATTACACATTTAGCCTACATTTACGATAGTTTAAAAATTTAGTTTATTAACTTTACCTGATCTTAAAGACAGCATTTCACGACATGTTCTTCGCATTTCCCAGAACACACTCCTGTCAACTATATGGAACATGCCATCTTACGATTCCAGATGGTATCGAAAATGATGACCGCCATATGGAACATGTTTGCTTGTAATAAAATTTGTAAACTATTGTAAATATATGCTAAATGAGTAATTCAGCAAAAAACGCATGTACTAATTTTTTTTCGCTCAAACAAATTTCCACACCTTTATTACGACCTCCACAAAATTTCACAACATTCCGAGGATGCTTTCACTATGGAAAGCTGTTCCGAAAGTGAAAATGCCCTCATAAAAAACCCTGAAAAGAAAATTTAAAAAATTTAAAAAAACTGCCTTTGTAGTGATCGATATCAGCTATCTAATACAGAAAAAATTATTTAAAAATATGGAAATGCAAACGAGATTTAGAAAAAAAAAATCTCTCATAAAAATTAACGTTAGTGAGGAGTTGTTTTTGCGTGAGTGAAGTAGCCTCTTAAAGAGGTTTAATTCTTAACTACACTGTTAAAAATTTTGCAGCATTCTGGCAGGTCATTCGACCGTTTTTTGAAAAAACGGTTTCAAAACCATAATTTAACTATATTCTGACCATAAAATGGCCATAATATGGTCAGAATAGTGTTAATAAAATTACAGTTGTGTAACCGTTTTTGGAAAAAACGGTCAAATGACCTGCCAGAATGCTGCAAATTTTTAACAGTGTAATGTGACAAAAATTGTCGCATCGATGCTGTGGGCGCTCTCTGAGATCGCTTGATCGAAGGATAAATAAAAGGCTCGGTTAACTTGTAGGATACTGTTTCAGGGCTGCCACAGGGGACTATTTTTCTATTCTATTCGCATTTAAAAAAATAAATTTTGTAGTATATCTCTTGTAGTATGTCTCTTAAATATGTTGTCAAACTGTATGTCAAAGATTTTTATTTTGAGAAGGTGGTGAGAGATAGAATTAAAAAATATTCGCCTGTGGCAATCCTGTATTTCTGTAAAAATACAATAATGAAATTAAAACTAATAAGTAAAATTCACTTATTCAGAAGACTCTGGCGATAGTACTAAGACTTTAAACGAAAACTCCACTAGTATCTATTGTTAAACTGAAAATTACTATCAGATAAGTTAACTTAATGCTAATAATAATAATAATAATAATAATAATAATAATAATAATAATAAAATACACAATAAAATCAAATTTAAAAACGTAGACGTTTTCGACGAACATTTTCCCCTCTTGGAACTATGTCAAAGCAATTAAAACCGATGTTAAAGTCATAACAAAACCGTGTACTCTGAAAAAACTAGGACTGTTTCATTTAAAGGTGAACTTACTATTTTTGTGCACCGAGCATTTAAAAAAAAAAGTTAAAATACGGAAATTTTACTGGCAATCAAGACGCCAGTACTATTTTCGTATTTTAACGGAAAATTTTACCGTAAATTCCAGAAAAAATTCCTGTTTTTCACAAAAATTTTCCGGGTTTTTTTTTTTTCATATTTCCGTATTTAAAAATTTCCGTCTCAAAGACAAAATATAATAATTTTTCAAGGAGAAACTTCCCTATTTAGGAATTTGACTCTTCGCTTTTCAAGGACACGTTTACATCAAGGTCAGAAAATCACAATTTAATTCAAACAACACCAAATCAACAACATTTACCCTGACAAGATTCGAACCAGGGAACTGTACACTTCCAGATTAGCGCCCTTAACGATTACGCCACGGCTTCACAAATTACGTGTTCAAATATCGTTACTTATTCCAGATATCTTTTATATAGCAAAAGCTAACATGTTAAACAAGGAAGGTATTTTCGTTGAGATAATATTTTTCAATTGAGTATACAATTCTGAATATTTTGCACATTTTTTCCCTATAATTTTGAATATTTAGTTTTTTAGTTTCAAGATAAAAGATAAATTTTATTCTTTAAAATATTACAGGTATGAAAGAATATATTAAGAGCAATGACTGTTTCTTTTTTGCAAGATTTTAAAATTTTTATTTTAATATTATTTTTATTTAGTTAGTTATTTATTCATTTAGTTTTGCAAAATTACCAACATATTTTTTTCAAACATGCACTTTTTCAAATTTTCCAAATTATTTGTCTGATGATCTACTGTAAACTCAAATAAAGATAATTACTAGATGGTATTCAAATAAATTTCCTTTTTTGCTTATTAAACTTAGATAAACGTCAATTTTATAATAATTTCATTATTATATTTCAGATATGTTTTAAATTTTATGTGCGAATCTGTTAAAATGAAAAGATTAAAAAATATTAAAATTAAAATAGATTTTTTCCTTTTAAAACATCCTAACAGAAACTTAAAAAAATATATTAACAGGAAGTCAAACATTATTTTAAAATCATAATGAAAAATAAACTGTAAGATTTCCTTTTTAACGGTGTCAAACTTCAAAAGATATTAATAAGATTTCAATTTTTTTTAAATATCGTAAAAATACGTTAGCTTTTTATAATAAATAAATAAATAAATATTATAGAGAGTTGTTTAAAAATACATATTATTGATGGCGCCGTAATTTTTATCGGTTTTACTTGAAAACTCATGTAAAACATGCTATTTAGCCATTATTGGAAAGCCATTGAATGTACTTTCAATATAGAGCCACATTTAGCCAATAATGGGATTTCAATAAAAATAATATCACTGTAAGACAAGTACATACAACAATTAATTACTTTGCTTTCCAAACAAAAGCAGCTATTCCAAAACATCATTTGTGGAACTTGTACTGTTTTGAAAGCAATGCAGTAGTATTCCGTAAAATTTCGGGAAGAATTAGTAGATTTATACAGATTTATACCATTACAGCCATTATATTATGACCACCCTCCATCTATAACAATGAGCTCGCCCAGAAACAAAACTACGGCGTGTTCGCAGTTGATATTAAAGTATGTAAAGCGTCCGTGCATTGTATTTCAAAGCATAGAGTGATTAGCGACTTAATGGGAAAATCAGCAGATTTATCAGACTTTGATAAAGGTCAAATCGTTATGGCTCGGCGACTGGAAACGTCGATATCGGAAACGGCGCGTTTGGTGGGCTGTACAAGTGCAGTCAATGTGAGAACGTACCGAAAGTGGTGTATGGATGATGAAACGACAAAGTATCCGGCGAGCGGTGTGACGTCCGCGGTGCATTGATTCCAGAGGAGAGCGGAGATTATTACGCATTATTCGTCGTGACCGAAGAGTTGCAACAGCCTAAATCACCAACAGTTACAACAGTGGCGACCCAGGCAGTGTTTCTCAACACACAGTGTCAGTGCCGCGTGCACTGTTGCGAGCGTGCCTACGCAGCCGGCAGCGCCTAAGCACGTTCCTGCGCTGACAGCACGCCATCGCCAGCAGCGCCTGCAACGGGCCCATGAACATCGGAATTAGACCATAAGAAATTTGCATAGTCCGACGAATCACGTTTTATGGTCCATCACATCGACGGGCGTGTGCGAATACGCCGATTTCCAACGGTAACCCTGGCTCCCTGATGCGCAGTTGATCGGAGACAAGCCTGTTGCGGCTATATTATAGTGTGGGCAATGTTTTTATGGAGCACATTAGGACCATAATCCCCATAGAACAATCCCTGATGTCTGTGTGTTACCTGAACATCGTTACAGACCAGGTGCTCCATTCATGACAACAATGTTTCCAGCGGGTTATTGCATTTAACCAACAGGATAATGCACCATGTCATACGGGTCAAATCATCAAGGAGTGCTTCTAGGAGCATTCTAGTGAGTTTCAAGTCATGTCCTGGCCTCCAAATTCACCTGACATGAATCCAAAAGAACATCTGTGGTTCAACCTGGAAATCCCAATTCGTGCTGCCACGTTACCACCTCGCAATATGCGAGAATTTCAGGACCAGTTGATGAGGCTTGGTGCCAGATACCTCAGACTACCTATAAGAACTTTGTCGAGTTGATACCAGGTCGGGTGTTGGCGGTTTTGGGGGCGAAAAGTGGTCCTATGTCGTAATGTAATGGCTCTTTGGTGTATAATCTCTTAATGTCAATTATTGTTTTCTTAGAAAAATGAAACCATTCTGTAAAATTTTACGGAAAAATTTGTGCATATTGACGGATTTTTTTTACAGTGTATGTATTGCAATTCTGTTTAATTATGGTAGAATTCGCAAAATTTGAAGTCTGATCTGTATCTAGGGCATAAACAACTATCTTGGAATTTAAATTTCTTGTCTTGAATGTTCCTTCAGTCTAATTTCAAAGGTGCGACCAGTTTCACCAATATAACTTTGCGTGACACAGTTTAACTAGAAAATTACTAGTTAAACTGTGAAAATGGAAAAAATCTGCGCTCTGTGAGACCGTTAGTTAAGGGTTAATGTGATTAAAAATACGTACGCATATAAATGGATCATTCCACAGAATTTTGACAGATATTTTTTCTTCGGTTGTTACACCATGTTTGGTTTTCCCCATACTTAGTATGTGGAAAGTTATATAGAAACTAAAATCAATTTACCGAACAATAGATATCTCAGAAATAATTCTGTTTAAGGGAATATGGTTTAGAACAACGTGGTGGTGTACATTTTTACAAAATGTATAGGTTTACAAAATCTTGCATAATTTTAGAATTAGTAGAGATAAACAAAAAATTCAAAAAGATCTGCAATCTAAATAATTTTTCTATCATATCGTGTAAATGTTGTGGATTTTTCTCTATTTTTCAAAGGCATTGTATAATTCTAAAACTACTGAGCAAGTAGTTAAAAATGCAGTTTTTGAAAAAAATATCATAAAGGGAAAGAGACAGCTGTATGGAATTTTTATATGTGTTATTACTACTCCGAATCATGTCCAGAAAAACTAAGCAAGTTGAAATCATTCTTCCCTCCTGCATTATAACAATTTCAATTTTCAAAATTTTCAAAAATCAACGTTTTTGACAGCCTTCAACTCAAAAGGGATAAATGGTATTCATAAGTTATAGTGATTTGGCAAAGTAACACTTTTGCATATAATGTCTATAACCTATAAGTCACATTTTTACGGTTCCGTACTTAAAAAGTAAAAACGGAACCATTATAAGATCGCTCTTGTGTCTGTCTGTCACAACCATTTTACTCGTAAACTATGGAACGTGGAAAGTTCAAACTGGGGGAAGTAATAAAGACTATTGACCCACATATTTACAGATTATTAAACATTCATGAATATATTTAGGGAAAATGTTGAAGTGCTAATTAACAAACTTGAAAAAGAAAAAAAAATACTCTTTTCTTTGTATATCGTATGGGGTATCGTGTGAAACCTTCCGTAACGCTGAACTAAAAAATTCATTTCTTTTTTTTTATTTTAGGTATTATATTTTCAAAGATATAGTCGAAAATGTAGCGCAAAAATATGTTCCCCACCCCCATCCAATTCCGAATCTACTGAAACTAAAATTATGAAAAAATTAGAGGTTGTAGACCATAATTTAAACCTTGCTGGAAAATTATAGCGATTACCCTAGGTTACATCGTTTTTGAGAAAATCGCATTTTCCCGTTACACACAAATTTCAATTTACGGGCATTCAGCAAAAATGTTGAGCAGCGCTAGCAGTACCTATTGTAGCAGAAGTATAAAAGCATTGTTGATAATTATTTTCGAGAAAAAATCGTTGGTAATTAGCCGAGATATCAACCCTTAAAGGCACGGGCGGCTTGGACATCATAATGACAGGGGCCATACTCTATGCTCTATCGGCTTTTAAAACTTAGATAACAACTTTTAAGGCTATATTTGTGTAAGGCAATGCCCAATAGCAGTATAAAAGCAATATACGTCGAACTGTTCAGAAAGAGACTAAATTAATTAGAATTAATCACATAAATACTATGGGATTCACGACTGGTTTGCATTGAGTGGCTCTCTCAATACACCTCCCGTGTCTTTAAAGATTAACTAAAAACCTATCTGGTAAAACGCACCACGTACCAAAGCGGCGTTGAAACTTTGCGCCCTCCTTTCGAAGCACGCTCAACACAATGCCGAGTTTAAATTTTGAACAAGGATTTTTACTTTAGGTACACTGTAAAATGAAAAGATTTTTACTACGCTGAATTTAGCTTTATGAAATGCCAAATGAAATTTTAAATATGCACTACTTTGATTGTCAATAACGAGTTAAGTTCATCATAACCACATTAGGATAATATTAAAAAATGGATTATACAGAACAGCTATATTTGATATTATTTAGGTTCCATATTTCTTTGAACTTTCATGGTATATCCATTTGTACTTTTGTAGTATATACAGCTATACCCAACCGAACGTTGTATATTTTTTACAGTCTTAGTATTCTTTTAGCAACGGTTTTTTTAATAATACAGTTACTAATTCCTATATTTATTGTACGGAACCCTCTGTGCGCGAGTAATACTCGCACTTGACCGGGGCAAGGGATTTTACTTGACAAAGGGATTTTATTAATAATTGAGAAATATCAGAGTCGGATAGATTTTGATTGTTAGATTTGTTACTTTAGCGGTAGTATGTAACAGTAGGAGGCCGATCTTTTAAGTAGATTTCGTAAGAAATACTACCTATTGCAATCTCCCATATGTTGGAATTTTTGAAAAACTTCTGCAGATCTACACCGATCATGACCCTAGATCACAAAATCACACCCACTTCGAAACTTTATATATATATTACTTTTATATGGACACGATAGCATATCCAATCAGTTTAAAGTTTTCAAAACTTCTAGGAAAAGGGCTAAAAAATTATGCATGACAGATTTTTGATATAATTAAAAATGGCTTCAAGCAATGCAAAAAATTGGTTTTCAGAAGAAAAAAAATCCTAACTTCGTCAATTCACAAGATATCAAATTCACTTAAATTTATCACAAATCATCTTAATATTATCTACAATTTTTGTATTGACAAGCTTTTGATAACAGCAACTCTTACAGCAAAAAGAAATTAAAAACTAAAAAAAAAAAAGTGTGCGTGGGGGGGAGGGGAGGTTGTATAAGAAAAAAAATCACATTTCCTTAATCCGTTAAATTCTTCGTGAAATTGGTACTTAACTTCGAAATCTACCTGCGCTTGTAAGCGAAGCCAACAGAGATTTTTCTATAATTATGAAAGTTGTAAATGTTTCTGTACAACAGGAGCAGCTGATTTAATTTGGGGAGGAGGTAAACAACGTTATAACTTCATTTTTTAAAAAGATTTACTGAAATAACCAGGAATTCAATTAATAAAATAATTCCTTACTATTAATTAATAATAAATCAATTAAAAAATAATAAATGTCTATTAAATAATTCATTAAATATATCAAAATTCCAATACCCCAGAGCCAAATTCCTACGGGGCGGGCCAACATGCCCCGTGCCAAATGAGCCAAACTAACCCCGTATTGACATTTTTGTTTTTCATGACTATAAGGAATTATTCTGAAAGTATTTCAATAAAAAAACATGGCCTACAATAACTACGAACAATTATTTTTCTGAATTATTATATATCAAAACCTAAAATGTAATCTACAAACAAATAAAAAACGATTATTTATAAGAGAGGAAATTTACTCACCGTTGCAAAATTTAGAAAATTCTCAATAATTCTTTAACGGACGCTCCGACTTCGATGGTGCTGATGTTGGAGGAGGAAAACGAAGCAACGCATACTTGGCTGGACTGACAGTGTCATCTAACGCAAAGTTTAAAAAATATCGCGACTGGGCCAACGTGCCCCTATGGCCAACTAGCCCCGGTCTACCCTAAATGCTCGCTAAGAAAGGTTAAAGGGTGAAATGAGCTGAAAACGTTCTAAAAATGTTCTAAATTACGATTTCTTTGGAACTGTAGCGGTAGAAACTTGAAATTTAACATGACTGTTACTCTGAAGATGTAAATACTCGGCCAGAACAGTTTTCTAAAAATTTGAAATTTAAAAGGGTGCAGGACAAAAACTTTCTAAAATTGTGATTGAAGTGATATAATTGTTATAGAGGCTTGGGATTCGGTATGGTGGCTACAGGGGCGTAGCTACAGATATTTTTTCGGGGGGGAGAGTTCGAAAATTTCCCAACTTGAAACAAATCCCTCCAACTTTCAACTAAAGTGATACGCACAAAGCATGTAATAATGATAATGAAGCTTATGCATAAAAAATTCCTTTCCAAAGAAAAATTTTGAAACTAGAAACATAAAAATTCTAATTATTGGTTTGTTTAATAAAAAAACAAACACGCGTTTTACTTTCTTCTGTCTTCACAAGACGAAAGTATTGAATTCGTGAAAAAATTCTACAACTGGTTTTCGACGGTTTGATATGTTTTAGAAGGTCCTGAACATCATTTGACTGTTTTTAGAAAATGTCTGTTTGTGTGAATGTGACACAAATTTTGTCGGTGCTCTATCTCAAGAACTAAAATTCGCGGAATTTTATAAAACTTTAGATTCAGTTATACCTTGATAAAAATTAATGCTGATTAGTTTTTGGTGTAAATTACCCAAAAGGTGGCGCTGCTATGCTGTATTTTTCATGATTTACATGATTTTAGCGATAGTTATATCTCGAAAACTGTTGCACAGAATTTGATCAAATTTCATATTCTGTTAAACCTTGACATAATTTAGTGCTTATTAGGTTTTTGTATATATCTGTGGCCCTGCTGTGCAGCATTTTTCACGATTTTCGTGTTAGCTATATCTGAAAACTAATGCACGGAAATTTTGTCAAACTTCATATTCGGTTTCACTTCCTTATTGGGCTTGGGTGTATACTGTCCAAAGGTATCACTTTTGAGCTCTTTGGGTTTGGGATTTTGGTTGCAGACATCTAAGAGCATGGGTGTCGAAATTCAATGATTTGTTTGAAAAATGCGATGCTTCTATCTCCTTTTTAAATGCACACAATTAAACGAATTATAAATTATATGCACATAATTAAACCTTTAGAATTCATTATTGTGGGCATAGAATTGTTATTTAATTTTAACATTGTGATTGCAAATTTTGAAGTACTAACATGTATGGGATAGAATAAGGTTTTGGGATTGGCACATCCAAATTGTTTTCATTTAACATCAATTCTTTTGGTCTTCAAAGAATCTAACCCTGATGAAGCTAACCTAACATCGTCCAGTTTAATAAAATCCACTATTTCACTTTCACATTTTAAAAGCTTTAGGCTATCAAACCTGTCAGACCTCACATTGTAGCTTGCAATATATATTTTTTTAATTTTTATTTGACTAAAGATTCTTTCATTAGATGCAACGCCAAAAAGATAAGCTGCTGTGAATGTTAAGGTACGAGTATATAGTTTGACAGTGTGACCCAAATAGCTTTGAATTTCATGGCATGAGTAAAAGGTTTGTTAAGTGAGTTGGGATTTGGTTTATTTCTATT
This sequence comes from Maratus speciosus, assembly GCA_963932465.1. Classification (NCBI taxonomy): domain Eukaryota; kingdom Metazoa; phylum Arthropoda; class Arachnida; order Araneae; family Salticidae; genus Maratus; species Maratus speciosus. The sequence continues at coordinate 455,327,693 of OZ010788.1, read as the reverse complement.
TGACTCTGCAAGTCATGTACATCCGGTTTCTCATACCCAGGTGGAAACATTATTAACTTTTCTAAGTTAGTGATACTCAAATTTGCCTTGCACAATTTTAATTTAAATATGGAATGTATTGGTGCAATATTCTCCTGATATAGGAAACATCGTCATTTAAGCCCATTACTAAATTGCCGAAATTTTCTTGTATTTCTTATAACTCTTCCCTGTAAAACTTATGTGTATCAATGTCCATTGCTATGCTATTATTTTTATCTATTCCATTTGGTGAAACCGTTTTCCCACGGTACTTTCAGAAGTCAGCTTCTTCAATCACATCCTAATATTCATAATTGTTTATGAACTTGTCTATAAGGAAATCTTTATTTCTTCAAAATTTTATTCAAGTGCAACCTGTCAGTGTTTATGTCAACCTGTATGTCGATTTTTTTCTTCAGTTGATGGACTGCTTTCATGGTCATATTTCTGTTCAAAATTCAAATCATCCACTTTTTTACCTTTTTCATCCTCGAATGGATTTTAGATGCTCCAAAATCTTACACGAAAACTCTTTTTCTATTATGAAGGGTTCTTTCGTGCTAAGATTTATAGTCATTTTTTAGAACAGCTTTAAACACACAACACTGTACTTTTGGTTTAAAATTTCATAAACACCTATAAATATAAATGAACAGGACATATATATATTTCCGCACACAAATAAAGGTAAAATGTGGCAAATTTATCTAAACTAACGACTACTTATATTCACATTTGCTCATGTAATGCTTTTGTCTTGACAGCGAAGGGTTAACTAATTTTCGGAACAAAAAAATCATGAGAATGAGTAAAATATTGTCCAAAAATCGCAAAATTAGTGCAATTTGTGAAAACTCATCAAATCTTCTTGCCCAGCTGTGTTTCAAGTAGGTGACTACATTCCTATCTGTTGTGCTACAAGTGATCTCCAATTTTCAAAAGAAGCTGCAATCCCTTTGGATTAAAATAGCTGGATTCTCTTTTGGGAGGGGAAAGGGAGGAAAGGTGAAATTTTTGAGAAAGGTTGGTTGATGGTTGATTTTTGACGGCCAATTATCTACTCTTGGGATATAGGCCCTAGGGTGAGTGCCCTTCGTGGGGTCTTTCTAAGGGAACCTAACCCGTATTTACGCAGGGAAATCCAAGGTTTCGAAGAAAACCACGAAAACTCCGAAACGGTTAGGCCGACGGGCGCGACTGTGTTCGAACCCAGCACCTCCCGTCTACCAGCTTCGAGAGCAGAACCTCTCAGCCACTGGTGGGGCTTTTAAGAAAGGAACAAAGATTTGAAGGAAATAAAGGAACTGGATAGTCAGCTGTTGGTGGATAGGAGTAGAGAAATTTAGGTCTGGTAGATGTATAATATTTTTGTAGAACTGAAAAATACAATGATAGATTGAGTGTGGCTGATTTCTTTTTGTATTTCTTTTGATAATTTAACTTTCTTACTGTTACAGCACTCAGTCCGAAACATAATCACCAAAACAATAAAAGTTTCATAATGTCTCAAAAATCCAGAATTTCCCAACTCTAAGCTCAAATTTCCCAACTTCACAAATATTGGGGGGGGGAGGCTCCCCCCCATACACCCCCCATGGCGACGCCCCTGGGTGGCTACTTTTAAGATGTAAAGATGAGCAGTTTTTAAACAATTCGGAGTCTCAAATGAAAAATGGAATATGCGCAAAACCATTAAAGTTCATTCTAAATTACCATTTATTTGGAATTAATTTTCGTTTTCTCATTTATTTAAATCTCTAATTCGCCTAATTCAGTATAAGAATGAAGTTTATTCAAACTGTAGCGTAATTAATATTTTTAATTATATGTAGCAGTATTGTTTCTTCTAATAAAATAGGTACATAAATATCACTTGGCGTATTTCAACAATTACGCGATCAAATCTGCGAGTTTTGCTAGTATATAATAATCTAGAAATATGTATAAACTATGTAAGTTAGTAATCTACAATAATTTATATAATCTAATAATCTACAATAACCTACGTAATTTAGTAATATACAATGATTTATTAATGGATGTAATATAATCTAATAAACATGCTCTAAAAATCTATTAATAATTATTTCAGACACAGTGATTTAAAATTAAACTAATTCGTGAACAGTAAATATGCATTTGAATTTATTATTTTAGATGTATCTTATTCAGTTAAGAAAACTTAAACCTAAAAATATCTATTTTTCAAATCTAGTTGTAGTGTATTTTTAATGTTTTTTTTTTTTCCAATAAAAAATATTTACAAATATACAAATGCTCATTTCATATTCGTTTTTTTTTCCATGAAGCATTATAAATTAACGTGTCAAAAACAGAACATAAATTTCACTTTAAACTCTTTATTCATATATACTGCGATAATATTTTTTTTTTTGCCATGAAAAAATATTATCAATTCATATGCCATGGATATGCGTTTGAATTAAAGCGTATCGATTTGCTTCATGCTGTAAACAGCACAAACATTTCCCTTTTTATATTCTTTGATGGGAATCCAATGTCTGCCTGAATTTTGTGTGATATAAGTTCTAAGGATGTTAAAGAAAGAATAAAGTATTTTATTTCATTTTTTTATGTCGATAGTTAATTTTGTTCTGATTTAACGACTACAATTTTTGTTGATATTTTTTAGTTAATTTTTATCGGCTAATATTTAAGTGAAAATTGTGCGGTAAAGGAAGGAGAAGTTTCCTGTTATTTATTTATTTATTCTTTCGCGCCTCATTTTCCTTGAGAAGTAAATTTAACTGAAATAACGGGAAGATAATATAAAAGGGGAATTTAGCGATGGGTGGGACATCTGCAATAAATCTTAAAATAAGCTTTATTTTTAATTTATGACTCTTCCACAATATCGAGTAATCATTGCATCATACTTGTTACTATAAATATTTTTAGTTGCAAACACCTATGAGTTTGTGACTTAAAAAGACTTTTTACAATATCAAAAGTTAGTAACTATTCGGATTTTTAATATAAATTTTCAATCTCATTCTTTGTTGCTAACTTTATTGTTTTTAAAGTTTGGTAAACTCAATATTGTGTCTTTATTAATTTAACAGTTACATTAAGCCCATAAGCCACATGTTTGTTGTAAAAACCTGTTTTTTTTTTATGTTGCTTTAAGGGATGGATCATGACTCAGAGAGCGGATGGGGCATGTCCCATTCTTCCCAAATGATATCTCTGTCCAAATAATTTTGTTTTATCTTATACAATATTTTAGTATTTTATATTTACAAGTCTATCTTGTTTTGAAATTGAATAGTTTAGCAAATAAAACTTAATATTTTGCAAAGTAAAAAAGGAATTTTGACTAATTTCATGATTTTTTTTAAAAACGAAAATACACTGAAAAATTAAAGCAGTACAAGTTTTTCTTTTCTTACTCATGCATTATTTATCACTATCAACCATTAGTATTAAATATTTTTATTTATTTCTATAATATCAATTTCCTAAGTTTATTTAAATAAAATATAACTGTTTTGAAATAATTATTGAAATCAAACTGCAAACTTTTATTTTTACATGGCAATAAGCTATTTATGAGGATAAATGAAAAAGGAAATTTCATCTAATCGCAAGAAACTGACTGTTCCATCATTAATAAACAAGACATAATTGCAAAGCTGCATCCACCAAAATTAATTGGCGACAATAGTTAGGCACAAGCATATTTTTCATTTGATTTAGATTTTACAAAGTGTCATATAACATAAAATAAATGTTGGGATTTACAATAAACCTTAGTAATGTAAATGTCAGACTGTCATTTTTTCACCACATTTTTAATAATTAAATATGAATTATCATTTTAAAACCATGTTTTTCTTGTTAATTTAGTTGGTTTATCAATCTAAAACGTTAATCATTATCATCAAATTTATATTTTTAAAATATGTTAAAATGTTTCAAGATGCTATTCTGAAATTTTCCATTTTGTACTAGAGAAACATAATTTGTAAAAAAATATTTTTGTTAAAATTGTTCCAGCCACCCCTAATCTCCCCTACAGATATATTAGATATACAGATAAAGCTTTACATAACATTCCCGCAAGTTATAAGTTTTCAAATTATATGGATCTTCTGATATATATACTACATTTATTTATTTATTAATTCCCAAGGAGGTTCAAAAACTTCCAACCATTTTTAAATAACTAATTTAAAAGGATAAAAATGTCGCTTTAACCTCTTCAGTTCCGAAGCCAAAATAATAATACAAATGCTTATTCGTTGTTTTTTTTTTTCCAAACAAATTGACATCGTAAAAGACAGAAAAAATATCTTTTCTCAAAATGATCCTTTAGGCGCTTAGTAATTTAGGTTAAAAAATGTGGATCTAAAACTACAAACCCCTTAAAAACATTAATTTAATAACCATTAACATAAATTAACGCAATCACAAATTTAAGAGCTAAACAAGTAAATAATCTACAAATACCCAAAAATTTTTATCGAAAAAGATTTAAGTTAAATACTTATGAAATTTTCTCACTTTCTTGGTCATATTGTCTTTTGGGTATTTTTAGGCATTTTGCAAACTCAGATAAAAATAACATTTATTTTCTGTGGGAATCAGCTTAGATGCTGCCGTTTATTCGTTTGCTTTGAGCGCAAAAAACATTCAGCTATTAAGAAGTGATGTGTAAATGTAAAAAAAAAAAAATGGGATATTTTTGTTTTTATAAGGAAAAGAACAGAGGCAGTACGGGGATCCAGGGACCGAAGAGGTTAAATTATTTCACTACTATTTCACTACTATTCACTTTAAACTATTTCACTGCTATTCGCTTTAAACTATATTTGTCAACTATTCCCTTTAAATTATTTCACTATTCAATTTAATGGGTTTTTATTTTCCAACCATAGCAATGAAATTATTTTTCCTTATAAAAAATGTAATTAATTCACATGCTGTAGATATGATTCAAGCGAATCGATTTACTGCTTACTATAAGCAGCACAAACATTTTCCCTTTTATTTTCTTTCTTCTTTAATGGGAATTCGATGTCTCCCTGAATTTTTGAACATGGAGGATTCATGTGATATAAATTCTAACAATGATAAAGAACGAATAAAATGTTTTATTTCCATATCTTTATTTTTTTCTTTTTCGGAAGTTACTTTTTCTGGTTTATTCGATTACAATTTTTATCAAGACTTATTTTCTTTCGAATTTTTTTTTTCATCGGATTATTTTTAAATAAAAACTCTGAAGGAAAAAAAATGTTTATTTATGTATTTATGTATTATTTTGTGCTACATTTTTCTTGAGGACTAAAATTAACTGTGCTAAAGAACAAATACTTGAAATATAAATATATAGAGAAATCTTATATCATCTTCCCGCAAGGTATAAATTTCAAATTTAATATGCTATCCATATATATTTCCTTTAATTAATACAACCTGATCTCATAAGAAATTCCACGTAGTTATTAAAATCTTTTAGCCTTTTTTTAATAATTAATTTAAAAGTATAAAAATAAAGCGTATCGCCTACAAAAACTAAAGTTGATTTTCTATTTAATTTGACAAAAAAAATGTAATTTTGACTTGAAGGATAGTTGAGGAAATAAACCAAATGGAAACATAAAATGTTAAAAGATATGAAGAATAAATAAAGACTTGCTCAGATTTTAATAATGATAAATTAAATAATCAAAAGCAATTGTTTTATAATTACAAATTTGTTTGTACCGGAAAAGTTACGCGTTTTAGTCAGTCAAAATAATTTGAAAAAGTTTAACGAAATTTCGTTGTAACTTTTTAATGCCACAATACACTGTAAAACAAAAGGACTAAAATACGGAAATTGTACTCGCAATCGAGACGCCAGTACTATTTCCGTATTTTAAGGAAACTTTTTCCCTGTAAATTATAGAAAAATTTCCGTTTTTCTGGATTTTACGGGGAAAAACTTCCGTTAAAATACGCAAATAGTACTGGCGTCTCGATTACCAGTACAATTTCGGTATTTTAGTTCCTTTTTTTACAGTGTATTTGTTTACTACCACTATATTTTGGACACGGAATGGCACACAACGTACTCTTCTCGATCAAAGAAATCACGTCATGTCAACTCTAAATCAAAAGTTATGCTCATTGTGTTTTTCGACAACGAATGTGTAGTGAACCATGAATTTGAACCAGCTGGACAAACTGTTAACGGCCCTTTGTACGTGCAAGTTTTGAAAAGACTAAGGCTGGCAATCCGAAGAAAACGACCCGCCAAATGGCAAGGAGGGTGGCCACTGCATCAGGACAATGCTCCCTCTCACACATCGAGTATTGTGCAGACATGACTCGCAGAAAAGAACATTCCACTCCTTCACCAGCCTCCCTATTCACCGTATTTAGCACCATCAAATTTCTGGCTCTTCCCCAAGATCAAAATGGGCCTCAAAGGTAATCGGTTTGACACACCGTTAGAAGACATCAAAACCAACGTGACGGCTGAACTTGGGGAGATACCAAAACAGGACTTTCATCGCTGTTTCCAGCAACAGCAGGAGCGGTAGAGCAAGTGTGTGTGTTCTGGCGCAGCCTACTTTGAAGACGATTAAGTAAATTTTTAATAAAGAGTTACAACGAAATTCCGGGAACTTTTTGACTGCCCCTATCTTGTTTATTTAAGAGAACTTAAGCTTAAAAATTCACCATTTTGTAAATCAGGCTGCATATATATCCTACATAACAAATGCAATTTGAATTTTTTTTCTCTTATGAAGTATTAGAAAACAAAATGCCAAGAACAGAACATATATTTCTATTTAAACTCTTTATTCATTTTCAAACAAAGAAATGACTTTCTTTTCCGCTGTAAAAATTTAATAATTCATACGCCGTAAATATATATATTTGAATTCAGACTAATCGATTTACTGCTTTCTGTAAGTAGCACAAACATCTTTCCTTTTATTTTCGCTCTTCTTTAGTTGGATTCCGATGTCTACCTGAATTTTGAACATGGATGATTCCAGTGATATGAATTCTAACAATACAAAAAAAAAAAGAATAGAATATTTTATTTCAATATCTTTTTTTTAAGAAGTTATTATTATTATTATTATTGTTGTTGTTTAAACGATTACAGTTTTTATTACTGAGTGACAATTTCTGCCCTTTTTTTTTTCACTGGGCTACCTTTAAATGTAACGACTACAAGTGAAAAAGAGGAAAAATTCCTGTTTTAGTATTTACTTATTTACTTATCATGTATTTTCTAATGGTCTAAAATTAATTCTGATAAGCGGTGAACGTACTGAGACAAATATGTTCAAAAGTTTTACAAGTCTCAAGTATAATATTTTACATTATACTATTTGTCAATCTTTTTTTTTTTTTTTTTTTTTTTTTACTTAATACTATATATAGGTAGCTTAATATTATAATTTCATATAATTTTAATCCTTTAAGTAATAATATTAAATTCCTACATAAAGCACAATTCAAAATATAATTTTAGCGATATTTTTAAAGCGAAATTAAGCCGAGAGAGTACATCTTTTTGCAAATCAAAGTTGCCATTTGTACCCTTAATGGATCTTAATGATATTTTCAGAAACGAAAAATACTTAAAAGGTACAAATGCAATTTCGGACAATAATTGAGTTTTATTGTTTTTTTTTTGTTGTTGTTTTTGTTTTTGTTTTTTTTATGAAACATTAAAAATCAACATGCCAAAAGCAGACCATATATTTCGCTTTAAACTCTTGATTCCTTTTTCTACCAATAGAAATGAATTTCTTTTTATCCTGTAAAAGTGTAATTAATTCATATGCCGTGGATGTGTATTTGAATTCAAGCTTATCGATTTGCTGCTTGCTGTGAGTAGCACAAACTTTTCCCTTTTAATTTCTTTTATCTTTAAGTGAATCAGATGTGCAGTCGTGGAAAAAAAAGTAAACACCCCTACTAACGCTTCAACAAATTATCGTAGAAGAAAGTTACTGGTACCGAACGATTTGAAATAAAGTCTACTTTTAAATCATGCATATAAAATTTGCTTAGGGGGCCATATACATATTTAAAAGAACCGTAACTTTGTTTTTTTTAATAGCAGTACAGAATTCTGACAGCATAAATGAACTCTACACCCTTCAATTAGTCTAAAAACAAATTTTTATGCAATTCGTACCACAAGTTTCCGAAAAATTAATTATTTTAAAACGAGCGTATTTTAAGGGCTGCATTCAAATTGAAGTTCGGTACCCGATAGTTAACCCAGAGAGCACAGGCACCTTAAGCAAGGCACCTTAAGCAGTCAATTAAGCCCGTTAGATTACAGGTTAGCATAAGAAATTTCAAAATATTTAGTCACTTCTATCATAGATGGCCCAGTTAAACCATTATTTTGCCGTTTTTTAAGCATAATTTGAAAACTACTTGGAAGAAAAATGTGAAATTTTGGATTTCCATAAAGCAGGACTTAATAAATCTGAATCCATCAAAAAAATTGTAGGTTGCAATTCATATTTTATTAATATTAATTTCATAATCCATAATTCATATCAGAAAATTATAAAAATTGCAAATTCAACGTATTTATGTTTGGGTATATTAGTATTATTGCTACACAAAAAATTAGAACATTAGGATCATAATTTCAGAAGTTATAAATAAAAATATGAAAATGCAATTTAACATTAGAAGCACTAAATTTTGCATGTTTATAATTCAAAAACTTTTCATTCAAATGACTTGAAATTTGGTGCCTAAGCATAGTTTGAACCAAAGATTTGAAATATCTCGCTAAAATTGGGTATTGCCATTGAAAAAAATGAATTTTGGATTCGTTTTAATATGTAGATGGCTCCCTAAGCAAATTTTATATATGCCATTTAAAAATAGACTTTATTTGCAATCGTTCGGTACCAGTAACTTTTTTCTACGATAATTTGTTGAGGAGTTAGTAGGGGGTGTTTACTTTTTTTTTTCCACAACTGTACGTCTGAAATTTAAACATGGATAATTCCAGTAATGTAAATTCTACCAATGGAAAAGGTTTATATAAACGATTTAATAGATAAAGTATTTTATTACAATATCATTTTATATATTTTTTATTTATTTTTTTTTTTTTTTTAGGCTTTATTTTTTTCTTGTTCATTCGATTATAATTTTTATCGAGTGATTTTTTTCTTTCGATTTTTTTTTTCATCGGATTATTATTATTTTTTTTTTTTATGAAAATCTGCAGGGAAGAAAATTAAAAAGATCCTGTTTATTTGTTTATTCTTTCGTGCTATATTATTCTTGCACCCTAAAATCAACTGCGATAACAAGGAAATACTAGAAATACAGATATTTTTGAAAAATCTTTTTCAAGGCTTGGTAGGCCATCCTACAAAGTATAAAATTAAAATTATATCATCTATCGATAAATATTATCTTTAATTTGTACAATCTAATCTTCTGAGAAATTCTGTGTAGATTTTAAAATCTTCAAATCGATTTCAAATAATTAATTTAAAAGGATAAAAATAAAGTATAGTACTTCAAAATCTGAAGTTTATTTTCTAACTATGTAATTTAATGGAAAAAAAACTATAATTTTTGTTGGAAGTATAGTACGGGCAAATACACTAAGGGAAACATGAAATATTAAAATATGTAAATAATAAGCAAATTCTTTCGGAAATGTCAATTATAATAAATCAAATAATTTAAATCAGTGCAGTTCTATAGCTACAAATATATTTCTACCATAAAAGGTCAATGTTTTAGTACTGCTACAACAATTTGAAGATATTGTATTATAATTTACATTATATTGTTTGTCAATCTTTTTTTATTATTATTTTAGTTAATACTATATATGTAGCTTAAAATTATAATTTCATATAATTTTATCCTTTAAGTAATAATATTAAATTCCTACAAAAAGCACAATTCAAAGTAGACTTTTAGCGATATTTTTTAAAGAGAACTTAAGTCATCGTTACATCGTTTACATACATCGTTTTGCAAATCAAAGTTGACATTTGTACCCTTAATGAATCTTAATGATATTTGAAGAAATGAAAGATACTCAAATATACAAATGCAATTTCGAACAATAATTCAGTTTTATTGTTATTTTTTATGAAACACTAAAAATCAACATGCCAAAAGCAGACCATATATTTAACTTTAAACTCTTTATTCCTCTTTCCACCAATATAAATGAATTTCTTTTTCCCCTGTAAAAGTGTAATTAATTCATATGCCGTGGATGTGTATTTGAATTCAAGCTTATCGATTTGCTGCTCGCTGTGAGTAGCACAAACGTTTCCCTTTTAATTTCTTTTTTCTTTAATGTGAATCAGATGTACGTCTGAAATTTAAACCTGGATAATTCCAGCGATATAAATTCCACCGATGGAAAAGAACGAATAAAGTATTTTAATTCAATATCTTCTGGGGGTTTTTTTTGTTTGTTTATTTGTTTGTTTGTTTGTTTGTTTTTAGGCTTTACTTCTTTCTTATTTATTCGATTATAATTTTTATCAAGTGATTTTTTTTAATCGGATTATATTTTAATGAAAATCCGCATGGAAGATAAAAAAATCCTTTTTATTTGCTCATTATTTTGTGCTACAATTTTCTTGCACCCTAAAATCAACTGCGATAACAAGTAAATACTAGAAATACAGATATTTTTGAGAAATCTTTTTCAAGGCTTGGTAGGTCTACACATCCTACAAAGTATAAATTTAAAATTACATCATCTATCGATAAATATTGCCTTTAATTTGTACAACCTAATCTTCTAAAAAATTCTACGTAGATTTTAAAATCTTCAAACCGCTTTTTAAATAATTAATTTAAAAAGATAAAAATAAAATATAGTATTTCAAAATCTGAAGTTTATTTTCTAACTATGTAATTTAATGAAAAGAAGACTGTAATTTTTGTTGGAAGTATAGTACGAGCAAATACTCTAAGGGAAACATGAAATATTAAAATATGTAAATAATAAACAAATCCTTTCTGAAATGTCAATTATAATAAATCAAATAATTTAAATCAGTGCAGTTCTATAGCTACAGATATATTTCTACCATAAAAGGTCTATGTTTTAGTACTGCTACAATAATTTGAAGATATTGTATTATAATTTACATTATATTGTTTGTCAATCTTTTTTTTATTATTATTTTAGTTAACACGCTGTAAAAAAAATCTGTAAAATTACTAACGTTTTTTTAGGAAACTGGGATTCCTAGAACTTTTTATGTAACGGCAACAACAAAAATGCATGTAACAGACACACTTTTGCGCCGAAAATCAAAAAATCTGTAAGGTTACTAAGAATTTTTTAGGAAACTGGGATGCCTAGGACTTTTCATGTAATTGCAACCAGGGTTACAGATAAAATTTTAGTAAGATTACTGAAATTTTAGCAGATTGATTTGTAAAGTTACAGATTTCTGTAGCTTTACAAAAACTAGTTTTGTAAATTTGCAGCTTTTTTTTTGTATAGTTACAGATGAAGGTTTAGTAAGCATGTAAATTTACATCTGTAGAACTGCAGAATTTTTTTTACAGTGCACTATATATGTAGCTTAAAATTATAATTTCATATAATTTTATCCTTTAAGTAATAATATTAAATTCCTACAAAAAGCACAATTCAAAGTAGACTTTTAGCGATATTTTTTAAAGAGAACTTAAGTCATCGTTACATCGTTTACATACATCGTTTACATACATCGTTTTGCAAATCAAAGTTGGCATTTGTACCCTTAATGAATCTTAATGATATTTGAAGAAATGAAAGATACTCAAATATACAAATGCAATTTCCGACAATAATTCAGTTTTATTGTTATTTTTTTATGAAACACTAAAAATCAACATGCCAAAAGCAGACCATATATTTCACTTTAAACTCTTTATTCCTTTTTCCACCAATAGAAATGAATTTCTTTTTCCCCTGTAAAAGTGTAATTAATTCATATACCGTGGATGTGTATTTGAATTCAAGCTTATCGATTTGCTGCTCGCTGTGAGTAGCACAAACTTTTTCCTTTTAATTTCTTTATTCTTTAATGTGAATCAGATGTACAGTCGTGGAAAAAAAAAAGTAAACAACCCCTACTAACTCCTCAACAAATTATCGTAGAAGAAAGTTACTGGTACCGAACGATTGGAATTAAAGCCTACTTTTAAATCATGTATATAAAATTTGCTTAGGGGGCCACTTACATATTAAAACGAACCATAACTTTGTTTTTTTCAATAGCAGTACCCAATTCTGACAGCATAAATGAACTCTACACCCTTCAATTAGCCTAAAAACGAATTTTTATGCAATTCGTACCATAAGTTTCCGAGAAATTAATTATTTTAAAACGAGCGTATTTTAAGGGCTGTATCCAAATTGAAGTTCCGTACTGGATTGTTCCGAGAGAGCCGCTTCCTTGATCAAGGCACCTTAAGCGCCACTCAAGGAGCCAATGAAGCCTGTTAGATTACAGTACGGCAGAATAAATTTCAAAATGTCTACTCACTTCCATCATAGACGGCCCCTTAAACCATCATTTTGCCGTTTTTTAAGCATAATTTGAAAACTACTTGGAAGAAAAATGTGAAATTTTTGAATTTCCAAAAAGCAGGACTTAATAAATCTAAATCCATCAAAAAAATTGTAGGTTGCAATTCATAATTTTTTCGAATATTAATTTCATAATTCATAATTCATATCATAAAATTATAAAAATTACAAATTCAGCTTATTTATGTTTGGGTATATTAGTATTATTACTACAAAAAAAATTAGCACATTAGGAGCATAATTTCGGGAGATATAAATAAAAATATGAAAATATAATTTAACATTAGAAGCACTAAATTTTGAATGTTTATAATTCAAAAACTTATCATTCAAATGACTTGAAATTTGGTGTCTAGGCATAGTTTGAACCGAAGATTTGAAATATCTCGTTAAAATTAGGTATTGCCATTGAAAAAAATGAGGTTTGGGTTCGTTTTAATATGTAGATGGCCCCCTAAGCAAATTTTATATACATCATTTAAAAGTAGACTTTATTTCCAATCGTTCGGTACCAGTAACTTTCTTCTATGATGATTTGTTGAGGAGTTAGTAGGGGTGTTTACTTTTTTTTTCCACGACTGTACGTCTGAAATTTAAACATGGATAATTCCAGCGATATAAATTCCACCGATGTAAGTTAATAAGTTAATCCTATGGTAACATTTTTAATTTTTCGGCACAATTAGTAACAATAAGTCATATTTTGAGGAGAGGAGGCTTATATAATAGGGAGGGCCGAAAAAAACTTTTTTTCGATTTTCGATGATGGATAGTGCGGAAAAGTTGACACTGGTGGCACTAAGTTCACCCAAAAAAAATTGAGATTTTTCGGACAATTCCTTCATTTGCCGCAAATGGCTTGAAGTTTGGCTCAAATGCTGATTTTTGAACTTTTTTAGCAAAAGTTTCAAAAATATTAAATTTAAGTTTTTTTAGCTGAATTTACTTGAAATATGTTTAGTGTACGAAATGATTAAATAAGCTCTAATTATGTATTATAGTTATGTGCATTTTGAATTAGGTGACTTTTATAGATTTTTCGCGTATAAGTGAGCAAAAATTGCAGGAATTGTGACAACAGGGAATAAGGATCTCGTCATCGGTAAAGACTTGGTGAGGAGGCAGAAAAAGAAACTGGGAAAGAAGATACAGGAGGAGGAAGATCTTAGAGGAAGAAAAATTACAAGCATCTTTTTTGATAGTAGAAAAAATAAAACGATCTTCATAAAAAAGGGGGACTAGCAGATCGTCGACAGAAAGACGAAACAAATATCACTATGTTATCTGAACGTGGTTTGGAATATTTGGGTCATTTGACACCTCCTTCTGACCACTGCGGGGAAATAGCAAAATCATTATATAATTTTCTAAGCCAGAATAAAGCCTGCTTTGGAAAAAATCAAGAAGGGAACTGCAACATTTGATATGTATTCTTAATACGAACGAGCTCTCACTCTGACAGCGACATCAGCTGTCTAAACTAGATGGTAGAACCACTTGGCCTAAGACCTTTACCAACTGAAACGGAGCTAGATTAATGGAGTACTCAAATCTTCAGCCTTTTGCATTTTTGATGTCCATGAAACAGGAATAGGCTGGTAGAAATGGACAAGTATATTTTCGTATGCCATTAGGGATTATGTGCATCGTACTTCTCTCGACGGTGCCGCTTGATCCCTTTTTTTCTATAAAGATCGTGTTATTATTTCTACTATAAAAAAATATGATTGTAATTTTTCATCCTCCAAGATATTCCTCCTCCTGTATCTTCTTTTTTCGAGTTTCATTTTCTGTCTCCTGATCAAGTCTTTATCGATGACGAGATTTTTATTCCTGGTTGTCACAATTCCTGCATCCTGAAGCACAGATGAAGCTCTTAACGCAGTTTACCTATATGCTATACCAGTTCTAAATCTGGTGAACGCTGTGTGAGAAACGGATATGCGCTTGGGAGTGTCTGCTTTTGAAGGCCCTGGTTCAAATTCTGATTCAACTACCTGCTTCATAGTTCCCATTTTTTTAATCTTCTGACACATAGCTGTATTTTAGGGCAGAAAAATAATTAAAATCCCATCTCGCAGTTACTACCATCTCCAATTTCCCCCCTCATCCTTGTGATGACTGGTTGCCTTTTCATTGGTTTCTACTCCATATCTCCTAACCTTCCAGAATTGCTGTCAAGACATGCTGTGGTCCGGCATTCAAATATGTGACTCTGAACGTATAAAAAACCGAAGGAAGAGCGAGGAACATAATAAAGACAAAAGAGAGAAACCAACGAACGAACCAAACAATACTTACAATTTTTGCTCAGTTATACGCGAAAAGGCTATAAAAATCGCCTAATTCAAAATACACATAACTAATAAATAATAGATAGTCAGAGCTTATTTAATCATTTCGTACACTAAATATGACATTTCAAGTAAATTCAGCGAAAACAAATTTAATTTACCATTTTAAAAATGTTTGCTAAAAAACTTAAAAAATCAGCATTTGAGTAAAACTTCAAGGCATTTGCGGCAAATAAAGGACTTGTCCGAAACATCTCAAATTTTTTGTGTAAACTTAGTGCCACCAGTGGCAACTTTTCCACACTACTCATCATCGAAAATCGAAAAAAAGTTTTTTTTCGGCCCACCCTATTATATTAATAAGAGGGTTGGTTACCCGAGTGTGTCGGTTAATTGAACGTCGGATAATCGATAGTCTATAATTATTGTAAATAGCATTAATTATTTCATATCCATATAATAATTAACTGTAAGGAATTTTTTAACCAATAGAAATTATGACTGTGCTGATTGTATATCATACATCCGGTATCGCCCCCCCCCCCAAAAAAAAAAACAAGTGTCTGGATCCGCCCCTGATTTAACCAGAAGAAAAAATACATATTAAAATAAAATACTACTTTATCAGTTCTTTTCCATTGTTAGAATTCATACCGTTAAAAGTATTCACGTTCAAAATTCAGGCAGACATCGGATTCCCAATTAAGAATAAAGAAAATAAAAGGACGAAAGCAGCAAATCGATTCGCTTGAATTCATTTAAAAAAAAACATTTTTATTGTTAGACACTTAATGCAGAATTTAAAGAAAAATATATGTTCTGCTCTTGGCTTTTAAAATGAAACTATGTGACAAAACAGTATACTATGATTTCATAATTTATAAGTCCTTCTACAAGTAATAATAGAAATAAAACTTAAATCAATGTATGACACTAGATATATTTAATTTATTTAAGATAACATAATCTTAAAAATTCTGGCAAATCAAGCTGTCATGTGTGTACATCTGATGCAATGAATGCAATTTCAGACAATAATTGTTTTTTTTATTATTATTATTTTGATGATGATGCACTAAAAACCAATATGTCAAGAGCAGAACATATATTTCACTTTAAATTCTTTATTAAGTTTCTAACAATAGAAATGATTTTTTTTCTATTGTAAAAAAGGTAATTAATTCATAAGCCGTGAACATGTAATTGAATTCAAGCAAATCGATTTACTGATTGCTGTACACAACACAAAGATTATTCCTTTTATTTTCTTTATTTTTTAATATGAATCCGATGTCTGTCTAAATTCTGAACGTGGTTATCCCAAAGGTATGAATTATAACGAGGGTTGTAAAAAAACTAGTTTTTTTTTTTTTTTTACCCAGCCCGGTTGGGTTTTTAGGGTAGCAAACCTGGGTTTTTTGGGGAAAATCGGGAAGATAAATTTTTTATTTTGTACAAACTAACAATATGTAACACCTATGTATATATATGTTTATATATTTTATTATGGTTGAAGATACATTGTTTAATAAACATTAGAAACATTTAATCAATTAAATGAATTATTCTGATTGAAATTGAGGGTTTTCAAATATTTGCATATACCACCAGAAATCAAATATGTTTGAATTTTAAGTATCGAAACGGACAAACAAAACATCTTGAGGATATATTGATAAATTTGAAGAAAAATTAATATTTTATTAAATTATTATTAATCCTTTTAATCTTCAAATAAAAGTCACTAATAAAATTATAGGAAACGTACTAAAATACACAAATGTAAGTTTGTTGTTGGTTATCTTTTGTTTATTAGAGAGGGTTTTCTTTTTGGTAATCTTGCTTTCTTGTATTAATAAAATTAAACTTTTAATTTTTACTTTGAGAAATTTATTCTATTAACTATTTTTACAATATACTTTTTTATTTAGATATAAAAAAGAATGATATAGACAGAAAAATTAAATAAGTACTCTTAAAACATACTACAAAAATATTGGTATTGGTTTGGTTTTAAATGTCTAAACCAAAACTTTCCATAACAATAGAAGTAAGATGTAATGTAATTACAACTTTAACTTCTTCGAATCTAAATCAAAACTGTTCTTACCTAAAAAGTTTTCGTTTGGTTTCTAAGTTTCTAATAAATATTGTATGATAGTTGATAGCCAAGAAGATTTTGTGCATGTATGTTTATATATAAAGAAACATTTCACTGTTGTATTTTTTCATTCAAAAAGTACTTAATATTACAAAATGTTGTTTTATTTGATAAAAACCCATCCCCCCCCCCTAAAAATCTGGGTATTTTAAGCTAAAAAACCCAGCTCGGTGTGGAAAATGGGTACCTACCCGGGCAGCAAACCTGACAACCCTGATTATAACAATAGAAAAGAACAGATAAAGTATTTTATTTCAATATAATTTTCTTTCTTCTGATTTAATCGATCATGGTTTTAATCGATAAGTGACTATTTCTGCATTATGTTTAAGGGTTTATACCTACCTGCAAACTTTCAAAAAATGCATTTTTGTTTTTACTGCTTTTTCTGAAAGTACAATTGGTGAAGAATTTTCGACTGCATCTTCTAGTCTATCTGATAAAAATTTAAAAAGTTACGCCGATTTAACTTACTTTGTTACATCATACAAAAATCTAATTTGAATCTTTAAACGTGGCTTTTTCAAAACTATGTTTTTAAAGTCGGTGGTCAGAAAAACTAGAATAAATCTCAATTAATCTTTTTCAAATTTTGACCAATTTTTAACGACGATATTATATAGAGCGTAATAGTTCCTTTTGGCGATCGGGGGATGTTTTGTAATTTTTATAAAAAATCAAAATTCAAAATATTTTGTAAAAATAGGTACCTTAAGGTATGTGCCTACCTTCGGGGCACTTTTTTTGAAAATATGAAATTTTTATCAAACACGAGTGTTTTAGTTAAAACTGTTAGCTTAAACATGAGACTGAACATGAAATAGTAATAATCACATTCAATCACAAAATAAAGATAAGGTAAAGCTCCTTACCTTTTAATTGTAGATCGTCCACTTCGAAGCAGGTCAGTTTCTTCATTATATACATTTAATAGACGTATCCAATTTGTGATGAAATATCTTTCTGATTTATCCTGTAATAAAAAACTTTGTTTTTTTGTGATTAATAATTGTAATTTTAATTCCTAATGTATCCGATGGATTTTTCAAGAACGTTCAGGTAATCCTGGTTTAACTATAGTATTTTATATCATTTTAAAATACAAAATTGGAGCATACATCTTTGCTCCCTTCTGATTACATATCTAAAAGCACACTGAAGAAATTATAACTTACACAAAAGGATTATTGATAAATGATTAAAATAACAAATAAAATGAATCTTGATTATAAATATGAATAAAATATTTAAAGTCATAAATTAAGAAAATAGTTCTTTCATGTGTCACAATAATAGTCATTTAATTTGAATGTTTTGTTTCTTATCCACATATTCCACAAACAGGAAGTAATCTTAGTCTTTATTTATGATAGCTAAAGTGTTTTTTGAATGACAGGAAAAAAACAATTTATCTTGATTATTGATGAGTTTATATAATTTTGAAAGAGATTAGCTTGTCTAACATGATTGATAGTGTTTATTTAATTCTGAAAGAGATTAGTTTTTCTAACATGCCCCCTTAATCTCTTCAGATTGATGAGTCAAACAAGTTCATTGAATTTCTGTGATTCACTAATTCAGGTTTGGGGGCTGGTTTAGTTAGTGCATCAGCAATCATATATTTCGATGGACAGTACTTTAATTCAATTATTCCATCTTCTTTGAGTTGTTTTATAGCATGGAAACGAATGTCAATATGTTTGGGTCTTTTTGAAAACTTCTCATTTTCAACCATTTTAATACAACTCTGGTTGTCTTCATATAAACAGATAGGTTTTGTTTGTGCTAGGTCTAAATCTTCCAGGAGTTTCAATAAATAAATAATTTCTTGCCCTGCACTTGCGGCTGATACATATTCAGCCTCTGCTGATGAAAGAGCAATGCATGACTGTTTTTTTGTAATCCATTGAATTGGATTATTACCTAAGGTAAAAAGATTGCCGCTGGTTGATTTTCTTGTACTGGTGTCTCCTGCCCAGTCAGCATCCGCAAAAGCCTTTAAAATCGGTTCTGCTTTTGTGTCAATGCGCAAGTTTAATTCTTTAGTACAGTTTAAATATCGTATTATTCTTTTAGCTGCCATCCAGTCTTTTTGACGTGGTGATTCATTTCTTCTACTCAATATATTCACAGCAGCAGAAATGTCAGGTCTACTGACAGATGCGATATAAAGTAATGAACCTATTGCCCGTCTGTATTTAACATTATTTGGCAATAAATTGTCATTATCTTCTAATCTATTAAAATTAGGTTCCATCGGTGTACCGACTGGTTTAGCATCCTCTAAATTAAACTTTTTTACTAATTCTTCGATTTTAGCCTTTTGATTTAATTCGTAACCTTCTGCTGTTTTTTCTATTTTGATTCCTAAATAATAACTTAGTTCTCCTAGATTTTTTAATTCATATTCTCCCTTAAGTTTTTCTATTATATCTTTAATTTCGTCATCTTGTCCTCCAATCAAAATGTCATCCACATAAACAATAATATACGTTTTGCTTTCTTATTCATTTCTAATATATAAACATGTGTCTGAATTAGACTGTTTAAATTTAAATCATTTAATGATTTTGTTATCTTTGTGTGCCATGCCTTGGCTGCTTGCTTCAAGCCATAAATGGATTTATTTAATCGGCATACTTTGTTTTCCTGATTTGGAATAATATAGCCTTCTGGCTGAGTTATGTAAATTTCCTCATCTATGTTTCCATACAAGAAAGCCGTCTTGATATCGACATGATTAATTTTTAATTTGTGGTAAGCTGCCGCTGCTATGAATGATCTAAGTGTCGGATTAGTTTTTCTAACAAGAACAGGGAATAAAACTATGAATTAAAATAAATATTTAAAGGAAGTTTTATTAACTTTTCAAATTTAGGCAATATTTAGTCAAATGTTGGTAAAAAAAAATGCGTTTATGCCAAACCTTCTATAACGAAATCTATTCAATATATTTCACTTTTTTTTTTAACAATACATTAGCAAACCACTTACCTGTGTTATGAAGCAAAATATTTGGAAAATCTCTTAAATTTACTAACTTATGTCAAATTTTGTATACAAAACATGATTTTTTTCTAAAAAAATGTGTATTTTTCAATAAAAATGACTCTTAAATTAATACACTCATTGCTATAAAAATTTGCGCACCAAGAAAAAGGCTTCCAAATGAAACGAAATTTTACACGCGTAAGTACTAATGTGATATAAGTAAGTGAGTAGAAAACCAAAGAAAAGGGATCATTTATTGCAGAAAAAGTACAAATGAACGGAAATTTTAGTACTCTGTTGGATCCCCTCTAGAGCGAATGCACGATGCGATACGAGCGAGCATTGAGGCATACAAGTTCCGTATGATGTCCTGAGACATCTCGTTCCACAATTGCTGTAAACGCGCCTCGAGTTCAACCAAACTCGTAGGGTGTCCAACTTGCCGTCCCAAATGATCCCAGATATGCTCGATTAGTGACAAATCTGGGGATCGAGCAGGCCAGGGAAGGGTGGTAATGTGGCGGAGGCAAGCTTGTGACATCCTTGCTGTGTGTGGCCGAGCATAGTCTTGCTGAAAAAGGGCTCCTGGGAACCTGCCGCGAGTGGCAACACATGTGGCTGAAGGATGCTCTGGACGTACCGCTTGGCTATCATTGTGCCACGGATCAATATTAGGTGTGACCGTGTATCGTAAGCAATGGCACCCCATACCATCACACCAGCTGTGGGAGCGGTGTGTCGCTGTAAAGCGATGGCAGGATTGAGGCGTTCACCACGGGGTATCCACACACGAACACGATTGCCATCGCTGCTCAAATTGAATCTAGACTCGTCGCTGAAGACGACCTGGTTCCATTCCGTTGCAGTCCAATCCCGTCGTTCGCGACACCATTCCAAACGGAGGCATTGGTGGGTGGGTGTCATTGGCAGCACACGTAATGAGCGCCGCGATACCAGATGTCCTTCAGCCAGACGCTTTGCAATGGTTCAGGAAGACACCGGGGTCCGTAGTGAAGGTGCTGCCTGTGTCTGGATAGCGGCCAATGAAGTAGTTGGCTCTATGCGTGCGTTCCGTATGGTGTGACGGTCTGTTCGATGACTGGTCTGTCGAGGGCGTCTCGAGCCTGGTCGCCGTGTAAATGACGCCTCTTTAGTCCACTGGTCCCAACACCTCCTCACAGTAAAATCAGAATGACCTACTTGACGAGCTACTCGCCGAGCTGACCACCCAGCTTCCATCATCCCGATGATTCTTCCGCTCTCGAACACTGACAGCTGATCATATTGTCTTCGATGGCTGCGTAATGGCATGTCTACCTCAGAGTTTCCTTTGCAAAAAAAAAAAAAAAAAAGGTACACTCAGACAAGTTCTGCTTACCAGTTTTATACTCCCCAAGGAGAACGAAGTTAAACGCCCTTCAGTGGCATTACGCAATGCGCAATCGCGCTGCATTTCTAATCATTTGCATATGTGCCTGATATGTACCTTCATGCCAAGTTTCGTTACGATCCCATAATTATTTCTTGGTGCGCAAATTTTTATGGCAATGGGTGCATATACAAACTTACAAGCTACATTTTGCTTCATAACATACCTATAGATAAGCAGAACCTTGTCACAAAATTTTATTTCAATATCTTAAAAACGATTTAAGAAATGATGTTTCCCATAAACGCACACAATGAAAAACGTAGTTTTCCAGAAAACGCAAATTAAGATTTTGATAGAGCACAAAAAAATTATGTATAAAGTTTACAATTTTGAAATCCACCCTATCTGTAGGGGTTTATATATTTGTGTATATGTTATATATTTGTGTATTAAAATGCATTCTTTATCTTTCCGTGGCTGTTTAAACGGTCACTTCCGGTTTCAGGAAGTTCATTTCCGGTTTATATTTTGGGCTATAACTTTGCTTCTTATTATCGCTGAAACAAAAGTAAAGCGTTTTTGGAATCCTAAATGTTTCAACTTTAATTTTTAAAAAAATGCAATTTAACAAATTATAACAACCATTTGGAAAATGATTTTTTCGAAGACTAAAATTTAAGACATGAAAAATTGCACGGAGTTGATCATACATTACGTACGCCATGGATTACATTTTTCGATACTGTACATTTTTTAACTTCTACGGAGCTGGTCATTCGTTACGTGCGCCATGGATTAAACATTAATATTCCTGGACCAATTTTAAATGAAATTTCATTTTTAAACTTCTAAACATTCCACAATATTACTTTTTACACCCTCGTATAGAGAAAAAAATGTACTTTTAAATGCAATTTGTTTGAAAGATGTATTTCAATTTGTTTCTTGTAGTTTTTATTACTTTTTTGTCATAGTGGCAACAGAAGTATCCATCTCTGTTGAAAGTAAAGGGAAATACAGATTACTGTATAGACCAATCAGAAAACGAATAACATGAGGATTCAACCAAAAAAACGCTTCAGATATGTTTTTGATTTCCTACCCTGACAGAGGACAATAACTATTTTTCCAAATGGTTAATAATAAAAAAAGAAATAAAAAAAATTTGCAAAAACAGCGATTTTTGGGTAGGCACATACCTTAACTTTAAACGGTCTCCATTGTTTCAAAATCAATTTTTCTAAAAACTGAATAATTACTGTTGTGTTTTAAGTGATCGGAGCAAAGATATTGTGCCTTTTATCATTTCAAATAACATTTGACAGAGTTATGGTGACTACCTTGGCGACTATCAGAACGATACCATCTCCGGGGGGCGGATCTGCTGAGGTCGCCCAGCTTTATTTCGTCATTACAAAAATCAATTTCCTTTATTTTAAGTATAATAAACAAAATTTAAAAAAAAATCAAATACAGTAGAACCTCGATTATCCGAAGTAATTGGGACCGACCCTCTTTCGGAAAATCGAAATTTTCGGATAATCGAGAATGCTTCAATTTTAAGATTAAGGAGAAATGTATGCAATATTTCTTATTATGATAACAAGTGCTTAATTAAAATAAAGCAATAGAAAAATAGAAAACAAAATAAATTACCCGAATTTTAATTTTGAAATTAAGTATATTTTACATATATCACAAGAGTTTGAAAAAATGTTTTTTTTTTGCTTTTGCTTTGAAGCTCTATCACGGAGTTTTTTAATATTATTATTTTACCAGTATCACAGTCTTCCTGCTACTCCAGCCATGCCAAACCTTTTGCAAAACATTCAGAAGCGTCAGAATTGCTAATTTGTTCGTTTTCTTCGTTCCACTCCGCAGCTTATGGGAGCTCAAGTTAAATTCAAAGGAACTCTATGAAAGGGGATCTAAAATATTTATATACACTCGTAGTTCGGAAAAGACCGCTTGAACGAAAGGAATGTGATAAAAAAAAAAAAAAAAAAAAAAAAAAAGCTTTGAATTTAAAAATGGATTTCGGTTAACCGAGAGTTTCGGTTAAAAGAGTTTCGGATAAAAGAGGTTTTACTGTATCTTGTTTCATTTTCCTGAAAAAAAATTTCCAAATATGCACTTTTTTCAGGTCTGATGTTTACCTCCGGACAGCTATAATATAGTAGTTTTTGATTTATAAGAGATTTTGCAAAAATAAATTTCTTGCATATTTTTCAAAAAATAGTTCACTTCTGCTGTAATGTGCCAACACAAAAGTCCGCGTACAAAGCATCCAAATTTACTCGCAGTTCGAACAATAAAACTAATGCCGCCTTTTTTTTCTTTTTGTTTTAAATTATGCAAAGTTACAAAATCTTCAATATTTTATACATGTAACTTTACAGAGGGGTATTTTTATAGTAATAAATTTAGAAAGTCTACGGTTGCATTTACAATGTCTCTCTTTTTTAACAGAATCTCTGGTTTTTAGCTCTCTGTAAATTTACATAATGTAATATGGAATAAACATGGCAAAGGCTGTGGATCACAGATACACTGTAAAAAAAATTCCGCAACGTTCCTGGGAAAAAATGGGCAGCTGAGTTGCCCATTATTTCCAAGAAACATTTCTTGAAAATGACTGGTACTTTACTGTATATGTTAAAAACTTTCTACAGAAATGCCAGTAAGTTTCCTGCGAAATACCAGGAATATTTCTGTTGACAGCAAAACATTACTGACATATTCAAGGCTGGAATAGCACAAGAGCGAAAAATGTCCAGACCAGGGATCGAACCTGGATACTTGGCGTGCCGTGCCAATGCCTTACCTGTTAGGCTATCCGGACCGATACCTGGCTGACGTAATTCACTCTGGATGTTTGTTCCCTTCATTATGACATTACTGACATTTCACAGCATGCGGGATCCGCAGACGATTTTTACATTTCCAGTTGACAATTTTCGCTTTATTATCATTATTTGTTAGAATGAAAAAATATTTTGAAATTGACATCAAAATTATTATTTATAATTTACACGAAAAAATAAATTTTCAGTTAAAATTCAATAAAGTAAATATATATGTGATATATTGTTTCTGAACTTTGCTTAAAATATAAAAATATATAAATGTAAATAATAATTAGAAAAAAAATCTAGACATAAAATATTTTGGATTTTCGTCAGTAATTATGTTAGTTTACAAGTTAGATAAAATACATATAAATTTTCATGAAAAAAAAAAAAACCTAAACGTAATTGTATATTTTTTCCGAAAATAAAAAAAAAAAAATGAAATTTGCAGCAATTCAAAGTGTCAAATATATGTCAAATTTAAATCAAATTGTAATAAAGTGTTAAAATATAAAATTAATTAAAAAAGAAAAAAAAAGTCAAGAGGTAGCATCGAACTCGGGCCGTACGGGTGGCGTGCGAGCTTTCTGCGTCTACACCACGAAAGACACGTTGAGAGCTGCAAACTAATGGGTATTTGAAACGTATGCTAAAAGTCGGCATCTAATTTCTGAAAATCTAAGGCCCATTTGAAAAAATCCTTTCACAAGAATAATTAGAGATAAGAACTCTAAAACATACTTTAAATTAATCAAAATAGGTGAGAATCATATTTGATTGTCCCCTGGTTAATGCAGATCCAAATAATAGGTGTATTTTTTTTACACAGTCTGCTCGTTAAAGATTTCACAGACAAGTACGAGAGATAATCTCTTAGTGATGTCACAGAGGTATTGTATTTTCATCTGAATTATCTTGACAATAGAGACGTAAAGGATTATGTCGTCTATTGATTTATTTGCATTCCATATTGATTTTTTTACATTCATTTAAGGAATTCGTTTTCGACACTCGCGCGCGAGCAACGGATTATAGGGGAAAAAAATAATAAATGGCGGCCGCAGCGTTTTGCTGTTTCCAACTTTTGTTCAGGAACGTTTCAGATAAGAAAACCAGAATTTCACAGGAAAGAGCTAAATTATTCTGAAAACCTGATAAAAGGCGAAACGTTCCTGGATTTTACATGGAACGTTACCATTTTTTTTTATAGTGTACGTGTGTTCCAAAATCTTGCCCTACCCTCCCTGGATTTCGTTCTACCGGCACCTCGTGTCAGAAAGTTGTTTTTACCAAACGTCCTTTTTTCAGAGAATTGGTCGATTCCGTGATTTATTGCTGAATGATATATTTGTACTTTTCTTTAATCTATAATTAATTTATTTTTAATGCAAATTTTAAAATACGGAAATTTTTATATTTTTATTGGTGGCTCCTTAATAAAATTATGAAAAATTAATACGTTGAATCCAAAGCATACATTTCCTTTTAAATTATCTCTTCGTTTGACGAAAATTACTTTTCTTTATGTAAGAAATGAAATTCATTCATACTCCGTACATATACATTTCAAATTGAACGAATCGATTAGCTTGCTTGCTGAAAGCAACACAAACATTTGCACTTTTTTTCCTCTAATCCTTTAATGCGAATCCAATGTTTCGCTGAATTTCGAACATGAATGATTCCAGTGATATGAATTCTTACAATGGAAAGGAATAGAACAAATAAAGTATCTTATTTTAATGTCAGACGGATTTTCTTCGGTTGTTACCGATTTTTTTTTTTCTTCAGCGATTTAATCGACTCCAGAATTTATTGCTAAGTGGTAGATTTGTATTTTCTTAATCTACCGATTCATTTATTTTTAATACAAATCGCACTAGAAATAATATTGCTATAATATTATAACCTTAAAAATAGAAAATTTTACATGTACTTATGGGTGGTTTGTTAATGAAATAATGAAACTTACTTAAACTTAGGCGTTCTTGACAATCGTAACACTGGTATCTGGTCTCTTTTTTTACTGGCTTACCTCTGGAATCCAGGTTTTAAATTTAATTTTTAAATTTTTATAAGTATGAAAACATTTAGTTTTATTGTCAGTTTACTATCCCGAGTTATCTCGGGAAAATGAAAAAGTCAGAATATTAGTCTTTACCCCTGCTTGATTTCTGAAGTTGCAATAGTTCTTAAGTTCAAGTTGTCTCTGTGTTTGATAAAGTCAGGTTTGGGAAGGGGCTTCGTAAAGATGTCTGCAGTCATTTCCTTACTGGGACAATATTCTAATTCTATGATTCCCTTCTCTCGTAAATCTTTAATTGAATTAAATTTGATATCCACGTGCTTTGTTTTTGAATGATGTTTATAATTTTGAGTCATCTTGATGCATGACACATTATCCTCATACAGAATAATTGGTAGGTTTTGGTTTAAATCTAGATCCTTTAATAGCTTTATCAACCATATGGTTTCTTGTGCTGATGTGGCTGCGGAAATATACTCAGCCTCAGCAGATGATAATGCAACTGAGTTTTGCTTTTTTGTTGACCAGGAAATCGCTGCATTTCCTAATTTACTTAAATTTCCTGTGGTTGATTTTCGATCACTTTTATCTCCTGCCCAATCTGAATCTGCAAATGTCGTCAGAATCGGATCATATTCGTTGCTTATAACTAATTTTTATTCTTGTGTTGTTTTTAAATATCTTATAACCCTCTTGACTGCCCTCCAGTCTTTTTCTCTTGGTTTCTCATTTCTGCGACTAAGGATGTTAATAGCCGCTGAAATATCTGGACGAGTTATCGTAGCTATGTATAGCAATGCCCCTATGGCTTGTCTATACTTATGATTATTAGGTAGTAAATTTTCATCGTCATCTAAGTTTAAGTAACCTGCCTCCATCGGAGTATCACAAGGTTTAGAGTCCTTTAAATTAAATTTTTCAATCAGTTCTTTTATTTTATTTTCCTGATCGAGTGCATAAGTTCCTTCTTTAATTCTTTTTATGTTTATGCCTAAGTAGTAATTTACCATACCTAAATTTTTCACTTCGTATTCTTTACTAAGTTGTTTCATTATTTCATTTATTTCCTTAGTATCTCCTGAAATTAACAGATCGTCGACATAAATGATGATATAAGTTTTATTTCCGCTAGTTTCTCGTGTGAAGAGACATGGATCAGCGGTGCTTTGCACAAAACCTAGTTTGTTTAAACTTTCAGCTATTTTAATATTCCATGCTCTTGCTGCTTGTTTTAGGCCATATATAGCCTTTCTTAGCTTACATACTTTATTTTCTTCACCCAGTTTAATATGTCCTTCTGGTTGCGACATATAAACAACTTCTTCTAAATTTCCATGGAGAAACGCGGTTTTAATATCTAAATGGTTTACATTTAAGTTTTTGTGAGCTGCACACGCTAGAAATGCTCTTAGCGTTGTATAGGCTACTACTGGTGCAAAGGTTTCATAATAGTCACTACCAAATTTTTGAGAATAGCCTTTCGCTACCAAACGCGCTTTGTATTTATTAATTTCTCCATTTGAATTATATTTAACCGTAAAAACCCACTTATTTCCAATTACTTTTACGCCTGGTGGAGGATCAACTAGATCCCAGGTGTTATTTTTTATTAATGAAGCAATTTCTTCACTAGTTGCTTCGTACCATTGGTTTTTTTCATGTGGATTGTTTAGATTTTTAATATCTTCGAAATTTTTCGGCTCTATAATTTTATTTTCTTTAGTAATGTATGCGAGTCTGTCTGGTGGAACACCTCTATTCGATCTTTGTGATCTTCTAGGTTCATTTGTTGTATTTTCCTCACTGTCTGTTTGTTTTTCTTCCTGCATACTTATTATAATTTCTGAGGAATTTTCCCCTGCTTTTTCGGGTTGTTTCTGAACTTCGCTATCATTTTTCAGATTTAAATTTGGTGTTGTGTTTGAATTAAAGTTTTCTAGAAATCTGACGGTTCTTGCTCGTATAATTTTATTATTACCAGTATAGATCCTATAACTTTTAGATCTATTGTCGTAACCGACAAAAATTCCTTCAATCGCTTTATCATCAAGTTTTCCTCTTTGGGATTTGTCGAGATAAGCGTAAGCTTTGCAGCCAAACATTCTAATGTTGCTTAAATCCGGTATTTTATTTGTCCATAATTGGTATGGAGTAGAATTGTGAGCTTTCGTGGGGAGTCGATTAGTTAAGTATACCGCTGTATTTAGAGCTTCACCCCAAAACTTCTGAGGTAGTTTCGCTTCCGATAACAGGCATCGCGTCATTTCAACTAGTGTACGATTCTTCCTCTCCGAAACACCGTTTTGAGCTGGAGAATTTGGCACGGTTAGCTGATGGTGTATACCTGCTTCTTTTAAGTAATTTTCTATCTCATCACTGGTATATTCCCCGCCGTTGTCAGTTCTTAATTCCTTTATATTGCGACCGAATTTATTTTTCGTTATGGCTACGTACTCTTTTAGTTTAGTGATGACTTCACTTTTCTTTGATAAAAGAAATACCATTGTAAATCTACTGAAATCATCAGTAAATGTGAGAAAGAATTTCTTTCCTCCCATACTTTCTGTTGGCATCGGGCCACATACATCAGAATGAACCAAATCGAGAATTTTACTAGCTTTGTTTGTAGCTTGTTTAGGATACGGAGCATTTGTTAATTTACATTTTATGCAACTTTCGCATATTACTTCATGTTTACAATTTTCCATATTAAAACCTGTTGCTAAACTTTTAGTTTGCAGTTGCTTTAAAGCATTTATATCTCTGTGTCCGAATCTCCTATGCATGAGTTCAATACAGTTTTTATTCTTGCATTGATGAGCTAAATTCGCATAGTTTACTTGTTTATGTTTGTAAAGGTCTACTTCATATAAATTACCTTTAATTTTCCCTTCTATAAAGGTTATGCCGTTTTGGATTAATTTACAGATTTCGTTTTCAAAAATGAGTTTACACCCATGCTTCACTGCTTTATTAACAGACATTAAATTTGACTGTATTTCTGGCACGTACAAAACTTCATTTAAAGTAATGTCGTTTGATTGTGTTTGTAATTTTATTGTGCCTGTCCCGTGTGAAGCAAGAATTTTTCCGTTTGCAATCGTGACTGTGTTCTTATTATTTGTATCAATGTCACTGTGTCACTGAATAGGTTTATGTCGTTACAAAGGTGTGAAGAGCTCCCTGAATCAATTATCCAGGTAGATTTATTTTCAATGTTCGCGTAAAAGGAACAATTGTTTTGAGACACCTTTGTATCTAAAGTGGTTTTGTTTTCTTTGCTACTATTCCCCAGAGTCTGTGTGTTTGTTTGTACTTCTACTTCCGGAGTGATTTTGTTCGTTTCAGAACATAATGCAGCATTCTGTCTCCCTTTATTCATTGTTTGGTTTTTAGAATTTGAATTTTTATTCTTAAGGAACCAACAATTTAATTTTATGTGATTTCGTCTTTTACAATATGTACAAAACATATTTTGTTCTTGTTTGCGATATTGTGGTTTAGTATTATTTTTTTCTGCTTTGTACGCATTTTCGCGCGACGTATTATTCGAGCTATCTTGTCTCCTTTGATACTCATCGGTCAATTTTCCTTTTATAAATTCAGAGTTTAACTCCTCTTCATTTCTCGCTTCAAGTGCGATAATCAAAGTATCATAACTCGGTGGGAGGGAGCATAAAAGTAACGCGGATAAATGCGTGTCCTTAATTTCTTCCCCTATCGCCTTTAATCTGTCGGCTGTTTCTAGTATTTTTACGATATGACTTATCATATCTCCGTTTTCCCCGAGTTTTATACTGTATAACTTTCTGAGTAAATATAATTTGCTCGAAAGGTTTGCGCGCTCGTATATAGTTTTTAAAACATTCCAAGTTGTCTTGGCTGTCGTTTCATTTTTCACATAAATAAGTTGTGAGTCTTCTAAAGTTAATATAATTGTAGACCTAGCACGATTATCTCGCTTAGTCCACTCAGTAGTTAGTGGTGTTGGGGGGTCATCCTGTGTATAATTAAATAAATCTTCCCTCATTAGGAGCATCTGGGTTTTAAAACTCCATTGGGCATAGTTATGCGGATTTAATTTTTCGATATTAAAAGTTTCTTTTAGGGAGGAGGCCATTGTTTTATCTTTAAAAGGTTTCTTTTATTTTAGTTTCTTAACTTTCAAGAGTTTTCGTTTATTTTCATTTATTGTCACAATAGTTTAAATAGAAGAGAGCGGTAACTTGCCGTGTTCACAGCCTTCAGTCAGTCTCATAATCTGTTGAATTTTTATTGTGAAATCACGGCAGTTAAATAACTGAGCTTCTCTTCATGAATTATATTTAGAAAATAATGTTTTCCCTTTTAACATCTTCACAAAAAAGGAGAAAGATAAAATTGGCATGCTCCTACCTTTATTTTCAGCGTTGATTGAATCCGCGTAAGGTAATCCAACCTGCTATAAAAATCCAAAGTGAATCAGCATGAAAATATTCCACTCAGTAACAAAAGAGGGCACAGGATCACAGGACTACACTATTTAATTAAAAGCACATAAAGTTAAAATTAAATTTACATTCAAAGTTATATATTTAATTAACATATATCTTTAAGGTTTTTCAGAGCGCAGACACACTGCGTGTTTTGCTTAGGGCATATATTTAGAGACTGACTAAAAAAGGAAGAAAAGTTTTTCAGTTCATTAGTCTTTCTTATTGCATCTCGTTGTGCAACACTTTTATGTATACCAGATGTTGGAAATTCCTTTTTTTTTTCTCTCTCTGCACGGGAAAAGAGGGAAATGGGTAGTTGCTCTTCACTCAGATAAAATAAGATTTCATCTATCAAATGCAATCTTGAAACACAGCTGTAATTATTTCACCATGTCTTGCAATTTCGGTAAATCATTATTCAATTTCTAACATCTTTGTATGGTAGTTTTTGAAACAAGGGACAACACAAAGTGATACTTGACATTCGGTACACCGGTGTCTGGTCTCTTTTCTAAACCTCTGGAATCTCTTTTACGGGAGCATAGAGCACACATTGTCTCGTTGGATTTAATTTATTCTCAGTAGCAGGAATGACATCTGGAAAATGCCTTGAGGTTAGCTTGAGTGGTGAAGGACAAATGCTGGGTCTTCCTGATGTGACAGAAAACTCGTCCCAATGATTTTTTGAGATTAGTTTTTTAACAAGTTCCATTCTAAATTGTTTATGTGATCGTCCGAATCACTTCAACTATCGTTTTCCATAAGGTTACTTACAGAAGAATCACAAGTTCCATTCTAAATTGTTTATGTGATAGTCCGAATCACTTCAACTATCGTCTTCCATAAGGCTACTTACAGAAGAATCACTTCCACTATATTCAAAGTCCACCTCTTCATTATTACTATCTGAAAAATGATCTGTATCGCTTTCACTTTCGTACGCACTCGCCATTTTTTTTTCTCTTTCTCAAGTCTCAACGTAACTGTCCTTACTTATCGAGCAGCCATCCTACATATAATCTGGAAAACACGCGTCCAGGCTCGTTCGCCAAAGCTCTCCAACAAAACTTGGCAAACTGGCAATCAAAGCAAAATATTTTCTTTCTTTTTAAGTTTCAGGTCGAGTAAAAGCGCGATTAAAAAAAATCGTACTAACTAATTCTGCTGTTCCCGAGTTTTCTCGGGATAATAATGAATTGTAATATATACGAACCCGAGATAACTCGGGATAATCATGGAAGCGGTTAATAGCTAAAAACTAATCTAGTCATCTGTCTTGTCTAAGTGAAACTGAGACTGAAACTGAAATTTGAAATCATTGTCGAGGCTGAACCTTCAGGGTTTTTTTAAGATTTTTTCTAGAGTTCAGAAGAACGATATTGTCATCTAATTACTTGACAAGACTGAATGATTTCATTTTGAACTAAAATTTTTAACAATATATTATTGTAACATTTGTAAGAGCATAAAGTCGTAATCCCTAATTAATAATATAAGCCTTCGGAAAGTATGAAAATTCGGGATGATCTATTTATTATGTTCAGTGTTTATATCTCTAAACTGACTTTTTTATGACTGGGTTTATAATCCATTCAAATGAAAAAAATAGATACACAGTAACAATATTTAATATATCGTCTGCTGAAATGTTTTCTATCCACCTGTCACTTCAGGACGGGTAACTTCAGTACTAGTTTTGTAAGTACTTTAGGAATAAAGTACTCATATAATAACATTTAATACACCTTTTCTTCCTAAATTACATGATATTACCAATCGTAATCTCTAATATTAATAATGTAATAGAGGGGAAAGTAAGAAAACGTAGGAAGTATCTATTATGTTCAGGTCTCTATTTAACAAACTTACTTTTTCATGACTAATATTATCTACATCGAAATAAAAATTATATATATATATATATATATATATATATATATTATAATTTTGTTAAAAGCTAAAAATCTAGCTAACCAATTACATATTGCATATGTAAGATATAGCAGTTAAAAATAATAAAAATGATTTCAAAAAGAATATGTGCTATTCAAAGTGAAAATTAAAATATAAATAGATCGATGTACAGTTCCACAAATATTTCAATAATTCACTTTCTTCAATTTTCATTTATCTTTTCTTTGTTATATTTTTTCTTTGTTCTTTTTTATGGATACTATTCAAAACAGGTATGAGTTCATATTTCAAATTCTGATTTTTAATCCCTCATTTGTGTATGTGATCTATCTGTGCTGTCTTATAATGGTTTCATATAGATATATTTAAATACTAAATAATATTTAAACCAATATTCTGTTGAAGTATTTAATATCCACCAATCGGATAGTAACAGGACTAATTACGGCAGATTTTTCGAAAAGAAAGATTTGCTTTATTTAATGGAGAAATTCTGAGTTCAAAAATGGCGACCATTACTTTTAGAAAAAACTGATATTGAAATCCCCTGAAGCGTAGGTACTCTGAGTAAGTACTTCAAAAGGAAGGTACTCATATAATAACAATATTTAACACTTTCATCGCGGCAACGGCGCGCCTTTGTTCCACCCTTTGCGCTAAGAGCCTGAGCCGCTCCTCGCAGCGCTAAAATTGAAACAAAACATAAATCCGTTTAAAACTTGTTTATTTTACTTTGAAAAATAATAATCAATATCATTTCTCACTCTAATGATTTGTTTGTCCTTACAAACATAAAAAAAAGAATAAAATGTCATGTCCGTTTGTAGAAATCAATTCGACCGGAAAATTCTGCCCGGTAATTATTAGACATTAGATATCGGAATCAACTTCTAATAATTAAATGACAGAGTTTTCCGGTACGAATTGATTTTCCATGATTGATAGCTAATATTCCTGGAAGACGAGTTATCTCGTCCCTCGCGATGAAAGTGTTAATGCATCTTTTCTTCTTGAAATACTTTGTATCTTGTAATCTCAAATTAATAATGTAAAACCGAGGAATGTAAGAAACTGTAAGTAAGATCCATTATGTTTAGCGTTCATATTGCTATTTAACATTGCACCGGGATAAACACACGCGCTGGGATAAATGTCACTCCAATTACGTTTTTTTCTTCAAAAAAAAGGGGGGAGGGGTAAATTTTTTGAGAACGCTTCTGAGCAACCTTGTACCTTTCAAGGTCAAGATCGAGAACGGGTGGGTGAAGGAATTTCTTTTCTTTGTTCGCTAGGAGGGGAGAAATATACCTTTTGTAATTAAATAATCCCGCGCGTGTACAAATGTTCCATTTCGATACGTTCATTTCTTACGGGATAACACACACTAAAGTACTTTTAATGAAAAATTAGCATAAAAGCTACTTGTATATATTGATGAATGAGTATTAAGGGGACCGGGAAAGACCTATCTCCGCCATGTTAAATTCACCAACTTTATGTACCTTTTTTGCAGAAATGGTGACAGATAGAGGTCTCATTTTTTTAGAGTAGTTAGAATAACATGATTTACGTATTTTAACAGACCATTTTCTATCTAAGTGAAACTCAAAATTAATTATTAATTATTTATTGAAAGTCATTTTTAAATTAGCATTTTTGGTACGATTTCACTGCCTAAAATAAATAATTCTCAACAAATCATTAAATCCCTGTATTAAACTATACAATATATCATAAAATAAGTATTAAAAAAAATCTGAGTTCTTAAGTTTAAAAGATATTGAAAAAAAGGAACATAAACATGAAAAATCCAAGTTTTGAGAAAAAGTGAATTAAATATTTAAATAGCCATTAAGCTGTGAAGTACTCTTAGAAAATAATGAATAATTGCAACACTTATTTTTTTTTTTTTTTTTTTTTTTTTTTTTTTTTTGCATATAAACATGTGTGACACATCGTTGGAAAGGTAAAAGTTTAAACTATTTAATAATATAAAAAAGTACAAATCGATTTTTTGGGTGAATTTTGCTTTCCTGGTCCCCTTAAACGTAATTAATATCAATTTTGTGAAATAATTCATCTTTTAAGGAGCAAAACAAATCTTTAGCATATTTTCTAAAAAATAATAATAATAAATAAAACGTGATTTTTACAGAAACTGCTACAAAATCTGAAAATAAATATGAAAAGCATGATTTTTTCCCTAAAAGAAGTAGCAGTGATGCATTTTACAATATAGAGCAGTAGATTTGTTTTTAAAACGAAAATAACCAAAAATATAATAGGAGACTAAATGGAGTGAGATTTATCCCGCACGCGTGTAGAAACGTAATGGAAAAGGGCGCGTGTGCTGACAGGTTTTAAAAACTTACTTTTTAGATGCTTTCGTAATTATATAAATACGTAGCACCTATAGTCGTCGTTCATTCCTTCTGTCTGTCCGTCTGTCCGCATATAACAGAGCAAAAATTACTCAACCAAATGATCTGAAATTTTAAATATATAATTTTTGCAAAATTTTGTCGAGTCATTTCAAATTTTATAAAAATCGGATGTTTAGTTTAATGACAGGAACAGTCAAAAGTTTTCCCGTTACATTACGGCCAATAGGAATAAATTATTGTAAGTGCATTTTAATGATGTTACAGCCTTCCGAATGGTCTGAAATTTTAAATATATAATTGTTGCAAAAATTTTGTCGAGACATTTCAAATTTTATGAAAATCGGATGTATGTTTTAATTACAGGGACAGTCAAAAGTTTTTCGTTACATTACGGCCAATGGGAATAAATTATTGCAAGTACATTTTAATGATGTTACAGCCTTCCGAATGGTCTGAAATTTTAAATATAATATTGTTGCAAAAATTTTGTCGAGACATTTCAAATTTTATGAAAATCGGATGTATAGTTTAATTACAGGGACAGTCAAAAGTTTTCCGTTACATGACGGCCAATGGGAAAAAAATTATTGCAAATGCATTTTAGTGATGTTACAGCCTTTCGAACAGAATGAAATTGATATGCACTTATGAAGTACACTAAAATATACATTCAGTACAATATGCGGTGCAAAAAATTATTATAAAACTAGTTATAGTACGAACGCACCTCATTTGCCACGTTTGACGAGCAATTTCCAACTTGTTTATGACTGATATAATGCGTCCAATTTTTGTTAAACAAATGGTCGCTAAGTTAAATTTTTCAAAAAAAAAAAAAAAAAAAAAAAACAGAAAAATTTGTGAAACTTTGATATTTTTGTTCCAGATTTTTATTTTATTTTTAATTGTATCTTTAAGAATATAACTCTTTAAATTCCATATTTTAAGTTTTTTCTGTTTTTATCTATCAAAAAATAATTGCACACAAGTATTAGTTACCAAAATAAAAACAGTTTTCATACATCAAAGAAAAAAAAAATTCTGAAATCGGCTTACATGCTTTTAAATGAGAATTTTCATTTATTTTTTCTGATACTGAAATAAAACATTTTTTATGGGAAATGTAATTAATTCAAATGATAAATATGCATTTGAATTTGGACAAATCGATTTTCCTATTTTTCTGAAGGCAACAGAAACATTTCTAGTTAATTTTATTTAAATCTTTAATGAAAATCTGATATCTCTCTCAATTTTAACATGACTGATTTCGTAAAATGTCTTTTTATTCACAATTTAAGGTAATTGAGGCATTAAAAAGTAACATTTAGAACAATAATTCAAAATAATAAACGGAAAATGTTACAGAAAAAGCACACAGTGTTATTTTATTTTGTTTTTGTTTTTCCTTGAAATCCTTCTTACACGGAATGTTCCAAAATGTTATACAAATAATTAAAACCATATTAATAAGGTACATTGTATTTTTACGTAAGAAATGCGTTTTAAAAAGTGTTTGAAAGTATACTTTTGTTTTATATATACTATGTGTAAAAGATGTAACACCTTTTAAAGAATATATTAATTATATATTCTTTAAAAAGTATATTTCAAGGGTTTAAAAGACACCGATGTTCACACACTCTCTTCTTATAAGTATTAGGTAAGTTTTAGAGATACAATTAAAAATAATAGGCAGAGAGTATTACAGAAACAGCACACAGTGTTGTTTGATTTTATAATTTTTCCTTATTGGAGTAACAGAATCTTCCTGATACAGAAATTTCACAATTTTACACAAATAATCAAAATCATATTATTAAGCTACGTTGCATTATTACGTAATAAGGAAAATTTAAAAAGAGATTTTAAAAAGTATTACTTGAATATCGTGTTTCATAGCAGACTTTTCTGCTAAAAGAAACCCCAAAAATAAATCTAGTTTTTTGTGATTAACTTTTCCTGTGTATCTGAACAATCAGACAGATTGTTATAGAAAGTAAAAAAATGAAGCTACGAAAA
This sequence comes from Maratus speciosus, assembly GCA_963932465.1. Taxonomy (NCBI): domain Eukaryota; kingdom Metazoa; phylum Arthropoda; class Arachnida; order Araneae; family Salticidae; genus Maratus; species Maratus speciosus. The sequence goes on along the minus strand of OZ010788.1, from coordinate 455,290,613 downwards.
ACTAAATGATGTTAGACACACAATGTATTCGGATTTCATATCCCATGTGGCTTTTCTTTTATTTATTTTCTGTTCGTCTAAGAATAAATCTAAAAAACCTTCCAATTCAATTTCTTCTTTTGTCCTTGGCTTTTTCTGTCTTTTTTTTCTTTTTCAGTGATATCTCATGTACAAGAAAATACAGTTACACACAAAAATTCTTTATAATATATATATATATATATATATATATGTAATTTTTTTTTCTAAGTGAAAAATTCAACCCATCGAAATCAACTGCTATATTACAGGGTATTTCTAAAATAATCGGACAAACTTTCAGGTATGTAAAAATAATTTAAAAAATGGTGTTCCACTCCAAACAGAAGCTTCAATTTCGTCATAACATTAAGAATAGTGAAGACAGTGTAAAGATATTTTATCAATTAAACTAACACTGCGTCATAAATCCAAATGTAGTTGGAAATATGCACGGTGCCACTAACAAAAAAAAAGAAAATAATAATAATAATCTGGCGTGACATCACTTGACTTTCTGAATACTTTACAGAATATTATGCGAAAAATAAATAAAGACTTGGATCCTAATTTTACAAAATTGAAATGTTTCTCCATGTGAAAATGACCTCATATCATTCAAAAAATCATTTTTATTGATAAAGCTCAAATTTATTTGTAAAATTGTGAAATAATTTTCAATGAATTTTCATTCTACCGGTTCTAAAATTAAGATCTGCTAATTAAAATAAATTTCCACATATGAAAATGACCTCATATCCTAAAAAGAAATCTTTTCCGTCAATAAAGCTCAAAATTTTTGGAAAATTGTGAAATAATTTTCGTTTAATTTTCATTCTACCCTTACTAAAATAAAGATTCGCTAATAAAAATAAATTTCCAAATGTGAAAATAACCTCATATCCTGAAAAAAAAATCCTTTTCATTAATAAAGCTCAAACTTTTTTCTAAAATTGTGAAATAATTTTCAATAAATTTTCATTTCACCGTTGCCAAAATTAAGATCTGCTAATTAAAATTAATTTTTTACATGGGAAAATGACCTCATGTCCTAAGGGGAAAAAAATCCTTTTCATTAATAAAGCTCAAACTTTTTTCTAAAATTGTGAAATAATTTTCAATGAATTTTCAGTCTACCTGTGATAAAATTAAAATCTGCTAATTAAAATAAATTTTTACATGAGAAAATGACCTCATGTCCTAAGAAAAAAATTCTTTTCATTAATAAAGCTCAAACTTTTTCTAAAATTGTGAAATAATTTTCATTCTATCGTTGCTAAAGTTAATATCTGCTAATTAAAATGAATTTTACATGTAAAAATGACCTCATGTACTAAGGGGAAAAAAAATCATGAATAAAGCTCAAATTTGGTCTCCAACTACCTCAGCGAATTTTCTTGTATGACCCTCAAGTGACTCAAAACACCTTCCTCGGAGTAAAAATTTTAGCTGCGAGAACAGGAAAAAGTCAAACAGGGCCATATCAAGTGAGTGCGATGGTTTTTCGATGATATTCGTTGAGTTTGTGGCCGAAATAATTTTAGCTGCGAGAACAGGAAAAAGTCAAACAGGGCCATATCAAGTGAGTGCGATGGTTTGTCGATGATATTCGTTGAGTTTGTGGCCGAAATAATTTTAGCTGCGAGAACAGGAAAAAGTCAAACAGGGCCATATCAAGTGAGTGCGATGGTTTTTCGATGATATTCGTTGAGTTTGTGGCCGAAATAATTTTAGCTGCGAGAACAGGAAAAAGTCAAACAGGGCCATATCAAGTGAGTGCGATGGTTTGTCGATGATATTCGTTGAGTTTGTGGCCGAAACCTCTTGCACATCGATAATTTTGTGCGATGGTTCATTACCGTGGTGAAAAATCCACAAGAAATTTCGATGATTTTTAAGATATTCGACATACGAAATTTTATTTGAAACACAAAGTTTAAGCAAATTTAGTTTTTCTATTGTCGAAAATCGCTGAACTCTCAAAAGTAATGACTAAAAAAACAGCTGCTATCAACACACTAGGTCACAAATAGCGTTTAAAATCCGCTTTATAATACGATACAGTTGCACCAGCTTACAGAAAAAAAATTGTAATGATATTTTTCCGGGTGTCTTTTAAATGATAAATTCCGGGTACTTTTTACGCAGAATGTATGCTCCAAAAATCCAAATATTGCTGAGAAAACGCACAGTGTTACTAATATTTCAAAACAATTGGGAGAGATTCCACCCGACTTTCCGAATACTTTGCAGAATAGTATGCGTTCAAATAAATAGTACTATAAAAATAAATAAAAACTTATACCCTATTTTTACGAAGTGAAATGTTTCCACTAATGAAAATGACTTCCTATTCTAATGAAAACGTGACTTTTATTCATAAAACTGAAACATTTTCCTGAAATTATGATGGACGTAATTTTCAATGAATTTTCATACCGCTCGAGCTGAGATTATGGCCTGCAAATTAAAGAAAATATTGAAGTTGAATTTACATGGTGGTGCTAATAGGAGCCTTAAGTTGTTTTAAATGTAGCCATTTCGCCATTTTTCGTCAACAAAATGCAATTCCTTAAGAGTCCACACTAGTCACGCGGATAAACTCGAACGCGAATGTAAAGTCTATGAGGCGTTATTTTCAAATTTCTCGCTTTAATTTTAATATTTTTGATTTTTTTTTTCTGCATAGGATAGCTGAGGACGATCTACAATCGGGCTAGTTTTTACTTTTTCGATTTTAGTTTCAGATTTAAAAAAAAAAATACTTTAACTTTCGGAACCGGTTTAAGCCGGTTCTAAAACTGAAACTATCGTAATATTAAAAAAAAACTGTAACCAAAATTGAAAAAGTAAAAACTAGCCCGATTGTAAGTCGTTCTCAGCTATCCTATGCAAAATAATAATTCAAAAATATTAAAATCAAAGCAAGAAATTTGAAAATAACTCCCCCATAGACGCGTTTTGCTTTTTTGCCGTGACTGAAGTAGGCTCTTAAAGGGTCTCAAAACTCTTAAAATTGAAAAAAAATAAAAAAAAGACCATTTTCAACATTTATGATCTTAAAATGTATGTTTTTAAAACACAATTGTTGCTGGAAATGAAAGATATATGTTCTTTCATTTCATGTATTTAAAAAATAGCAAGATGCAGTATTAGCATTCATAGTATGCTCCAAAGTGTCAGAGATTTGACGAGCAGAAAATTGGTATAACACTTTAGGCGCAGGATTAAAAAATAAATTTTGAAATTAGAATGAAAACTTTGTTGTCTACTTACACTTCAGACTATAATAATTACCATGAACCTAAATAAATTTGTATTTAAAGCATTTCTATATTTTTAATGCAAAGTTCTATTTAGCTATTACAAAACTTTGAAAATTTCAACAATATAATCACCTAAAAAATATTTTTTCTTAATGTTAAAAAGGAAATTTTAGGTTCCGTTTATACAGACTAACATGAAACATCTGTTTTGAAAATATCATGAAAATATATTCAGAAGTTTTTGAAATAACGTGCGCGTTTTGCCCAAAAAAGTCATTTGGATAAAAATGACTTCAATGTTTCGGAAACGCCGCTTTAGCTATTGAGAGGCTATAATTCTGAAAGCCATAACTTTTGTTCTAATGGTAATTTCAAGTAAACAATTATATCAAAATGTTAAAAAAGGATAGGAGTTTAACATCTAAAAAATTAAAGTTTCGAAAATTTCAAAGCTTTAAGAGTCCTAAAACCCCTTAAGTCCATGCATTTTTATCAGATTAACGAACTTTCCTGTAATGTGTTTTGGAAAATAAAGTTTTACTAAATTAAGCCACGTTCTAGTGAAACATGATTGTTGTATCAACATAAGATGGGCATGAGCAATTAAAACATTTAACCGAATAATTGAGTTAAAAAAGAATCATCGGTTTTATCTGGTTGAAAAACAGTTTAGACACTAAACCAGTTATCCATTTTCTACAAAAAATAATGCTATTCTTGCGAAGGTGGCCTATAACATATTTTCTAAACTTATCGTATTCGCTTTCACACACTCACATGCATATACATTATGGTAAAAACACCAGAAATGAACTGTAAGTGATTTTATTATGATTACAATATTTTTCCTTGCGCTATATGTGTCCGGATAGGTAGTAGGATAGTAGGTATGATGATAGGTAGGATAGTAGGTAGTAACATAGTAACATTAATTCGCTTTAAAATATTCCTTATTTCGTTTTCAATACTTTCCAACATAGTTGAAAAGTATTTAAATATTCGGTCTGTCTGCTTGCCCTCTGTTGCCAGTCTGTCTGCTCATGTCCGCAAAAAGGTACTCGGATTGTCATGCAATTGATACCGGGTGCCCCAAAAAAGACCGATGATTTTAGAATTCAATAACTTCCAAACGGTGACAGATATTTATAAAATTCTTGCAATAGTGTTACGTAAGATGTCAGGAGTTTGTATGCTGCGAATATCAGTTTTAATTACAAATACTATCGATAGATGGCGCTGTTAGCCATAACCGCTAAATCCAGATTAGACTTTTCGGCTTCTCTCTTCTTCCATGCGAAAAAAGGATATTAGAATGTATTAAATGTATCCCGAAGTACTAAAAATCGGATCTAGACTGAGCACCTATTGCTCTCAGCACCATGTATTGTTAGAAATTCGAACTAAAATAAAGAATCACAGTAAAAAAATCTCCTAACATCATACAAAAACCTCCTGCAAGAATTTGTTTAATTCTATCACCGTTTGCAAGTTATTGAATTTTAAAATCATCGGTCATTTTTGGGATACCCGGTATATACTATTGAGGTTTAGTATGACATGTTCGGTATTGAAAATGAAGTGTGTAACATGTATAGTTTGTACATGGACACTCAAAAGAATTCCGTTACATTATTGTCTATGGGGAGGGGAGGCTTCGTTTGCAGTGTATTTTAATGATGTACACAATACAAAATCATTATGGATTTTTTCAGACATAATGGGATTCATATACATCACTGAAATGCACTACAAGATGCTTACTGTAGAATATTTTGTGCATATAATTTACCGTTCATTTACAGAGACGCACAAAGAATGCGGTTACAGTACTGTCTTTTGCTGGTTTTCAATTGAGGTATGTGTTTTTAAATTTAATAACATTTTTGCACATTTCTTAGAGTGTATAAATTCTGTAGATCATATACAGGGTTGCACGAAAGACTTCCAGTACGTTTCTGCTTATTGGCGGAAATAACTGAAAGTAAAATTTCAACTGTATTTTGAATTTCCTAATTGAATTAAATATTTCATATAATGCAGTATATATACAAAGCTATAGATCATAAACAGGGCTGCAAAAAAGATTTCGAATATATTTACGACTATAGATGGTAATTGCTGAAATTGCCTTTTTAAATATGTTATGCGTTTTTCAAATTGTTTTCTTAGACGTCATCTTCCCCCTTATTAGATGACGAAGTTTTGCTACAGCATTCCGAATGCATTGGAAAGTTTTTAATAGTCTATGTTTAACACATGGTTTTTCTTTCTTATTAATTCTAACCTGTAAAATAACTGGGAAAATCTCAACAGAATTCGCTGACATAACAAGACTTTATCCGTTCGTTATTGCTGCTCTGTTTTTACAAGCTCTTATATACCTTCGTTTGTTGTCTGTCTATCTCTGTCAAATTTTGCAACCGATTTTTCAACCCGTCAAACCAATTTTCCGCAAACGTTGCACACAAGTTCATTGTAGAGAACAATATGATATTCATGAATTTTCAAGACCTTCATCAGGGCAGAATCCAGAGACGAAATACACCTTATTGCTTTTGTTTGAAATCATAATCAATTTTATATTAAAAGCGTGTTAATTAAATTTTTAAAAATGTATTTCTTATTTCTGCTCATTTTAGGTGAACTTTTACAAAGTTTTTTTTCTATGATTATTCTATACAAAACCATGTAAGCTATTCGTTTGATTTCCGTTTTGCATAACCATTGTTTTTAGTTTATAGAAGGCTTTTGCTTAACTTACAGAAGTGTAAGTTAAGCAAATTTACTACGAAGTTTATATATTTTTAAGAATTTTGAATCAACCAGTGTTAAATCCAAACAAATTGTTAAAAAAAAAGAAGATAATGGTTTGAAAAAAAAACATAGTATTAAGTAAAAGTCGCGTACAAAGAGATCACTTAAAAACAAAACGGGCTAAACAGTCAATCTGTGAAATTTGAAAGATCATTAAATCTGAAATCTCCTACATTATTAGAAATCTTGCGCTAAGTTAAACCGAGGTTTGGTGTTTTAGTAGGTACAGTTGTGGAAAAAAAAAAGTAAACACCACCTACTAACTCTTCAACATATTATCCTAGAAGAAAGTTACTGGTACCGAACCATTGGGAATAAAGTCTACTTTTAAATGGTGTATATAAAATTTTCTTAGGGGCCATCTACATATTAAAATGAACCCAAAATTCTTTTTTTTTCAATGGCAATACCCAATTATAACGAGTTAATTCAAATATTCGCTTCAAACAATGCTTAGACACCAAATTTCAAATCATTTGAATGGTAAGTTTTTGAATTATAAACATTCAAAATTTAGTGCTTCTAATGTTAAATTACATTTTCATATTTTCATTAATAGCTCCTGAAATTATACTCCTAATGTGCTAATTTTTTGTGTAGCAACAATACTAAAATACCCAAACATAATTACGTTGAATTTGCAATTTTTATAATTTTATGATATGAATTATGAAATTAATATTCGAAAAAAATATGAATTGCAACCAACAATTTTTTTTTTTGATAGATTTAGATTTATTAAGTCCTGCTTTATGAAAATCCAAAATTTCACATTTTTCTTCCGTTTTCAAATTATGCTTAAAAAATGGCAAAATGATGGTTTAAGGGGCCGTCTATGATAGAAGTGACTAGATATTTTGAAATTTCTTAGGCTATCCTGTAATCTAGCAGTCTTCAATGACTGCTTGAGTGGCACTTAAGATGCCTTGATCATGACATGACATCGCGGTGCTTAAGGAGTGCCAACGCGGCGTGCAGCGCCGCCGCGCGTAACCTCCAACTAAATATGAAAAAGAACTAAGGATGAATTTCGAAACAATGCACGGCTTAAAAGTATAATTTGGAAGCTCTGGTGGAGTCCCGAGGGCCATTCCACAGTTAGAAGCACGAGGTTAAATATAACCTCCAGAAAAAGGGGCGCATAAGGCATCCAAGAATTTTTTTTTTTTTTTTTTTGGTTGCACTATATAGAAAAAAGTTACTGTTACCGAACGATTGCAAATAAAGTGTATTTTTAAATGACGTATATAAAATTTGCTTAGGGAGCCATCTACATATTAAAACGAATCCAAAATTCATTTTTTTCAAGGGCAATACCCAATTTTAACGAGATATTTCAAATCTTTGGTTCAAACTATGCTTAGGCACCAAATTTCAAGTCATTTGAATGAAAAGTTTTTGAATTATAAACATGCAAAATTTAGTGCTTTTAATGTTAAATTACATTTTCATATTTTTATTTATAACTTCTGAAATTATGATCCTAATGTTCTAATTTTTGTGTAGCAATAATACTAATATACCCAAACATAAATACGTTGAATTTGCAATTTTTATAATTTTCTGATATGAATTATGGATTATGAAATTAATATTAAAAAAATATGAATTGCAACCTGCAATTTTTTTGATGGATTCAGATTTATTAAGTCCTGCTTTATGGAAATCCAAAATTTCACTTTTTTCTTCCAAGTAGTTTTCAAATTATGCTTAAAAAACGGCAAAATGATGGTTTAAGGGGCCATTTATGAGAGAATTGATTAGATATTTTGAAATTTCTTCTGCTGTCCTGTAATCTAACAGGCTTCATTGACTACTTGAGTGGTGCTTAACGTGCCTTGATCAAGAAGGAGGCTCTCTCGGTCAACAATCGAGTACCGAACTTCAGTTTGGATACAGCCCCTAAAATACCCTCAGTTTAAAAAAATAATTTCTCGGAAACTTATCGTACGAATTGTATAAAAAATTGTTTTTAGGCTAATTGAAGGGTGTAGAGATCATTTATGCTGTCAGAATTGTGTACTGCTATTGAAACACTAGTCGTTGGGGGCCACCGTAATACTTACTTATCATGGATATGCATAATATAAAATATGAAAATAAAACATGTGTAAACTATTTATAAAATGCATTGCAATTCCAAAATACAATTTAAACGTATATTTAAATATTTTTAAAACATAGTAACGCTCTATTATTGAATTGTGGGTATTACCTGATTTTCCTGTCGACCAATTTCGATAAATTATATAAATCGCCAAACTACTCAAACTAGCCGCCCTTGGCAACCAGTTTGGTCTTCCTTAAAATTTATGTTTGGGAAAGCATGCTAAGCACTGTATCATGTTACTTTTATTCATCATTTAATTTACTTGGACTCCCTTAAATATAATTAATATAATCCCTTAAGCTAATATTAGTTTTTGTTGCGTTAAAATATCTCAATTTGTTTATTTTCTGTAAGCAAGTAAACCCTATTGGTTTACAATGGAAGTCTATGGGAATGTGGCGAAATATTAGAGATATCGCCAAGCTGGCGTCACTTTTGCCGATTAATTGTGGTCACCAAATTTGGCGATATATCACCACGTTGGCAACAAACTTGGCGGCATTTTGGCGACGGAACAGATATATAGATTGGCATAATTCTTATTTTAAATAACAAAAGAACAAATAAATTAATAAAAGATTAATAAAAATACAAATAAAACGTCGAATTAAAAAGGCCTTGATGACTCAACAAACACGTGTAACGTGTTTAATGTCAAGTGAATGTGACATTTGCGATAAGTCATTATTGGCATTTAATCTTATTAGTTTGGCGATAGTTTTTGGGTCGATGGGATAATCAAGTAGTACCGAATTGCGTAAGAGAAACATTCTTATAACTCCAAAAATGATAATCTTATTAACTAACAGTTTACTGCATCGGATTAAGCGTCTCATTTCCAATTGAAATATATCTTTGAATTGAAATTTAAATGAAATACAGGGTCATGAAAAATCGAAGAGTGTGAAAAATATGATTAGAAATATCTCGGCAACTAATTATCCGATCGACTTCATTCTTTATGCAAAATTTATGTTTTTTTATTGTCTTTTATATTCACTCCTTCAAATAAACAATTTCGAAAATGTTTGTATACCTTTTATCAGAACGAATATTTCGAGAGTCCTAAAGCGCAATAGCTCCGGATAATCGAGGTTACTGATATTCAATAGGCTTCTTCCCATTATTACATACTAAGTACACACCAAATTTCAAGTCTCTATCTCAATTTGTTCGGGAGATAGAGCGTTTACAGACACATACACATACACACACACAGACGGACGGCAATTTTTTTTTTTTCGAAAACTATGTTTTTCGGCATCTCCAGTGTCTGAAACGTGTAAATCCGTCAAAAAAAATTTTCGATTTTTAAAACGATTACAAGACTTACCCTATACTACGTATGATGGGTAAGTAAAACAAAGTTATGGTTCGCTTTTATATGTAGATGGCCCCGAAACAAATTTTATATACATCATTTAAAAGTAGACTTTATTACCAGTCGTGTGGTACAGTAACTTTCTTCTACGATAATTTTTTGTAGCGTTAGTAAGGGGTGTTTACTTTTTTTTTTTTCATGAATGTACGTACAACTATAAGATTGTGTAAAATTTTACCATCCTTTTCACTTCAGACGAGATATAAAATGGTTCAGTATTGAACCATAATTTTGTTTCAGGTTGAACCATAAGTATGCGTAGTTGAACCACTAAGTGATAAAATCTTGAACCATGGACAGGTAAAATATTGAACCATAAGATAGTAAAATGTTGAACAAAGAATTTGTAAATGTTTTATTATAAACTGGTAAAACAAAGTTATGGTTCGCTTTTATATGTAGATGGCCCCTAAGCAAATTTTATATACATCATTTGAAAGTAGACTTTATTACCAATCGTGTGGTACAGTAACTTTCTTCTACGATAATTTTTTGTAGCGTTAGTAAGGGGTGTTTACTTTTTTTTTTCATGAATGTACGTACAACTATAAGATTGTGTAAAATTTTACCATCCTTTTCACTTCATACGAGATATAAAATGGTTCAGTATTGAACCATAATTTTGTTTCAGGTTGAACCATAAGTATGCGTAGTTGAACCACTAAGCGATAAAATCTTGAACCATGGACAGGTAAAATATTGAACCATAAGATAGTAAAATGTTGAACAAAGAATTTGTAAATGTTTTATTATAAACTGGTAAAACAAAGTTATGGTTCGCTTTTATATGTAGATGGCCCCTAAGCAAATTTTATATACATCATTTGAAAGTAGACTTTATTACCAATCGTGTGGTACAGTAACTTTCTTCTACGATAATTTTTTGTAGCGTTAGTAAGGGGTGTTTACTTTTTTTTTTTCATGAATGTACGTACAACTATAAGATTGTGTAAAATTTTACCATCCTTTTCACTTCAGACGAGATATAAAATGGTTCAGTATTGAACCATAATTTTGTTTCAGGTTGAACCATAAGTATGCGTAGTTGAACCACTAAGTGATAAAATCTTGAACCATGGACAGGTAAAATATTGAACCATAAGATAGTAAACTGTTGAACAAAGAATTTGTAAATGTTTTATTATAAACTGGTAAAACAAAGTTATGGTTCGCTTTTATATGTAGATGGCCCCTAAGCAAATTTTATATACATCATTTGAAAGTAGACTTTATTACCAATCGTGTGGTACAGTAATTTTCTTCTACGATAATTTTTCGTAGCGTTAGTAAGGGGTGTTTACTTTTTTTTTTTCATGAATGTACGTACAACTATAAGATTGTGTAAAATTTTACCATCCTTTTCACTTCAGACGAGATATAAAATGGTTCAGTATTGAACCATAATTTTGTTTCAGGTTGAACCATAAGTATGCGTAGTTGAACCACTAAGTGATAAAATCTTGAACCATGGACAGGTAAAATATTGAATCATAAGATAGTAAAATGTTGAACAAAGAATTTGTAAATGTTTTATAATAAACTGGTAAAATATTGAGTCATAAAGTGGCTATTGTTATCATTTTGAAAACAGGGAGTAATCAGCCCAAGACCTCTGTTTAAAGAATCCGGCACGCTATGAACAACGAAGCCCCAATCTGACACTTCTTGACCTGCTGCTGGCTGTCTAATGAATGACTAGATAAGCAGACGGATATCCCAGTGCTCTAAAACAGTATTTTGAGAATGATTATTATTTGTTTTGATTACTTGATGAATAGCTCCCTTTTTTTGGTGAAAGTTGAAGTCATTTTCAAGGTTCAGAAATAATGAAGAATATTTGAAAGCTAAGAACTATGTTGAGATTTATCTAACTACTTAACACTACTGATTTAAGTTTCAAGTAAAATTTTCAGCAGTATAGAGTCCCTGTAGCAAATAACGAAGATTTTCTCGATTTGGAAACCATAAGAAATTAGTTAAAATCACTAGCAATACTATTTTATAAACTTTTCAAAAGACTGCCATTGTTTGTCTTACAACCAAAAAATTACTAATAAATCGACTATTATAATTGCCTATTGATACTATTGTTTATTCACGCGGCAAAATGAAATACCCCGTATTTTTTACCTTTCAAACATATCCCCTTTTTTATCTTTTTCTATATCACGAAATGCTTGTCTACATTTAAAATTTTATGGCATATTTCCTCAAAAAGCATTCTAGGATATTTTTTCACTTGCATGCCATTCGGACGTCTTATGAAATTCCATACATTCCTTCAAACTTCTTTTTTGTATGGCTTTTAAAAGAACACGATATTCTTTTTTTCTTCAAAAATAGAAGAAAACTTATGATAACTAAGGCTTAACGGCTGAATAAGAAGATTTATTAAGTCACATTCAGGCCAAAGTTGCAGTGAAACAATGGAATAGGAAATGAAAAATATAAGGTGGACACAAATTAATTGGTCAATTTTGTAAATGAATAGATTGAGAAATAATTATTCTAAGGTGGTTTTCAATTACAAATTATTCATTAGTTTTGTTATCATAAGTTTTCGGAGTTCTCACCTCCAGTGATGAAATCTCTATTTAGATTGCTAGAGGAGTTGTTATCCCATAGGACCATGATCACAAGTACTTTCATCTTTAAGAGGCTACTTCAGTCAAGGGAAAAGACGCATTCGCTAATGCTAATCCTATGGAAGAAATTTATAAAGATATCTCGGTCACATTTCAATATTTTTAAATGATTTCTTTTGCATTGAATAGTTGAGATCGATCTGTATGCAGGCCGTTTTTTACTTTTTCGATTTTGATTGCAGATATTTTTTATGAGGATGCTTTTTCTTTCGAAACCGGTTCCGAAAATGAAAGTGTCCTCATAAGAAATACCTGTAAACAAAATCAAAAAAGTAAACAACGGCCTGCATACAGATTAGTCTCAACTATTCAATGCAAAAGAAATCATTTAAAAATATTGAAATACGACCGAGATATCTTTATAAATTTCTTCCATAGGATTAGCATTAGCGAAAGGGTCTTTTCCTTTGACTGAAGTAGCCTCTTAATGGGGTTGATCAGTCAGATCTAAAATTTCCCTCCCTAATGTTAAATCTATGGGAGTGGATTGCATTCGTATTTTTAAAATATCTCCTCGGGAAATTAATATTTTTGACTTCTTTTTTGCCTGTGTACAATTCTAAAAGGACGCCTCTTTTTTTCGCATTTGTCAAAGTATTTCTAAAATTTATACTTAATTTAATATTTCCTGTGTTAAACTAGTACGAACTGTGAGTAAGATTTTAACACTTCAGATAAAATTAAGCATATATTTTAGAAATATTTTGACAACTAAGAAAAAAAAAAAAGACATCCTTTAAGAAAAGTGCACATAAAAAATAAGTCAAAAATATTAAATTCTTGAGGAGATATTTTAAAAATAATAATGCAAACCACCCCCGCACTCCCTAAGCTTAACATTAACGAGAAAATTTTGAGATCTGACTAACCAATCCCCTTAAATTTCAGTGCATGGGATTATTTAAAATTAAGTGCGTGTACAATTCGCTGCTTCGGAAATCCCTTCCTCAATTCAAATCAGGAATCAGTACTGCACTTGCACTGTAAACAAATTCATGTATACATACTGGTGATTTCGTGTGAAATTTCTGTCTTTTAACGAAAACTTTTTGTTAGGAGTGGAAATCGTACATTTTCCTGGAATAAACGGGAAAATTATTTTTTATTCTTATTCGTTTAATATTAAAAACAAACATGTTTGTCTGTGACAGACAAACGGAAACTTTTCTTTTTAGTTGAAACAAAACGGAAAATATCCAGTTAAATTTTCGTAATTGATGTTTGGCCTATAACTAAGTCGTTGGATGTGACCAAGCGGCATTCTTTAATGGCGATTACCAGGGTTTGAATACAGAGTAAAAACGAGGCTATAAAACGGGTGTGATTATATGCAAGTCAAAATCTGTTCAGTATAAAATGTGCATCATATAATATCTAATTATTATGTATATTTTTTTAATATTGCGCTATTGCTCATATTTATTTGTAAAAAAACAGAAATCCTTGAATAGCGGGAAACTTAAAATTTCCATCTTGAAAACCGGAAAATGCTAAAACAAAAGTTTTGTGAAAAAACGAAGACTAGAGAGCAACTTTACTGGCGTTTTTGTTTTTTCACAGATTTTTTTTTTCCTTGTACTGCATATTTTGATTAACGTGAACAATCTCACGAATAAAAAATAAAACTTATACAAAGAGATATTTGAAGAGTAACGAAAGATAGCCAATAGAAATGAGTTCAGACTCTGTTCTTTTTTTTTTTTTTTTTTTCGAAGCCCGAACCCGAAAATGTTTCCATCGACAGATCCCCCTTTAAAACTTGCTGCGAACCCATTGGATTCAACAGACTATAATTTCAGAACGGCTGATCAAAAATCTTATACGAAACCTGCCAAAATAATACAGATATATTAACACTTTTTGATGGAAATGTCTATTTCCAGTTATGTTACAGTTTATACCTGAATAAAACTTTACTATAGTTAATAAAATGTCAAAAATATAGTTTCCCTATATATGCAGGGAATCTATTTTTGACATTTTATTTTTAGTCCAGTCAAATTGTCAGAAAATTGGGCCGATAGATGCAAAAATTCTGCTAGAAGATTTTATGTTTTTAAAGTGTTTATGGGGATGCTAATAACAGGAATTAATTGTTTCCCAACAAAATATCTCGAGGCTAAACTTTGTGGAGCCAAAAAACCACAAAATTTTCGGACTTTTTTCAGTTTTTTGCCTATAACTCGAAAAATATAAAATTTTTTGTACCATACTTAGTTACAAAAAGAAAGAAAATTAAATTCTCTACAAATTTCATATTAAAAACGTTTTTCTAAACCCATTATTAAGCGCGCTACAACTTTTTGAAAATAGCACATTTTTTTCAACTTCATAGAAAGTGACCTATTTTTCGCCTCCCATCCCTAAAAAAAATTTCTTTTCATCACTAACTGTGGAAATGAAATGCACCTATTGATGAATAAGTAAGAAGGCAAATTTTCAAGAAGGTTAGGCAGAAGGTAGGGTTGCCAGATAGTACGTTTTTCTCGTACGTTATACGTTTTTAGTATTTTTTAGATCTATAGCGCTTTTTAGGTATTAGGTGTACGCTTAAATGTGTCCGCACAACGTTTTCTTCCATTTATCTACCCCAGACAATCTGGATGTTATTGGAAAAGATAAGATTTTTGTTGTTGACGGAGGGTACCTTCTTCACAAAGTAACTTGGCCTCGAAATGTTTCCTTCAAATTTATTGTTAAAAGTTATATTTCTTACATTCAGAGAAATTTTGGATCACAGGTCGCAGTTGTGTTCAATGGATATCCATCTGAGGGAGAACAGAATGGAACGAAAAGTGCAGAAAGAGCACGTCGATCTAGAATGCACACTTCTACTGAAGTCATAGTTGCAGCAGAAATGTCAAGCACAGTGCCTCAAGACAAATTTCCAGCCAATGACAGAAACAAGAACCGCTTCATTTACTGCTTAAAACAGAGCTTCAAAATAACAGAATTCAAGTTGACCAGGCAGAAGAAGACGCTGATGTCATGATTGTTACCTTAGCCATTTCAAGAGCCAAAGCATTTGAAAGTATCGTAATTGTCGGAGAGGATATTGATATTCTCGCGATCATGACAATCTTGGGATATCAACACAAAAATCTGTTTTTCCAAAAACCAGGAAGAGGAAGCATCGAAACAAAGTGGTTTTCAACCAATTCTTACAAATACAATCACAACAATGTTCTTTTCACTCATGCAATCAGTGGATGCGATACAACATCTGCTCTTTTTGGGCAAGGAAAGTCAAAGTTTTGTAACACTTTAAAAAAACATAAGCAGCTTGAGGAAGTATCATGTGTTTTTAATAAACCAGAGTCTACCCGTCAAGAAATCCTCAAGGCTGGAGAAAAATTCCTTATTGCACTATACAGTGGATGCGTAGATACCACGCAGACATTGAACAGTTTGAGGTTCCAGTTATTTGCTAAATCAGCCACAAAAAGCAAAGTTCATCTTGCAAGGCTGCCACCGACGCAAGAGTCTGCGCAGCACAATTTCCTAAGATGTTATCATCAGGTACAAGCTTAGCTAGGAAACAACATGCCCCCTGAAGAATGGGGGTGGGTTCGCAGGTCTGACGGTCTTTTTCAGCCAGTTCAAATGTACCAAAACCCAGCACCTGAATCCTTGCTGCATGTTGTCTCATGTAGCTGTAAAAAAGGGTGCACCAAGGCATGCTCTTGCCAAAAATCAGGACTCAAATGCTCGGCAATTTGCAAAAACTGTAACGGGGTCAATTGTGAAAATGTGGATGATATTATTTATGCAGAAGAAGAGGATTATGAAGCTGATACCTGGGAAACCATCGACCAAACCAGCAACGTCGATGACTTTCGCAGCCAGGATGATGATGTCGCAACAAGCTCAAAGCAGTTCAAAGCTGTTGAAGATCATGCAGCCTGCTCCTTTGCTTCTCAAGCTGAGGTTGACGAACCAAACTCATCAACCCGCAAGCGCTCCAGACGTTACTAAATCCATTAAAGATGTTACTGCAAGTATTCTTTTACTTACATTCATGCTACATTCATAATACCTACTATTATTGTTCTCACCTTAAGTTGTAAATACAAAAAAAAATTACAATGTTGTCAATTTTTTACGGTTTTACCATTGTAATTAATCATTATTACTATCATGCAAATACCAGTAACATAAAAAGTTACATTAAAGAGGATAAAAGAAATAAAAATGTTGTCAAATGTTGGTATTTGCGATTTTTTCACAAAGTTAGAAAAAAAGTATCATTTTCAGGAAGCTGTAGCGCGCTTAATAATGGATTTAGAAAAAGACTTTTATAATGAAATCTGTAGAGAATTTAATGTTCTTTCTTTTTGTAATTGAGTATGGTACACAAAAATTTTATAATTTTCGAGTTATAGGCAAAAAACTGAAAAAAGTCCGAAAATTTCGTGGTTTTTTGGCTCCACAAAGTTTAGCCTCGAGATATTTTGTTGGGAAACAATTAATTCCTGTTATTAGCATCCCCATAAACAGTTTAAAAACATAAAATCTTCTAGCAGAATTTTTGCATCTATTTTTGACAATTTGACTGGACTATTTTAGCTATCTGGCTATTAATATTGTACTGGTCTACAATTTCACGGATTTTGTGAACAGCTTCAGTGGTTTTCAGGTCTTAGTTTAAAGTAATTCCTTAAGGTACGTAAAATCTCAATATTTGTATCATTCACTATGGGATCTAAAAATAAAAGAAAGAAGTCTGCATAAGGAAAGAAGTTTGGGTGTGAGTGTGTGAGTGAGTGTGTCGACGGTGTTCTGAAGGGACCGCTGCACGTAGAGCTACAAAATTTGGGAAAAGGTACGTCTATATATGACGTTTTGCACCTCGAAGCCCTTTTTTCGATTTTTTGATTAGATTTTTTTTTATTTAATTTTTATGCGATTTTTAGCGCATTTTTATGTTTCGAGGCGATTTTTCCACATTAGTGAAAACAATACGGTTTCTTTCTATTAACCCAATATAGTAAATTTTGTTCTCTTTTCAAGAAAGTTTATTCGGAATTCGTACAGCGATTTTTGAATTTTTAGCGCATTTTTTATGCGATTACTGAACAGCAGTTAATGCGTCTTCATACCTATAAGGGGTGTTACGTAGGGGAGACACAGTTCTGTCGCCAAATACCGCCAAGTTTGTCACCAACTTGGCGATATATCGCCAAATTTGGTGACCAAAGTTAGTCGCCAAAAGTGACGCCAACTTAGCGATATCCTAATATTTCTCCAGCTTCCCATAGACTTCCATTGTAAACCAATAGTGATTACTTGCTTACAGAAAATCAACAAATTGAGATACTTTAATGCAACAAAAACTAATATTAACTTAAGGGGTTATATTAATTATATTTAAGGGGATCCAGGTAAATTAAATCTATAATAATAAGGAAAGAAGTTTGTGTGTGAGTGTGTTTACGATGTTCTGAAGAGACAGCTGCACGTAGAGCTACAAAATTTGGGGAAAAGGTCCGTCTATATATGAAGTTTTGCAACTCTAAGCCCGATATTTGATTTTTTTGATTAAATTTCTTTTAATTTAATTCTTTATGCGATTTTTAGCGCTTTTTTATGTTTCGAGGCGATTTTTCCACATTACTGAAAAGAATGCGTTTTCTTTCTTTTAACCCAATATAGTAAATTTTGTTCTCTTTTCAAAAAATTTTATTCGGAATTCGTACAGCGATTTTTGAATTTTTAGCGAATTTTTTATGCGATTATTGAACAGCATTTAATGCATCTTCATACCTATAAGAGGGTTACCATAGGGGAGACACAGCTCTGTCGCCGAATGCCGCCAAGTTTGTTGCCAACTTGGTGATATATCGCCAAATTTGGCGACCAAATTAGTCGCCAAAAGTGACGCCAACTTGGCGATATCTCTAATATTTCATCAAATTCCCATAGGCTTCTATTGTAAACCAATAGGGATTACTTGCTTAAAGAAAACGAATTAATTACGAATAAAAGTAACATGATCTAATGCTTAGCATGATTTCCAAAACATAAATTTTAAGAGTGCCCGCAGGTCAAAGGAATTAGATTTGAAACTTTTATCCAATTACAGTAAATTTTGACTTTCGTGATTTTTGAACTTTTTGTGATTTTTAATTCGATTTCTACGTTTCTTCGCAATCTGCTGCAATTATTTGACATTCCATTTTTGGCCTATAAGCTAAAGTAATTTCTGCCCTCATTTCAATAAAGTTTATTCGAATTTCGTATAGCAATTTTCGAATTTTTCGGGAATTTTGTATGTGATTTTTAGTTTATTTTAGCGATTTCCTACCATTTTCCCACTTTAGTGAAAGGAATCAACTTTCAATCTTCGAACACAATATATAATTTTTTTTTCTCTTTTCGAAATTTGTGCAGCAATTTAAAATTTTTTCGCGATATCTTATTGTAATTTTCAGAGCTTTTTCGCAATTCGAGCTGTTTTTTGACGTACCCGGGCAACGCCGGCAAGTTAGCTAGTTATAGAATATAGAGAAACATGTCTCTTTTATAACATTTTACTTTCAAAAATAGTGGCAAGAAAGCGCCGACAACGACCTTTGTATATAAGACTTAAAAAACAAAAATACTTTTTGTACAATTGAACATATACCAATTCCCGATTTGAGTCATGAATCATATCGCTCCTTTCCTACGTTCATGAATTATTAAATGGCAATGAAAAAAAATGTATCTTGCTATATTCTTAACACCAGTTATTGCAGTCGAACTCTCAATATATTTATAGTTGCTATCTGCTAATTAAATAAAATTTCATTCTATTTTAGTATTTTCGAACTTGCAGATAATTAACTTACATCTCACGTAATGTGAAAACAATTTAATTACTACTGCAGTCATCTTCTGTTAATATGTATTTATTCAAACGGCATCAACGTATTCTATTAATATCCATAGTTCAAGCGTATCTTATCGAATTTTCCCTTTTCGCTATTTCTTAAAATACTTGTCTAAATTTAAAATTTCATGGCATATCTCCTTTAAAAGCATTCTACACATTCACCTTTTCTGGATTTTCGCACTTGGATGCCATTCAAACGTCATATGAAATTCCATACATGTCTTCGGGTGTTTTTTTCTTCTTCTTTTAGAAGGGTGCTTTCAAACACGCGAAATGCGTTTTCCTCAAGGCACGAAATAAAATAAGCTAAATATAAATATGTGTAGCTGTGGAATAATCAATCATTGTTAAATTATTTATTTAATGAATAAAATCATGAATTACAGAAGTCATACAACTATCGTTAAAATTTCAGTGTGATCTGGAGAATAGATTATTTAGTAAATGGCTGTCTTTGTAACTCAATATTAGTAAAATATCAGCTATATTTAAACTAAAAATTGGGATAATATGGTATAATATTGTAAAAACGTAAACACGCTATTCCAAAGCCCATAGGTTAAGCTAAATAATCTGTGTATTCCGATACTATAACCTCCGACCCATGCGCTTTATATACTATATTAGCTGGCGTAGCAGTCCGGTGTGTTGCATTTACATGCATGAGTTCTTTCGATTTTTTTTTTTTGGGGGGGGGGGGGGGAGGGGGAGATATCTAGTTTAATTACAAATTTAGAAAAGATTTATAATATTAATTTTATTAAATTTCTTATTATAAAAAAGAAATAATCTTTAGAGTGTAAATGAACTGGCAATTACGAAAATTACGTTTTGCAAGTTACGTAAAGTTACGTAATTTTTATTCAGTTATAGTATAATGCATTTATAAGAAAATGGCGACCTACGGGTTATAAAACTCCATTGGCCGAGATCACGGAGGTAAGAAATAGATATTTGTAATAAAATATTACTTATTAAGCCAAATAATGCTATAAAAAGTGATAAAATATCCTTAGTTAAATTGACGAACGTTTCATCGCACAAATGGCGACATTTTCAAAATCATTCACGATAGAAAATATTTTCACAAAATTTTAAAAACAATAACTTGGTAAACAATGTCACGAGACATCATGCCTAATGAAAATCAGTGCAAACATAAAATAAAATGAAAATGGATATTTGTGAGCGTGGATTAATTTCTACTATTGTTACTAAACCTGCATAGCATCTCTTTCCAAATTTTAGGTAACTCAAGGCACACTGAATCATTGCAAATATTCTCGTTGCGTAAAAATATCTCTATTGATTCTCGGATAATGGATGGTAAATAAAATCTTGACGGATAAATTATTCTGCTATTTTTAAAATCGATCTGTAAAGTTTCTTTGCTGCATAATCTTATCAAAGCCGTGGTTCTCGTGTTATATTTGATGTCTGCTATATGTTGTTTCATTCTAGTTCTAAGTTTTCTGTTTGTCATACCTATATAAAACTGCATTGTTCCATCTTCTTTGGACAGATTATGCAGCAAAGAACCTTTACAGATCGAATTTTAAAATGGCAGAATAATTTATCCATCAAGATTTTATTTACCATCCATCATCCGAGAATCAATAGGGATATCTTTTACGCAACGAGAATATTTGCAATGATTCAATGTCCCTTGATTTACCTAAAATTTGGAAAGAGATGCTTTGCAGGTAGTAGAAACAACAGTAGAAATTATTCCATGCAGACAAAAATCCAATTTCATTTTATTTTATCTTTGCACTGATTTTCATTATGCATGAAGTCTCGTGACATTATTTACCAAGTTTTCAAAAATATTTCTATCAAGGATGATTTTGAAAATGTCACCGTCTGTGCGAAGAAACGTACGTTAATCTAAATAAAGGTATTTTATCACTTTTATAGCATTTTTAACTTAGTTTGTTTAAATGGATTTATTCAAACAAAACAAAAATAAAGATATTTGTTCAAAGCAGACGATATCTTATTACTTATCTTTTTAGGTGCGTTCGTAATTACATAAATACGTAGCACCTATAGCCGTCGTTCGAGCTGTCCGTCTGTCTGTCTGTCCGTCCGTCCGTCCGCATATAACAGAGCAAAAACTATCCAACCGAATGGTCTGAAATTTTAAATATATAATTTTTGCAAAATTTTGTTGAGTCATTTCAAATTTTATGAAAATCAGATATATAGTTTAATTACAGGGACAGTCAAAAGTTTTCCGTTACATTACGGCCAATAGAAAAATATTATTTCAAGTGCATTTTAATGATGTTACAGCCTTTCGAACAGAATGAAATTGATATGCACTTATGAAGTGCGCTAAAATATACATTCAGTACAATATGCAGTGCAAAAAATATTTATAAAATTAGTTATAGTACGAACGCACTTCATTTGCCACGTTTGACGTGCAATTTCCAACTTGTTTTCAGTTTTTTCACAAAAAAAGGGAGCAATTTATTTGTTATGATGTCATCCGTAGAGAAACTTCGTTAAAAGTTACAGAAAGTTCTTTAAATCTTTAAAACTAAATCAGTTTAAAACCTTTAAAACTAAATCAATTTTTTTAATTCTGAGAGCTTATATGACATCCTCGGAACTATGCCGATAATTGGTGTTAATTTCATACAAACAGACAGTCACATTTTAATATAAAAGATCCTACTTGTTTAATGCTTCAAAAAATTATTTTCATTTTTTTCATCATGTTTATTATACAAATAATAATGATAATAGTACTACTACTATTATCATTATTATTTGTATATAGTAAAATTAATATTACACAAGATAACCATAAAAAAATTTTGTATCGGATAATAAGACGCTAACAATTTCAACATGCTTGAATCAATTCACAGTATTTATTTTAAAACCTTTATTCGTTTTGCGGGTATTAAAATAGATTTTTTTTCCCAATGAATTAAAAGAAATTAATTCATATTCCGTAAATAAGAATTTGAATTCGAATAAATCGATTAGCCTTTTTCTAGAAGCACCATTGCTGTTTCTGCTGTTATTTTCTTTACTTTTTTTTAGTGGAAATTCGATATCTGTCGGAATTTTAACACGGATGAATATACTGATAAGAATTTTTAACAATGACAAGGAATGAATCATTTTATTTTCATATTTATATTGCTAGTTAATTCTTTTTTATTTTTCATCTGCAATAATGGAATATGCAGATTAATCCTTGTGTGATTTTATCCACGAGATACATATTTTTACACTCTTTTATTTAATTCAACCTGTTTTTTTGTAGGAAAAGACGGAATTTTGTAATTAGTTTTTCACTCACTACCTGATGTGCTAGAATTATAAACATTATGTCTAAGTTTGTGTTTCAACATTTTGATATTTTTAGATCTATAAATTGATAACTTAATTTTAAAGCATTTTTCCGTTAGGCGATCACAGGAAATAAATCGCCAAACATACTTAATGGTTACTATAGTATACAAGTTACAACAACAATGATGTTAACTATCCACCACACCCCGCTCGCCGAAATAAGTCAGCTACCTCTGAAACTGTAACAACGAAATATTTTAAACACTAAAAAGTAGAAAATACAGATTAAAAATAAAGAGTGTAATGTGTATATTTGGAAAAATACGCTTCAATCAATTAATAGTTTCATATTAATTCATCTATGATTACATGCTGAAATCTATTTAGCAAACCTAAACAAATAATTTATTTTTTTTTCTTTTCTGTTGCCGTATTTTAGAAAAGAAAAAACAGAGCAAAAATTATCTTTTTTTTTTATATAAATTCACTGACTCGTGCTGTCTACCAAGCATGCCAAAAAAGCTGTGGATTTTCCATAAGCCAGTTCGATGCCCATGCCAAATTAAAATGCTGTAACGGATTTTTGGGGGGAGAAACATGATTTACAGTCGTAAAATTAGGCCAGATTTTTTTAAGATAAGCATTGAATCCTTATACAAGAGTGTTTTTTTTTTTGGGGGGGGGGGGGGGGAGGAGGTTAACAATTTTTATTTTTATGCTTATTTTCAATAAGTAAATAATTTTAATTTTAATCCTATATTTTTCAACGTAATTACTACAAAGGAATCTTTTTCAAATTAATCTATGTATTTTATTTCCAAAATTATTAAGATTAGTTTACATCAGAGTTTTTCAACCTTTTTTCTCTCACGGCTCTCTTGAATGTACAATTATACATTTGTGGCACTTTGAAGGCTTGGATATACTTTCCCAGCACGCTTAAATTTCAATGGTAAACAAGAACAAAAAATTATACTTCCAGCATTAATTATGAAACATTCTCCAACACGTTCAGAATACTGATGTCTAAATAAAGAATTTAGAAAATGCATAACGCATTTCAAAACTCAATTTCTGCTATTACCATCCTTAGTCGAAAAATATCAGATTTTTTGTACACCCGTGTATACGATCTATAATCATAAATGCTGTACACACCGTATTCCACAGTAAGCGCCATTTAGTAAATCTTAGTGATATACATTAAATTCCAATATGCTTATAATAGTGTAATATCATTAAAATGCATCGCAAACGATTTTTCCCCCGCATACCATAATGTAAGGGAATACTTTTGAATGTCCCTCTAAACAAACCGTAAATGCTATACCCTACTTCCCTTTCTTTCCATAGTAAACTCCAATAATATATATCAATTTCATGACAATCTGTTTATACACTATATGGCAATGATGATTGGTCACTTGCGATTTTAGACGTTTCGTTAAATATGTAGAAACATACATGAGGAATCATCCTGAAACTCCAGGTGTGTAAACAGAATGGTATAGGTCATATATTTCCGAGAAGATTTTTTTCCCGAAACCCCATAGAGGACCGTCAACAAATTGAAAAAGAATATCTATTGAATAACCCTGTAAAAACTAATATAGCAAAAGCTTTCAAACTGTAGAACATGATTAAGAGGCTTATTGTAATAAACTGTGTTCATTTTTATGAGGATAGCATGTATACTAGTAGAGAAATTAAGGTTTTTATAAAAACAGTCCCAAATTTTGCCAAGTTTTTTGCTTATAATTTGCAGAGTTCTTAATATAAAAAATGATCTTTTCAGAAACTATGACAAACAACATTGTACACAATACCCTGTAATCAGAATTAAAAAATAATAAAAATTGGATGAAAAATGACCCGGTTTACTAAATAATGTGTCACTGCGCATGCGCGAACGCATCAAAAATATAATGTGCATAATGTATTAGCTAAGTATATAGAGCAACTTTTGTGAAAGTCTCAAAATCAAAGCTTGAAAATTCTGAAAATTATCGTCGATAGAATAAGCTCGAAATCCGTTGTTCCCAAAAGGAAGCAAAAAGATCAGGGGTTGTATCTAAACACAGTAGTACGTGCAATATTATGCACGCTATCTTGGCAATAATCAACAGATATTTGGATACAGATCAAAAAAATTGCTCTATACACTTAGCTAATACATTATGCACATTATACTTTGATTGCATTCGCGCATGCGCAGTGAAACATTTTTTAGTAAACCTACTCTTTTAATCATCCAATTTTTATTATTTTTTAATTCTGATTGCAGTGTATTGTGTACAATGTTGTTTTTTCATATTTTCTGAAAAGAAAATTTTTTAATATTAAGAACTCTGCAAATTATAAGTAAAAAACTTGGCGAAATTTGGGACTGTTTTTATAAAAACCTTAATTTCTCTACTATTATAGATGCTATCCTCATAAAAATGAACACAGTTTATTACAATAAGCCTCGTAATCGTGTTCTATAGCTTGAACGATTTTTTTACATTAGTTTTTACAGTGTTATCCAAAAGATATTCGTTCTTTTACAATTTGTTGACGGTCCTCTATGGGGTTTCGAGAAAAATCTTCGCAGAAATATATGATTTATAGTATTCTGTTTACACACCTGGAGTTTCAGGATAATTCCTCATGTATTTTTCTAGATATTTAACAAAACGTCTAAAATCGCAAATGACCAATGATCATTGGGTATATAGTGTATTTACGCAAATTAGAGCACGGGCAGACTGACAGGCAAACTTAATTCATTAACACTCTCAACTATGTTGGAAAGTATTAAAAAAGGATGAAAGGTACATCTTTTTCAGCTTATTTGTAAACACATAAACAAAAACAAAAAGTGTCATCACAACTACAAGAAACATAACGTTTTATTAAAATTACTGTTTCAAATATAACAAATTCTTAGAAACGTATTTTTTTATTCACAATGTTATATATTATATTTAGTGAGGTATCTGAGGTTGACATTTTTAAGACCTGTGTTTTCCATGATCGAATATTCAAACAGACACACTGATAAATTTTATTCCAAGAAGTGAAGGTGGGCTGAATATTTTCTAAATGTGTGTACACTATAAAAAAAGACAAATGTTACTTAATCTAGAAAAGTATAGTATAACCACAAACGAAAATATACAACAACTTCTTCCGAGTTACCCATGATCCCCGAAAGCGTTTTTATCTGTAGAAATCTCAGAAACTAATATATTTTGATGATTTAAAGATTCATTTATAAAAACAAAATTTATTTTGCTATCACTGATTTCCAGAAACGCTTCCGAGTAGTTTTTTTTTTTTTTTTTTAGTGCATTAATCAGTTTTCTCAAACTAGAATATCGCTTTTTCGGATGTTATTCATTATCAAGTAAACATATTCATGTTCAAAAAAAGTGTTTTAGAGACAAACTTAATAAATTAACCTTAAAAGTAAAGCATTATCAAATTTCAAGTTTATAGCCTTAACAGTTTTTCTTTTTGTTCGTATTTCCGCTCATTTCATCCTTTTAAATATCGAACAGCGAGTATTTGCATCTTTAAAGTAACCACCATATCAAATTTCAAGTTTCTAGCCCTAACAGTTTTTCTTTTTGTTCGTATTTCCGCTCATTTCACCCTTTTAAATATCGAACAGCGAGTGTTTACATCTTAAAAGTAACCACCATATCAAGTTTCTAGTTTCTAGCCCTAACAGTTTTCTTTTTGTTCGTATTTCTGCTCATTTCATCCTTTTAAATATCGAACAGCGAGTATTTACATCTTAAAAGTAACCATCATATCAAGTTTCTAGTTTCTAGCCCTAACAGTTTTTCTTTTTGTTCGTATTTCCGCTTATTTCACCCTTTTAAATATTGAACAGCGACTATTTACATCTTAAAAGAAACCACCATATCAAATTTCTAGTTTCTAGCCCCACTAGTATCACAGAAATCTCAATTTTAGAACGTTGCTCACGCTCTTGGGAGCTGTATCTACATGGCGTATGTTGAAGTAAAGATGATCACCACCATTTTGCCTCTATTAGTTTTGAAATCTGTACGTTAGTGACAGAGATTATCCCTTACAAATAAACACACAAACGTTACTTCTTTATAATATTAGTATAGATAGGCCATTTTCACATAAAAGTTGCATTTTTTTTTTAAGACACAGTACCCTAAAAATGACAAAAATATCGAATATTTTTTTTTATTGAATTTTTCAGTGGTCCATACGGTTGTGAATCATGACTCCAAATTGTAGATCTGAAATCCAAATATAAAGATATTTCAACTTTTCTGAGTATTCTCATTCTCAAAATGTGACAGCTGAGGTGGCGTGTTTAGTTTCGTTTTGATTGTTTTGATTTTGAAGTAAATATTCTTATAATTCTTATAATTATATATTATATATATTATATAATTATATAATAAAAATAATTTCCGAAAAATCTGTAAAAAATCCGTAAAATCCGAAAAATCCGTAAATCCGGAAAAAAATGGGAAGGTGTTATGTTCAAAGCTGGTTATTTTTAATTTGCATTATTTATTATCAGTATTAGTGTATTTATTATCATTATTTTGTATAAGTCTTTACAACTTTTATGAAAATATTAGCTAAATATTAGCTAATTTGTCATTGTCGTTACTATTGTTATTATTATTGTGCAGAAACATATTTTGAATAAGAAAATATATATTCTATTATAATGAGTTAAAATTATGTTTTAATACATCTTATAAGTGGGGAATAACATTTAAAAAAATTACAGCTCTACAAACATTTTTAGTTTTTGTTTTATGCCTTTACAAACTTTAAATGACTCAATGACTTTCTCAGACTTTTATTTTTGTTGATGTTTGCTATGTTTGCTATTGTTTTTTGTTTGCTATTCCCTGAAGCTTTTTTTCTGTTGCAGATAGAGTCTTGAAAGTTTTTGTAGACACTTATATATATATGTGCAACAATAATTAGAATGGATTAGGTCTGGCGGTTATAGTTACTTTTTTTAGGTCAAAGTTAATATTTCCAAGTTTTTCGTGTGTGTGTGTGTTTTTTTTTTTTTTCAGGTTTCGCGCTACAATTTTTTTTTTTTAGTTTAAATGAAAGTTACATCTTTAATTCCATACTAACTTTTGTTCCCAATAATCCAATGAATATAAGTCACTTAAAATAACTAAAAAATATTAAAAATTTAAAATGTTATAAAAGTTTTAAAAAACTTCAAATTTTTCAAAAGTTTTTAAATTTAAAAAAATGGTGATTGCTAAAAGGATTTTTTTTTACCAGAATCAGTTTAATTTTATAATCTCAAACAAAGTCATTAATTATTTTTAATATAACCGTCTCCAAAAAAAATTAAATGTACTGTGTAGCCTTAATATAAATACCAGTGGAGCACTGAAGCTATTTAAACTCCATAGGTTGACAGCTCTGCTCAGTCTGATGCTCTGATTGTGACTATAGTTAGCTCGTTTCATGATGTTACTCTCTCAACGAAGACGGTTGTAATTTTGTTGCTCATACTGAAATTAAATCATAATACACTGTATGCGGGTGATACATTCCAGCGCATCATGGCATAAGCAAGCAATTTTCCAAAAAATATTCAAGAAATTTATTGCTAAACAATCTTCAATAATCAAAAACTACTATACTATAACTGCAAATTAAATCTAATTGGAGGACACCTCTTACTCATTTCTTCCATTAATCTCTACAAAATATGTCAACTAAATAGTCTAGAATCTTGTTCAAATGACTTTAACCGAGAATTGTCGTAAATTTACAGGGAATCCCTGTTTCTTGTACTTGTTTTTACCCGTTACTGCTCGCAGAAAAGGAGGGTAACGTTTTTGGCCATAGACAATGTAACGTTCTTTATTATCTGATAAAAAATAAAATGGGGACGGTTGTGTGGATTTTTATAAAATCGTGCCAGAAAGTTTGTCTTAACTCCCCGGGTGTCACAGGGTATAGTTATATAGCCTGTGTTTCCCGGAATAAATGAATATCTCCGAAATGTTTCTAAACGGTTGTTCTATTAAAAAGCTTACATTAAAGTTGTGAAAATAAGTACAATTATTTATTGCCTGCCAGGCATAATAAACTTTTAATAAGTAAATAATAAACAAATTGAGGAAAAAATTAGGCATGAAATATGAAATTGTATTACTCTAAATATTCTGATAATTTGATTATATTTAACAAGTGGGTAAGAGTGATCAGAGATCGCACAGAGGATTTCGTTTAATATTCCTTTCAAAACACTTTATCCTTTTGCAAAATCTGTTGTTTCTACATTTCGCAACCAGGAGGCGGACTCTATTCTAAACAAACCTCCATCCGAACGAAACTCCGTTTTACAACCTACCCGTAGATATATTAATCGAGGGGGCCCATAGCACCCGAGATAGGTAGGCACACCCTGGCGGTGAAAAGTAGAACTAAAATATGTAAGGCTATGGTGCATAATATGAAAGAGTGGTCAAAGAGGTTTCGTCAGAAGTTAGAAAAGTGCCCCCCCGGTGAAAAGGGTGGAGGTTAGAAAAACTGCTTAAAATACACAAGCTAGAGTCCGGAGGGGTAAATAATATAACACTTTTTGAAAATTTTATGATTTTTCGAGTGATCACAAGTGTTATGCTATAAGTATGCAAAATTTCAAGTCTCCAACTTAATTAGGGGCTGAGTTAGAAAAATTGCTTAAAATACACAAGTTAGAGACCGGAGGGGCAGATATAAGACTATTTGATTTTTTTATGATTTGTCGTGTGATCGCAAGTGTTCAGCTATAAGTATGCAAAATTTCAAGTTTCCAACTTAATTAGGAACTCAGTTAGAAAAAAAATGCTTGAAATACCCAAGTTAGAGCCCGGAAGGGTAAATATAAAACTTTTTCAAATTTTTATGATTTGTCGTTTGATGTGAGGAAACGAAATCCTAAAAATGTGGAATCGCTATTATTTTTAACAATTTCCAACATAGTTCAAAAGTTTTTATTAATTCTATTTTATGTCTATTCTGTATGTCTGCCCGTGTGTCTGCCTATCTGTCTGCCGTATGTCTAGGCTCTAACTCACGTAAATATAATCAGATTGCCATGAAATTGATATATGTTATTCGGGTTTACTATGGCATGTTCGGTATTGAAAACGAAGTGTGTAGCATTTACGGTTCTCGTTTACAGGGACGCTTAAAAGAAATCCGTTCCATTACAGTCTGTAGGAAAAAATCGTTTGCGGTATATTTTAATGATATTACACTATTTTAAACATATTGACATTTGTATAACAGTACCGTGCGAAGAGAAAACTGCTTCCGGGGTAAAGCTTCAATTTTACTCCCCCCACCCCTACTTTTTGTTTGTGACACATGTCACAAAATTGAAAAGAGCAGAAGCAGAAATAAATTCTATTGAATTCATATTTCGTATTTATTTTGGAACTTTATGTTTAATTTTAATTCAGAAACTAGAAACAACTAAATAACATAAGAGAAAATTGCACTTGTATTTTGACAAAGGTAATCTGGAAAATGGGTGTAGAAAAAATGTACCTAACAGTACGGTGTAACAGTTGGTAGCCCTTTTGTATTAGCAGAAGGAAACCCCATGCTATTTTGTGAGTATATGTTTTTGTCTCAAGCACAGAAAGAAAATTACAGACTCGGAAAAGAGAAAGTTAACGAAAGAGACTAAGACAATGACCTGAAAAGAGTTTTGAAAAGAAAGAAGGCCTTATTCATAAATTTGGGTTTAGGGCAGGGTTGGCGAACCTTTTTATAGTCGCGTGCCAAACTTTTTTCAAAAAATATTTTACATGACCTTGACGTGCCAACTATAAAACAAATTTAGTGGATAGAAAAATAATGAATCAAAACTACTTGCAAATTACTTATAATTTTTTTTTTCCTAATAATGGGTAACATACATGTAAGTATTAGACTGTAATAATTATAGAAACACTTATATTTTAGAAAATAATAAAAATAATAATGTGATTAATTGTGTTGTATCTTGGATGAAAAAAAATAGATATCATTTGAATGCTCAGTTAATTTTAACAGCATGGAAACTAAAATAGATTTTTCTGACAACTGATCTCTATTTGATTTTTTATATTATTCATTTGAGAAAATAATGACTCACAGGTATAACTAGTAAGAAAAACTATTAAAATGGGGGGGGGGGGGAGCCAGTTTATTATTTAAATAGTTTTCAAATTAATTTTCAAGTTGCCATAATTCACCACCGGTATTTTTATTAATACATATAATAATCTTTCCTTTTTGTTAGTTTTCAAATATTTTCTTTGTTTGACAAATTTTCAAAGTATATTGAATAACATTAAAATTCTTCAATTTCCAATTAATCGAATTTAGAATTAAATCAGGTCGTCTAAATTCGTGTATTTTGTGTAAAATCACTGTATCCTGATTTAGAGACATAATCAATGCCGCGACGTGCCAAAATTATTCT
The DNA here is from genome assembly GCA_963932465.1 of Maratus speciosus. Lineage (NCBI taxonomy): Eukaryota > Metazoa > Arthropoda > Arachnida > Araneae > Salticidae > Maratus > Maratus speciosus. The sequence continues at coordinate 455,259,714 of OZ010788.1, read as the reverse complement.
TTCGCGTGCCAAAAGTGGCACGCGTGCCATAGGTTTGCCGACCCTGGTTTAGGGTAAGGGACAATGCAATAACTTTGAAACGAAAAATGAACGTACTTTCATCGGGATAAAAATTCCCAATATGTATATATATAATTTTTTTACAAAAAAAAAGAAAAAAGAAAAAAAAAAGAAAAAAAAAAGAAAAAAAAAGAAAAGAAATAAAACAAGATTTCTAGTGTAAATTTGGCGCCCCCTCAATTTCCGCGACCGCCCCCTTCGCCCCCTGCTTCGCACGGCCCTGTTTATATGTATCACTCAGGTGTACTACAAGGCACCGACTGTAGAATCTGGTGTGCATATAAACTGTCGTTCATTTACAGGGGCACATAAAAGAATTTGGCTACAGTACTGTCTATGAACAATAAGTGCTGCAACTGCGTTTCAGTTGTGGTACACGTTTTAAAATGTAACTTTTTTTTTTTTTTTACATGTCACATGGTATGTGGAAACTTTATGGATCTATGCAGTGCTGCACAAAAGATCTCAAGTGCATTTCTGTTTGTTGCCGATAATTGCTCAATGGTAATTTTCAACTATGATATGCGTTTGATCGAACTAACTTTTAGCATACTATGTAGTATACATACAAATCTATAAGTAATATGCAGGGCAGCACAAATAAAGAATCGGATATTTTTCCAACTATTAATGGTAATTGGAGATATTTGGTGGTCAAATGCGTTATGCTTTTTCTAAATTGTGTATTTAGACATTAAATTTCACCTCAATAAACTGTAAAGTTTTATTTCTAGTATTCTAAATGAGTTGGAAAATTGAATAAAACAGAACAAAAAACTGGCGATAAATCACAATTAGAAAAATAAAACTTTGTTAAAATCACCATAAAATACAAAATAACACACAGGAAATACAAAATAACACACCTGTCTATTTTCGGACACGTGTTTACTTTGGCTGATAACAGGCTGTTAAAATTTCCAATCCGAAACGCGTCCTGTGTGTTATTTTGTATTTTATGGTGATTTTAACAATTTTTTTTTTCTAATTGAGTTGGAAAGAGTTTTGTAATCTATGCTAGATGCATGATTTTTCATTCTTGTTTATTTTGTTTTATTTTCGTTCTATTTGGTGTAATGCAATGTATACTTGGATTTTTTTTTGTTGTTACTTATAAATTGTTACTTCTTGCAGAAATTTATAACAGTGTAACTTATCTTTTGGTTTTTCTACTTGTAGGATGGCTTGACTTTAGAAGAAAGTCGGACAGTGCAAATTCTTCCCACGCAGTTAAGGATAAGTAACCTGAGGCAATCAGACATTGGTGATTATACTTGTAAAGCCCAAAACAGACAAGGAACCATCACGGCGAAGACCAATGTCATTGTAGCTGGTAAGTAATTATAACACATTTATATATACCGTCAACCGGGTACTTTGGGCCACTTTTTCCTGGTTCCACTCACATTTCTATTATTAAAAATATAATATATGATTTTTCAACGTCGAAATGGAGTTGTAAACAATTAACATGAAACAGTGAAGCAAACTGTATAGTTTTAATGAGGAATTTTTTTTTTTTTTTTTAACTATTTTTAAAGTATTAGAACAAAGTAGCCCCTGCTGGGGGCTTCTTTGGTCCATTCACTTAGTTTCATATAAAATGAATACATTTCATATGTAAATGAATACATTTTTATTGAAACCCCCTTGCTAATGAATTAACACTGCAAACTCGATAAATTTTTTTTCTTTAGCATTTAAACACAGTGAACTAATTATTGATATTAAAGAAACGAGAAACAGTTTTCGTCATGTTATCCTCAGCAACTGGAACAAAAACAATTAATGTAACATTTTGCTACAGTAACATTTGAAAAAAATGTTACTTAAAACATGCTTTAAGAGGTTTGGTTGTATAAAAGGCATTTCTAAGTAATTTGGGTTATTTTCGGACCAAAAAAGGCCTGGCACAAAGTAGCCCCAAAATACAAGTTTTTATAAGAGCTTTATGAAAACGTAAACATTTTCTGTCAAAATAAAAAGTTAAAGGGAAAACAATGATCACACATGGGTTACAGGTTACTAAAGGTAATATTAAGACACTTACCTTATTTGTAGCTCTTATCCAGATTGTTTCACTATAGAAAGTTTGGAGAGTTAAAATCTACACACGAAAACAGTTGTTTACAAACACATCCAGTGTTGCCACTAAAAAAATTTAAATTACCCCCCAAACTATTCAATTACCCTTTAGTAGGGTATAAAATATTTTTCAAGGGCAAAAATTCCAAATTATGTTGTATTGTTTCTTCAATACAAAGAATAAAAACTTTTTTTATGGGATGGACCAAAGTAGCCCCGGTTGACGGTATGTATGTTTTTACAACCAGTGGACCCATGCCAGGCATTTTCAAAACAATCTTTGATATTATTTGCTTATACGTTCTCATTAATTTTTAATTAACAGAAGTTTTTAATAAAACAACATATTTAAACGAAATGTGAGAATACTATACAAAAATCATGTTCAAAATCCTTCGTATGATACCTCATTCACCGTTCTGTGTTTTAAATGTGCATAAATAAAAAGGAATTTTGACATCAAAAATAATATATATGGTCTATTTATATAAATATATTGTAAAATAAATAAATATACAAGGTGTTCCAAAATTCGTCCGACAAATTAAGAGGGGTGATAGAAGACATCCAGAGGATGAAAAATTATCATAGAACATGGGATCGCAAACCATGTATTTAATCAAAAGTATAGGGTGTTCTGCTCTAATTCAATTTCTGTTGACGGCAATAACTTCCAGAAAACTGAAGTATATTATAATAAAACTTTTAATAGACATTCTCACCATTGTTGCAAATGTGATAATATCGAAAAAAGTGGTAGAAGTTTCCATTATTCGCGCCAGCAGTATGCACTTGACGCTCCACATTTTGGACTGCGATTGCCAGTTCATATGGTACCATCGATTGCTTGAGCACCCTGTTTTTCCAGAACTTTTCGTGATGTTATAACATTTCACACAAAATAAGGTACATATCGTTGCATTTCCATTGTAATGTTTTGATTTTTCTCAAAATCATTACCGGCAACGCACGTTCAGTTAGGATGAAACGCCCTGTATTTGTGACTAAATACGTGATTTCGATCCCATGTTCTATGGTAATTTTTCATCCTCCTGATGCCTTCTATCACCCTTCTTAATTTGTCGGTCGAATTTTGGAACATCCTGTATAGCACATGTGTAATAACAGCACATTTTTTTTAATAATATGTTCATATAAATATATTGTAAAATAAAATATATATATATTTATATACATATAACTAAATATAGGATAAAAGCTTCAGCAGTCTGCCTTGCAACAAACAAACCAAATAAATGGCTGATAGCTCTATAAAAATATCCATATTTTTTCTTTTTTTTACAACTGATGACTTATGAAAGGTGGCTGCACATTGGGAAATTGAAATCTTTCATTTTGAACCAAAAATAAACCATTCATGAAGTATTTTATCTCATTGCGGATGCCTTCTGGAGGAGGCAGAGTGAGTGAATATAGAAACACTTGGCCCTATAAAAATATATAAAAACCTTATTAAATAGTACTGTTAGTAATTTTACCTTATTGTTATGAGATAAAATCAAAATAAAGGCCATATAACAAGTAAATTACTCCATTTTTCTAAAGTATAAAATTCTGGTAAGTAAAGGTTAAAAAATAAAATGATCAAAACATCGTAGGAAAGGTGATGTGATATATACCATCTGAAATATTAAACCTTAAAGAGATATTCAACCCTTGTCTGTTTTCCTAAAGTGATATTCGATGTAGCTCATCTATTTCTTGTGACAGTCTGTTGAGGAGACACGTACAGTTTCGAAAAGATTTCAAAATTTCTATCGTAATTTATAAAAATCAAATGTTTCACTTAGAAAGTGTTGTAAGTTATAAAATTCCACGTCTAGTTTTAGAAAGATTGTATCATTCTTGGTAGAAATTCCCCGAATCTGTGTGACTCTGCCATTTTATTTACTTACTTTACTTGTAAAAATGCTGGTGTTTTACATTTTTTTAACGAAATATTTAGAAAGTTAATTTGGTTTTAAAAATTACAGAGAAATATTTTTAAAAATCTATCTTTTTCTTTGTAGAGCTTTAAAATTAGGATATATTTTTTTTTTTACCCATATTTTTTTCTTTTCCTTTTTAAACTACGTCGATTTTCATGCTAAATCTTCATTTGAATGTAATTGTCTAATTCATTTTTTTAATTAGCGTATTTATGTACGAGATTGTCCAAGTATAGCCATTAATATTATTGTTATCCCATATTCTATAAATTGCGGACGTATAATCCAAAAATAAACTTTATCCATAAGTAAGTGTACCTTTTTAAGCATTTTAATAGCATGATAACGTTGCTAGAAGTATTGTCACGTTTTGTAGAAATTGAGTTGGTCCGGGCAAACTTTTAGATTTTATAACGGACCGGGCAGGGCTCGGTTGAAACTTTCAGCTTTTATACCTGGCCAGATCAGGCCAAAAGAGTTTTGTACAGGCCGAATTTTTAACTTTTATACCGAGCCGGGACAATTTAGGTTTTGTTCAGGGCTGGGCAAATTTAGTTTTGTACGGGGCCGGGACTGTAAATTTCCGCCCTTGCAGACCTCTAATGCACACTACAACAAGCAATTTTTGTATAGGAAACTAGGATCCCAAACCATTTATTCAGTTTTTTGTTCATAATATTAATAATAATGGCGGTATGTTAAAGAAATCAGAAACAGACTGATCTTTCTTTGCATGAAATGTGAAGATAATATCACATGACATCATAAGAAATGGTGACTCGTATCTTCATCCAAATAGTACTGAATTAGACGTTCCATATTTCAGAATTTAAATAGCAGTTCATACGGTGGTCACTTAATAAAATGCTGTACTCCTCCATCATTTTCCATGATAACGTTGCATCTTACACAAAGCAAGGCAAGCCTATTGAAAACTGACTTGATATATCTTTATTTTAGTTAAAGTTATGAACGATAGTTAGGTTCGGATCCGAGTGAGACACCCGGTAATTTTGTTTTAAAAAGTTAGATTACAACCTTAATTTCCTGCATAATTTTTTTTTGTTTTGATGTGCACTACCTCATCTTAAAAGTTGACGAGTCTCGTTTGAATCACCCTGTATGGTTTCTTAAAACAAGAAAATTCTACAATTTTGTGTTTACATTGTAATTTTAAATAAAAGACTTTCTTATGTAAACATTTACAGTGCCAGATAGCATTCGACAGTGTCGATGAAGCAGATTTAACATGATATAGGTTCCTTATCGGTCCTATGTCATTTCCCCCACGTGACATCGGGACGAGCATCTCTTACACGAATTTGATTCGGTTGGCACCACTTTTTTAAAGAAGTACTTTTACTTGTATTTTGACAATATGTGCAAGAGAAATGTACAACAAAATTTAATTTTTAAATGTAGTGGTGCAAATAGAATCATGTATAAAAAGCGTCTGATAACGATTAAAACCATGTAATTTGTTTATGAACACATACGTTTTAAATAACCTTCTTATTTAAAACTAGCTGCGTAGAAAACTGTTGTGATGTTGCACATGTGTTTTAAAAGATCGACTTTTTCGAGGAAAATACTTACCAATTCGTTTTTTAAATTAACTTGTATAAGTTATAAGCTAAAAATGTAATTATTGTCACTTATAAATCTTAATTAGGTGTTTCAATCGCCGTAAGATTCCTTAAATTTGAGCAATTAGTTGGCTAGATTTTGAGCAATGAAACGTTGGTAAGTTGATTGATTCGCTCGGTTTTTCCCTGTTTTCTCAAAAATTATTTTATATATCGAATGCCACAAACAGCATATTGTATCCAGAAACATTCTCTATCTACACCTAATAAGTTTAGCTTATTCCAGCAAACAGACAGACACTTAACATCATGTTCAACAAACATGTTTTCCAAACATGATAAGTCAACAGCATTGACATTAATAGTAATATTAATATTATTTTGTTATTCTTGGATGGATATATTAAATTACTCCGGTGAAATGTTTAATTAAGAACTAATACCATCCTAAAATCCTGCACTGAGATTCTTAATTTTTTTTTAAATATCTCTCAAGTCGATGTAAAAATTGAATAAGAGCTCATTTAGTTTTCTCTACTCTCTGTTAAGCTGTTTAAAACGCAAAACGAAAAGGTTTAAGTTTTAAAACCAATTTGGTCATTCTTACAGTTTGCCGAAACACCATCTACTGGCTAAAATCTAAGTTATTTTTTTAATTACTTCATACAAAATTTACGAGCTACGTTGTAAATGTTTCGCTTTTTCCAACTTTAATTTATTACAATTAATGAATTGTTGATTTTAAAGTGCTTTTTTAAGATACCTTATTGCACACTATTATAAGTCACCAAGCAATAGTCTTAAAAATAACCATCCCCAAAGCTGCCTAAAATTATATTATCTACTTTACTGATATCTTTTGAATGAATGATCCAGTGAAAAATCAGAAAGAATAAACAGACAGATCTAAAATTTTGGTCTTTATGAAAGTGTCTCAATGCCTAGAATTTGGAATGATTTTAAACAAATATAATATTAACTAGATTAATTTTAACACAATTATTCTAATTGGTAAACAAATCATATTAGATGTAAATTTCCAACTGGGCGAAAAATGTCCGGACCAGGATTCGAACTATGATTTGTTTACCAATTAGAATAATTGTGTTAAAATTAATCTAGTGTAATTTCGTATCCAGCGATTTCTGGAGTTCCATTACCTGAGATTTATTCTGTTAAGCTGAACCAGGTTTCAGACCAGATGCTGTAATCTTCAAGGTTAGCTGGGTGAAAAAGTTCGACCAGAATCGTCCGGGATATCTCAGATGGCAGAGCACTGGCGGCTTCAGCCAGGAGGTCCCGGGTTCGAATCCTACTCCGAACATTTTTCGCCCAGTTGGAAATTTACATCTAATATAATATTAACGCATATATTTTTCTCTAAAGTTATGGAAGTATTTTGTCTTGTATTTTTTTATAAAAACACAGAGAAAACTTGTGATCACTATTTTATGAGCAGATTTTCGAATTAACCTTTGTAAGTATGTTTTCTAGTATTAAAACAATATTAGCTAGTACATCTTGGCCTATTAAACCCCTTTTCATTTATTTTAATATTGCAATTTGAGGTGTTGACATTTTGCCAATATTACGAGAGTATTGGGAATAAATGTTTATCAAGTGTGCCAGTAAAATCACTATATTTAGATTATAAATATCTTCGATGTAACGTGAAGATTGCTCAATGTGTGTTTCTAAAATGCCAATATTTCACCAATATTTATTTTATTGTCTTTCAATGAAACACCATTATTAGACAATATTGTACAATGTACAAATTGTACAAGTATTGGCTTTATATTGGCAATATTAGTCAATGGCGAACTGTTCAATACCCCAGCATTTGGGATGTTGAACATATTTCATATATTTCACATATATTTCACATCAATGTATGCTCCATTGGCAAAATACTGAGGCAAAATATAGCAATATTGGTTTGTTACTAGAGTTATCTCTGTGATTCTCTTTTAGGCCTGTTTCAAGCGTACGATTGCAGTAACAAAAAATTTCCTTGCTGCGGAAAATTTTATGTATTTACTATACGCCAAAGCATATATTTATTCTGGGATTATTATCAGTGTATTGCGCCTTTACTGTTACACCAATGTATATTTATTCTGTTATTATTATCAATGTATTTCTAATGCATTTTATTCTATTTAGGTCCTGCAACGATAGTGGCTCCGCCGCGTAATGTGACTAAACTAGAAGGGGACCGAGCTGAATTCATCTGCGAAGCCAGCGCCCTGCCAAACAATGTCACACACAGATGGTTCCACAATGGTGTCGAAATAAGCCACATCTCTTGGCTCGAAACAAGGACTGTCGTTCGGCGGGACGGAACCCTCTACATCACACCCACCTCTGCCGAAGATTCCGGCAAATTCACTTGCGAGGTCACGAATGGTATTGGCCAGCCTGACACTGCCTCTGCGTGGCTCAGCGTGGAATGTGAGTTTCCATAAAGTTTATTTATTACAAAATTACCAGTAATTGCAATAAAAGAAACATACAATATTAATTTGGTTCATGTTCATACAGTGCTCAGTGACCAGTAAGCCATGTGTGGGGCACTTTATCAGTACCTACAGATCTCAGGGATACAAAATATTCCTGGTCTTAATAATAATTTTATTGAATAATTATAATGATATTGTAATAATTTTATTGAAAAGCATTTTAACAAATCAAAATTTTAAAAAGTAATTCATCAAAGTGCCTGAAATCCATCCCGTCACCTAAATTCGTCCCACTTTTATGTATATTGCTGCTACCTCTTACCAAGATTATGAAACATTTCTGTACTTCCCAATCGAGTGTTGACAGTGACATGAAAAGGAAATGTTGTCTTTTGGCACAGTCTTTTTCAGTAATAGTTTGAAGAGCAGCACGAACAGTTTGAAGAGCAGGAGAGGTCAAAGTGTTTTTAAGACTTCTTGCCTTAAATTCGTGTCCCTTAAATTCCACAATCAAATTCTCAACCAAAAGTGGCGAATTAAAAAAAAGTAAGAGAGAAGTTCCTACAGTGCAACCTTCCACCTCTGCTAGGTCTTGTACGTATTTTTCGTGACAGGCTTGATTCCCAATGAGTCACTAAAAACTTCACAAGAGGAAAAACAGCAAGTTGAAGAGCATCAGAAGAAACAACTAAATTTCGAAGAAAATTAATTTCGTGGAAGTTACGTGCCTCTCTTCCAAATATCCCTACTTATATGATGTAAAAATGATGTATGCATTGTAAATTTATGAAGGGGACACAATTCGAAACCTTTCTTTAAAATTCGAACAATTGGGTTACTTTCGTTTTTGCTTACTCGCAGTTCAAGGGCAATTAGTTATCTACATTTACCGTACTAGCTTCTGTCGGTAAGGAGCAGAGCTACTGAATTTGATTTTTTGAGCAATTTTAGCTCTTTCATAATTTTTAAAATTGTGAATTTCCCTTAGCGGGTTGATATTTAAGCACTTCTCTCTATGAGAATTATCTAAATTACATTTGTAATAATAAAATTGTCTGAAAATTTTAACAATCGCGTGGTAAATACAGTCAAACAGCTCACCACTGGCTACATGACAATACGAACCACACAAATATTTTCAAAAATGCGAACCACACAAATATTTTCAAAAATGCGAACCACACAAATATTTTCTATAGTAAATTGATTCTTGCCATTCGACTGCATATGCCAGACGTTAGTGCATTGACGAGTATGGCTGAGAGTCCGTATAAAAATGAAAACAATTTTATAATTATCTTTACAATTTGTATTTTCTTTGGCATACGCATGTCTTTCGAGATTGTGTAATATTATAAGAGGTATGGCTAATGGTTTCGTTTTCGATGAAGATCATTGCCAAACACAATCTGAAATGGCTGCTGCATTAAAGATGCTATGATTGTTTATTATCATACCATGCACCTCGCAACGTCTACATGCAAGGGATATGTTTTAAAATCAAGGAAATCTGGTCCGATAATCATGTGGTACGTCTAAAAATCACACGTCAATTTCAGCTTTAAAGTTTAAAATAAAATATTTTTTGTGTCGAATTCTTACGGAAGATGAATAGTGGATTCATTACGACAAAACCGAATCGACTAAAGGCATAGATGCGTCCAGATGAAATAGGTCATTTACTGTCGAAACAGAACATTCATGGCAGTAAGTTTACACTGCGTATATGAAAGAATCAAATGGGCGTAGTTTATTATGAACAATTTTAACCACGTCTGACAATCAATGGGGAATATTGCAAGTAACAAGTAATCAATTTTAAAAAATAAATGAAGTAAAAATATCAGGAATAAAGCTGGAATGCAGGACACGGTTGTTTTGCAACGTGGCAATGGTCACCCACAAACTTCAAGATCAGTCAAATGTTAAAACACTTCGATTGGAAATTGACATACCCCCCCCCCCTCCCCACCACCACCCCGCTATATTCTCCAGACGTTGATCACTGGAATCAGCATTTGTTTTGCTCCATGCAGAGCTCCCTTTCTGAGCAGAAATTAAATCACTTAGTAAGCGGGTTATTTAAAAACAACTAGACTTTTTGCATTCCAGAATTCGCTTGTTGCCTGACGATGTACGAATGTGGAAGATTCTGATGGTAAATACCTTGAATAAATCTTTCTTACATTTTGACGAAAAACAAGGTGTCTTTCCTTTACTGGAAAAAGAAGACGAAGTCAAGGTTATAGACTTAATATTCATGTTAATTTTGCATTATGTTTGACTCTGCAAAATTCCTTCAACAAAATTAACGCCAGTAATAATAGAAATTGTGTGCATAAAATTCCTAGTTTATCCATTCCCATTTCTGAATTCTGTAATACATAGTAGTATACTAATACAATCTTCAGGCGGGAAATCTTTTACAGCAATCAAGCAATTATTTTTATCCAATTACGCAACTTTAGTTCCAAATCTATGCGTTTTTTACCACATTTTAATCACTGATCTTTACAAACATTAGTTTTGTTTTCATGTTTTAATTTATGCATTTGGAGAAAACAAATTTATCAACACTATATTAATATTTTCTCATTTAACAGATCCTGCGCGGGTCACCTATTCGCCAACCATTCAGTACCTTCCGCTTGGATTATCAGGAGTGGTTCGATGTTATGTTCAAGCCAGTCCTCCAATCCAATTTATTACGTGGTCGAAGGACAACAGGCCTTTTGACCCAAACGCAACTCCAGGTGTTGTGACTCTTAACAATGGCTCTCTGCTTTTTCAGAGAGTAAGCCACAAGCATCAGGGCCGTTTCAGGTGCACTCCTTACAATATCCATGGCACCGCTGGAACGTCGACTGTGATGGAAGTGCTCGTCAGAGGTAAACTTCCCTTTAAAATATCTTTGCGTTCAAAATAAACTACCGTGATAGAATTATAAAATTATAACAAAAAGAAAGGTACTTCTGTACTTTTCCATCGACCGTTTTTGGTTTAAAAAAAAAAACTTTTGCCAATGTGTATGATTTAACGCTAATAATGACACAATTTTGAAGGGCTAGATTGCTCTTTATTTAATCACAAAATGAACAAATCTAAATAACAGAATAAAAAAAAAATAAACATTAGATAAAACCCTCCATTTTTCCTGAACATATTCTTAAGGGTTTATATGTACAAACTTCTCTTAGGTAATTGCCCCAATCAATCGCCGGCTTGTTGCTCAGATCCAGCAGTTATTTTTCCTGATTTTATCAATGCTAATTATTTTGACCTGCTGTAAATAAAGCTTCTTGCAGTCGAAAATATTGTTTTGAAGTCGTCGATCCACGTTCTATTTTTTGAGAGATGTTTTATTGTCACAATTTTTTATACTGCTTTACTATTGGTTATCATTTTTTAGAAATGTATATACATATCGTTTCCATATATTTTTTTATAGCAGAATCCCGAGGTTTTGAAAATATTTTCGCATATTTTTCGTTAAAAAGAAAGTCCCAAATCTTATTTGTATTTTTTTTTCTTTAATGCTAGAGAAAACATGTAAGATAGCAATTAACTTATATTTTTTATTACAAAAATTAAAGTGACTAATTTACAAAATGAATAAAAAATAGCATGTGCACATTGTGTGACAACAGCGAATATGATGTCACGCCTATCCGTTATTGGTTTAAAATTACACTGGTAACAGATTTTGGTTGCCGAAAGTTGTCGAAGGAGAGGTATACAAATACTTAAAAATTAATTATCAAAAAATCCTCATCGAGATGTTATATATAAGTTTGAAATATTACTGAAAAGGATTCGTTATCAAAAGTATACGGCGGAAGAAATAATGCCACTGGTCAGTAGGCCTTTCGACCAAAAGCGAATGACGTTGATTTTTGGAAGTCATAGTTTAACCTATTGTTACAATGTATGAGTCAATTATAAACAACTAAAGATTTCGCCATGAAATGTCTGCCACATAGTGCAGAATATCCTGACTGCTGCTCTGAACAGTGCCGGATTTTACTGCGTAAGTACAGTAGATTTCCAGTACAGTAGGTTTCCAAATTTTTAGAGGCTTGCAAGTGATAATTTTCTGGTTACATATATGCGTAGAATGAAAAAGGTTAAAAATATTTTCAACTAGAAGGTAATATGATGCTATAGATTTGTATTTTTGCACGATTATAAAAGCACAGTTTTATAACATACTATTCAAAATGTTATGAAAATTATGTTTTTCTTCCATGTTTTTTTTTTTTTTTTTTTTTTTTTTTCTGCTACGAAACAATGTACTCCTTCACCATGATACGATTGCACAGGTTATTTATAGTCAATTCTAAGATCACAGAACTTTTCTATTCACCGTATTCAGTCAATCTGATCCCGTGCATTTTCAACTTTTTTGTCTCTGTTAAAAATTCAGTTCAAGTACGTTCCCCCACTTCGGTTGAAAAGTTCATTATGGAGATCGCTGTGAGACATAAAAGAAATCATTCATTTCCAAATATGTGAGGACAGCAACAATTGCATAAATGCATTGATATAGGGGTCTAATAAGTAGAGAAATCTAACGTGTAACAGCCCTACCAGAAGATGCTTAGAACTTTATCATCCTTCATATATATTATTTGAAAATTGTATACCAATCAAAGAAGCAAATTGCGTAAGCTGAGAATAGGTTGTTCCCAATAGTGTCTGTGACTAAGTTCTCTAATTTATTTTGAGAATAAACACCTTCCTTGCCTACATAGGATCGCAAAGAAAAATAACAAACCACGGTAGGAGTTAAATATTTTTATGAAGCTGAAAGATTTTTACGATCTCCCCCACTCCTAGTAACCCTATTAGTACCCTAGAGGGTATTTTCTTTTTCTTAAAAAAAATCCTTAATGTCTTAAGCCTTTTCATAAAAACAGTTTTACAGCCCTATCTCAGAGACTCGGGGGCCTTACGGGTTGCCAATACAAACCAAGCAATTTCAAAAGTGTATTACGAGTTGAAACGCACCTTTTGGAGGCGAGATTCTCCGGATCTACCTATTGCAGAGCGCCACTGGCAAACAGTCAGTGAACTCGTCAAGATATACTAAAACTGGGTACAGTGTGAATGACGAACAAAAGACCGTATGTCGTTGGTATTAGATAAAGTTTAATTATTTCTCGACACCGTACAGCACACCCAACAGTCAGGCTGAGCGGAACAGAACTGGATACTAATTTTGTGCCAAATGGACGGTGCAATCTTAGCCTGAAAAAAAAATAACCGGGGATAGAAGGGGGGAGAAGAGCCGAAACAAGAGGGGAAATCGCAATGGAAAAATTGAACCTAAATGAGGATAAATTTCGGTCCGAGATGCAAAGCCGATTTTACTTATATAGAAAACGGGACCCCGCCTTTCTACCGTTGCCCACCGGATAAAAACTGGCTCCGTAGGCTGTATGGAAGCGGGATCGGTATCTCGTACAGCTTTCACTTTAATGTCCCAAATACCTCATCCTCTCCGGGACTGCCTTTACGCAAGGACTTTCTTGATATCAAAGCTATATCGATACGATTGGTAAGATCTTTAAAACCCAATTTATGAAAGTTCCCAAAGCTGTAATAACTATTTTTTATCATATTCTTAACAAATAGGTTTACTTTCAGAAACATCAGCATCAGATAGTGAAAAATTCGACCTCCTATTTTCAAGAATGTGGAAAAAATATGTTTCACTACTTTAGAAAAATATTTAATTCAATATGAAATGCACATTTAGGTTAAAGAACACGATCCACAAGTCATAGGCTAGAAGACATATTGGCTAACAGGGGTCCAGAGACTTAAAATTTAACCGAAACTTTCTACTACACCAGGAGGCGACTACATAGACCATCACCTCATCGAGTTGACAGCTGAAATTCCAGGATTAGACAGAACACGATTAGCATATTAAAATGCAACTGGTCTGCAAAGTCATATTTTGGTAGAAGTCACCTGTTGATCCGATTTTAGTGATTGATCAGTAGCTTTATCATTGCGTTTTCCCGCACCATAAGGTATGGAAACATGGAGGACTGGGAGCAGGAAAACGCTATGGTAAATCTACCAGTCTACCACTAAAATTGAGTTTGCAAATGCTTTCCACCAAGATATGACTTGGCAGACAAGTTGCATTTTAATATGCTAATCGAGTTTAAACTAATCCTGGAATTTCAGCCGTCAACTCGATGAGGTGATGATTTGTGCAGCTGCCTCCGGGGTGTTTCACAAGAACCCTTTAATTTTAATATTCAGCAATACATTAACTATAATAAATACAAGATTTGCTCGTATTATGATATATGATAAAGATGAAGTAATTGGCATGTTTATTATGCTCGTATTTTTTGTTATACAGTACTTTTAGAAATAGCTCTAATTTCCGTCAGTAAATTGCATTTCGCAGTCTCAAACTGTAAGTATTCTCAAATTAACTTCGACATTCTAAAATACATACCCCCCCCCCCCCCTCCATCGTTTCATTACTTAAATAGAATAAAAACTAAAAACTGGGAAAGCTTTGATGCAGTTTTACACGAAAATTGGAGCATTTTTACAGACTGGGACAACACAACACAGTCTGTTGACAAAAATCTTAACTATTTTTAAAAGTACTGTAGATGATGTTATGAATTACCTGATAAGCATGTCACTTATTTCATCTTAATTTTTTATTATATTGAAAGCATTATAGAATATTAAAATAGAAATTTCCTTGTAAAACACCTTCTATAATGAAGAAAAATATTTTTACCATTAGTTTTTCTGTTATACAGTGAAATGTATCGCAATAAAAATACTGGGATTCAGAAGTTTATAAAAAATAAGTGAAAGCGTGTTTCTATTATTATTATGATTACTCTCTTTATTTGTATTTATATTTTATTTTCTACTTCTTGCAATATTTCATTGTTGCAGTTTCACAACCAATTAGCATATTTTAGTGAGCATGGTTTGGTTCTCCGGTTGTTGTTGTAATTCGTATACAATTGCAACCATAAAGAATATTTGGCGATTTATCAGCTGCGCCCGGCTAACAAAAAAATTTATTAAAATTAATTGAGGATTTATAATTAAGCTATAAAAATCTTAAAATGTTGTACTGTCATCGGAAACATACCTGCGTACATATTTTTTATCATTCTAACACATCATAAAGTATGCAAAATATCGACTACAAAGTTTTCCTAGATTACGAAACGGTTGTCTGATTTACATACACTGTTAAAAATTTGCACCAATTCGACTTCTTTTATAGAAAACGGTTCCATAACCGTAATTTAACTCTATTCTGACCACATTATTGTTCCATTTTATGGTCAGAATAGAGTTAACGGAACTTTATCACCCAAATTATGAAATAATGAAAAATTAATCTTCTAAAGTATTTTTCCTGAATTTTTGAAAATTCATTTAAACAATCAGTTAAAAAATTTTAGAGGAATATTACCAATTGAAATTAATCAACGAAATATTTATTTATAGGGATTTTGTGAAATATTTACAACTTCACTCAAACCTTTTTTTATAAAATCTTTTTTAAAGTATTTTATAGAATTAGGAAATGTACAAATATAATGCCCTTACAATAGAAATACAGAAACATTTAAGAACTGAAACTTTTCACCCACAGTCTTCCAACGTCAAGAAAGGTGGACAGATACAAATGAAAGAGAAATTATCCTTTTAAAAACATTTTTGCTTAAATAAAACTTTTGGAACAAGATAAAGTAATGCATCTACTACTCATTGTAAATTGTATTACTGCTAATCTATGTACTAAATTAATTTTATAACACTTTTTTAATGGTACTTGAAGTACCGCCGGGGCATAAAGGGTTAAATTGCGTTTGTTTAATCATTTTCTATAAAAGCGGTCAAATGTCTACGCAGTTCGTTGCAAATTTTTTAACAGCGTAGCAGTGCATGCAGGGCCGTAGCGACCGCCCCCCATACCCCCCATTTGGGGGCTGCCTGAGCAAAGTCAGGGGCCCAGTAGTGAGCTATTGTACCTTTCAGCCGAATGTTGTTGTTTTTTTTTTGTTTTTTTTTTTTACTTTTTAAATTATTTTTTATGAATTTTTAATAACATTTTATTTTGTTTTATCGAAATTTATTTTTTTTTTTTGTCAAAGATCTTGATTAGATTTAGAAATAGAAAACAAATATGTGCTTTTCTTCTATATCCACCATTTTTTATAAAAGTTTTTGAAGGCTGTAAGTTCTACTTAAAAAATAAAATGGCATTTTAGTATTTTTGGGGTGCACCTATCAATGGGCGAAAAAGGTGAAACCAAAGGTTCAAAACCTCTTAAATACTATTACTTCCATCAAACGAAACATATATGCGCTTTTTTTTCTACAGGAACCATTTTTTTAAAGGGGCCCAGATGAAAGAAATTTTGCAGGCTCTAGATTCTTTTTGAATTGTCTTTTTTAGGGCCCCCTATATAAATGCGAAAAAGTTGGAGCCCAAGATTCAAAACTTTTAAGCCCATTTTTTGATCCAAATTTTTTAAAAATATGCTTTTAAAACTCACTTAGGAACCCAATAAGTTTCAAAACTTCGTTATACTATTACTTCCTTCAACCAAATGTGCTTCCTTTCTATAGTCATCATTCTTTTTAAAGGTTCCCAGATGAAAGAAATTTTGCACGCTCTTAATACTTTTTAAATTGTCTTTTTGGGGGCCCCCAATAAAAGTGAGGAAAAGTTGGAACTCAAGATTCAAAACTTTTAGGCCCCATTTTTATTATTCAAATGTTTTAAAAATATGCTTCTTAATATCATTGGGGGCCCCAACAAGGTTCAAAACTTTCTTAATACTATTACTTCTTTTGACCAAAACAGATATGCACTTCCTTTCTATAGCCAGTATTCTCTTTATAGGTTCCCAGATGAAAGAAAGTTTGAAGGTTCTAATTTCTTTTTGAATTGTCTTTTTTAGGGCCCCTTATAAACGGGAGGAAAAGTTGGAACCCAAGATTAAAAACTTTTAGGCCTCACTTTTTTATTCAAATGTTTAAAAAACATGCTTTTCAAACTCGTTGGGAGTCCCAATAAGTTTCAAAACTTCCTTAATACTATCAGTTCCTTCAAACAAATGTTCTTTTTTTCTATAACCAGCATTTTCTTTAAAGGTTCCCAGATGAAAGAAATTTTGCAGGCTCTAAATTTTTTTGGATTGTCTTTTTTAGGGCCCCCTATAAAGGTGGGAAAAGTTGGAGCCTAAGATTCAAAACTTTTAGGTCCCATCTTTTTATTCAAATGTTTTAAAAATATGCTTTTTAATCTCGTTGGGGGGCCCCAATAAGGTTCAAAGCTCCCTTAATACTATTACTTCTTTTGACCAAAACAGATATGTGCTTTCTTTCTATAGCCAGTAGTCTCTTTAAAGGTGACCAGATGAAAGAAATTTTGCAGGCTCTAAATACTTTTTTAATTGACTTTTTTGGGGCCCCCTATAAAAGTGAGGAAAAGTTGGAACTCAAGATTCAAAACTTTTAGGCCCAATTTTTATTATTCAAATGGTTTAAAAATGTGCTTTTTAATATCATTGGGTTGGGGGCTCCAACAAGGTTCAAAGCTTTCTTAATACTATTACTTCTTTTGACCAAAACAGACATGCCCTTTTTTTTCTATAGCTACCATACTTTTTAAAGGTGCCCAGATGAAAGGAATTTTGCAGGCTCTAAATTCTTTTGAAATTGTCTTTTTTAGGGGCCCCTATAAACAGGAGGAAAAGTTGGAGCCCAAGATTCAAACTTTTATAACCCCATTTATATTATTCAAATATTTTAAAAATATGCTTCTTAATATCGTTGGGGGCCCAACAAGGTTCAAAACTTTTTAATACTATTACTTCTTTTGACCAAAACAGATATGCACATTCTTTCTATAGCCATCATTCTCTTTAAAGGTTCCCAGATGAAAAAAAAATTGCAGGCTCTAAATTCGTTTTTAATTGTCTTTTTTAGGGGCCCCTATAAAGGTGAGGAAAAGTTGGAGCCTAAGATTCAAAACTTTTATGCCCCATCTTTTTATTCAAATGTTTTAAAAATATGCTTTTTAATCTCGTTGGGGGCCCCAACAAGGTTCAAAACTTTCTTAATACTATTACTTCTTTTGACCAAAACAGATATGCACTTTCTTTCTATAGCCAGCATTCTCTTTAAAAGTTCCCAGATGAAAGAAAATTTGCAGGCTCTAAATACTTTATAAATTTTCTTTTTTGGGGCCGCTCTTAAAAGTGAGCAAAATTCGGAACTCAAGATTCAAAACTTTTAAGCCTCATTTTTTTTTTTTTAAATGTTCAAAAAATATATGCTTCTTAATCTCGTTGGGGACCCCAATAAGCGGGCATCTATGTGCATTGCATATGCCGCCTATCCACTTATGTTCGAACTGTTTCGTTTTGAACATTTCATTTCTCTTGTCTCGATAAATTACTTATGTTAACTATACATAAATTACATTGTGTATTTATTTAATCTACTAGCAGAGCTTCGCTAATTGCTTTTTTAAAAAAAGAACCTATTTTTTGGAGTTCTCCATTGGGGGCTGGGCTTTCACTGCCTTTCGCAGCGTAAACCTTTTCCGGATATTCCCGCTCCGATCTTGAATCAAACAATCATTGAATTTTTCGATATTTTTTCGAATTTCGATGATTTTTTCGATAAAAGTGATAGTGTCCAGATAAAAGTATACTTTTCCAGCATCGTAGCTCACGTTACTACAGGAACAAATTTGTTATTTTTCCACTTCAGCTTAATTATGACAGCAGCAAAATCTACTGGATAATTCTTCGGTTTCAGAAAAAAAATGTCAAAAAAATCCGCAAAACGCGAAAAAAAAGTGTAAAAATCTTATAAAAAATTGGGCAAAAATTCAAAAATCGCTGAGAGAAAATTGATTATATCGAGCCAAAAGAAAGTAACTGGAATGTGAAAAAATTGCCGTGAAAGACAAAAATATGTTAAAAATCACATAAAACGTTCGTAAAAAATTCAGAAATTTCTATGGACATATTTTCTATATTGAGCTAAAAGTCTGAAACCTGATTCCTTTTAGGGATGTCAAAAATCCGTGCCGCAGATGGCAAAATTTTTACTATATTGGGATAAAAGATAGAAACTGGGTTCCTTTTACACTGTCTCTCCAAGAAAAAAAAAAGAAAGAAAGAAATCAGTAAATTGAAGGATTTTTTCCGTAACTTTTTCTTTCATTCAAACACACACACACAAAAAAAGCTTTGATTTTTTTATTTGATTTTCTCATTTTACGCGAAAATATAGAAAACTCACCAATCTAACATAAAAATTACCTAACATCCTTACTAAATTTAAAGATGCATTTTTGTCAAATCAAATCACAGGAGTGTTCCGCAAACTTTGCTGCATTGTACTTTTCCCTATTAGAAACTGAACTTTTACGCATGACTTTTTTTCTTCATAACACGAAGAAGTCGCGAATAAAACATCAAAATTTCTAGAAATTTTCCTTTCTAAAGACGAAAGTTTCTTCAAATGTGAGATAAAATCTCTTCTAATCACGGGGGTCTTAAAAAGGAAAAAAAAAAACGTTCGTGAAAAATTCAAAAATCGCAAAGGACAAAATTTAGTACATCGGGCTAAAAGACTGAAACCTGATTCCTTTTACTAATGTCAAAATATACGCGAAAAAAAGTTAAAAATCACATAAAATATTCGCGAAATATTTAAAAATCGAAGAAGACTACTTTACTATTATTCGGCTAAAATAGAAAGATGGATTGAAAATTTATTCCTTTTATGAATGTGGGGGAAAAAGCACGAAACTCGAAAAAATACAAAAAATATCGTAAAAAATTAAATGAAAAAAATTCGAATCAAAAAATTTAAAAACCTGTTTCGAGCAACTTCAGGCATACAGGTAACCTTCCTGTCAAATTTTGAAACAGAAAAACATCTTGTGAAACAGAACATCTTTTTGAAACAGAAAAACATCTTGTCAGACAAAGAAAAACTCTGGACAGACAAACGTCTGTCTTTATTATTAGCTACTAGGAAACCCGTCTTCGTTGCCCAAAGAAAGGTACCTTCTATCCGAAGGTTTTTTTTTTTTTTCTTAAATTTCAACTTGGGTGACAATTTTAAACTGGAGAAAACCGGAATATATGAAAACAACATCCCAAAAGTATTTTTTTTTTAATTAGTAAATCTGTACATATATATGTATTTAATAAAAGGCACCAATCCGAGAGGGAAAAAAATTGTTATAAGTGAATATTTTCTGCTTAAAGAAAATCTGTCTGGGCCACGCTGATAGCATTGTCAAACTGAAGAGAAAATTGAAAATATGAAAACGACTTCCATATTTTTTATTTATTTATTTTGTTTATGAACAATACTTAGCAATTCTACATTTGTAAAAGGAATTCAGTTTCAAACTTTTTTGCCAAATTTTGTCCTCTGCTGTTTTTAAAATTTTCGAGAATTTTTATGTGATTTTTAGATTTTTTTCACTTTTCTGGTAGTTTTTTTAATATTCGTAAAAAAAAAAAAAAAAAAAAAAAAAAAAAAAAAAAAAAAAAAAAAAAAACTGCTTTTAACCCAATATGAGTAAAGTTTGATCTCTATGAACTTTGAAAATTTTTATGCAATTTTTGGCGTTCTTTCGCGTTCTTCGGCGATTTTTTTGACATTTTTTTCCTAAATGGAAGAATTCTCAGTTAAATTTTGCAAGTCCTTTGATTAAATTCACATTGTAAAAATATCAAATCTGTTCCTGCAGCAACGTGGGCGAAATGTTGAAAATTTGAATTTAATCTGGATCTAAATAAAAAAATTACAATAATTCAAGGTTCGTATGATTCGAGATCGGAGCGGACATAGCCCCTATGGGTGTACGCTGCCGAAAGCAGTGCAGTCTAACTACAAATTCGTTCAATTTGAAGTTCGTTTTGGAAAATTCGACCACAGCGACCAGCGAAACTTCGCTGGTGTTGTTATACAATGGAACTCGGTTGGAAAATTAAATATAGATATTTCTCTAAAATCTTAGAGGGGGGCCCGAAAAATATGTTTTGGGGGGGGCCTCTGAAGACCTTGCTACGGCCCTGAGTGCATGTGTGCAATTTCAATTGAATATATGGCTTTCACATTTTTTTTTAATTATAGCCGTTCGCATTTTGTGACTGTTATTGGAATAAAACGCACAACTGAATTAATAAAACTTTTTCTTTCAGAACCGCCAATGTACACGACGAAGCCAAAAGAAATTTATCAAAAGCCTGTTGATAGTGAAATAAAGCTTCCATGTGAAGGAATCGGTCAGCCTAAGCCAGCAATAACATGGCGAAGAGTGAGTCCTAACCCAAATATACTAGTAGGACACTAGACTTTTTGTGCAATTCTAAAATTAAGTTTTGATATTATTAGACAATAAATTAGAATATAATATAATATAGCTTATAGTCTTTAAGTAATTTTTTTGTCGTTATATTTACTTTTTGATATGATTCAAGTGCAATGCATTAATATTCTTTTATTTTAGTTTATTTTATATGCGTAGATATTTTAGCTTCGTGGTATTCTAGAATAAACTTTATATTATACAGGGTGTCTATTCTCAACAGTGTCCGATCGGTAATTCCTAAATCGTTAGTTATGAAGATATAGTTCCAATTACAAAAATGTTTTAAATGAGGTAAAAAATTATTTTAAAAGTCGTTTGAATAAACAAAAACATTTCTTAAAAGGTTACGAAATTTAATTATACTTAGTAAAAATTTTCTATTACACTAACAAGTAAGACAGAAAAATCCCCATTCATCTAACACTAAAATTGACCGAATTATGAAACATTGAATTGCGTGACTTACATCAATTGTCTGCATCTGAACACAGATGAGTTGGGCCATGCTTCGAGAGATCGTGCGCACACGCACAAAATGCTTAAAGTATTAGAAGAATTTATTTAGAGCCTATCTGCACTTTAACTGAAAGTAGTCTCATTGTGCAAGTATTACGATAGTGTTAATTTTTACTAATTAAGTTTCAGAATGGTTAATAATTGTATTTTAACATGTGTTTTATTTTGTAAAGAATTGACACTGTTGCTTTTCCTCATTTCATTTAACAAAAATCCTGTTATTGTCTCACTTATATTTTCAGTACAAGTTATATATTTTACTCAAACTGAAAATATATTTCAAATTTATATTACACGTTAATTTTACTCTCAACTTTATTTTTTTATATCTGATAATTATATACACATATTTCTAGTAAATTTGTGAATAAATTTGCAACAAAAAAGATGCTTCAACTTTAAATAGCTATTACTCGGTCAATTTTAATCGTAGAAGAATGGGACTTTTTTGTCTTACTTCTTAGAGTAATAGGATATTTTTACTAAATATAACTTATAAGACCGAAGATCGTATAAATATTTAAATTTCGTAATTTTTTAAAAAATGTTTTATTGTCCCAAATCGCTTTAAAATACTTCTTTGCCTCATTAAAATCATTTTTGTAATAGGAACTATATGTCTATGACTAACGGTTTAGAAATTAGCCACTGGACACTGTTCAGAGTGGATACCCTGTATAGCATTCTATTGCATATGCAGAGTAAAAAGCAACGCAAAAAACGCACAAATTACCAGAATAAATATATCATGCAGCAATAAACTCAAAATCTAAAAAAATTTCAAATGTTTGAGACATTCTTCTTCATATCAGTTAAAAAAAAAGAAAAAGAACGAAAAGTCAAACACCACGGCACAGTTTATGAAACACTATCTGAATATTGCTAGTAAATTTCATTTTTTAATATAAGGAAATCAGACATCTACATTTAAAAAAAAAACACAAAACTGAGTAAAAATCCATTTTAAGCAACTTCTATCTATAGACGGAAATGTGTTCAAACATTTTCGTGCAGCCCTGTATATTATCTACACACCTCATAATACATTAAATGTTAGTTAAGTTTTAAAATTCAAATCACAGCTGAAAACACATATCCAGCAATTATCGCTCATAGTCAACCGAATTCTTTTGAATGTCTTTGCAAATAAACGATAAGTTCTACGCACTTAATAATCTACAGAAAATATATTGTAATCCACCTCAGTAATGTATATCAATTTCCTTGTGTTTTAAATAATGTAGCATCATTAAAGTACACTGCAAACAATTTTTCCCAATAGATCATAATTTAATGCGAATACTTTGCCTCTGTTTCTTGTAAACGAACTATAAATGTTGCTTACTATATATACTCTACAGAAAACATGTTTGTTGTAATCCGCCTCAGTAACGTATATCAATTTCAATATTAAAAAGAGAGAAACAACGTTTACAAAACACAATTGTAAGTAATTTTAAAAAGCATATAGCTATTTCGAAGCCTCTAAGGCCTCATCATCAGTACTTATAAATTACAGATAAAATCAAAATAAAACTGTGGAATAAAGTAGGGGAGAGACAGAGACAGAGAGGCGCACCTCACATCTCGACCGTCAACGGCTAAATGA
Source organism: Maratus speciosus (assembly GCA_963932465.1). NCBI lineage: Eukaryota > Metazoa > Arthropoda > Arachnida > Araneae > Salticidae > Maratus > Maratus speciosus. The sequence goes on along the minus strand of OZ010788.1, from coordinate 455,236,030 downwards.
AAATCACTGTTGACAAACAGCTACGGAGTCGGTCTCACGCGCACACAGGGAGACCAATCAAAAACTGTCCAGATGCTCCAGGAGAGTTCAAACAAAGCGGAGAAAAGGGGAGGGGGACAAATTAAAGAAAAATTAAACCATATCTTTGAAAAATTGGACGTGCTGGACAAATCGTTTACTAAGCTGTTTGAATTTTTCAATATGTGGTAGGCTTTCCAAAAGTCAAGATCGTAAATTGATGGGCATTTCTGTATTATTGAGGCTTCCGAAAATTTAAAATTATGATTGCTGAACCAGCAGTGATTAGCAATAGCGGAACGCTTGATGTCACAATTTTTAACACAAGTTTTATGCTCTCCTAAACGGACCTTAAAGGGTCTTTTCGTTTGATCAATGTACATTTTATTGCATTCGCGAGATATCTTGTAAATACCCCAGTGTGAAAAACTGTCAATTGGATCTTTCGATTTGTGAATTGAATTTTGAAATATTGAATATTATATAAAATATTGAATTTAATTTCAATATGTTTTAAATAACGTAGTGTCGTTAAAGTACACTGCAAACAATTTTTCCCAATAGGCCATAATGTAATGGAAATATTTCGTCTGTCTCTGTAAACGAACTATAAGTGCACTTACTGCATATACTCTATACAAATATAGAGTGATATCTATGTTGTAATCCAGCTCAGTAACAACGTATATGAATTTCATTACGTTTTAAATTATGAAGCGTCATTAAAGTACACTGCAAACTATTTTTCCGAATAGGCTATAATGTAATGGAAATATTTCGTTGTCCCTGTAAACGAACTATAAGTGCTACTTACTATATATACTCTATAGAAAACATGTTGTAATCCACCTCAGTAACGTATATCAATTTCATTATGTTTTAAACAATGCAGCTTCATTAAAGTACACTGCAAACAATTTTTCCCCATAGGCCATAATGTAACGGAAATATTTCGTCTACCCCTGTAAACGAACTATAAATGCTGCTTACTATATATACTCTATAGAAAGTATGTTTTCGTCCCTCTCGGTGATGCATATTAATTTCATTATGTTCTAATTATCGTAACATCATCAAAATGCACTGTAACGTTTTTTTCTCATAGACTATAATGTAACGGAATTCCTTTGCGTATTCTTGTAAGCGAACTATAAATGATACACACTTAATTTTCAATTGTTATCATGCTATAGTAAATTTCAGTAATACAGGTATATACTGATTACATGCCAGTCCGAGTATATTTAATAGAGCTAGAGCACGGGCGGACGACCAGAGAAACCGAAGTCATAGGCATTTTTCAAAAATGTTGGAAAGTGTTAAAAAGAGAAAACACAACACTAACTTATTAACTTTTCGTAATATTTAAAAAATCGATTTCTCATGTTCATCACATTGTAAAAGGTTCTGATGATTAAAAGTTTTGAAAAAGTTGTAAAATAGTTTTATATATTTTAAGTATTTTGATTTTTTTACTCAAAACATTCATAAATATAGCACTAATTTAGAATTTACGAAAAATATTGAAACTCAAATTCAAATCAAGACGCATTTATTCTGCAAATTTCATTATGATGGCTGAAAGTCCCTTCATTAAATGAAAGACTGATAAGTGGAACAGTGCGATTTAAAAGGTTATACAAGTTAACGTTTTATCCAACGGAAAATGCTCAAAATTTATCATAATTCATAACTTGTATCAAATATGTCACTGAATATAATGTCACTGTAACTAATAATTAAGGCACAGGTTCATCCTTTAAATAAACCCCTTTAGAGTATTGACAAAGTTTCATAACATTCCATGCATAATTTTTGCATTATGAAGCTTTGTATTGAATTAAAGCGAAATATAAAAAAATAGGATTTTGAAGAAATCTATATATAATATTCAGTCTTACATTCTACCAATTACTAATATTAAAATATCTGTAACTATACTTCTTAACAAGCTAGAAAGAAATTTTAAACTAATCTAGAAAGCTAAAAAATTTTGTTTTAACTTATTCGGGGTAGGTGTCGATTATACTACGGGTATATGGATGCGTTTAATATTTATTTATAAGTACCACTATTTCGAAAAATTATTTTCATTTTTTTTTTCAATCATACTGATTGGTAGAAATATCATAAGAATTGAATTTCCCAACTGAATGAAAAAGTCCCAAACTGGAATTTCACTTTTTCTAATCGTAGAATTTCTCCAATTAAAAATGGTCCAGATTGCTATTTAAAAATACTGGTACTAAAACAATAAAATGTCGCTGTAGGATCTTTTTTAATCGAAAATTGCATGTTAAAGGTAGAGGAATAGCTTAATAAGCAGACCTCGGGAATAGTCTTGTTCGTTTATTGCTTTTTCCTATATTACTCTCCTATCCTCTACATTATCCCCCAGTCCTCTACCTTACCCTCCTATCCTCTACTGTACATTTCCCTCCTCCGCAGGTAAAAAATATTTCATATAAATGCTGCTATTTCCCAAGTATTTAATATATTTATATTCTAATAATATTATGTTGTTTCTACTGCAATTTCGCAAGTTCCCTAAAAATGGCGTTAGATTTTCTTGGAAACTCAACAAAAAACATGGAAAAAATTTCTTTATTTTTTAAAGAAACTTTAAATTGACATGAATATACTTGTTAACCTTGCACAAGTGAACACAAATGTTGTACAAATCCATATGACCATATGCTACATTTATAGATCATTTCGTGCACTTTATTTTACCGGGTGATCATAATCTTTTTTCTTTTTTTTTTAAATTTGTTGTTGGTCACTAAGCTACCAAATTTCACTTTTTAAAAAGGCTTATTCTATTACTAACATCCCTTTTATTTGTATCGTTGTTGTTCTGTTTCGTTTTAATCCACATACCCTCAATAAAATAATATGCAATTATATTAGAACTATTCGAATAATTCACTTTAAACAAAATGCTTTTTCCCTCAGTCTATATAATATTTTTAATTAACTTTGAAAGTTACCAACTTTCTCTTCTTAAAAATGTTTTATATTCTAATGATGTCATTTTTATGGATATTGGTATTGCTATTTTAAATATTTGTTTCATGTGTTTAATTCACAATATCCTCTTATAACTTTCAAAGCTACCAACTTTCTCTTCTTAAAAATGTTTCATCTTCTAATAACGTCAGCTTTATTATTATTGTTTATGTTCTATTTTTTTCAGCTTTTAAATTCACATATCTTCGATAAAATAATAAGAAATTACATTAAGATTATTTAAAAAAATCACTTTAAACAAAATGCTTTTTCCTCAGCCCATATAACATTTTTAATTAACTTTAAAAGTTACCAAATTTCTCTTCTTACTTTCTAACAATGTCATTTTTAGCGATATTGTTGTTCTTTTAAACATTTTTTTCATCTTTTTTATTCACAATATCCTCCTATAACTTTCAAAACTATCAGCTTTCTCTTCTTAAAAATGTTTCATCTTCTACTAACGTCACTTTTTATTGTTATTGTTGTTAACAATAACCATTTAAAACTCTCAACATAAAACACTTAAAAAAAATTTTTTTCATCTTTTTTATTCACAATTTCCTTCTATAACTTTCAAAACTATCATTTTCTCTTCTTAAAAATGTTTCGTCTTCTAATAATGTCATTTTTATTGTTATTGTTGTTATTCTGTTCGTTTCATCTTTATCATTCACATTTGTTTTAAAATGTGTTTTTGAGTTGTGCTTGTGTACACATAGTGAAAATAAAAATGTAATCATTTGTTTTAGAGTGCTGAATATTACGTTACATAGGAACTGATTAGGATTGAGTGCCACGATATTACACCGGCAATTTTAGTCATACATGTTTCGTTCCAACGCCATTTATGGTTTTTCAATACGCTGATGAATTTGCGTATGAAAAAAAAGGGTGTTGCCATTCGAAAAACGCGAAATTTTTTCACTGCAACGGTAACCGTGAGAGATCTATTGTTTTAAATCATCACGATCTGCACATACCTTCAAATAACTAAATCTGAAATTTCCTGTCGATTGGTTGAGCGGTTAGGTCGCTAAGGGTACATATATCGGGGAAGTTTTTTTATGACCACCCTGTATATTACAAAGCAAAAACATGTCCGTGAGTAACGCTAACGTCATAATAATTACCTGGGTAACGAATTTCGCTTTTTAGCAAATTTATTAACTTCTAAACATCAAACAATTTCGATTTTTACGCCGTTGAATAGAGGAAAAAATATTCTTTAATGCAATTTGTTTGAGAGCTACATCTCAATTTAATGATTTTTTTTTAATTGCATGATTTGATGATCACTGTCGCGTTCAATCCGATTACAGAATATTAAGCAGAAGATTTATAGTTGTATACAATGTAATTAGTTCAGAATTTATTTCCGCCTAATATTCCATAAGAAAATTAAAATGTCACAAAAAAGACCTCCAGTTTAACAGATCTATAATTGAATTAACACTGAAATAATCAGGATTAAAAAGGCTGCTGTAATTAGTGAAATCTTTAACGATTTCTTTGGATAATAACTCCTGACATGTGGCTAATACGAAAGATGCTAATAAGTTTTTAATAAAGCAAAGCTTTGTTTGAATACATAGCTGATATTTTGCATTTTGGGGTTGTTAGTAGGCAATCTAAAAAAAATATGTTAAACGTAAAATAACCCATTAAAGTTTTCAATTAAAAATTATTTTCTTCTATGTTCTTTACACCGGACATTATGTTCTGACACCCGGGCTGGATTCCCTAGTTTTAAAAAAAGATACCACATTAAGCACGTAATAAGAAAGCTACTTTGAGCAACTCTCATATATTCTATTTAACCAATATCTATTATTACCGTTATTATATTTTATTAGCATGTATATTATACATATACAATAAATGTATATGACGATTATAGAAGATAGAATTTAGACAACTAGATTTATTGTGTTTTTTCTATAACTTTAATATATTATGATCTAGATTTAGTAATTTAGTTTTATGACTGCACACAATTTCTATATTGCATCAATTATTCTATTTTCATTTTTAATTTTTCTTTTGTTGTTATGACTTACACTGCCGTGTTACATGTACGATTTTTGCAGGCTGATGGATCGAAACTACCTAGAGAAAGAGTTCTTATACGAGGTGGAAATTTAACTATACGAGGGTTAAAGAAAGAAGATCATGGTCGCTACGAATGTGTTTTAGAAAATGAAATTGCTACTTTAGTTACGAGTACCCTTCTCCTTGTTGAAAGTAAGTTCACAGACAAACTTTATAATTTGGCGATAAATCTTGGTAGCTCGACCATTATCGAGGGCATACAAAAATGCCAGCGCTATAACGCAAAATTGCCATTGTTTTTTATGAAAAAATTACGAAACACTCTTTTAGACATAACTTAATAACAATTGTAAATTTCCAAGTGGAAGAAAAAAGTCCAAACCAGGATTCCAACCAGGGATGTCTTGGCTGAAGCCGCGAATGTTTTACCAACTGAGCAATCCTGGACGAATTTGGTGGACTAATCCACCCAACTAAACTTTAACGATCACAGCATCTGGTCTGATATGGGGCATTCTCACAATCTTTTAACTTTCATGTCCCTGAATAATAATTTTTTATTTAATACACTTTTTTGTGTTTTTTTTTATTTCATATACTTGGGAACATTTCATTGCATGATTGCACAACAATATTAACGAGATAAATAAGTTTTGGACGATGTTGGGGGTCCAAACACATGGAAAACTCATCTACCGTCCCGTGTCCCTGATGCTGATTTTGAAGTTTGGAACTGTCTGGATAAAATTGTTTCAATAAAAATAATTCGATGTAATTTTTTTTCTGAAACTGGAACTATTGTTTTATATAAATATGTAGCTAAAAATTAACCGGCACACATTTTTAGGGTTGATATTATTTTTTGAACTCTGTCCCTGGGTTTTAGATTTTTTACCATCCCTCTTCTAAAATTATACAGAAAATCACTTCAGATGCAGCGACAGAATTTTTTTCAAGTTTTTGCTCATGCAGAAGTATGCTAGAGAAAGAATATCTAAAATTCTTTGACAGGAAATTTACTGCAGAATATAAATCAGCATTTAAATATCAATTTCAAGCACCGTGGCTTTATTGGTTGTCTTACCGTCCCCAAGGTTTATTCCTGCACTTTTCGAGGTAAATTAAAAAAAAAAAAAAAAAAAAAAAAAAAAAAAAAAAAAAAAAAAAAATTTAATCCAATGTTAACAACTGTTTCGAAAAATAAATGAACATTTTGGCTATCACTTAGTCTTAACATGATTTTCCTAAAAATAGGTGGTAATTTTCCTTACCGTTCCATCCTTACCGTCTCTTTTTTTTTTACCATTTCGCCCCTTTTTTTACCTTACGGTCCCTTCTTTAACACCCCTTTAAGACAATGTTATACAAAAATTCTGTATTAAAAGTACTACATTGTTATTATTTTTTATTTGAATGTCCTGTGGGTACTATGCAAATTCATTATAAGTAAAAATTTAGAAGAAAATAAAAAGTTATAGGGGTAAAATGGTAAGGAAAATTAAACTCGCAAGTTTAACTTAAAACTCCAGTTAAATAAAAAATAAATAAAAAATCGCTGCTGACCATTTTTTCTTTATTTTGAATCATTATAGCATTCGTCTATCAGATTAAAATGTTATTTTAGCAAGTTTAATTTCGCCAGATTTTTTTTCCCAAAAGTCAAAAGATTGTGAGAATGCCCCATATCTAAATCAGCTCAAAAAAACAAATCTCTCTTCTTTTTTTTTTTTTTTGGATTTGCAATAAACGATCGTTAAAGGTTAGTTGGGTGAATTTGCCCTTCAAATTCATCCAGGAAGGCTCAGCATGGACGATAGAGCAATGGCGGCTTCAGACAAAACATCCCTGGTTTGAATCCCGGCCCGGACTTTTTTCACCTTCTTGGAAATTCACAACTGTTATGACTTATTTACAAATTGAATAATTGTGTTAAAAATTAATCTATTATCACGCATGCAGTGTTTACTGCAGTTCCAAAGAAATAACCTTCGATTTATTCTGTTGAGCTGATTCAGATATCAGACCAGATGCTGTGATCGTTAAGGGGGCTGGTCACTCAGATTCGGAATTCTCCTCCGTAATGTTAAGTCTATGGGCATTGGATGCATTCGTATATTTAAAATATCTCCTATGGAAATTAATTTTTTTAACTTCTATTTTTTGTATACACTTCCTAAAAGATGCCTCTTTTTTTCTTAGTTCTCAAAATATTTCTAAAGTATAAACGTAATTTTATAGGAAGTGTTAAAATCGTACTCGCAGTTCGCCCGCTTTTAACACATAAAATATTAAATTCAGCATAGATTTTAGAAATATTTTGAAAACTAAGAAAAAGAGAGACATCCTTTAAGAAGAGTACACAGAAAAAAGATGTCAAAAATATAAATTTCCCCAGAAGATATTTTAAATATACGAATGCATCAAAAGTCCATAGACTTAACATTACGGAGGAGAATTCCGAAGCTGAGCGACCAGCTCCCTTAAAGGTTATTTGGGCGAATTAGTCCTTCCGATTCGTCTGAGATGACTGTGTTGGTAGAGCATTAGCGACTTCAGCCAAGGCATCCCTGGTCCAGATTTTTTTCACCCACCTGGAAATTTACAACTGTTATGACTTTTTTACCAATTGAATAATTGTGATAAAAATTAATCTATAACTTAATATACTGCAAAAAGAAAAGTTTACGTCGTTACTGAAATAAAAAAAAAAAAAAAAAAAAATCTAACGTATGATTTTTTTTGCGGCGTTCAAACTGTTGTATCTCTCTTAATAAACTTTAATCATAAACTGCACGACCATATTCATTCTGAATGTCTGTTAAAATGCACCTTCCTTTTTTTTTCTTTGCAGGAACTACTCCTCATGCTCCAACTAACGTTACTGTAAATACTAGTACTGTTGCTGCTACTTTGACCTGGCTACCTGCGTATGACGGAGGTCACGAACAAACCTACGTTATATGGTAAAGTTTCCGCTTTTATCTCAAAAACTAATACACGAAATCCAATTAAACTTCAGATTCAGTTAGACCTTGAGATAAATAGACGTTGATTAGGTTTTGGTGTAACTCGTCCAACAGATGGGTTTGCTATGTTGCATATTTCACAATTTTCACGATGGTTGTATCTCCAGAACTAATTAACAGAATTTCAGCAAATTCCATATTCAGTTAAACCTTGACATAAATAGATCCTTATTTCGTTTGGGTGAATATCGCCGAACATGTGTCGCTGTTATGCTCTGTTTTTCACGATTTCCATGATAGTTATATCCGAAGAACAAATAGATTATCATTTAGATGCAAATTTCCAACTGGGCGAAAAATGTCCGGACCAGGATTCGAACCCGGGACCTCCTGGCTGAAGCCGCCAGTGCTGTGCCATCTGAGCTATCCCGGACGATTCTGGTCGAACTTTTTCACCCAGCTAACCTTGATGATTACAGCATCTGGTCTGAAACCTGGTTCAGCTCAACAGAATAAATCTCAGGTAATGGAACTCCAGAAATCGCTGGATACGAAATTACAGAAATTTACATCTAATATGATTTGTTTACCAATTAGAATAATTGTGTTAAAATTAATCTAGTGTAATTTCGTATCCAGCGATTTCTGGAGTTCCATTACCTGAGATTTATTCTGTTGAGCTGAACCAGGTTTCAGACCAGATGCTGTAATCATCAAGGTTGGGTGGGTGAAAAAGTTCGACCAGAATCGTCCGGGATAGCTCAGATGGCAGAGCACTGGCGGCTTCAGCCAGGAGGTCCCGGGTTCGAATCCTGGTCCGGACATTTTTCGCCCAGTTGGAAATTTACATCTAATATGATTTGTTTACCAATTAGAATAATTGTGTTAAAATTAATCTAGATTATCATTTAATTTTGAAAGCAGACGATTTGATTCACATAGAAGAACGTTTTGTAACGGGTTATACATATATAGCGTTATCAACTTTTTGGTAATTTTGGACCCCCTCCCCCCACCCTCTTACGATATGATACGTTATCATTCCTCGACACCCCCCTCCCCTCCTCACAATGATACTGTTATCAGTGTCTAAAAATTCTTTTTATTTTTTATTTATTTTATTTCTATACGTTTGCAATGATATACAGATATGGTTATGCATTTATTATACGCATATTTTACTGATTTAAACGAAGAGAATAAGTTGATAAAATATCACTATTATATATGAAATAACTTTATATCAAATAACAGTTTAAAGAAATACTATTTAAATGTATTTAATAAAAGCTTTTTGTTACATAATGCATTCAACAATAATATTATCTTTTTGCATTTGTCCCCTGCACTGGGGTAAGCAGACCTTTTTATAAACAAAGCAGGTAGACACAAGTCTTCGCCATTTTTTACTAGTAAATATAACAAATATCATTTCGAACCTGGTTTCTCTAACAACGAATTGTATGCGCTTATGGCAGAAGAATAGGAATGGCGAATGTTGGAATATTCCATATTTTGGTACGAAAGGAATTTATAATCACTTAATGCTTTTAATATTCACTTTGTATTTTTATAAAAATAGCAGACTAAAGAAATAATAATAGACTATATTGATGTGAAGAAAAAGTTAACAGAAAAAGAAAATTTTGTTTGAATCAAAAATGATAACGATATCAAAAGATAAATCCCCACTACCCCTAGAGATATATTGTGATATCAAATGTCAGACCCCGCCCCCCTCCATCTAAAGTAATAACGTTATATATGCACAACCCCTATTAGCCACAACATAGTAGTTTAACTTAACTTGATTCATGTACGTAAAGATGAAATTTTATAATCGATTTTTCACTCACTTCTACTTGTGCTAGAGTTCTAGAAAGGTACTTCTTAGTTATCCCGTCGACCAAATTTCTGTCGCCAAATTGTAAGATTAAATGCCAATAATGGTTTGCCATTAATTAATTAATTGTAAGATTAAATGCCAATAATGGCCAATAAAACCATTAATTCGACGTTTTATTTGTATTTTTATTAATGTTTTACTAATTTATTTGTTCTTTCGTTATTTGAAATACATATTATGTCCAGGGACGTAGCTACAGGGGGGGTGTGGGGGGGTGCGACACCCCCCCACTTCGGTAAACTCATATACATTCGGTAATTTCACTTTCGCACAAAAATTGCATCATTTGACTCTGATTTCTTTTTCTTTTTTTTAAAGAATTTTTAAAAACATATTACAAAATTTATCACAAAACAGAAAACAATGTCAAAACATATTTCAAATTATTAAATATTTTCTAATTAGAAATTTCCTTTCTCTTTGCATTATGTGATTTTTTTTTTTTTTCGCTGGGAGTCGATTGCAATTTCACTTTTTAGCTCTTCCATGGGTGTAAGAAGGGGAGGGGGGTCCATGATACAGTATCTCTTAGAAGATTAAATATACCGGGTGTCCCAAAAAGGACTGACTGATTTTAAAATTCAATAACTTGCAAACGGTGACAGATATTTAAAAAATTCTTGCAGGAGGGTTATGCATAAGGTCAAAAGTTTTATTATAGTGATTTTCGATTTTAGTTCGAATTACAAACAATAGATGGCGCTGTAAGCAATAGTCGCTAAATACAGGCTCGATTTCTGGTCCTTTCTCTTGTTCCATGCTGAAAAAGGAGATGGAAATGTATTATCCGGGCCACGAAGTACCAAAAATCGAGCCTGAATTCAGCGTCTATTGATCGCAGCGCCATCTGTTGTTTGTAATTCGAACTAAAATTGAAAATCACTGTAAAAAAACTTTTGACCTTATGCATAACCCTCCTGCAAGAATTTTTTAAATATCTGTCACCGTTTGCAAGTTATTGAATTTTAAAATCAGTCAGTCCTTTTTGGGACACCCGGTACCTTCTTCCTATTTCTATGGAGTATCCCTGTAAGCTAGAAGATTAGGGTAGAGAATATCACCGCTTCATTCAAGAAAGGAATCTGGAGAAAAAGGCCTTGAGGGTAAATGTGTACACTCCTTGACCAATGTAAATGAAATTAGAAGGCCAGACTTCTTGTTCGTTAAAATTCGTTTTGCGGGACTCTGAAAGATGAGGGGGGGGGGGGAGGAGGGCGGATATTTCGCAGTGTTTTCGGGAGACAGGATGTCGCCAAATGTTTACTGTTGTATTATCTGTTTTTCAAAGCAAAAAATAAGAGCGAGCCAGGAATTTTTTCTTATCAAAGAAAATTAAAACGGTGTAATAAAATTACATCAGCTACTAAGGATGTTCCGAATAGTGATTTTGACCGAATACCGAATATTCGGCCTACAGGCGAACCGAATGCCGAATATTCGGCTAGCCGAGTAGTAACTATTCGGCCAAATACCAAATATTCGGCTGGTCGAATATCTTAAAATTTTATTAATTAAAAAATTTCATATTTCATGGCTTCTTCTGGTGAATTAAACCAAGTGAATATATATTTTTTTAATTCTAAAACAAACATCTCAGCAAAAATAACTTTTCTACCGAATATTTGGCCTACAGGCAAACCGTATACCGAATATTCGGCTAGCCGAATTAACTGCTAGGCCGAATACAGAATATTTGGCCAGCCGAGTAGTAACTATTCGGCCAAATACCAAATATTCGGCTGGTCGAATATTTTAAAATTTTATTAATTAAATAGTTTCATATTTCATGACTTCTTTTGGTGAATTAACCCCTTAATTCTCGCTCCCGTCATATTCACGGGCTGTGTCTTTTATTCATAGTATTCAAATATGTGTGATTCCCACCAGTTTTATAAAATAGTGTAATTGGATTTATTATGGTATCATTTTATCTGTCATTAAGTAAAGTGAATATTTCTATTTAAAAAAAGTGGTGCCAATAAGCAATTTGAATTTTTAAAACGTAATTTAATGTGACCGTTAAGGGGTTAAACCAAGTGAACAATTTTTTTTTAATTCTAAAACAAACAACTCAGCAAAAATAACTCTTCTACCGAATATTCGGCCTACAGGCGAACCGTATGCCGAATGAACTGTTAGGCTGAATACCGAATATTCGGCCAAATACCAAGTACTCGGCTGGTCGAATACTTTTATATTTCAAAGATTAAAGGCATTAAAATGTTAAATTTTAAAATAATTTTACATAATATTTAATGCAGAAACTTACATATTGATAAACAAGAACTTTTTACAAGTAAACTTTATACATGAAATAAATCTGCTTCGAGTTATTTAGAAAGAGAATTTTAAAGTTTTATTAATTAAAAAAGTTTGATATTTCATAACTTCTTCTGGTGAATTAAACCAAGTGAATAATTTTTTTTTAATTCAAAAAAAAAAAAAAAAAAAAAAAAAAAAAAAAAAAAAAAAAAACTCAGCAAAAATAACTTTTCTACTGCCTATGATTTAGCAAGGACGTTTTTAAATGCATCTTAGATCAGTTTTTCGAATGGGCAATTATTTTCAGAGATTGTAAACATACACATTGTTCCTAAAACAATTGTAACAAACTTTCAACGGAGATAATGTGGTCAAGACAAAATTTTTTGGAACAAGAAACAACACCTCACTCCATTTATTCCATCAAAATTGCAATATATTCAGTCAAAAATTCTGGGTGTGTAACTACAAGCCGAAACTGAATTTTCGTTCACAACTTTATCAGTAAATGAAGATATTTTAGCAAGATTTGTTTCATATTAATTTAGTTTGTATTAAATGTGATGATATCATTGAAAATGACTGGATTTTGGCCAGTGACACAGTATAAATACTATAAATTGCATTCTGAATAAAGGAATGGCTACCTCATAGTTGTTTAAATATGAAAAGTGGTAATTTCCAGCACTTCTCACCATGATATTATATTTTACAGAAATCGAAGTAAGTTTGTTAAAAATATAGCTATGATATCTTCGTTAGGGTTAACAAATGAAAATCTAAGTTTGACCTCGAATGAGATGAGATACACTTTATTTATAACTGAATAAGTGGATTGCGATTATTGTTTTCTGAGCAAAAATTGTCTTTCTTGATGTGTATTATCAACACTGAAAGTTTTCCTGTTTTGATTAGAAGCGCCCTTTTTTGTGAAAAAGCAAGAAACACATTATTTACTAGAAAAGGTTCAGGAACTTGCATTTTTACATTGTTAATTCCTATGAAAATCCCCATTAATGGTTAATTTTCTTAAGTAATACTTTACAAAAAGCAAATAATGTAAAAAAATTCTCTTTTACTTAAACATTATTCTGTTTCTAATTATTATGAATTCTAATTATTATACGTTGACAGATAAAAGTAGAAATTGTGTAAGATTTTTAAAAATGTTTTAATTCGGTTAGGCCGAATATTCGGTAACATGGCCGAAAAGACCGAATACAGAATAGATACCGAATATCCGGTGCATCCCTATTAGCTACTATATATAATGGTATATCGTATCTTCGAAAAACTAAAAGTTTCTTGAAAAAATTATTTAAAATAAAATACGGGAAAAAAATCCTAAAGGGTGTTCTCAAATCTAAAGAGCTACTTTCTGAGACATTATTGAATTCATTTTTGTTCGGAAATTGGCAGGTGTTGTTATTCAGAAACTATGTAGTCGAAAGATGTTTTCCATTTTTTGGTAAACACAAAAGATTTTTCGGAAAATATTGTCAAAGTTGGCGTTTTGAACCGAATTCCACACACGGCAGCTCGAGAAAGGCAAAAAACTTGTCATGCAACCACAATCGCTTATAACGCGATAAGTAATTTTGTCAAAAAATGTAAAACTAGTTTCCATTGTATTCCGCTTCAACAGTGAGGCCATCCTTTGGTTCAAAATTTTGCGTTGTTCAGTGGGAAGCTCGAGAACCGCTTTTAAAGAAAAAAAAAACAGTGGCACTTTGGGAGTGCCAATAGAAGTGAAAACTTCAACAATTACGTGTGTGTTTTTTTAATCGTCAGGAAATGTTTTATTGTGCAGGAAATACTTTTAAATGTAGTGGTTTTTTATTCATTATTATACAATAACATACACCACAGACATACACCATAACGCAAAAATAACACGAATTTTAAAAAGAGAGTTTTTCTGCTAAACTTACTCGATATTTGATCGAATAGTTCACTTTTGCCGCCAACTGTTGACACAAATAACAACTGTTGAATAAAGATAATTTTACTTTGCTAGAGCAAGGTAGTTTTATTTTAGCAAGAGTCACGAGACTTGGCTAATTTTTACATGAGATGATTTTGATGAGATTTCCTTTTTCTAACTCTTGTATGTGTATTTCGGGAACCAATAGCGCACAGGCAAGCATGCGGCGCGCTTGCCTGTAAATTGTTGTTATTGATTAAGCAATCAATAACAATTAATTGCCCGCCCTCCTCATACCGAACTATGCACAATACATGTACATACTTATATACAGAGGTGTCGGTTACAATAACAGTATCACGAGTTCAATGGTTTTTCCCATCTCAAAAAATGCCAAACACGCCCAAAGAAGCTTTCACTTCAATAATGAAAGTATGAAGTATTTGTCTTTAACAATAAACACAACAGCGTACTGCAACGAAAATGTAAATTTTGTGTGTGTTCCTGTGTGAACGCCGGGAGAAAAAGTGAGTTTTAGCTTCGTTCTTCTTTTGCGGATTGAGCTGAAGAGGGAAAAGTTCCTGTCATTCACCGTTTGGCGCGCTAGCGTCTATGTGCCAAAATGCTAGCATGTCGGTTACGTAACAGTGTCTCCAAATCAGTGGTTTTTCTCCATCTCAAAAAAAGCTCAACGCGCCTAAAGAAGTTTTCACTTCAAAAGTTTTCAGTTCAATAATAATAAGATAGAGAACTATAAAATATTGGATTTCTTCCTTTGTAATTTAATATAAACCGACGACTTTTAAGATCTGGATCTGTTCTTGTCACGGGGTAGTGGAGGGTATACGGAGATATACGCCGTATACCCTCTCTCTGGATTTTTTTAAAAAGCGCCGCATACCCTCTGCTTCTTAAATAAAGCATTAGCATATACTGTATCCATGAATGTTCATGACTTTAGCGTATACGCTTTGTTTTTTTACGACTGCAACACTGGTTCTTGTCATTCAGTTCGAAAAGATATTTTTTATTTATGTTTTTGAACTTTTTTAAAATCATCAGTTGTATTGATACATAAAGACAAGTGCATTGATGATAACCATTAATCTTTCTTCTACTTGGCGTTTTGAGACATACATTTACTTTCTTCTGTAAAAACTGAAAGCAATTTTTTTCTTTGTTTTCAGAAATGAAGGGATCTCAAAGTTAATTTAAATTAATTAAAAAAAATCCTTTGACTTGAATCAGGCTAATCCATGTAACAGAATCAACGCTACAACTCACAAAAAAATGCAAGCAAAGTAATTTTGCAGAAATAAAATAATTTTCCACACTGTCTACTCTCTCTCCCCTTCCCCTTCTCCATCGAAAAAAAAAATCTTTTGTGTTCAACACTTTTTTTTTTTTATCATTGTAAATTAAAATAACAATATTTAATTTTTTTTATACTTATGCTCAATTGCTCAACATGATATTTGACTATTTCAATTCTGATAATTTTCTATGTTACGAGTTCCAGCTTAAAAATTCAACAGAAAAAATACCCTACAAATAAAGTGCACCTTTGATTAGCTACATTTTGTGGTTTTTAAAAACTATTTAAAGCTGTTCTGAAATCGTAACTTGCATCTTTTTTACACTTTCGTGAAGAAATTTTCATTTTTAAATGCACGAAATTTGCAGATATTCTTTCTTATTCGTAAACGAATCGCGTTTCTCTTTTTTCCTATAAAGGTAACTGGTCTTTCAGAAAATGGTGCCAAAATTGACGTTTAGAACAGACTTTTTTAAAACGTGACAATCGGCAAAAGATCATTATGAGGTAGCAATTAATTATAACTTAATGTGTAATACATTTATCAGAAATTTTAAAAATGCTATTTGATTTCAAAGCACTTCATGCCTCATGCCTGCTGATTTCATGCTTCAGGATTAAAAAAATTGTACTTAAATGTGTCAGAAAATTTAACATTCCTGAGAGGAGTAAAAATATTTTTAAAGAACAAGAGTTTTTTTTTTTTTTTTCTTAAACGTGGCATTTAATTCGAAGGTAGAAAATTCTTTAGTTATTTCAAATCTTAATCCGTGTATGGTATATTTTATAATTTTCATCATATGTGACAGAAAAATGCACAATATAAGAATAGGAGGATTTGGATTTTATTTTTTATTTCATTTCATTTATTTCTCTTTTTTCTATAAATATTTATCCAAGTAAAAACGTTCTGTAAAAAAATTCCAAGTAAAAAAATTCTTTTGTCCGGCTTTATGCAACATTGTCTACTAAATGTTTCCGTCGTCCTCTGTAGTTTGTTTTGGTCCTTTGATCTGCTTTGGGGGACAGACAGTTGAAAATTTCTCATTGAAGTAATCTACAACAATTATCCTTATTCTAATTACCAGAGAAAATAAAAACTACTAATTAACCTATTCTCACATATTTTTTAGTTAATTTTTATTAATTTTCTTATTTTATCTTACTTTTTACTTGGATAAATATTTATGGTAAAAGAGAAATAAATAAAAGAAAAGAAAAAATAAAATCCAAATCCTCCTATTCTTATACTATGCATTTTTCTGTCACATATGATCAAAATTATAAAATATATCATACACGGATTAAGATTTGAAATAACTAAAGAATTTTCTAACTTCGAATTAAATGCCACGTTTATGAAAAAAAAGAAAAAAAAAACTCTTGTTCTTAAAAAATATTTTTACTCCTCTCAGGAATGTTAAATTTTCTGACACATTTAAGTAGACATTTTTTTTTTTAATCCAGAAGCATGAAATCAGCAGGCATGAGGCACGAAGTGCTTTGAAATTAAAGAGCCTTTTTAATTTTTCTGATAAATGCATTACATATAAAGTTATCAATTGCTACCTCATAATGATCGTTTGCCGATTGTCACGTTTTAAAAAAATCTGTTACAAACGTCAGCTTTGCCACCATTTTGGCAAAGCATAAATTATGCCTGACCAGGCTTAATTAATGTTTTCGGTACCAAGCCGGGACTGGTTTAATTCTTCCAAGTCTTCACGGGCCAAAATTTTCAGTCCCGGTTTTCACCCAAACCGTATGAAAATCGTTGTCTCAGCGTGGCTTGGTAGCAAAATACAGCTAAATTAAAATATAGTAACACGTGTGAAAAAAACCTGCCTATGACGGATTCTTGTTTTAAACTGAAAAATGTGTTGATCCATGCAAAATTAATATAATAATATGTGAGAAAATAGTATATAATACATTTACACCTATTAATCAGGGAACTTGCCTATTTTGCATTTTTTTACTTTACTGTGCGATTCCGTCTTAGAAGATTTTATTGTATAGCATTTTTTAGATTTTTAAGTCTCCAATACATGCAATATGGATTAACAAAATTAAAGATAATCGGAACATTTGAATATAACAAATAGAGATTTATTTAAAAAAAATAAATATCGCAGCCTACGGCATTTTTATAAAAATGAAGATTACAAAAAAAAAAAAAAAGAAAAAAAAAAAAAGAAAAAAAAAGAAAAAAGAAAGAAAGAAAGAAAGAATAAAGCTAAGATTAAGTATTTTAGATCAGAATTCCTCGTATAGACAAATTTTTAACCAAATCGACGTAAAAATCAATGTTTTGTAAAAATTCACTCGGGCCGTACCAGGCTCGGGTCAAGATTTTCATTTTTTTCCGGGCCAGGATGGTCTCAGGCTGAACTTCTAGCTGCTATAACGCCGGGCCGGGCCAGGCCAATAATTTTTTTCGACAGGTCTGGCCGAGTTCAGGCCTACCATTCATAATGGGCCGGGTCGAATTTTTTTCCATGGGTCGGCCTGGCCCGGGCCTGAAAATTTCTACCCGTGCAGACTTCTAATTTAAAATTTAAAAAGTATTGCGAATTTCAAACTTTGAGTTATAAGTAAAAGAAAAAAAGAATTATTTTTTAAATATTTGCTGTCGAATTTATTTTTATTGTAATAATAAATAATCAATCTAAATCTTTTTACACCTCCCCACAAATTACTGCTTTTACCTTTTCCCCTTGCCCTCTCACTGGAGTATCGAGCACGAAAAGCTTAAATCTTAAGTGATGAGGTGATTTTTTTTTATATAACGTGGTGAGGTGGTGTGTATGCAACCCCAAAATTGGATTTCTTGTCTTGTGCACTTCACAAAATTTAGCGAATTAAAATAAGAAAATCTCCTGTGAATTTTGCATTACTTACTTGAATAAAAACAACTGAAAAAGTACTGTAAGTGTACATACATATACATATAAATACACGTATCTAAATACCACAAAAAAGTTTTCCTCATAAACTTTTTTCCTCTGCTTTATTCGTAATTCTGCAATACGATAAATAAATCATCATTTATCTACTTCACTCCCTCCATTCATAATTTCTACTACCCTCGCTCCCCCGAGTTTGTAAAATTTTAAACGGTTGAAATTATTTAGTTTTTTGTTAAAAATTTTTGGTCTGTTTATTTATATATTGCTGAAATAATAAATAGATGTCTAACACCCCCACCCCCTCCTCTCGCCCAAAAGAAAATAATGCGAAAAAATATAAAATACAAATAAATACAAAAAAAAAATACAAAATTTACTATTAACATTCGGTAAATTCGATCTCCACACCCCCCCAAACGAAATGCTCTAGCTACGCCACTGATTATGTCAATGTGTATAATTGGGCGAGAGGTTTGGCGATTTATATAACTTGGCGAAATTGGTCGACGGAATAACTAAGAAGTACCTCTAGAAATTATCTAAAGGGTGTATTTCCGATGACAATACAACATTTTAATATTTTTAGAAATGATTATATTATTTGTAAGGCATTTTTCCGTTAACCATTCGCAAGTGATAAATCGAATATTCCTTATGGTTACAATTGTATACGAGTTACAACAACGATAAAGTTAATTACGTGCCAAACCACGCTCTCCAAAACATGCCAAATGGCTATGAAACTGCAACAATGAAACATCTACTAATCATTAAAAAAATAGAAAATAAAATATGAATTAAAAAAATATATATGATTATACGTTGGGGGGGGATTAGAAATTTGGAATAGATAGTCTAAATAATGTATTTTTTTTCTTTCCTGTTGCCATGTCTTTAAAAAAAAAAAAAAAAAATTATATATTTTTTAATAAATTCACTATTTTGTGCTCTCTACAAAGTGTAAATCAAAGCGGTGAATGTTTAATAATCTGAACCAAAGCCTAATTAACACATTTGCAACTGACCCATTTTGAAAACTTGCAGTCTTGAAATTAGCCGAAAGATAAACATTGAATGCTTATAAAAGAATGTTTTCTAAAACGCAATTTTTACTTTTAAAATTATTTTATATCTTCTGAACTCGTGAATGATATATTTTAGTCACTTGATATGATTCTTTGCTTATTTAAAACTATAGGTACAGGTTAGCTGATCAAGGTGATAGTGACTGGAGAACAATTAGAGTTTATCCTGATGGAGCAACTACTTTTACAGTGTATAATTTGCAAGCAGATACTGAATATGACTTCCAGGTGCTTTCTAGAAATAAATTAGGTGATGGAATGTTTAGCCCTATTATAAGGGCTAAAACAAAATGTAAGTATTTTTCGAAATATCAGCCCCTCATGTTATATATCTAGAAAGAGTAAAACACGGATTTGTAGAAAATATCAATTTTTCTAATGTACTTTGAAAGAAATATCAATAATTTATTTTATGCATCTATATACATATTTTCAACCGAAATATCGACATTTTAAAAAAAAAATCACAAAAAACTATTTAAATATCTTTTTTTCCGTACATCTGTAAGCAAATGTAATTAAATCCGTTTTATTTATTTAAAAATTCTAAGTAGCTTAAACGCATCAAATTTATGGCCTTTCAAATATAGTTGAAAATATCATGTAATGCTAAAAATACCATATCTGCAAATTGTA
The DNA here is from genome assembly GCA_963932465.1 of Maratus speciosus. Taxonomy (NCBI): domain Eukaryota; kingdom Metazoa; phylum Arthropoda; class Arachnida; order Araneae; family Salticidae; genus Maratus; species Maratus speciosus. The sequence continues at coordinate 455,215,948 of OZ010788.1, read as the reverse complement.
TAAGAGAAAAACTATAATTAATTCCGCATTTTTTATTAGTAACATTTGAATCCATGCTTTATAATTACAAATTTCACAACAAAATAAAAATACAATGTGCAAATTATTAATAAATTCAGAAACAATTAGGATAATAAGCCTTTATTTCGTTATTGAATGTTTGACAATTTGTATGGTTTATATATGAATAAGACAAACATTTGTTTTAGAAATTCAGAGTTTCTGCAATGGGCGTGACTGAAGCAATAATGGTTCTGATTTAATATTTTCTTTCATTGTCTTAATGTTTCTTGAACATCAAGATTTGTTAGCCTTTACACATTTTAAATGCAATCATATGCTACACTCCCAGCGGTTTTAAACTTGATCATCAGCTGAAAGGGGCCATGTGTCTTCTACATGTTTTTTATTTTTTCCTCTTAAAGTTTGCACAATACGGGTGAGTTGCATAAATTATAATTTATTATAATTAAAGATGCACCGAACAGTGATTTTGGCCGAATACCGAATATTCGGCTGGCCAAATACTTTTATATTTCGAAGTTTAAAAGCATTAAAATGTTAAATTTTAAAACAATTTTATGTAAAACTGCATTTTGAAGAAAGGAATGTCTAGCTCATAGTGTTTTAGATATGAATGGTGGCAATTTCCAGCACCTCTCATCCTGATATCATTTTTCACATAAATCAAAGCAATCTGTTCAAAATATAGTTATGATATCTTCATTATTGTTAAAGTAACAAACGAGAATCAAAGTTTGACCTAGAGCAGAGCTGCTACAGGTGACTATTTTTTAATTCTATTTCGCACCACTTTTTAAAAACAAAAATCTTTGACAACATTTGCAAGAGAAATATACTACAAAATGTTTTTTTTTTTTTAAATAGTGATGCTAACAGAATATAAAAATAGTCGTCTGTGGTAGCCCTGCTAGAGTGAGATGAGATACTGGACAAAAATTGTCTGTCTTGATGTCGATTATCGACACTGAAAGTTTTTCTATTTTATTTAGAAGCACCCTTTTTTTGTGAAAAAGCAAGAAAGAGATATATACTAGACAATGTTCAGGAACTAGTATTGCTACATCAATTCCTATGAAAGTCTTCATTAATGATTAATTTTCTTAAGTGATACTTTACAAACAGCAAATAAATAATGTAAAATCATTATTTTTTATTTAAATATTATTCTGTTTCTAATTATTCCGAACATATTTATAAGTAGACAGTTGAAAGAAGAAGTTGTGTAAGGCTTTTAAAAATATGCTTTAAAAGATTTTTTTTTTTTTTTAGTTTTCGGTACGGCCGAATATTTTTATATTCGGTCATGCTTTTAAAAATATGCTTTAAAAGTTTTTTTTTTTTTTAAGTTTTCGGTACGGCCGAATATTTTTATATTCGGTCATGCTTTTAAAAATATGCTTTAAAAGTTTTTTTTTAAGTTTTCGGTTCGGCCGAATTTTTTTATATTCTGTCAAACGAGATATTCGGCACGCCGAATAGTTTGATATCCGGCCACGCCGAATATTCGGCAGGCTGAATAATTTAATATTCGGCCTAACCGAATATTCGATAACGTGGCCGAATACCGAATATATACCGAATATTCGGTGCATCCCTAATTATAATAGACTTCTTGTTTCATATTTAATCACAATACAACCATTTACATTAATTTTGATAAAATTTTAAAAAATTATCTAGTGCCATATAAAAGTTTAAAAGGAATAAAAGCTAGTTATTACATATAAGTAGAACTCTTTATTTTAAAGCTTCAAGATGGACACGATTTCTTCTCTCTCGTTACTTATCTTTTTTAATGGAAAACAAATTAAGATTCCTAAAAACTACCCACAATTTCCAAACATCCAATAATAAATTCAATCGATTTTTTATTACATTTGTAAATAATTTGCACATATTGAGTTTTATTTTTAGGTAAATTTTGTAAATATAAAGGCTTTGTTTTGAAAGCTATTAAGTCAAAAACTGGTTAATTATGACTCACCCAGTATAAAAAAAAAACATCATTCAAGTGTATTTTATAAAATGTTTCTATCTAAGTATTTTTAAATTTTTCTTTAATAATTTAGAAAAAAGTAACGTTTGGTTTTTAACAGCATGTAAAAGAAACCTTTTCTATCAAAACTATTCTGAATATCATTATTTAAGCTCAAATACAAAACTGTTTTCCATTTCACCATTATGATTTTTCTTCCTTTTAAAACATACTTTAACATGTTGTAATATTGCATGATTTCACTGACTGTCAGATATATTGAAAAAATATCACTATTTCAAATGTTCTAAAGGAGCTTCAAAGAAAATTTCTTGTTTTCATTTAACTCTTATTACAGCATCTAAATTTCATTTATTTAATTTCTCTGAATATAAAAAATAATTACATAAAAAAATAATGCAATAGAATTGGAGTTTTTGTTTTTTTGTTTTTTTTCCTCGACTTATGTAATACAAAATATTTTTCAAATCAATCTTTCTCTTTTTTAAGCGCTAATTTGTATACTCAAATAACTTCCTTTATACCATTATTCTTTTTGTTTTATCCTTTTAAAATGTTTTTTTTTAATTAACTAGGGGGCTCTGCCCCCTACGAGCTACGATCGCCAACCCCCGTTCAGGCACACCAAAATCCAAAAAGCATGCTAATGCATTTGATCGGCTTTTAAAATATTGAATTAAAATTAAAAAAAAAAAAAACAGTAGCGATCTCTCTGTAAACGGGTTTCCATTCGTTTTCCTTGGATTGGGGATTTTTAAGACCAAATCTGTTGCTGTTAAGAGATACAATGGCTGTTTTCGTATTTAATTAATAACATTAGTTATTTGAAAATAAGCTTATGTAAAATGAATTAAGTAAACGGTGTCATTGTCTCCCGGTATTTTTTAGCAGCGCTATAAGATAGTTCTTTTAAATAATTCATTTTAAATGTATCGTTTCAAATCTGACGTAATTTACACCAAACTTTTATTTCTCTTATTAATATTCACGTAAAAATACTTTTGTTGTTAGAAGGAAATATTATTTGCGCTGTCTTCGAATTCACGATAATAGTTGAAAAGATTATCTCAAAATGTCTCGCGCAAATATATTTTTCAATTTAAATTGTTTTACCATATTTTTTGGGCATTTTAAATATGACGTAAAATTCAAGTGTAAATATGGTTCTTATGACGTAATTTTCCTGCTTTTAACATGTAATCATTTAATTCTAATTTTAAAGTTTTTTTTTCTGTTTGTAATAGACATGTGTAAATAATTTTTTAATTTGAAGAAATATTTGATATGATAATTTGTTTCGCTGTTTATACAATTGGCAACAGTTTACATTAATGACATTTTCTAAAATTTGTAAAAAACATCTCTCGAAATGCTGAAAATTTGAATTAAAAATAGAAATAAAACCTCAAAAAATGCGTCAAATAAGAAAAATAAATGCAATCTGCGCATTGGGAACTTATAACGTATAAAATGATCTAAAAATGATTAAATTCTCATGCATAGTTTTTGCTCCAATAAAACTTTTTTAATGGAACGACTTTGTCCAACTTTAGCATTAAATATCTCTTAAAATAATTCTTTGATTTGAAAACTGTCTGCATCAGCGTGTTTATCAAACATTTTTCTATAATACCACCGATTTTCATATTTTTGTATGCAACAGTTTTCTTAATATTAACGATGAAAGGCCATGCTTAAGCATTCAAATTGGATGCGGATCTACCCGGAATATCTACGCAGATGTTCATTGGTCCATTTCCAAATCAAAACTTTTTTTTATATATAGAAGGATAATTAAATATTGTAATTTAAACATTGTTTGTGCTAAATTCTAATGATAATAATATCTACCAAAATTTGTGTCTGTGTAAGTAAGTAAAATGGTAAATAACTATGCTCTATGCAATACTAATATCACGAATTCACAGTGTAACTCTGCTTTTAAATTTGTGATGTTTGAAGGCAATTTTTTTTTTTTACTCATTTTATTACCAAAAATAAATGTTTATCTTAAAATGTGAGTCAAATCATTCAAAAGTACTATTACATGTTGTTTGTTTGTTTGTTTCCCTTAACTTTAAAAGTAGAACTATATATTTCCTTATAAATTAAAAAAAATAGAAACGTTAAAAACGTGGCACTGAGGACGGTACGCTAAACGCTACCGAAACTAGTTTGCGGAATTTTTACTTATTCTGACGTTTTTAACGTTGCTATTTTTTTATATCATTCTGCGTCAAGTAGCATCTTAATAATTATATATATTTCCTTGCTTTTAAACATAAATAAATATGGAGAAATGTTGAAAATATTGAAAATATTTCTATTTCATGCTATCGGCATTTCCAAGACAATATACAGAAAATCCAATTTATTGATTATCTGGTATACATTATGTATTTCACGTTTGTTTGAGGGGTTTTTTCTGTTTTTTTATTATTACATATTCATAAAAAGGCAGGAAAAGATCAAAGATTAAATAATTATCAAAATCATATCACTTCATTAATAAACAGTTCAGAAAATACTAAGTTTTTCAGGAAATTTTGTTTCTACTTCTTTGAATAGAATATGGATAAATTTGAATGTAAAATCCGAATGATATTAAAAATATCAAATATAGTTAACGTTGAGCATTCTCATTTCATTAAATTAATACATTTATTTATCTATTTGTTTGTTTACATATATAAATAAATTTTCAAATTTAATTCTTATTAGTAATAAATAAGTGTTTTATTTAAAAAAAAAATCTTTCTTTTTCCTTTTTTTTAATCAAATCAAAACAAAAAACTACTTTGTATGATAGAAATTTCTTTCTGCAACTCGTCCGTGTTTTCTATTGAAAAAGTTTTATTTATTTTCTCATTTAAGTTTAAAAAGAAAAAATGTTATTAATGTAAATAGATAATGTTTAAGAGTGTACTCAAGAGCTTTAAAAATGAAATAATTTTGCAAGTGAAAATTATATCGTTTTTAAAAGAAAACATTGATTTTAATTCATAAGAAAAAAAAATTCACAATTCAATAAAAAATGATGTCACTTTCAGACACTTTTCATTACCTCTAAAATTAGAGACAAAGTTCAATTAAGTAAAAAACTAAAAAGTGATACGAGTACTAATTTTGTAAATGTAGTTGAAATTAATAATTGTTAGTAGAAGTTAGGTTGATCAATGTATCTTTTTTTTTTTTTTTTTTTTTATTGCAGTCATTGTTAGATTTATTATAAATACATTATCACATTTCCTTATTAAACTTTCTTATTCAAATGAATATCGACAGCATCCCCTTAATAATATAATTAAAACTGCACAAATTCTTTATTTCTATCTCTCATGTATTCTACTATATGCACTTATTCACTGTATGAACCTAACATTTCTTTGCATGTCAACTGTTTCTCTGCACTCTCTTATATTTCTAACAAAACTTTCAGCAGCTGACTATGTTGGCAATGTAGTTTCTTCTGTTGAACCAATTGGTGGTGTAACAAACAGTTCAACTGGAGAAAAACCTAAAAATACTACCGGTAAACTAACTTTCTACTTTTCTTTTTCACTTCTCTTATGTTTTCTTACATTGATTTCAAAATGTTTCAATCATTTGCCTGAATATTTTCCCTCGTTTTGTGTCATTTTAAAATACATTTTAGAAACTGTATTTGGGTAATTCTTCACACATGTGTGTTAACAGAAAAGCCACTGATAAAAAATGAGTCTTACAATTAATCTTATCTTACAATTGTCTAACAATTAATAACTGTGAGATAGTTTGGTAAATAAATTGTAAATATATATATTAGAAACTGTAACTATCTTTACAATTAATCTTATCTTACAGTTGTTTTACAGTGACTTAGATTTAAGAATATTTATATCGATGATTTACATGAATATATATTTTAAATTCTTACATTATGAAATACTCTAAAAGAAGAAAAAAATACATGGGTAATTTTTATATATGAGTGGTTCTTCTGTTGAACTTTTTGGTAATGTTACAAACAGTTCAACTAAAGAAAAACTTAAAATATCACTAGTAAATTAATTTTTTTTTATTTCTTTTACGTATGTCTTCTTATGTTGACTTCAAAATATTTCAATCAATTACATGCATATTTCCATTCAAAATGTTTAAAGATGTAAAAACATAACAGCAAGCAAACTTTTTTCATTTAAAAGATACTATAAAATTTTAAACAACCCTTCTAACAACAGTTTAGTGATTGAAGCTGGTTTCACAAATTTTCATCAAGCAAAAACTGGAGTGAAGAAAGTATATGCTACCATCGATATCACTTCTTTTATTTTATTTTTTTTTCCAGTATTCATAGAAAAGTAATACTTTGTTATAGAATTTAAATTATTTTTCACTCTCGGCAATTATTCCAAGATTGATCACACTTTATGGAAACAATTTTACAGTTAATTTCCAAGCATAAATTCCATATTTCTTGTGACATTTTGACTCTCTTGGATAACCTTGAATATTAGTTATAGCTCTGGCTTGAAATTTCCATGATAGTATAATTCAGTATTGTAACATAAATTTTCTCTCACACATCTTGGATAACAATTCTCACTTTAACAAGACACGTGCATAAAAGTTCATGGGGGAGGCGTCAGATGAACTTACAGGTATTTCTTCAAGTGGAACACAAATTATTTGTTTTTTATTCTTTTTTCACAAAATGTACGGCAATTGATTTGAAAGTGTGACAGAAGACTTTCTCCATATGAAGCTCGATTTTACTGATGTACTTTCAATATAAAACTGGAAATTTTTCTTTGAAAGTGGATCATAAGATATTTCGCTGATAATACAGTGACTTTATTTTAGCTTTACTCGATACTTTCTTGAGTTTTTATTGACTTTCATAACTAAACCCAGCAGGTATCATAAATCTCCTAAGAAACTTTTCTTTACATTCACAAAGCCACTTTATTGGGTGGGGGTTTCTTTCACTGATTGATTTTTTTTTTTTTTTTTTTAAATGTACTGTTTTTTATTAGAGCCACTTAAATAAAGCTATGTTTATCCAGTGATATCACAACTTTCCATTTATAACCAGCTACAGTTAGGTGGACCACCCAATGAAAATACTTCAGAAAACCGCCCAAGAGGTGTGGGTGAAAACAGATATAATCATGACTACTATCATGGAAATTTCAAGCCAGAGATATAACCAAGAGCTAAGGCTATCCAAACAGAGTCCCGATGCCACAAAGATATACTGAATTCGTGCATAGAAATTGACTGTGAAAATCATTTCCATTAAATGCAATCAACTTTCTGTATTCATAGTTGCAAGTCCTCCACTTAGGCCAAGACTGAAACATTTCCAGAAGAGTTATGAATATTGATATTAGATTAATACAATATAAACTTGAATATCAGTCAGGTTTTTTTTCTTTTTTTTTTAATAAAAGCTCAATCATTTAAAGTGTCATCTTACAAAATTTCTATAAAATAAATATCTAAATATATGTATGCACACTCAACATTAAACATGGCGTAGTTATAAATCAACCGGAAATTAGATAATGAAAACTTTAAATCCAAATTATTTTTCAGAAAGTATAAGAAATTATGTTTTTACAATACAGAAATCCACCTTGAGATATAGACTTTCATCCCTTTTGTTCCCATTTTATAAATTTTAGTCGAAACATTTATTTTTCCTACCACCATTATTGATATCAAAGTTTTTTCACTGCAAAATTGAATATTTTGCATTAAAAGGCAGAACACTTTATATGCAGCACAAGAAGAAAAAAAGCTTTTGGTCCCCCATCTGAGTTTTGGAATGAAACAAAATAAATCTCACAAACTGTTTATTTCATTAAGAAAAGTTTCCACAAATAAAATATTTACTGAATAATATGGTAACATCTGCTAAATATTAAGTTAGTATTGCACAATATTTAACAAACATAGGAATGTTCACTTTTTAGAGATACATACGCAATATTGTTAACCAACATGAAAGAAAAAATTTTAATTGCTAATGTAAGATTTTTAAAAAATTTTACAATGGAATATCAATATTTCTACATATTGATAATATTTTAGTATAAATATTTATTCTGAGAATAACTGAAATTTTTGTTATGTTATGTAGTTTTCAAAAAATAATTTTAAGTAAAAACTTGCACTGTACATTATAATATCGATAAATATGCAGTGAATTTATAGTAGTAAACTTCCATTTCATATATTGAGTAGTATAAATTACAATAAATAGATAATAAAATGGACCACAAAAAGTATTTATTCTTTAAAGAACCGTTGTAATAAAGCTCTGTATAGTGTCTTTAAATATTATAATTTGATAAATTAATATTACATTAAAATTTCAAACTTAGCTATTCCTAAGTGTTACACATTTTATGGATCACAAAAGTATGTAGTTTCATAATCAGAGTTTCTCCCAGGTTTAAAAAAGGGCAGGGTGCTGTTTGTGGGAAAAGGGCACTTTCAGATTCCGGAGGGCATGTTTTGGATTCTTAAGGGTATTTCTTAAAATTTTTAAAGGCATTCTTTTGATTTTTAAAACTACTTTTTAATATTTAATAGACAGAAAATTATTTTAAAGACAGCAATGAGTTAATTTTTACTATGCAAGTAAATTTTTGTAATAAACAAAGGAGTAAAGGCACTTTTTTCAGGTGGGGTCAACAAGGAGCTAATTTTTTTAATGAGGGGCAAGAGGGGTGCTATTTTGTAAATCTAAAGGGCAGGCAGGGTGCAGCACCCTCCTGAAACTGTCTGGGGGAAGCTCTGCATAATGTACAATTTTCTACAGTTTTTTAACTGCAATTTCAATGTAAAAAATTCAGAAAATATCAAAAAATAGAAATCTGTATTTAAAATTATTTTCATTTTTAACAAAAAATATTAGAATAAAAATCATAAGACGCTTATATATTTACCAGATTTTTTTACCAGAGAATTTACTCTGAATAAATTTACCAGATAATTTTTGCATTTTATTGATCTTCAAAAGCATTTTGGCTTTACTTGTAATTGTTTAAACAATGCTAAACAGATCAAACTTCATGGGTACAGTAAAAAACTTATACTCACCATTCCTTTTTAAAAATCCTTTAATCTTTTGTAATACTGCTAAATTATAGAATAAAAAATTTTTAAAGTACTGCCCTGTTTAACTTGCATAAATATACGAGTTTTATTTACTGTCTTTACAACAAAACAAAAGTATGCCATTCTGATAGGCAAATAATAAATTATAAATACCATTGATTACAAGTTAAAGAATTTTGACAAATGGAGAACTTCTTAGATAGCATCCTAGTGCAAACAATAAAGAACATATTAAAGAATACTATTCAGAAAAAACTTAGCCACAAACATTGTTAAAATAACACATTGCTGTAAATAAGCTGGTTTGTTTGCACTTTTCTTTGATTATTAAAGAAGGAATTTTTATACAATAATATACTGAAAATCTCGAAAAAGTCTATTTTTACCACAACATATTTGCTTTAAGAAATATTTTTGTTAACTGTCATAAATGAATTTTACATCAATCATTAATACACATATTAAAAATTTTGAAAACTAACCAGTTTACACTGTAATTTTCTACAATATCTTTCTCATTTTAAAACATGTATTTTAATTTTCTTATATAGATATATTTATACATAGATTCTAATTAGGGATAGCAATCCCGCAAGCAGTGAAATCCTGCAGCCAGTGCTCATGTATTATTGTGACGTTGAGTCTGAAAATAAGTTTCCCTTGGTGACTGTGGACAGAGGTGTGTATGAAAGACAAAACATATAATGAGACATTAAAGATGAGACGTAACTTTATTTTTCCACATAAGTACCAAGTAAGTTGAGACATTTGTCATACTGCTTTATAAGCTTCAAAAAGCTCTCCAAGAAAAAAAATCAGAGCTCTGCATACGGAAGAAGCGTTGAACTGCTTGTGCAACTACACGGTACTGCCACACCCTATCGAAATTGAAGGAGGCTATTCGGAAAAAGTGGACAGCCTACTCGCATCTGGTATTCTGTTGTTGGATGACATTCGAGACAACATTCGGCGATGGCAATGCAAAACCATATTGCAACTCTTGGTTGCGAGCGCCTTGACCATCTGCCATACAGTCCCCCCACCCAGTGACTTCCATCTGTTTCCAGCTTTGAAGAAGAATCTTAGCCAAGGGCACTTTGGAAGCAATGCTGAAGTCACACAAGCCATTCAATGCTTCTTTCATATGCAGAGCCCTGATTTTTTGCTGGAGGGCTTTTTGAAGCTTATAAAGCAGTATGACAAATGCCTCAACTTACTTGGTACTTACGTGATAAAATAAAGCCATTCTTATCTTTAATGTCTCATTATATTTTTTGTCTTTCATACACACCTTTGTCCACAGTCGCCAGGGGAAACTTATTTTCGAACTCAGCCTCGTATTATTATTTGAAACACCTACCATAATAACTTAATGCAATCCATTACTTTCTTACTGTTTATTCAAAATCTCTACCAGAATTTCCGAATAGTAATGTTTGTTTTATTTAATCATGGAAAGTAGGAAAATTTTATTCAGAAATTCTGGTATTCTGATATTTATTTATTTTTGTGTTAAAAAAATTATAACTGCAGGGTTGTAATCCTTAATTCTACTTATTGTGGGTCTAACAAAATGATTATGTATAATAATAATTATAAAAAAAAAAACTTTTTTCAGTTCCCCCTTCTTCAACTACAACAACAGAAGCAGTTCCTGCAGGACCGACTCCAGGCCCTGTTCGAAATGTTACTGTCACAAAAACGACGTTGGGGGTACGAATCACGTGGAATCCTCCAGCTGATGCATCTACTATACCTATTTCTTATTATACGATAGAATATAAAGGTGATGGACCAAAGTGGTTAAATTGGGGTCCCATTAAAGATACAACAGTATATGAAGGTAATTATACATTTTTTTTTCTAAGAATAATTAATAAACATTTCTACAACTTTTATTCAAATTATACAAAATTATTATTAAAAATATCAATTGTTTCTCTAAAAAAATTTCATATTAATTTAAATTTTAGCACAACTTATTTGAAAAAAGAAAAGAAAATTTAAATTTAGATCAGATCAACATAAAGAATATGTATATTTTAAAAAGGTTTGCAAAAACATAATTTTTATATGACCATGGAGCTTTTCAAAAGTCCACAAAACTTGCAATCAAAGGCTTTGCCAATTTCTAAATAATTTGTAGACTTTAGAATTTAGATCAATTTTATTACATTTAATAAAGTCGTCAGAATATTCATACCTTTATAAAGTGACTATATGAACTATATAACTATTTTTTTTTTTATGTTAATAAAAATCAATATATCAAATCAAGTAATCTATTAAAAAAAACTATTTACTTAATAAATAATTTCAATAAATTGTTATAAACACCATTACAAAATCATAATTTAAACTTGTTAAACGTGTCAACAGTTATGTGATCAATAATTATAGCGAAAATTCATTTTATATTTTAAAATCTTCCCTTGCAACATGCAAACTATCAGCAGTTCTTGTTCAGTCACAAAAAGCTTGTGCCATCAGAAAATTCAATTATTTGTCTTCATGAGCAAGTATCTCATCAAAAGTACAGTTTTCTCTTTCTTTCGTTGATTCAATATCTGATAAGTATTCTGAAAGCTGCTTTACACAACTTATGATTTCTTCATATGTGCGACGACGTCGAGTGACTAGTGCTTCATAAGCACAAGTTAAGCAGTATGAATCTTATCAATCAACCAAAGCCATTTTGATTTTTTTTTTTTTTTTTTTTACAAACCTTAACCAGAAATTTTTTTGTTTACACTGTACTGATATGATGATTTTAGAGGTGTGCAGATTTTTCAGAGCTGAAAGTAAAATTAATTATTTTAATCTAGCTAATAAAAGAAAACTAATAACACATCTGTAATATGAAACTGAAATTTCAATAATGTTGTATATTAAATAAATTTAAATGACATATGCATGAAAACTTCTAAAAAAATTTTTCTTTATTAAACATTTATATTTATATGTATTGTTTAGTCCAATATAAACAACTATAAGAAAATCAATAATCTTTATAGCATTTTTTAATGTTTTGAAGGAGAATAACTAAAATTTTGTTAGTTAAATTTAAAAGAAAACTTTCATACATCTGAAACTTAATTCATTTAATTAAACATTATTAACAAAAACAACAGGGATTTTATTTTTTCAGTTCAATATGTTGTAACGCTTGCAGCACAGAGAAACACAAGGCAAAATATGTTTATCAGAAATAAATTCCTGTTCAGTTAGCCAACATGTAGTCTGGACTTTAAAATTATTTTCAAATCAAGTTATTTTCCATGACTTGATACTTAAATTCTTCTTAACTTAATATTTAAATTCATCAATGCCATTCAGCACACAAAATAAAATATTAAGCATACAGCAAAATTTTGTTAATTTAGTCAGTTTTATCAACTTGAATATGACTTTCTTATTTGCCTAAAAAGAACTCACATGCAATTTTTCAAAAAAATGATTTAATCTTTCTTACTTTAATCTGTATAAATTATTTTTGTGTTTGCTGTTTCTTGCTGAATGCAGCAAAACAAATACTGGTGTAGAGCAACTGTCAGAAAGAGTAACAATATACATATTTAAAGTATATGATTATTTTTTTTGTAATAAAAAGAACCATATTGATAGATTACTTTTCTTTCTTCCAAACTACTCAGCTAAACTTCATCAAGGTGGAAAATATTCATTTAGAATGGTTGCAGTTTCTGCTGCTGGTGTATCATCACATCCAAGCCCAGAAGTGAAATTAGAAATTCATGGTAAGTTAATTCAAGATGCATTTTAATACAATATTAAATACAGTGGACATAAATTAGTTAAGCTAAAAAGATGTTTTATTATGCATATTTACATAGTCAAACACAAGAGTACTCAGGATTACAATATACTGAAATACACAAAGTTTACCTTTTTTACAAATGTTCGATGTGGCTGCCCTTGATTATTTTGCAAATGAGTAAATCAGTTCTTGCCATATGTTTGTGAGCATGTTCATATCAATCAAACCAGGTGAAGCACTGATTCATGAATGGATTTCAGACACAGTGATGTGTAAACATGACCTTTAATAAAACCATACATTGAAATCTATATGAGGAAGGACCAATCTAAACTCATCACTTCAGCACTGAGGCAAGAAGTATAGCCACAAATTTATGATATAATACTAAATTGTCATTGTACTGGTACCTTACAGTTAATTTTTCACAAATTATTTAATTCAGAAATTGCCCGACTAAGGTGACCCCCCTGTATTACATCTACAAAGAAAAAATTCACTGATTTGAATATCAATAAAAGAAAATAAATTGGAATGTTAATTTAGTGATATAATAATGTTATTTTAAATGTTAGCATTACCTTTATCAACAATGGTATTCAAAATTGGAAATTTTGATTTTATGATACACCATTCTAAAAATTTAAGAAAGAATCCTTGAAACAGGGATGCCATTTCAGACCTTTCTTGATGGGAGGGGCTTAAATTTTTCTTTGGAATGGGGGAAGGCAAAAATTTCTTTTGATCTTATTGTACACACCTGAGAAGCAATTGATACAGTTATATTCTTAGATATGTATTTTTTTTTATTAGTCAAAGTACTCATTAATGATAGAAGTATCTCACTTTAAAATGTTGCAAAAGCAAAGCTTTAATAAATATTATTGATAATTAGTTGTTGAGTTTAGGGTGTTTATTTAATACTAATGTTTTCATTTCAGTCAAATCTGACAAATTAATTTAGCTTTTTCTTATTTTTTCTTTTTAATCTGACTTGTGATGACCGATATATTTAGGAAAATCAAAATCCTTCCATGAGGAAGAGAATGCAACGTTCGCATCTAGCTCCCCCCCCCCCCCCCCAAACGACACCCCTGTCCTGAAATAGAGAATACAGTGAAACTTATTCCACAAAATCTCAATGTGATGTTTTGTGAATTTCAGCTGAGTTTGAGCTTTTAAACTTCAAATTTTTAACAATTTATATAATTAAAATACATGCCCTTTTTCCTTTTTTTTTTCCCCTAGACTTTCTATTGAACCAATTTTAATAATTATTTTTTTTAAATGAAAGCTGTCCGCTTGTAGATGAGCCTGCACTTTTTTTTTTTCATTTTTATATTTTATTTTTAATTTTAAAAATTTTTAATTAAATCTTGCATTTGTTTTTTTTATTTCCATTTTTATATTTCATTTTTAATTTTAAAAGTTTTTAATGAAATCTCTTCAAAATGGTAACAACCGAGTTACTGCCATTGTTACAGAGAAAAGGAAACTAAAGGGAGTTACTATATCTTTATTGATGCCATTTTCTCAGTACAACAAAAACTAACTTATTTTTTTTTAAAGTAAACCTAAAATGACATTTAAAAAAAACACTTTTTCACTCATGTTGTTACATTTTGATATTTTTTCATCCTGCTGATATTGACTGACCTTGAGATACTAATCTCGGGAGGTAAAATGCTTTAGTGAGTGAAAATGACATCATATTTGCAAGGGAATGGACCTTTTCTTCAATAAAACTGAATATTTTACCATGAATGCAATTAAAAGACAAATTTCTTGACTTCTTATTTAGTGGGCTGAAATTAGAACCAAGAGTCGAGAATGTTCAAATGCAAAGTTGCAGCTGACAAAGTGGTATCAAGTTTGGAAATATATTTAATGATAACCTATTTTGAATCATTTTTTTTTTTTTTTTAATGATGGATATAAGAAATATGTATGAAAATTTTGTGATTGTGAAAATGACATTATGTTTAGATTTTATTTTTAAAAAAGTTCTATTGTCATGTTCAAGTGATGTAATTTTTTATAATTTCTCACTTTGTAATACCAAAAATCAGTGCCTTAATTAATAACTTCATCATAATTAGTTATTTTTATTACATGTTACTGATTACTTATACACACAAAGTTTAATTTTTCCATAATTTGAAAAGTTGAGGTTAATAGAGTATTGAGAAAACTTCAGGTTAAAATAATATTGGATTTAAGAGTTAGACTAACCAATATAAGATTGATTTTAACTGGTTTTATTGAACTAATTGTTTTTGTAGATTTATTATAAATTCAATCTAACAGTTTCCTTTTTACACATTTTTTTCATCGAATTTCAATGTATTCCACCTCATTATATGTAAAAAGAAAAAACACTTAAACAGAAAATCTGTTGACAATACAGGCTTATTTATTACTTGCCTATTTAATTTATGTTGGAGGGGAAGAGGAAAAGAATAATTAGAAACATTTACTCAAAATCACATTCTTTTATAGCCCTTCTATTTCTATCGAGCAACAATTAAAGTGTCGTCCCTAAAAAATAACATTCTGTTACATAAGCCAGCTGTAAAACAAAGCAGATATATCATTGTACAGTTAAATGCTGATAATATCTACTGCACTTTTTTTTTTTACTTCTAAACATCACACACTTTCAATTTTTACACCATCATATAAGAAGAAAAAGCACTTTTAAATGAAATTTGTTTGAAAACTGCATCTCAATTTATTTTTGAGATATTAATTTTTTTGTAGTTTTTAAAACTTTTTCTGTATGGTGGCAACTGAAGTACTCCATTTCTGTAGAAAGTAAAGGGAAAATAGTCACAGTTAAATTACTAAATCTTTTTGTTTCCATTTTCTCATAAAAACTGAACAAAAAATCGTAATTAAAATATGTGCTATGCCAAGATTATTGTCTGCTATAAAAATGTATTTTAAGGTATATGTGTGACATTTTTTTTTCCCTGCATTTACTTAATTCCTATCAAAAAGCTGAAAGAATGCAATTTTATTAATCCGTGTATAATAACATTTTTCAAATTTTGAAAAAATATAAATGAATGATTTCTGATAAAACATGGAGCTATTATAAACTATATTTAATTTTCAACATCCATATTACTGCTACAAACAAATGAAGGCATATAAATCATTACATACCCGAATTTTTTGTCGAATTTCTTGAATGACAACATCGCTTTTGATGGGTTTGTTAAATATTTTGCGACAGTGATGTCATATGCATACTTTCTATAGATGTTGTTTAAGACTGGATCGAAAATGTGAAATTCTTTAACAAATGCAAATGACATCATTTTACATAAAATAAAAATGTGTATTTTAAGTCTTAAAACTGAAATATGTTTTGTGCTATCTATATTTATGATTTTTTTTCATCCGGGATGACACTAAATTCCAAAAAAGCAGAATTCTTGTTATCTAGTATATTTATTTTATCTGATGCTCTTAATTACTCAAAACTTAAGTTATGTTGCATTGTAAACAAATAATAAAGTACTATGTTAGAATAATATAACTGTAATGAATTTCTTCAAATTTCAGAATTTAGCTAGACTTATTACACACAAAAAAAAACTAATATATATATTTTTTTTGTTTAAATATCTACTCATTAGGTGATCTCCAAGATAGAAACAGGAGTAAAGCCATAACTGCTGGTGTTGTTGGGGGTATACTGTTTTTTATAGCTGCTATTGTTCTGTCTGTGTGTGCTGTCAAAATATGTAATAAAAGAAAAAGGAGAAAAGCAGAGAAAGGTAATTTGAGTCTTTTGTTTGACACAATACTGGAAATAAAGATCTTTAAGATTAATCAGTTATAATTGTGAACCATTACTATATTATAATATTTAATTTATAACTATGTACTGGTAAGCATATGGATTACTGATTAAGAAAAATATAGCACAGTTAGTTTTTAAATGTAGAAAAGAACAGTCCCTATATCTCAAAATAAAAAGTAAGATATTGCTAATATTTTTTTAATGAGTTTATTAGTATTGTAAGATTTTAAAATTGAGAATTAAATTCTAATTTTTCTTTCCCATCTGGAAAATCTTTTGGTTTGCAATATTAAAGAAAAAAATCAATTGCAATGTGATTCCATTACCATAGTATTATGAAACTTTCCACAAATAATAGTTGAATATATGTTTATAGGTGAGTTTTGTAAAGAATTATCTTTTTGGGATATACAAAGTCAACTTTTCTTTGATGTGATCCTGAAAATAAATCTTACAAAAAATAGTTTTGCAAAAGCTTGTCAATTAAGTTGCATGATGGATTTCACTTCTTACCTTTTACTGTTAATTCTAACTTGAGTAATCTCATTTTTCCCCCTTCTGATTTTAAAGATTAATAACTCAAAAACAACTGAAAATAAAAATTCATATTTTTTACCATCTCTAAGAGCACAATAGTTAAGCCAAATCTGAAAAAAAATAAAATAAAGTTTAAAAGTTGCAATGCTTTTGAATAATTGGCATTAAATGACCTCATTACAAAATAGTTTGCTTAGATAGGACTGAAATATTGTTCAGAAGCATTTTTTTAATTTCAAATAAATTTTTGATCTGTTTAATCAGGGTGTATATTCCAGATCAGCAACAAATTTCCCTGACTTTTCCCAGTAATGAGATTTTGTGATGTTACACACAAAAGCTGTTAAAAGTTGTCAATTTGAGAGTGGAACTTTCACAACTGATTCTGAATTAACAGCTACTGAAATATTAAACAAATTCTTGAAAAATTTCCAAATTGTTGAACTTTTTACATGCTAAACATTTTGCAAATACACACTTTTAGCATCAGGTTCTGCCCATTTTGTCAAATCAGGATGAAATTCTTAATAACATCGGTCATAGTTAAATACATTTTGCTTTAACATATCAATACAAATAAATATTCAATAAATTAAGATAACAAATGTTCAGTTCCAAAACAAAGATAAGTGAACAGACTGGAAACATCTAATCAATCCTACAACATTCAGTACAAAGAGTCAATGAAGCTGGAGTTGAAAATATGAGAGTTACAAGCAGATTTAGATAAAATGTAAAACTGTCTGCGAACTCTAATAATTTCTTTAAAATTTTCTGCAAAAAAACGCTGTGCCCCTACCGAATCCTATATTGCCGCTAACAGCAAAAATGAACAGTTATATGCGATTGGAGTGCCACTAAGCAACACCACTAAAAGAAAAATACTAATTTACAAGCATTATTAAAACTCAGTCAAGAAATGTAGTATTGAATGGTATGCTTAATACAGACAACTAATAAATGAAAGAAAAACTAATGAACATTTAAAATATATATATATTTATTAAAATGTGAAATATTTTAATCATTAACTTATATAAAGATATCAATTTATGATTGCTCAACAAAACTGTTATTTTATTAATCTATAAAATAACTGAAATATGAATAAATGAATGTTAAAATGAAAAAGTTATTAGTCCATGAATGGAAGAGATTAACTCTTACTCATCAGTTTTTCTACTGTTTTTGAGACAAACCATTCCTTAATATTGTGACTCTTTCTTAAAAATTTTAAAAACTTCTTTTTTCTCCAGTTGAAAAATAGTCTGCAGACCTTCTAAAGAGTCTGCGATGTGCATCACACCAATTCTCCGCTTGATATCTTAAAAAAAATTTTTAGAAAGAAATTTGTAAAAAAAAACCCATCAAAACTGTCTGCAAACTTTGGAAATTTTCTGCGAACGGCGTTCGTGTGTTCGTCTATATTATTTGACTCTGGTTACAAGGAAGGATTGAAAAGGGGTAGAAGACAAAATTATGTACAAAACATGCTGAAATACTCTTTAAAATACTTATAAAGAGCAAAATTTCACTTTCCTGATACTGCAATTTCAAATCCTTAGTTTTTATAATAAGAAATTTTTTCTTGGAAGTTTCAAATTTTTAAACTCTTTCTCAGAGTTTTCAAATTTCTCTGACTTTTCCTCAAGAACGGCAAATTTCCCTGACTTTTCCAGGTGGCTAGACACCCTATTTAATGTTTAACGGATTTTTTGCAATTTTTTAAACTTACATCAGTGCACATTAAATTACAAAAATTTTAGCTTTTGCATTTAAATTTCAACTAAGGCTTGGATGGTAATCCAAAAATTAAGTTATCTTATTATTTTTATAATTGTTTTTTCTTTTTTTTTTTTCTTTTTTTTTTTTGCTAAAATAAAACATTGTTTAATAAAAATTTTCATGTAAATTTAAAATACAGTTTCTGTTTAACAGTATCAAGTGCAAAAATCTTATTAGTTGCTCAAAATAACAAAGCTTTTGCATATAATGATAATTTTCTTAAATTAAATTTTCCTTTTATCATACAAATATGTATATACATTTTTCATATGGTTGTAGAAAAATTCTCACTATATAACAAGTGTGGTCATAACTAACATAAATGCGTGTAAATAAGTGTAAGAAAATGCACATTGATTTGAGCTATTTATGCCAGAAATGTTTCCTCTACACTAAATATTACAAAAAGTGAGGTTTCTTAATTTTTGTTCAAAGACAATTTAATGAAGATTATAAACTTGCATACTTTTGTGTGGTGGAAAAATTATGAAAATTAAGTTTTAATTTTCTAGTTCTTAAATTTATGCCTTACAGAACTTTACAAAAGGAGATTTGGAAAAAAGAAAGAAAGAAAAGAAGGAAAATAGATAATTATTTTGAAAATGAAATTTCAAATTGGATTGGATCTGTATTATTTCAATTTAAATGATATTTTTAGAATTTAAATAATTATATAAATTTTTGAGATACGTTACTCATATGCCATACTTTCCAAAATACTGAAAACTCAGAACATTTCAAAGCATAAATATTTATAGAACTGCAATAATTTAAATTTAAAAATACTAAATTAATATCTTAGTTCAATTGGCATTTGTTATGAATGGAGAAATTGCCATAATAAATAATGTACATAAATTACATACAATATTAGAAAAAAGAAAAAAGTGTAATACAAATCATTTTCTTTGAGTATAGATAAAACAGCATTAAAAAATTTTATTTTTATTAACATAGTTATTTTCTAATTATTTTAAAATATATTATATAAACCATGTACTTTTTATTACATGTATTGTAAGTGTACTGCTATATTATTTTTCTTTTCTTCAATCCTGATCTCCTAATAGCATACAGGATGGTGACATGTAGTATACAAGACGCCCGGAACGGGGGTCATTCCCATGGAGGCAGTCCTGTACCACTGAAAAAGTAAGAGTATTTCTATGTATCATAAAATTAAAATAATAACCATATCATTTTTCCAAATAAAATTAATAAAAATATCAAGGATATTTAGTATTCATTAAATCTTACTCAGTAAGTTTGTTATTTTATTTAAGATTTTTCTTTTTTTGTCATTGTTAATTAAAATTACAAAAACACAACTTTTTATCTTAAAAATTAAAAAATAGCAAACTTTGGTTTAACGATTATAAAAATGTACTTGGGTACATTTTGCATAGTTATGCTTGGTATATTAAAAAGCGAAACAATATTCTAATACACAGAGAAGCAGTGTATGTTTATTTTTATAATTCTGAATATATTACAATATTAAAGAAATGTTAGATAGTGCTCAGTTTATAAAAAGAGAAACTAAAATAGATGCTAAATTTAGCTACTAATTTTGATCATATTATCTTTTGCATCAAGGGAAATAGTTAAAGTCATTTCAATATAACTTAGATTTTAACAGGACACATAAATTGCCTATAATAAGAAAAAAGCTGGGAAAAAGAAGAGTAGAGATGAAATGAAGGAAAAGGGGGAAAAAAGAGGGGGGAGTTTTTCTGTTAAAAGATTAAAATATTGATTCTCTTAAAAAATAATTAAAAGCTAAAACCAATGTTAGTTGGGATACAAAACAGTGTTTTAAAAAAATGCTAAAAGTAGAAATATTTTAAGAATAAAAAATCAATGATTGTTCATTTTAAAAAGCCATTAAACCATATCATATAATAAGCACTAATATTTCACATTCTATTTACAAGGAAAGTTAATACAGAGATATTCTCTAATCTTTTCCAAACTTTGGTAGTTTGAATATCCTACCTAGGTATAAGAAATTCCATATGAAATTTGGGCTGATATGCATAAACAAAGAGTTACAGCTGATTGAATGTTTGAGTATTTTACAGCATTATAAGTACAGCATACCTTTTCCACTGAAATCATCTTCTGGCTTTTTTTTTTGTAATGCGTCACATGACCTTGCATCATTAAACCTGTTGTTAATTAATTAGTTTAAGCTATATATTCTTAATACATATAAAATACACTTATTTTTCCAATGAAGAAAGTATGAAGAGATGATGACAAAAGTCTTAATGAAGGAATCATAAACTTGCATATGATATTAATATCTCTGATGATCTCTCATGAATACCATAAAATAATTCAAAAATTTTATTAATTAATAACAGGTTTAATGAAGGAACACCAACATAAAGTCATATGACGCAACATAACAAAAGGAAGAAGATGATTTCATTAGAAAAAGATAAGGCATACTTAGAAAAGACTAAAATACTGAAAAATTCAATCAACTAAAACTGTTTTGTTTATGCATATCAGCGCAAATTTCATATGGGATTTTTCAAATCTAGATACCACCTAGATCTAGATACCAAAGTAAGTTTGAAAAAGATCAGAGTATACCAGTTTACTAACTCTCTTTGTTAGTGACAGAATATTTATGTGAGAAAGAAAAATATAAATTTGTATATGAATGTTTTATTGATATAATAACATTTTGCAAATAAATTTTTAGTTACTGAAAACCTAACTTTAATTTCCGAGGATAATGATTGTTATTCAAAACACTCTTTTGTTTAACTCATTATTCCACCATATTTGCTATTATTTTAGTTAAAGCTTTTACTGGATTTTTAATTTCAAAATTTTTTCCTTCCATCTAACTGGATCCCAAGTGAACAAAGGAGAAAAAAAGGTGATCCGCTTTTTCATTTTTTTAATTTTATAAATCTTGGTGTTGCCTTTGCAATCGTTTATCTTGTATTAGCTTTCGTTGATGTTTGTTTTGGGATTTCAGGAATCCTTTTAGTGAAGATTGGCACATTTTGTTTGTTTGTTTGTTCATTTATTTATTTTGTAAATATTAGATTTTATAAAAGCGATTAATTAGTAAATACTGAAATGATTTTTAGAAAGTTAGTGCCCTCAGTGTAGTGTTTTTATTTTTTCCTTACAATACTATTTTTAGCATTTAATATATTAGGCAAAAAATCCTTCTTTAGATACTCTAAAGCTTTTCTGTAAAAGTGTCCTTGTATAAACTAGAAGTCATGCATGATAGATTAAATATTTGCTATTTAAAAGTATATCATTCATTTTTTATATTACACTTTTAAGGTACTTGTTGATTCTATGGAAGAGGAATTTTAAATACATATCTGCATCATTTTTTAAAACGTTGCTTTGCTTTGTCTTAATGAAATTTTAACAGTAAATAAAATTTTAAAAATAATCTTTTACAAAATTTGTTATTCTTCACCATTTTTTTTCATACTTGTTAAATGTTTTCCAAAATATCTTATTTTATTAAAATGTTAAATAATTTGAGCATGCTGTTTTTTTTTTTTTTTTTTTTCATTTCATATTACAAATTGACATACAGTGTGGGTTTGAAGATATTTTGTGGCTAAGAAAACACAGGCAGCGTTAGATAACGAAAGCCGTCATTGATATTGATATTCACAACTCGGCACTGAGCTCCATATATAACAGGAATTCTCAGTCGGCAGCCAGAAGCTTGGAGGGGGGGGGGGGGCAAAGGAAAAAAGCATAATATTTTTTTCATTATTATTTATTGGGGGGGGGGAGAGTTTAATAGATGACTGATAATTTACATTACTAAAGATTTACAAATAGTGCAAAAAATTAAAATTAAACAGTTTAAAGGACTTTAAATATTGTATACTTGGTAAGGGAGGTAGGGAAAACACCAATTTCAGTGGGGTGGGGGGGGTGGGGGGGGTAAAGCTGTATGATTGATTATTTATTGTTAGCTCCTAATTTTAAAAGTATTCTGAACATTGCCAGAGATTCAATAAAAGCACTTTCTACCATGACATTAAAATTACTTATAAATTGATTATTCTAATCAAATAACATATCATGAATATCAGTTCTTGTTAAATTTTATGTTTTCTAAGTAACATAAAATTAAAAAAAATTAATTTGAAATCAGCTACTACAAAATATTAATGTACTAAAGAATAAATAACATACTAACCTATAATAAATTCTTAAACATGTTGTAAACTTATAAGATACGTTCTGTTTAACATGCTGATAAAAATACCAAATAAATAGATCAAAAGTTTGATATAGATATTTGATACATGGTAATAAAAGTCAATGTGGCAAAATGCTTCAAGTAATTTCATGTAAATGTCATACCGCATGCATTTATATTACTTTGTTTTTATCAAATGCAATACAGTTTCATTTTATAATATTTAAGGAAGATGCATATAAATACGATGAAAAGCAGGAAAAAATTGCAAAACAAAATTACTTTTAGAAACTTTTACGTTAAATTAAATATGATTTGCTTAACATTATCCAACTTATATTGCATAAAATAAATGCTTTATTGGAAAAAAGCTTTCTTTTATTTAATAATTTCAGAATAAATAGAATAATTAAAAATCTTAAACTAAATTGCATCTTTATTTTTTTCTATTTTGAATGAATAACAAGTGATCGGCTGAAAATTCGGTTTTGTTTTCATTTTTGGCCCAAAATCCGAGTTTCGGTGAAAATGCTACCGAAAATTTGGCCAGACCAAAACTATCTGTATTCCAAAAATCTCCTTTCTACCTATGAAAATTTTCAACATTACTCATTGATTTGTGCTGAATCGGATCAAATGAGAGACTATTGCTATGAACTTCACTGTTTATAATTGTCAGTCATCACTGACTCAAGACATTAATGCAAATTATAATAAAGCATGCAATGCATATATGGCTAAACTTTGAAGGCACTCTTCACATGCTCATTAAAAGCAGCAGATATAACAGTAATAGAAAATTTATAATTTGAAACCACAGAAGTGTTTTGAATGCTCTCTGAGAAAGTTCTTGTATTACAGACGATCATTTACAAAAATCATTACAAAAGATAAGTCGATGTATGTATACCTAAAACGTTTTTTAATTACATGAAATTCAAATAATTAGAAAATCATTCTGTGTTGTTGATGAATTAATTACATTTTATTTTATATGAAAATAAAAAGTTTTGGTCAAAGGCACAGAGAGACAACTTGGGCCTCGTAGATAAAATTTTTAAACAGGGGTGCCATTTCAAAACTTTCTTAGTGAGGTGGGGGGAGAGGGGGGATGAGGCAAGTTTTTGCGTAGGGAGAGAGCAAATATTTATTTTAATTTTATTGTGCACATCTGAAAAAAAATTACACATTTTTATTCGTACATATATTTTTAAAATTAGTTAAAGTACTCAATATTGTTAAATGTGTCTCATTTCGAGAATGTTGAAATGGAAAATAAAATTGATAATTAATAATTTCTAGGCTTAAAGTGTTCTCTTAATGCTAATTGTTCCTGATTTATTCAAATTTAATAAATTATTTTTGCTTTTGTGCATTAAGTTAACATACATTGTCAATTAATTATTGATAAATGCCTATGATTACTGGTTGCCATAAAGTAATAAAATATAAAAGTTGTATTATTATTTAAGTTTAGTTTTTGTTTAAACCTTATGCACACACATACATATATATATATGTATGTTTGTTTATTAGAAATGCGTTTCTATACATGTATAATTAATTAAGAATTGTGTATATTTATGTATGTATTAATTACTTTTAAAAGTTTTGGAGCATTTTCGTTTTTGGCCGAAAATAAAAAAATTACCAAAATTCGGTCTTGGTCTTAAAATCTAGTTTCGGTCAATCCTTATTAATAGAATAAGCATTTTAACAAAGGAAAGGCAGTGCATGATTAATGAAAATGAAAAAACTTTTCTACAGTTAAGAAAATTGACTTTTACTCTTTTTTCCAGATCATCTATGCAAACTAAATATTTTTTATTTTATGCAAGAAATACCGAAAAAAATAAATGTTTTACTTATTTATTTTTATGCTTTCTTTTACAATGGGTGATCGGTTAACGAACTGCTTGGTTTACGAACAGATGCGTTAACGAACACTTTTGTGAGAGATTTTTATTTTTGGATAACGAACACCTCTCAAAACAAAGCCATGAAGAAGTAATGTTGTATTTCAGATTTGCCGAGCTATATTTAATTGCACCGATTGTTGACTTAGAGAACATTTTAATAGTTGTATAAGTATTAATTCATGGGCTACCGGGGGTTCAGGTCCTACATTTTAGGGTCCTCAAATTAGAATGAGCAGATCAGAAACATTAATTTTTATATTTTGTATCCCTTTTTAAAGAAATATTTTTTGCCAAGCTATATTTAATTGCACCGATTTTTGACTTATAGAACATTTTAAAAGTTGTATAAGTATGGCCTTATTAATTCATGGGCTACCGGGGGTTCAGATCCTAGATTTTAGGGCCCTCAAATTAGAATGAGCAGATCAGAAACATTAATTTTTATATTTTGTATCCCTTTTTAAAGAAATATTTTTTGCCAAGCTATATTTAATTGCACCGATTGTTGACTTATAGAACATTTTAAAAGTTGTATAAGTATGGCCTTATTAATTCATGGGCTACCGGGGGTTCAGATCCTAGATTTTAGGGCCCTCAAATTAGAATGAGCAGATCAGAAACATTAATTTTTATATTTTGTATCCCTTTTTAAAGAAATATCTTTTGCCGAGCTATATTTAATTGCACCGATTGTTGACTTGAAGAACATTTTAAAAGTTGTATAAGTATGGCCTTATTAATTCATGGACTACCGTGACCGAGAGTTCAGGTCCTACATTTTAGGGACCCCAAATTAGAATGAGCAGATCAGAAACATTAATTTTTACATTTTGTATCCTTTTTTAAAGAAATATTTTTTGCCGAGCTATATTTAATTGCACCGATTGTTGACTTGGAGAACATTTTAAAAGTTGTATAAGTATGGCCTTATTAATTCATGGACTACCGAGAGTTCAGGTCCTACATTTTAGGGACCCCAAATTAGAATGAGCAGATCAGAAACATTAATTTTTATATTTTGTATCCCTTTTTAAAGAAATATTCTTAATTGTAAATTAATTATTTTAATTGAAAGTTAGTTCAAAAATTTTTAACAGGCTCTAAGCTCCACTTGAGCTTTATCAGACCCTGCAGTAACACAATACTTTAGAGAAATAAGGGTTTTTTGAAAGGGCAAAGCAACAAACTGATATGATTTAATGCCGTAGTCAATGAGTAAAGTAATCCTAAAAGTTTTTACAAAGTACATGTCATTTTTTTTTTTTTTTTAATACGCCATGGCACAGACAAAGCCATCCAAATATAATCTGTCTGTATTAAATAAGGACGTATATAAAACCTATTATAAAGAGAGGGTTCCTATTATTTTTTATACATTATTTAGTTTTTAAGAACGAATTGAATTCCCAAACAAAATCTGAGATCGGTTAAGAGGCAATTCGGTTAGCGCATACTGTTTTGGAATGGATTAAGTTCGTTACCCAATTACCCACTGTATTTTAAAACTTCAAAATAAGTAGAATAATTGTAAATCTCAATCTACATTGCAATTGCATCTTTTTTCTTTTATTTTGAATTAACAACATATATAATATAATACAAAGTATTTCCTTCAACAAATGAACATACAAAAACATTTGCATATGAGATATATACATATATATATATATTTATGAATATACACAATGCTGGTAAATTACACATGTGTAATTTAAATTAAATAACTGCATTTAGTTACTGTTCTAAATTTTAAAATCCTGTTTACATTTTTTTTAGGAGAAACTAGGCATTCTGGAATGTAAACAAAAATAATATGAGATAGACAAATAGTGTAATGAATAGATAGCAATAGATATTAAGAACAACATTAGACAAATTTTAATATTCAATAAGTTTTATTTCTTCAGCACTTTTAAAACTGTGTAACTTTTTTTCAACTTTGAGGAAATTCATAATTAAACTTTTTTTTTCTTTTCTCAAATAAACATTCTAAGAAAAACCTAAAATAATATTCAATAATAATAATCTATGTATGCAATTATTTAAGAGTTTATAAGATCTTTGCTGACAACAAGACATATCATTTTTCTGAAAAGATATTACTAAAAAGTTAAAATTGTTGTTTTTAGTAGTTTAACTACTAAAAACAACAGTTACAAAAACAACATTACAAGCTGGGTAGATAAGCATTGATTTTCATCCTCCGACTTGGTTAAACAAAAATAACTTTTATTCTAAGATGTTTTGATTGTTTTAATCTAATTTAGAATCAATATTTGCTGTGTGTGTTTTAATCTAATTTAGAATCAATATTTACTGTCTGCTAATGCTCGTTAAAATTGTTTAAATGTGTAATTCAAGATCAAAAATATAGATTTTTCTAACAGATTTTAATGTGCTTCAATTATTATTTTTATTCTGTAAAACATGTAGGTGAAAGCTTTAATTCTAATTTGTTTTTCAAAAATACAAACTTTCTCATCTATATTACTTTGATGTAGTAATTTTAAACATAGAAATAGCTTTTTGGGTAGTAGAGAATTATAAAAAGGTTGTTAAACACAGAATTTATTTCGCATTAAAATATGAAATGGACTATAAGCAAACTTGACAGACATTTTATTTAATGTTCTCCCTAGCATTTTTTGAAATCATATTGCCTGAATTTCAAAGCATATAAGTGTATCAACACATCAAAGAACTAAAAAAAAAGAGAAGGAGTATAGATTACATAATATTCAAAAGTGACTTAAGTCCATAAAAGATAAATGTGAACTGTGGTTTGTTAACGAGAATTCTTTTTATCACTGTAGTATCACATTTAATTGCATGTATTAACTTTTCTAGTTATGGAAATAATAATTATGATTCGATATAAAATGATAAATAAGATAGTTTTTAAAAATCAGTAATTTAAAATTGATTTATTAAAAAAACTTATAAACAATAAAATTACTTTTTAAACAATCTTGAATACCAATTACCAAAATGAAGTTTAATAAATGTCTCCCAAATAGTACACAATACATATTGATAAATAACATAAATTGTATGTGCAATGAAAACACTCACTAACTTTCATAATTTCAATAATTGCTCTTTAATTTATAAAAATATCATTAATGACAGAATTCCTATTATCAATTTATTAATTAAAATGGATGTAAATAACCATGAAATATTTATCATTTCAAAATTAATCCTAAATAATAAAAAAGCAAAGATAAATTTACAATGGAAATGAAGCTACCTTTTTCTGTAAAATAGTACTTTCTGTAACATCTGTAAAATTTACATTTCAGAACATCACAGAGAAAAGTAGAACAGGATTTTCCTTAATATATTTTTACCTCATAACTAACATAGTACGAGCATCTCTGGGAAATGTACATAGTTGTTATATAAATATTTTTTTATAGTAAATTTAACTTTTTTATATTTTTAAAAGAGTATTTTGGTATTAAAAGGTATGATAGATGCACTTATGAACATGATATTTCACACATTTCAATTCAAAATGTATGAATAAATGAAAGTATATAAAAAGTTTTTAGATAATTTGCAATAGGATTTATCCAAATCAAACTTCAAAGGCAGATATTTGACTGCAGATACAGAATTGTTTAAAATTGCATCTTATATCTATGAAAAATATTATTATTATTTATACTGTAATTTTGTGTAAAAACAACAAAAGCAGTAGTTATGAAAATGCAATGTTTCTGTTCAAAAATGAACAAAAATACTAACACGCATAATATGAAATAGTAAATCAGAATTTGTTTGAAATGATGTTTTTCCATTTTACATTTTTTTTTAAATCTGTACAGGCAAAATCAAATGTACAGCCAAAATCAAAAAAAAAAAATATTCGAAATTTTTCTAAATTTGTAACTTTTATTTTCTGAAGTTTTTGCAAATATTTTAGATTCTTATTTATTTTTTTTTTTTTCAGTCCATTGTTTCAAAGTGTAACCACTAAAATATGTTACTTCAATGGTGGGGGAACACTGAGCCCTCTTCCCTCAAAATTAGAAAAAAATCACTTTTCTGTCAAATTTTAGTTTAAAATTAATTTTTATTACATCTCGTTTAAAAAGAAATTGTCAAAAAAATTTCACCCCCTCCCCCTCACTCCAAAAAAATATTATGGTTATGCCATTGTATTACTTTACTACACATATAATAGCAGAGTTCTATTTATTTGCTTGTGCCCTCCCTCCCTTCTCACACATTCCAGAACGATTTGCTCACAGTTTCCAGATTTTCCCCATTGGAATTCGCGAAAAAGGTTAAAAATCGTCAAATTTCTATTTAATTTTTTTTTAATGCAGAAGGTAAGTTTTTATTCATATCTTACATATGATTGTTTCAATTTTGTTATTTTTATGTTTTTTTTTTTTTGTTGTTGTTGTTGTTTTATTTTTTATTTTATATATATATTTTTTTTTTTTTTAATACTGGCAATATTCTGGATTTTTGGGAGGAAGGGGGCAGGTTGCGAATTTATTTAAGAAATAAGATTTATTAAAAATATCAATCAAATTTTCTTTATATAAATTATGCAGTTATAAAGAAAAAAAGGGTAGAACTAGTAATAAAATAATATTAGTTACTAGTCTTATTTTTTATTTATTCATTGTTACCATTGAATAATGCAGTAATTTTTGTTTAAATAATTTTAAAAAATACGAAAAATAAGTTTTATTTATATTCTAAATGGGATTGTTTAAATTTTGTTTACGTTTTCGAAAAATTCCAGATTGTGGGAGCGGTGTGGGATTCTGAAATGTGGGAGGACCCAAAATCCAGAAAATAATAAAATCCGGAAAGCCTTCGTTCCCGAACATTCCAGATAATAGGTCCTGTACTTTTTTATGCAGTTTTAGAAAATAATCTTGCCTAACCAAAGTCAACACTATGCATTTGAAAACTATCTCAGGATATTACCATTAAATAAGCAGCCACTGAGTGATAACAAAGCCTTAAGATATGGCTTTAAAATTGCAATAAACAGTATTCATATCTAGCAACAAAATGCCTAGTTCAAGTTTCAAAAACTATTCATTAGTAATTAATTTAAAATATTTTAAAAAATTACATAATTCAAGTTAAATCACAATGCTATGAAATTTAGTTGAAATGGATTAAATTTTCCAATGTTCCCCCTTAATTCTTAGAAGATACTAGGTATAATCATATAACATCTGCTATAGTATTAAGAAAATGAAATGCATTTTAATTCATTTGCATTTACATATTTTTATAAATTTCTTAAAATTATAATGTAATAATTAAGCTTTGCATGATTGTATAAACTTACATTAATATTATCCCATTAAAGTATTACAAGATTATCTATATAATAAAAGCTATCTATATAATAAAATAATCTGTATAATATATCAATAATAGTCACTTTTAACTAGTGCAAAGTAATATATACTATTATTACTTTGAAGTCTATTCAGCATTAGATCATTTTAAATAATAATTTAAGATTCAATTTTTTTCTTTTTTTAATTTAAAAACTTTTTATAAATAAACCCAAACACAACCAGAATTAGAGAAGTTATTTAGGTTCTTAAAAACCCCATATAAAAATTTCCAGACCAAAAATATTTTTAAATCAATAATCATCTCTTTTAAATGTAATAAAAAAAATTTCAGAACAACATTGATTCTAAAGAAAATAAAAAATATAGGAATTCAATAAAATATATGTAAATTGAAACATAATTTTGTGTGCATTTTTTTTTTTAATTAGTCTATGATGTTTTCTTGACATGTGAAATTAAATCTTATTAACTAATGTTAAAATCAACTACACTTTCCTGTAAAGTCTAAAGCAATGCTAAAAGCACAGAGGAAAATATAAGAAATGGAGAATATAGTACATTTCAATGATTACATAAATATAGATAAAAAATATTTATTACCTTTTATCTTTTTCGATTTTTTAAATATGTAGTATGCCCCAGGAAACTCTCAATATACATGTATCATCAAGTTCTCATTAATAATACTAACAGCAGAATTCTAATAGCATATGAAAACAAAATTTTATGTTTAATTAATAAATAATAGCATAATACTGAGATCCCAATGTATAACACAAATAGAGATATAGCTTTAAACATACATACAGCATACTATAATAGAATTATACTACTGAGAGTTCTATTATCGAAAAGTACACAATGTCATTTTATGATAAAATGCTTTTTTCTGTTTAGCAGAAAAATATAAATCTACCCTATATATATAAAATCCTAATGAAACGACTGATTATGTTTCATGGCGATTTCTCCTAAAATATGGAATATCATGCAGTAAAATTAACAACAAAAATCCATATTGATGTGCAGATTTCAAAACTGGTATTAGATTTTCAAAATTTGAATTAGTTTTCGAGATATTAATTTTTTTCTAAGTTTAAACACTTTTCTCTCATGATGGCAACTCATATTTTAATCATAACATACATTTTTTTTTCATTTTAGAAAAGGTTATTTTAAACTAATTTGGCGACCAGTTTGGTCTCCCTTAAATGTATGCTAAGAAATGTATCATGTTACTTTTATTCATAATTCAATTTACTTGAACAATCTTTTGCCCAGACTTAGATAAAATGTAAAACTGTCTGCAAACTCAAATAATTTCTTAAAAATTTTCTGCAGAAAAATGCCACGCCCCTCCTAAGTCCTATATCGCCGCTAACAGCAAAAGTGAAAAAGTCCTCTTTCCAATCCCTCACATTACGTTACATGCTCTCAACCCCCCCCCCACACACACACACACACACACGCACACACACTTCTCTCCAGTTTTCTGAATTAGACTTTATTGAAAAGAGGATAATGTTTACTAAGATATTAAAACCGAATTTCCCTTTCGAATGTAAAAAAGTCACTGCAAATCGCAGAGAAATGCTAAACAAGTGCATAAACATTCGCTAAAATTTCCAACCAAATAAACTTTATTTAAAAGAGATCAACATTTAACATTTACTTTTCAACACAAAATTTATTTTTAATCTGTTAAATTAATCTGCAAAGCCTAAAATAATCTGCAGCACCTGCTTCGGTGCTGCACTGTTTCTGCTACCGGCCCTGGCAAAAAAAGCATTGTACCTGCCGTTTTGGCATAAGCCCTGCACTTCCAATATTTTTAAGTTTTAAAAATATATATGCCACGGCGCTTCTTCCATGGTGATTGGCAAATAATTTCTGGATAGCTTTTCTTATCTGCAGACCTTCTCACAAGTCTGCGACGGGCCTCGCACAGATTCTCCGCCTAGGTCTTAATTTTTTTTATGAAAATTTAAAAAAAAAAAACCCATCAGAACTGTCTGCAAACTTTGAAAATTTGCTGTGAATGGTGTTCGCATGTTTGTCTATATTATCCGACTCTGCTTTCGCCAAATCGGAAGATCCTGATAGAGATATCAAGAACTCTGTATTTTTATGGTAGTGGGATGCAGTTGATAAATCGCCAAATATTTATCCCATTGCTTTTTGGTTTTTTCCGCATTTCATTAATAATATAATCCTTTCACTGATTTTATTTAAAATACAAGACTTTCAAATAAAACTGAAAAATTTAAAATTAATGACTTTCACTTTTTTTTTTTTTTTTTTTTTTTACAAAACGGAAAGAAAAATATTAGGCACAGATGTCATATACGCATCGGGGTACCTAATTGATGCCAAAATGCCGCTATTTTGCTTGACATGGTAACAGCTATTGTTGTTTATTTATTAATAAATGTTTATTTACTTTCATTTTATTTTTTAAAATTATATAAATTGTTTTGGTCTATAGTTATTAATTAAATTTTTTTATTTATTGTTATTTCATTTTAAAAATAATAGAAAATAATTTAAAAATACATATGTAACTGATATTCGAAAATGATGTTTTCGCCAAATTGTCGTTTAAAAAAATGACGCCAAACCCAGTGTGAATATGACATCTGTGCCAAATATTAAATAATGCAACAAACCATGACATTTAATTTCAACTTCCAAGCAATGTTTTAATTTACCACTCGAAAAATAAAAAAATGCTATTGGCAAGATTTGCACCTGGCTAACATAAAAGTATCAAGAATTCTTTGCGATCATGGCAACTTTTATGTAGTTTTATTCGCAAAAAAAAATGTAATTTTTTAATCAAAATGGAAACCTTTCATATGAAAAGCGAAGGGATCAGCCCATAATTGTTTATGGCAGTTACATGACTTGAATTATTATAATATAGATGAAATGATGGCAATAGAATAATATTTGGCGACTTAACACCTGTGCCTGGCTAACATTAAAGTACCAAAATGGCACCTGGAATATAACAAGTGAAGTGGTCCGCCCGGAACTATTGATGATAGTCACATGACTTAGGCTATTATTATAGAGAATGCTTTCAATTGTAAAAACAGTGCAAAGAATAACATTTCCTTATGATTAAAAATTTATCTACATGTGACTATTAAAAACAGCAAAAACTTTAAAATTACTATAAAATGAGTATGTTTTAACCCATACTCCTTTAATAGTAATTTTAAAGTTAAATTGTATTTACACATGAATATTAAAAGAGAAAGGAAACTTTAAAATAATAAATACATTAATATGCATTTAAAGCAGTAAATTGTAGTAATTATGTCACATTTAAAATGGCCAAATAATATTATTGCCAAACAATTTAAATATATCTATGCAAGATATTTATTTCATATTTTGAGATGATCTTTTTAATTAATGTTCCCAATTCTAAAACACCATGAATACTATTATTCACTTTTTAAAAACAAAAATATTTTCATGTGAATGCTAAAAAGAGAAAGAAAAGTTTAGTTAAACTTAGGTCAGATTTAAAACAATGCATTTAAACTGTCTGTATTGTATTATGTCAATCGTTTTATAACGCTGTTAAAAAATACCCGGAGGCGGCAACGACTCTGTTTACTTAATTCATTTTATTTTAGCTTCTTTTCAAATGTTTAACTGATCTTCTTTAATCAAACATAAAAACAACCATTGGATGTCTTAACAACAACTGATTCGGCCTTAAATTTTTGCAAGCAATGGGAACTGTGGGGACCTGTTTACAGTAATGGGGAACCTGTTTATAGGGAGATCGCCACAGGTTTTTTCAATATAATTCAATCTTCTCTAATTTTTTAAAAGCCGATCAAATTAGCGTGTTTTTAGATTCTGTAGTGTCTGAACAGGGGTTGGCGACCATAGCTTGCAGGGAGCAGAGCCCTCTAGTCAAAATATAAAAAAATTTAGACTGAATTGAGAATTGTAAGAAAGCTGATAAGCCTGCAAAGATAAATGATCAGAGTAAAGCATAAAAAAACTGAAAAATAACAGATTTGTATATGAATTTCAACTCTACAAAACAGCAGTTAAAAATGCCTCCATTTTGGAAAGTTATTTTTTATTTACTTCTGAGAGGAAATAAATTTAATAACTATTTTATCATATAAAAAACATAAAATAATTTTGACCTGTACCCAGGGTTCGTAAATATCATGATATTTTCGAAAATATCAAAAATATCCGATATTTTGATATATATCTGATATTTTCGATATATATCCGATATTTTCAAAATAGTCAACTTACTGCTGATAATGAATATTTTCAAGCATAGTATAAATTAGAAACTAAAACATATTGCAATTAACATACAAAACTTAAACAATAGCATTCTAAAATGCATTTCTCTTTTTTTTTTTTTTTTACTTAGAACAAAATTGAAAATGTACTATTTGAAAACAGATACAATTTGCATATATTTGCATACATTTTGCATATGTATATAAACTATAGGATTTGTATCAAGTATCGAGAAAGTTTTATATTTTATAAAATAAAATTTTAAATACAAATTAGTTTTTTTTTTTAATGGAAGAATTTTAACATAAATGTAAGCTTGTCTTATTGTTTATTCCCTAACCTGTAGTACAGTTTAGACTCAATTAAACCACAATCAGAAAATTCTTTTCTAATAAGGCTGCATATAAGATTATGTAAATTACAGTTTCTCTTTCAATGGCTGTTCTGAATTAATTGTCTCTCATAATCATTAGTTCTACATTTAAAAATAAAAGTTTCAAACATAAAGCTTAGAAAAGATATTTGTTAAAAACTTTCTTGTATTCTTTCCCTAGAAAAGTCACTGCCACAGACAAAAGTTTTTTATCTACAGAATGGCACAGTCAATAACAGTTGAAAATTTCATTTACATTTGTTTTGACTGAATAAAATATCAAAATTATCTTACACATTGATATTTTAAAAATAAATATCAAATATACAAAATATCAAACATCTTGATATTTTGAAAATAAATATCAAGAATTTGAAAATATCGAAAATATCAAACATCTTGATATTTTAAAAATAAATATCGGATATATATCAAGATATATATCATGATATATATCCATTGATATATATCAACGAACCCTGCCTGTACCAAATGAATAGATGTCAATTCAAACCAGAAAACTCTTTACAAAATAAGTTGCTGCACAAAAAAGTTAAATAGTTTGAAATAAAAATTCTGATATGGAATATTTTTTATAAAACTTGAGTAAAATTTTCTGTGGTTCTAGCGTTAAAATTTGATCATATACAAGATCTGTCCATTGCATCTGATATATTGTGATAATCTTGAAGCATACTTAAAGACTACTCTTTAACATAATAAAAGTAGCAAAATAAATATTATTTCTCATAAATCATTATTTTCATTTAAATCTCCTGTTACTTTTCATGATTTTTAGAGAACAACAACAGTTAAAAAAAAACAGAGTGATAATTACAGTTGTCATTTATTGCTTATCTGCCAGAGTACTTTCATTTTTATAACCCAAGTTACAAATTTTATTTATAGAATAGGGTGACAATCATTCATTATGAAACATCAATATCATTTCAAATTTATTTAATTTTATAAATATTAAAAAGGTAAAAATTTTTACAAACCCTCAAAATACCAATCAATATTTTAGAATCCACAACTGTATAATTTGTAGATATCTATAAACCACAGTTCAATTTAAAATGTAAATAATGAAAAATCACAGCTAATAATTAGGCTAATAGAAATTTAATATTCTGATTATTCCATTAAGTAAGAATGCCAAAGATTTCCATCATAATTTAAGAATTTTCATGTTTTTTACATCTTGTGAATCAAAATAATAATTTTAGTTAAAAATATATAATTCATACTCATAATTTTAAATCTAATTAAGATGAGTAAAATAATCAAAAACTTTCAAAACTGTAATAAATATTTTAAAAAGAGACATTAAACAATATACATTATTTTAAGAAAGCTAAATAATAAAAGTATATGATACATCAATAATTTATTTTTATTTCATTTATTACAAACATTCATAATAGACACATTTACACTTAAAATATTTTCACAATACCGTGTTAAAAACAACAAACTGGTCAAAAAGAAAAAGAAAGAAAAAAAACACCTTTATATGATTTTTAAAAACAAATTTAACCAAATATTTTTGAATAAATATCTGCATATAGCTAGACCAGCAGATGTTAACTTTTGACAAAACAATACTAAAACTGTGTTCAAATACTAAAAATACAGCAAATCAACATGTGCCCCCCCCCCCCCCCCCCTAAAGCTCAAAAACGCCTCAAAAGTAAAAGATTGTAGAAAATTGAAGATCTGCTAAAGATTTCGATTTCTAACAATTCAAGATGATCATAAAGAATATATAGTGTTCCAATTGGGATATTCGAATTAGGACTCAACAAGTAGCTATTGTAAAAACTTACACAAAATTACAGTAAAAATATTTATTTTGTCAATATAATTGCTTTTCCAAAGTATTAAGGTTTTTTGTTTTTTGTTTAATATCTATTAATAATAGCCCAATTTTCATGCATTAAATCTTTATAATAAAAATTATGTTTGTATCTATTCTGTTTTTCTCATACTCATTTTCTTAAAATTTCATAAAAATGTTATATTCAATATGTTCTAAATATATGTTTTCTTTCTATGCAAAATAGCAATTGAGGAAGCTTGCCCTATAGGTAAGGTTAGCATATTTCTTTGATATTTTATACATAAAAAATTTTTTCATAATGAAATAATTTTGAAATTCATAATGAAGAGCTGGAAAAATTTTTTCAACTGGATAAATCATATTCAAGGCTGGAGTAGCATAGGTCAGATTTATTCTAACAATGACAAAATTATATCTTGGATGAATGAAACTAGCACTACAGTTCACAGCTGTAGCCATCAAATAAGAGTGAATTATGTCACCCAGGTATCATCCGGATAGCTTAATAGGTAAAAGCATTGGCATGGCAAGCCAAAATATCCAGGTTTGATCTTTGGTCTAGACATTTTTCGCTCTGTTGGAATAAATCTCAACTGTGCTACTCCTGCCTTGAATATAATTTTGCCATTTTTTTTTTAATTTGAATTTGAATTTTTAAGTAGTGGTATATATACAAAACTGTGCTAAACAGTAAGATTAGGTCCTTTTAGAGCTAAAAACCCATGTTTGCTTTGCATACACAAAGTGTTCAACTCTTATCATTGTCCAATAGCTAATACATAAACTATCAGTTTTAATGCTACAGTTCCAATTTCAAAAAGGTTTCAAATGTTGTTCTTCATCATATCAAAAGCATTTGTGTCAAAACAGTTATTATTGTAAAAGTTATGAAATTTAAATTTGTATGCAATCCCCAAGTCCTATAAATTATATTTAGAAAACTTTCTGCATGCTCTATAACAAATAAAACTATAGAAATTTCATTTTTAAACAACCAAAACTTACCGAGATATGATACTTTGAATTTTAAGCACTTTCTGACAGAAAGGAAAAATAGGCTTTTAATGCCAGAAAATGAAAATTGCAAATTTGATTTTATAAATTTTCAGCATTTTCTGGAAAAAAGAAAAAATAATTTTTTAATGTCAGAAAATGCTGAAAATTCAAGGTATCATAACTCGATATGTTTTAATCTATCAAAAATGAAATTTGCATATTTTACTTGTTAGAATATGAAGAAATTTTTATAAATTTCTATGGACCCAGCAGGGGCGTCGCCATTTGGGAGTATGGGGGGGGGGCCTCCCCCCAATATATGTGAAGTTGGGAAATTTGAGCTTAGAGTTGGGAAATTCTAGATTTTTGAAGCATTTTCTGTTTTAAAAGTAATAGTACAAAAATTATGAAATTTTTATTGTTTTGGTGATTATTTTGAGTACTGCAACAGTAAACAAGTTAAGTTATCAAAAGAAATACAAAAAGAAATCAACCACACTCAATCTATCATTGT
This sequence comes from Maratus speciosus, assembly GCA_963932465.1. NCBI lineage: Eukaryota > Metazoa > Arthropoda > Arachnida > Araneae > Salticidae > Maratus > Maratus speciosus. The sequence continues at coordinate 455,177,441 of OZ010788.1, read as the reverse complement.
ATTTTTCAGTTCTACAAAAATATTGTACATCTACCAGACCTAAATTTCTCTACTCCTGTCCATCAATAACTGACTAACCAGCTCCTTTATTTGCTCCAAAACTTTGTTCCTTTCTCAAAAATTTCACCCTGCCTCCCCTTCTCCTCCCAAAAGAGAATCCAGCTATTTTAATCCAAAGGGATTGCAGCTTCTTTTGAAAATTGGAGATCACTTGTAGCAGAACAGAAAGGAATGTAGTAACCTACTTGAAACACAGCTATGGGCAAGATGATTTGATGAGTTTTCACAACTTTTTTGACTAATTTTGCGATTTTTGGACAATATTTTACTCATTCTCATGATTTTTTTGCCGCAAAAATTAGTTAACCCTTCGCTGTCAAGTAAAATGCGTTATATGAGCAAATGTGGATATAAGAAGTCGTTACTTTAGATAAATTTGTCACATTTTACTTTTATTTGTGTGTGGAAATATATATCAGTCCTGTTCGTTTATATTCATATGTGTTTATAAAATTTTAAATCAAAAGTCCAGTGTTCTGTGCTTAAAGCTGTTCTAAAAAGTTACTATAAATCTCATCACGAAGAAACCCTTCATTATAGGAAAAGAGTTTTTGTGCAAGATTTTGGAGCATCTAAAAATCCATTCGAGGATGAAAAAGGTAAAAAATGGACGATTTTAATTTGGAACAGAAATATGACCATGAAAGCAGTCCATCAACTGAAGAAAAAATCGGCATGCACTGTAACACTGACACGTTGCACTTGAATAAAATTTTGAAGAAATAAAGATTTCCTTACGGACAAGCTCACAAACAATTATGAATATTAGGATGTGACTGGAGAAGCTGAATTCCGAAAGCACAATAGAAACACGGTTTCACCAAAGGCAATAGATAAAAATAATAGCACAGCAAAGGACATTGATACACATAAGTTTTACAGTAAAGAATTATAAGAAATACAAGAAAATTTCGGGAATTTAGTACTAGGCTTAAATGACAATGTTCCCTATATCAAGAGAATATTGCAGCAATGCATTCCATATTTAAATTACAATTGTGCAAGGGAAAAGTTAATAATGTTTCCACCTGGATATGAGAAACCGGATGTACATGACTTGCAGAGTCAAATAGAAATAAACCAAAACCCAACTCACTTAACAAACCTTTTACTCATGCCATGAAATTCAAAGACTATTTGGGTCACGCCGTCAAACTATATACTCGTACCTTAACATTCACAGCAGCTTATCTTTATGGCGTTGCATCTAATGAAAGAATCTTTAGTCAAATAAAAATTTAAAAAATACATATTGCAAGCTACAATGAGGGATGACAGACATGACAGCCTAATGCTTTTAAAATATGAAAGTGAAATAGGGAATTTTATTAAACTAAGCGATATTATTAACAGATGGGCTTTTTTGAAAACCACAAGAATTAATATTAATTGAAAACTAGTCGGATGTGCCAATCCCAAAATTTTCTTCTACTCCATACATGTTAATGCCTCAAAATTTGCAATCACAGTGTCAAAATTAAATGACAATTCTTTGCCTATAATAACAAACTCTAAAGGTGTAGATTTGTTGAATTGTGTGCATTTAAAAAAGAGATGTAAGCATAGCATTTTTCAAACAAATCATTCAATTTTGACACCCAGCCTCTTAGATGTCTGCAACCAAAATTCCTTACTCAAAGTGCACTAAAACGATAGCTTTGGACAGTATAGACCCAAGCCTAATAAGGATCTATTTATGTGGAAGTGCTACTTGTGTGGAATATGAAGTTTGACTAAATTTCGTGCATTAGTTTTTGAGATACAGCTATCGCAAAATCGTGAAAAATGCTGCATAGCAGCGCCACCTGCTATATGATATACATAAAAAGCTAATCTGCATCAAATTATGTCAAGGTTTAACAGAATATGACGTTTGATCAAATTCCGTGCAATAGTTTTTGAAATATAATTATCGCTAAAATCATGTAAATCGTGAAAAATGCCGCATAGCAGTGCCACCTGTTGGACGATTTACACCAAAAACAAATCAGCACCAATTTTTATCAAGGTACAGTCAAACCTCGTTAACACGAACTGTTTCTGATTGCCTTGTCTAGTTGTATGTAATGTAGTTAAGTTCCGATAACACAAACTACTTTTAATACGAACAAAAAAAGTTTCCCCTTGAGTGTTCGCGTTAACGAGGTTCGACTGTATAAGTGAATCTCTAAAGTTTTATTAAATTTCGTGCATTAGTTCTTGTGTTAGAGCGCCCACAAAACTTGTATCACATATAGACAGACAGATATTTTCTAAAAACAGTCGAATTGTGTTCAGGACTTACTAAAACGTATAAATCAGTCTAAAACCGGAAGTCGAATTTTTTCACGAATCCAATACTTTCTTCTTGTAAAGATAGAAGAAAGTAAAAAGCGTATTTATTTTTTTAGTAAACAAACCCATAAGTAGAATTTTTATGTTTTCAGTTTCAGAATTTTTCTTTGGAAAGGAATTTTTTATGCAAAAGTAAAGGATTATAATTATTACACACATTGTGCATATCATTTTAGTCGAAAATTGGAGCAATTTGTTTCAAGTTGGGAAATTTCTCTTGGATTCTCCCCCCCCCCCCTCCCCCGAAAAAATATCTGTGGCTACGCCCCTTTGGACCCAGGGACTGTATACAAAAAAATTAACTTAAAAAATACTTATTTTGATGTAAATTGTTTTTGATATGATGTAGAAAAATGTTTGAAACATTTTAGCAACTGGAACTATATCACTAAAGCTAATGATTTAGGAATTAGCTAATTGACAAAGATAAGAGAGGACACTGTATATTAATGATACTTTCAGACATTCTTAGCTAACATAAAAGAATTTTTCTTTTGAAGTTTTTGTATAAAATATTTATTACAATAGTCCATTGTTATATTGTGTATGCTGGAAAACAAGAGAACAGCATCATAAAATGGAAAATTTTCATGATAATCTACAAATTAAGGTTTTATATTTGTCACTAAAACATTTGACATATTAAGATTTTTTAAATTAGATTAACAATAGAGAATATTTACTGTAATTGACACTTGTAAAAGGTTACTTAAAATTACAGTTAAAGCAGAATTTATTGTAGTTCTCGGGAGATGAAAAAAGATCATTGTATGTAAATGAGCAAGACAATAGGAGACTAATGTATTAAATTAATAAGTTCAAAGTATATCATTCTTTCTGAAATCACTCAAATATATTATTTAATAAAACATAGTAAAACAAGATCAAATTTTATTTTGATCAATTTTCTGATATAATCTAAATTAAATTTGTAATAATAAATCAGGGTTCACAAAGCTGGGCCCACTTGAAAAACCCATAATGTGGGTTTTTTTAATTTTCAGCAATATTTAAAATTTTAAACTACATATACATTTAATGAATTTAAATCATTTCAGTTAATTAAAAAATATATATAAAAACCATTGCATTAAACACCTGAAGTAAAAAAAAGTATTTTAGCAAATTGAAATATTTTACTAACATAGACATAATAAACAACATACATAGTACATAATTATAGGTAAAGATGTACATAAGAATGTGTAAGAAATTCAAATTAATTATATCCATCAAAATAAAAGACATGTATTTTTACTTTCTTCTATCTTCACAAGAAAAACATATTAGATTCGTGAAAAATTTCGACTTCCGGTTTACGATGGATTTATACGTTTTAAAAAGGTCCTGAACATGATTTAATGGTTTTTAGAAAATGTCTGTCTGTGTGTGACGAAAATTTTGTGGGTGCTCTATCTCAAGAACTAATGCACAAAATTTTACAAAACTTTAGATTCAGTTAGACCGTGATATAAACTGGTGCTGGTTAATTTTTGGTGTATATCGCACAGGCGGTGCTGCTATGCTGCTTTTTTCTCAATTTTTGCAATAGCCTTATCTTAAGAACTAATGCACTGATTTTCATCAATCTTCAGGTTCAGTTACAAGTTGACCTGTTGCTTATTAAGTTTTGGTGTATATCACCCAACAGGTGGGACTACTATGCTACATTTTTCATGATTTCAGCAATAACTCTTATCTCAAGAACTAATGTACGGAATTTAATAAAAATTTAGATTCAATTAGACCTTGATATAAACTGATGCTGATTAGTTTTTGGTGTATAATGCCCAACAGTGGTACTGTTGCACTGCATTTTGTATGATTTCCACAATCTCAAGAACTAATGCACAGATTTTCATCATTCAGATTCAGTTATACGTTGATGTAAACTGTTACTGATTAGGTTTTGGTGAAAATTGTGCAACAAATGGTGTTGGTATGCTGAATTTTTCACAATTTTCGCAAAATCTATATCTCAAAAACTAAGGCACTCAATTTAATCAAACTTAATATCCTGTTACATTTTCACATAAATAGATCCTTATTACACTTGGCTGTATATTGAACATCAGGTGATGATTTTATACTCTTTGGGTTGGAAATTTTGGCTGTGAACATCCAAGAGGGTAGGTTCCGAAATTCAGTAATTTGTTGGAAATAATGTGATACTTATATCTCCTTGTTAAATAAATCCAATTCAACGAACCTATATTTTACAATTCTCATAATAGACATAGATTGTCATTTAATTTTGTCACTGTGATAGAGAATTATAAATTAACGTGTATGAGATAGAAGAAAGTTTTGGGATTGATACATCTGACTAGTTTACCCCTTTTCTTCTTCCTTCTTATATATTTTAAATTTTAATATTCTATTCATTATTTGATTTTAAAACAAATTAACAATTTATATCTTATTTTAAGTTTAAGTTAGTTTTGTGAGAAGCACTGAAATTTAATTAATTTAAATTCATATAATTTATAATTTGTAATATAACATTACAATTATATTGTATATAAGGGAACAATATATATTCTTTTGCTGTATAGTATATAAATAATAAATGTACAATAATGTAATATCCCATACATTATACTTTTGAAAAAACCCGATTTTCCCCGGGGAAAATTGGGTTTTCATGAAAAAACCCATTTTTTGTGAACCCTGTAATAAATAGCCATAGAAATATGTATTTCATAAGAAATCAATTACAGTTAATTCAACTATTATATATCTTGGCTATGAAAATATTGAAACATTTGTTAATTTATTAAATACTAAAACATTTAAATCAACAATAAATAAAATTTTAATTTATTAACATCTGAATTTACTTAACTGTTTCAAAGGATTTGGACTAATATAAAGAAAGCAAAAACTAAAAAACTTGGTTTTACTTACTGGATTAAAATATGCATTTATTGTAAAATTCATTAATTGTAGAATTTATTGTGTTTATTTGCTTGTAATTTTTAATTGGTTAGAGATTCAGTTAATTCTAACCTTTAAAAGTATACTAAGGTTCAACAGTTTATGTTCTCCTCCAACTCCAAATGTTTTTGATGACCAAGAAGTAAGATTTCATCTTAAAGAAAATAGAAAATGTTGTTTAAGGAGATATTCCAGCAGAATACATTTTCTCTAAACAGATTGTGAAATCCCATATTAACCTATAGAGAAATTCCTATTTATAATTATTCATTATCAATACATTTTTCAAAATTTGATTTAGTTAGTCAAAAATTTCACATCTATCACTCAAATGCAGTATGGAACCTGAAAACCAGTCATTTAGAATGATATATTCAATTGACTGATTCCAGAATCTTTTCAAAAAAAAGTATCGTACAGTGCCAGTTTCATTTGTGCATTGTTTGAAACCTTACAACAAGCATGGTATAACTTGATACCAAATTCAAAGATTTGAAATAGAACCATATTTAGTTGAATGTTGGACATTTTGATTTTTATGCAGAAGAATTTTTGTTTCCAAGGGATTCCCATAAATTACATTCCTTCAAACTCTAATTAATCTTTGATCTTGTTTAGATCTCATTCTTAGATTCAGAAAATATTCCAAATTGATATATTTATTTGAATATTTAAACTTTATGAAGAGTATTTGAAAATATCAATGTCGATGTCAAAACTGTTTGACAGTGAGAAGCAAACATTGAAATTTTTTTTAGGTAATAAGTTCAATTCTTTTTTAAACTTTCCTAAATGTTAAATAGAGATGAGTTTGGGCCCTGTTTTCAAAGTCCAAGCCCAAAAAATTTTGTGTTACCAGAGCCCGAGTCTGAAACCAACAGTGCGCTGTAGAAAATTTTTAATAATATTTTAAGATTGTTCCAAAATTAATTCTCTCATTTAAAATCTCTCATTATATAGAAATGAGTATTAATCTTAATAAATACTCTTGCATGACAACGTTTAATTTCATGATTTTCATGTCCCTTAAAATCTGTTTAATACAGCAAATTTGTTATTTATACCCACCACTGGCAAAAATTTGCAACAGGTCACAATTATTATTCTTTTAAATTATCATTGTACAACGGGATTGTAAAACACTTTAAGAAACTTAGACTACATTCAATTAATTTTCTCATTTAAAATCTCTCCTTACATAGAAATAAGTATTAATCTTAGTAAATACTCCCTCATGACGACGTTTCATGATCATCATGTCCTTTAAAATCTGTTTAATACAGCAAAATCATTATTTAAACCCACCACTGGCAAAAATTTGAAACAATCACAATTCTTATTCTTTTAAATTAATATTACACAACTATGGCAGAAAGACATGAGTTCTGTTTTCAAGTAATTCTGAAAAAGAACTTCAAACAGAATGTGAAACAGACAAGGTATATCCCATGGCTTCTTTAAATTACTAACACTGACTGTGCAAATGCTTCAGAATCAGATAGAATATTTCTCTTTATATTCCTTCATCAATAACAATTCAATTCACTTTTAAACTGACTTTTACAGGATTGTAAAACACTTTAAGAAACTTAGACTACATTCTTGTTTCTCAAATAGCAATTCTTTTTTCATTTTTTTAATTTGTGAATAATTCAAATTTTCACTTTGAGTCTAAACCCAGATATTGGTATAAAAATCGAGCCCAAGCCCATTTCGAGTCTAGTCCATCTCATCTCTAATATTAACACAAAACTTCATCTGTCAGATTAAAACCTGCTCCATTAGAGTAGGCTTTAACTGCAGAAAAATTTGTATAATTTTTAGTTGAGGAAGTTTCTCTTCACAATGAAGAAAGGACTTAAGCAAAGGAATGCAAATGTTAGTTTAGTAAGGAAGCATATATTTTATAAATAGATATATTGCATAAAACGAATTAATCCTCATCATATCATAAAAAGGTAAGAAAATATAACAGGATAGATAAGTTTTTAAGTGAACTTGTAATTCACTCATCATGTTTTCAGGTTAAATGAGCACTAAATTAGATATTTATTTAACTATTACAAGAAATTTACAAAAATCTAATCAAAGGAAATTCTTGGTGAGTTTTCCTAACTAAAAATTTATAGTCTATCTTGCACCAAAACCAGTCCTTAATGTGGTTTCACTTTAAGAAGTATAATTAAACTAAGTGTTGAATTCAGGGGGTGGCCCTGGGGGAAGGGGGGGGGGATTCCCCACAGTAGCAATGAGAAGCCCCCCTCCCTGAAACTCTATAATGCCCCTCCCCCAGAGCCACAAAAATCCCTCCCGGAGAAAAGTGTGTGAATGAATTCAACAGAGATTCAACTCTAAATCCTGTTGAGCTGCTATAGATCAAAAGGCCTATTTTCATAGGAAAATTTATCATGTTTAAAGCAGAGAAATGGGGTGTAACACAGCAAATACAATAAAGAATAACTGAAATAAATTTCCCAAGAGTCAAAAGTTACCCATTTGATAGGGCAAAATCTATTTCCTATGGATTTTCCAGTGTAACTGAGCAGTTAATATGATACATAAAGTTGTAGATTTTTAATGTAGGAAAAAAGCAGACACGTGCAAACAAGTTCTTCATCTAATTAACATAGTATAATATCAATTTGTCAATAGTTGATAGAAGTAGAATCAACTATTGGCAATTCTTAAAATACTTTTTTTTAATTACATTAATTAGAGGAAATGGACGTTGCTTACTTGTGCCCCCTTTTCCAACACTTGCAGAGAATCGTTGAGCATTTCAGACCTGTTTGTAACCTTGTGCATAAAATATAATAATGAATTTCTATTTTAGAAGATATACTAGAAAATTTAAAAATATAATTGTAAGATTTAAATCGAAAGACAGGTCATAAAACTAATCTTTATGAACTTATTACAAAATTTGAGCAGTTTGGATAATTTAATTAATTAATTTTAATTAAATTAAATTTTAATTTAATTAAGTTTTAATTTAATTAAATTTTAATTTAATTATTATTTAATATAATAAAACAGTGCTTCCACCAGAGTGCCTGCAGGTGCTATAGCACCCTACCTCTTTTTTTTTTATTATTATTATTAAAATCTTTAAAAAATTAAAAAATGCTCTCCTTTAAAATTATTAGTGTTTGCATGCTTTTTAGGGTTGTCAAAATAGAACCATTATAAGAACATTCATATGTCTGCCTGTCACAGCCATTTTTATCAAAAACTATGGAACATGGAAAGTTTAAACTTGGGAGAGTTATAAAAGTTATTGAGTTGCATATTTTCAGACTATTAGCCATTCACAAATATTTTTAGAGAAAATTTAGAAAGGTTAATTAAGTAACTTGAAAAAATTTTGGGTGTGTGTCGCGTGGAGTATCATTGAAAAGGTCTCGTAGCACCAAACTTTACAATATATTTGTTTTAATTTTAGATATTATATTTTCAGAGATATCATCAAAAATGCACTGCAAAAATATGTTCACCCCCTTTATTTCCGAATCTACTAAAAATAAAATTATGAAAAAATTAGGGATAGTAGTAGCTTATTCAAACCTTGCAGGAAAACTATAGTAATTATTCTAAGTCACACAGTTTTTGAGTAATTCACATTTTTTTTGTTACACACAAACTTTACTTTGTGGGCACTAGGGCTGGACGATAGCAGAAATTTAATATTGCAATATATCAACGAGTAATATTGATATTTGTGATACATTGCGATAACTACCTTAAATTGTGCAATAATAGAAACTTTGCTAATTTCGAAACATGAATGGTATAGTAGCAGCAATTTAAGTAAAAACAGATGTAGAGAGCAACAAATCAATGTCTTATACCTATATGTTCACACAGTATCATTAAAATAAGTACACTAGAAGATATTTATAATGCAATTCTATATAATGCACAACTTCTCAGATGTAAACAATGAATTCTTAACCTCCTACATTATAAAAGATTGCTACTCTCTAGAAAACTAAATTTGATACATTAGTTCAACTTTATTTCCTTAATTCAGAACTTTTTATTGAAAAAATTGCTATTATTACATTAAACATTTTTGAAAATGAGCAATATAATGAATGATTTGGTCCAGGTATAATTGGACCATGTGTATAAAAGTAAATTTAAGAATATGGAATGGTCTATATAATGTAAAAATTTATAATCTGGGTGACAATAACTCTTGGTGACAAATAATGCAGTATAAAGATACTCTAATGTATTTTGATATGTTTCAGAGATATTTAGCCATGTTCACAAAGTAAATTTAATTAAGTGTGAAATGTGATCCATACAACTCAAAATTCTATATAATGCACAACATTGCGTTTTTTGGTTTGCGTTATAAAGATCTTCTACTGTATATATATTTATACAAAAATATTTTAGAAAAGAAGTCAATGTTTAATATATGTTTGCACTTATACCATTTGTTGCAAAGTATTTTCCTTTAAAAATAGTATGTTTCCCACTCTTCCTACTCTATATGCATTATTTATCAGTGACATTTTAACTATTTAAGTATTTTGAGAATAACTGACAAAATTATAAAATACAAACTAAAATAAAACATTCTTAAATTTAGGATGTTGACGATTTTATTAACTCAGAAAAAGAGGAAGTTCAGGAAAAACTAAAATTAATTTAATGCCACATATCATGCTAATATAATTGTTATCAAATAGGTTTCAGTGGATGATAGATGCAACAGAAATGTTGCTTTTCAATCTTTCTCTAAGAAATCAATTCATTCTTAATAGAAAAAATATCACTGTATTTATATCTTCCGACCTATTTACTACAAGAAAACAACATTGAAACCTTTTTTTAAAAAAATATAAATACTCAAATCACACTTGAGGATAGTTTTATACTAATTTAAATTTTGTGTTTTGAAAAATATTCATAGCTGAAAAATATCAAAACAGGATATATTAAATTCACTTGAGTAAACTACGCTCTAACGAAAATATGATAAACAACAAAGAAGAAAGTCAATATGAATAGGCATTACTGACTGAGAAGCTCATTTTAAAATCAATCAATCATCACAGTGAATGACTGCTTTGGCCTTGGGCTTTTCACCAACTTGGCGATAAACAAAAGGGGAAACTCTCCCATTAGCAGACTCTGATTGGTTGCTTGCAAGCTGAGCATTCCATCTGCTTAGGTATAGACTCGATGATAACGAGCTATCTTCTGTATCAAACGCGAAAATGAATAACCAATGCTCAAGCATGATTATTCATGATCTATCAATTATGTGCAGTTATTCAGATATGAGTAGGCCAATCACAGTTACAAGATAACTAAGGGCAATAAGTGTTATTCAGTATTACGCAGAGAGTTGAACGAACTCTAGGTTTACATCGAAGGGATGGATGTATTGCAATAATTAGGATAATTTCTATTGTAGATAATCAGTGGCAAGGAAGATTATCGATGTAGGTTTTCTGTTTTGAATGAGGCAGGAGGTTGAAGACATTGTAATAGAATTTTTTTTTTCTGGGTCTCTGGCAGTGAGTGCAAAATATTATTATTTTATTGAGTTTTGAGATATTTGGCGATATTTTTTTCAGTGCTCGTGTTCGTAATTGCAGTGTTTGTTAACACTGCTACTTTATTGGGATATATCAACAGAGTCAAAGTTTAGTTATTGTTATTGCAATAGTTAAGAAATATCAATATCTGTCGATATATTGATAAATAATCCAGCCCTAGTGAGCATTCAGAGGGAGAGTTGATGGATGCTCAAGGGGCCTGTCGATGCAGAACCGTCCAAAGATTGTTGATAATAATTTTTGAAAAAAATTGTTCATAACTAGACGAGATATTAATTAAAAACCTACCTACAAAAATGTGCCAATGCAATTTTGCGACTTCAAAGCATGCTTGGCATAATGCCAAGTTTTAACTTTGCTGTACGGAACCCTTTATGTGCAAATAACACTTGCACTTGACTGATTATTTTATTACACATTGCATAAGGTTTCAACTCTTTTCCCTGAAAAAGTATTATCTATCCCACAAGCATTACCACACATTCGCAAGAAGTATGCAATACTCAATTTACTATAATTAATGTATTCTATTCAATTTATTTTTAGATATCCTCTTGTATTATAAGGCCCTTATGGCTACTTTCCACTGTATGTCATAACTCCATCTATCACAGGATGTATGTATCGCTACTACTGCTATGGTGTATGGCGAGATATTTTGTTACACATTTCTAATTGTGTAAATAATATGCCCTGCTGAGATACTGAAAGGTTGGACAGGCTTGTAATAGGGAATAAACATTTTAATAAACTATTTGTGGCATCATCCACACATATATCAAAATGCACATATTCAGAATTTGCTGAATGGTATAAAAACTTTGCAAAGTAAACTTTCTGATAAAATTAATTCCATTACTTTTGAAGATAAATATTCAAAACTTTGTAAAAGCAGTCTAAATCAATCAGGGATTAAACATGAGCTAAATGTACTAGATATCACAGTTAAAAGTTTTAAACCACAAACAATATATAGCTCTATGGTTCAAAAAAAATATTTTTTTACAATGTAATAAGATCAACAAAAACGTAACATTACTATTTCGTCTTCAAGAAAAATAATTCAATTCATATGAAATCATACAACAATAATGTAAGTAGTTTTTATTTACATATTTTAATGATTTTTAGGAAGGGATGGATGGTATTATTATTTACCATCAGTAAAAAGTTGCAAGATTTCAAAAGTAACTAATTTTTTACGATACTTCTGAATAAAATCTTACATTAACATTTTTTTCTTAAGTAATTGCTTTTTTTATGCTATAGAGTAAAGGAACACTTCTTTAAATTTCCTTTTTAATAATTCTGGAAGAAGGGAGAGGAGATGGTGGTTTGTTTTATACATTCTACTTGTATCTATCGTCCTCTCTCTTCTTTTAGTATTAGAAGAAGTAACATCAAGAAATAAAATTATACATAACATTTTCTTTGAATAGTGTTACAATCTAATAGTCCATGTTTTCTCTTTTAACAGATACCAGAAAAGCAGAATATCAAGTATAACATTACTGAACTTTAGAAGACTTTTACTGTCTTAGGCTTAGCCTGCAATCAATTGCTTCCCAGGAAGGTGCTTATACCTTGGCGGGAAGACAGGTGTACTCAGTAAAGCTCTGAAGTTTATTGCAGTGGTACTGGAAAAAAAAATGGCATTTACCAAATTTTCATCTTCTTCTGGGAATACTAACAAGTCGAAGAGGTTTTGGAGCCCAATGCTGATGGCTCGGTCATCACCATTAGATGAAAAGCTGGATATATCATGCCCACCTCCCACAGCATTTTTATTCCGTCCAGTCTCTCCAGATATAGGTACTTAACCTATGAAGAGAAGAATAGGACAGACCACAGCATCCTCTACCCCACCTCATTTGTTCATTCACTTTCAATTAGTCATCAAGAAATAAATATTATTTCTGTACACTTGAGAAATATAATTCCTCTATTCTTACTAGAGGTAGATAGATGACTTACGCAAAGATGAAGATATTTAAAGATCTCCAATACTATTACCCAATATGAGTATTTTTTTTAAATGGATTCTTACCAACTTGCAATGTGGTATTTTACACTACTGATCAAAAACCTACTCACTATGACTGTGCTCAAAAGTTTCACTACATAGTTCCCAATGAAATCTTGCATATGTCAAGATCCAGATTCTTCAGTTTTAGGTTGCAGATAAAGAGTACAAATATCAGAACATTTTTAAGCTTATAATAGACAAACACACACCTTGTGTATTTTTCATCAAATTAGCACAAAGCACTCACACAGAAGTGCTTTAAAATAAACACCTCATTTCTTGAACAGGTGTTTCATCAAATATCTCTGTAAAACAATGAACATTTAAAGCAGCTTCCATCAAAAATTGCCATCATTTTTTTACATATTTGTTGCAGTAATTGGAAAAGAAAGTTTTTCCGCCTTTTCTGATTTTTTACAATGTAGAAATAGAATTAGAATATGTAAGTAATAGCAATTATTCTCTCTTAATTACTGCCATAATGTGTCATTTTAAAAAACAAGGACTTAGTATGTTTCAGTTGGAGGAGACATGAACTACAAGATTTTTAGATAGAACTAAAGACAAGATTAATAATTATTGAACTGTTTGTTGTTTTTTCTACTGAGCCATTAAATCTGATATCAATTATAAAATACCATTGGCAATGACACTATGAAATATGTCCAGTTTTTATTCTTTATTTGTCAGAACTCAGGGAAAGAGATAATGCACATGTAGCAAAACTACATAAATACTAACAGACTTGTTTCAGATATTCTGACAAAATTTAGTTAAGGACCACAATATTGTATGAATGAAGTCAAATCAATACTATACTTTGAAGCAAGCATATGAGAATATACTTACCATGTGCAACTTCTTTCCATTCTATTTTGATATCTATTAGTCTTCAGGGATGTTCAAAAGTTTAAAAACTTAGATTTTGGTCCTGCAAGAAGCCAGTAATATTTTAGCACATTCCAAATAAAAACTTTGCTATTAATACAATTTTATGTTAAAAGGAAATGTAAACAAATAATTATTTCTGAAGTGGTTTGCAGCTGTGATAATATTGTGTAAAAGAATGTCGATAACATTTAAACTAGTTTGAATTATACAGAACAAATTTTTTTGAAGATTTATGGTGATTAGTTTGCACGTTGTTATGTTGCTCTGTTTAATTCAAAAATTAATTATGTGTTTTAATTGCCTCTAAGTATATATATATATATATATATATATACAATCCTTCTACAAACTTTTTGCTTCCTTTTGTGAAAAAATATGGATTGTATACCTTTCATGGGGGATTTAATGCTTCTGTCTTGGTGCTTGCAGACAACTAAACTTTACTTTATCTCCATATCATTCAAAATAAAAAAAAAAAGGAAGAAAAAATACAACTAAAAACATCTGGATTTTATGAGACATCATTTATCAGAAGCCTCATTGTATAAGAATTTGTACAGCAAAATACACTGGCATCTGCTGCAGTTAAGGAAAATACACGCAAATATTTGCATTATTTCCTTTCTTTCTATTGAAAGGATGCAGCAGAAATCAGGTTTTTTTCCTTGTGTGTTACATACTTGTTGTTTGAAGCATACCTGTTGATGCTTCAGGACCAGACTTAAAAAAATTTTCTCAGTGTCTCACTGCCTTACACGTGCCAAAAGCACATTGTGCTTAAATCTCTCTGCAGTCTTCGGTGCTGGAGTTGTATAAAAAAACACCCATAGCGTCACTGGACACTAATAGAAACTGGCGTTTTGGGATCTTGCTTGTGCAGGAACTGTCAGCTTTGTCAAGACAGAGCAATAACAGATGCATTGCTCAATGAAAAACAAAACAAAACAGAAACACATTATAAAATAAAAAAAAGAAAAAAATGTTTGTTGAATGCAACTAAAGTTAGATTGTTTGTATATTGTTGGAGAGGAACTGTGGTTAGATTGTTCATTAATCCAATGTAAAGCTAGATCAATACTGTTTGAAGTGTTTTAGGTAATGAATTTCAGCGACTGTACAGAAATTTTAAAAAAAACAAAAAAGAAAAAAATTGTTTTCTCTTTATCACACAATTAAATGAAACTTTGTTGGGCTAAGAAATAGAAATTAATACACCAATGTTTATAATGTTGATTTCCATTATTTTAAACTTTAATATTTTAAAGTTTTATTTTATAGTTAAAATTTTATACTATTTCAAAAGCTTGTAAAACAAAAATAGAAAAAGATGGAAATATTGCTTTAAAATCAGGGTACTCTTTTAATGAATCAGTTTTTTTAAGCAATATTTTGGTTTAGTTTTATTACTAATTTGATATTTGGTTACTTTTATTTCAATAAAGAATTTAGACATTACAGTTTAATCATTATGCATGCACATGTTTTATAAGTTTAACTATGAAATGTTTTGGTCTTTAATAAATGAATACATATTTTTACTCATTCATAAATGATGCATGTTACTTGAATTTTTACACAAAACTAATTTTGAAATTAAGAGATGCATAAGAGTTTGTACTTGCTCATATTTTACACATAAATCAGAGAAAATTCATGACATGTGACTTGGAAATTTTGCAATAGCAAGTCAGCAAATTTCACAATTTTGCCCCTGTGTCTCGCCTCAAAATAAGAAAATAAAGAATTAAAATGCTTCTGCAAATATCTTATGTTATTCTTTGCTCTCCCAAGTCTCTTCAGGCTGCTAGACTCATTTATATTAGCAATAACATAAATTCACATGTAGAAATTGAATTAACTCTTTCAAGTCCTTTTTTTTTTCCTTTCAAAAAAAAAAATTTTAATTTAAAGAAGTAAAAGTACTTATCCAAATGTCACAAATATTAAGGTTTACTGAAATCTAACAAATATGACATACAGGATTCCTACACAATTCTGGTAAAAAAATTCCCTGACCTATCTCAATAAAAATTTGGTTTAATATCGTTGTAAAAATGAACAACTTTAATCTTGATAAATGCTAAAAAAGTATGTGCTGTATGAATTTCCGATTTTTAATTATTTTTTCATATTATGCTATTGTTATATAGTTTGCATAAATTTTATATAAAAATTTTAGATTGGACGAATAATTAATTCAAAATTTTTTCACTTACAAATAATGATCAAGATTCTGATGAAAAGTTGTACATCAGAAATACCCTGACTTTTCCATGATCACTTCAAATGTTTAAAAATTTCCCTGACATTTCCTGACTTTTTGTCTAAATTTTTTAATTCCCTGACTTTTCCTTGACCTGTAGGAACCCTGGGCAATACTATTATTAATATGATTAATATTTGCATACTATTATTAATATGACAACAGGCAATAAAAAAAGTTTGAAAAATGTTGCAATATTATAGCAACAGGATTAAATATAAAACACAGTTTCCATTACTTTTTTCTTCTTTTATTATAAATTATTGTTTCAGATAATAGGCCCCATTTTTAATTTTAAAAGAATGAAACACATGTTTGTAACAAACCTCAACGATGATATGTGGAGATACTTTTATTTTGTTACTAAATACTAAAATATAAACGTAGGGATAATAATAAATGTAGATATATATTACCATTACTACATGCAAATAATAACAATAATAATTGTAAAGATAGAATAATAGTAAATATAAATGCATGAACTATTTTTGGGATGCAAAATAATTAAAAGGAGAAATATCCAATTGCAAACTACAAGTATATTTACCTATAATTTATAAAAGCTGCTACTGAAAGACCCCAGCTATAGCAGCCATTAATATGAATGCAATACGTCTTTTTTTTCTCCCCTGAGTTACATTTTAATTTTTTTAACTGGCTCACATTATTATTTTTTCCCCTTTTGACCAATTTAGAGTCAACCCATCATCAACCCAGTACCAGAATTTACTGCTTCAATCTGCAGCAAACAAATATTTATTTATAACCCAACAATGCTGGATTAAGCTTACTATCATAAGACATTATAGTAACACATAAAATAAGAAAATCTATACTTGTAAAGAAAATATAATAATAAGATAAACTTAGAGACAGAGTAAAGTTTTGCTTTAAAAAAAAAAAAAAAGCCCAATATTTCTTTTTAAGCCGTTAGATCAATCTTGCGAAAACTAAAATAATCTGCAGCACCCGCTGCTATCCTGTACTGTGTTATGTGGGATCCTCAGAACAGACTGACTTGTAAAATTGTAAGTGAAATGCAAACCTTGATGCATTATATTATACAGTGAAATACATTTAACATGAAATTGAAGGGGCTGAAATTTTTTTTCATGTTAAAAGAATTTCGCGTTAAAAGATTCGTAAAAAAAGGAACAAAACTCACAAATATTTTCGACGTCATCAAATTTTATTTCAATTTCCTGTTAAACTACTAGTAGGTTGCATCCATTAGGGTAAAAAGCAAATAACAAAAATATTGTTTTTTTAGGAAAAAATCAGATATCTTTTTTTGAAGTGTCTTTTTCAGCATTCTGAGCTTGTTTGAATCAAATAAGCAAAGATGTATCCAAATCTTCGTGCTTATCGGTTCTCCATATGTTTTCTCTCTGGCTTAAACATACTGCACTTAAACCTTAACACAATGGGATCCCTGTTTTTTATTATCGTTGATAAAGTAGAATTAGTAATACCAAACTCTTTGCAGATTTCTGTTTTCGTCCTTCTTTTTCATCAACTGCATTAAGCAGCTTCATCTTCATTTGAAGCGGGATAGCAGTTTGTTTTCAGGAAATTCACTGACTTTCACCCAAAATTCAGTGGTTTTAACACAAAATTCACCAATTTCAACTCAAACTAACTAGATCGAAAGCAAATTTTTTTTTGTGTTAAGCAATTTTTGTTTCATGTTAAAAGAAAAAAAATGTATTAAATTGCATATTATACTATCCAGACTGCTATATCATTTTATGTTAACTGATTTTTCATATTAAGCGTTTTCGTGTTAAACGTATTTCACTGCATATTTATTATTTTAAATAATCATTCGACAAGGAAAAAAAAATATTTTTAAAGGTATATATAATAAATTAAAAAAGTGTTGATTCAAAGAAATTTTTGAAAACTGTAGATAAATGTAACATAGAATGAATGAGTGGAAACCACATAGAGAAAGATAATTTCGATAGCTATATTTTTTAAGATAAAGAAGGTAAAATTAACGACGATGTAATCTCTCACGATGATTTTTCCAATATTTCATAACATTTTTGACTGCTCAATTAGATCATAGTCAAAATAGTTATACAGTAGTTTTTATGGGTGTTTTTAACATAAAGTATGAAAGTTTCAAATGTTCATATTTGAAAAATGGATCATTTGTAAAATATTAATTGTATGTTATTCAGCTCAAATAGTATTAAATTCAATGTATAATTTGTACTTAACTAAAGTAGCTTTATATATAACTTTTTATTCTCAAAACTTTTTTCTCTAATAACTCATTGTATCAAAAACATTTTATAAATTTCCCAACTATGAAATGAATTTTAGATATAAGAATTCATAAAATTTTTGTTTCTTACTTGAAAAGTGAAAATATTTTATTACTACTAAATTAAAATCTTATTGTTTCCCTTTTATTAAAACAAATACATTTATTTGTGCAAAGTATAAAAAATTAAATATTTATTTACTTATTTTTTTTTTATTGGAAATACAATGTTTAGAACAGTGATTTCTAAATAGTAGTAATTTACAAGGCATACAAGAGTAAAAGTCAAAAATTTTCTCATAAATGAACTAGAGTAACATGTTTCCATTACACTTGGATAAAACGTACATAACATACATACATGATGTAACACTCACATATTCAAAACATAAATTCTCAAATTTTACATTAAAATGCATGAAAAACTTAGTGATTTAAAAAGTTAAATAAAAAGAACTATATCTAACCTAAGATGAATATTTTTTTCTTTCTTTCCAAATATGAATAAGGCAGAAGATTTTCACCCATGAAGGCATATCTATAAAATAAGTTTTTCTAGTTAGAATAATGCCTGCATAAGTTGACTAGTAATAATAGAACTATTTTTAGGTTAACTTAGACAAAAACAGTCAGCTTATAAAGGTATAAATCTTTCTTAGTACTGACTTCATGATATTGAATCAAAATGACATATACACTATAAAATAGAACTTATAGGAAAAGTCGATTCAACTTGACAAAGTTTGTTATTTGAATACACTAAAATGAAGAATAAGACTTTATACAGTCAATATTCAGATTTTTTTTTTTTTTTTATGTTACATATAACAGCTGAACTCATTTATAGAGAGTTCAGATTTAATGAGAACCTGTCTTTATTGAGCAAAAAGAAAAGAAACTGATGGACCAATATAAAAATGTGTTGAAAAAAACTCAGTTGTAAAGAAAGAAACTTAGATATAGCGAACAAAATTTTCAAATTCACAGAAAAAATTATGGTTTCTCTCTTTTTTCCTAAGAAAAATTCTTATTTCATGTATGTTCTATACTTTTAATGCAATAGAATGAAAAACCTCAAAGAGATAATTATTTATGCAGTCATTTTACTGAAATGACTTAGCTTCTTTTCCAAAAGCAAACAAATTGCAATGGTATTCACTGCTTTAATTCATTAACTAAGAAAAGAAGTACATAATGGTACATGACAAAAAATAAATAAATAAAAATCCTAAAAGTGATTACTTAAAAAAAACATATAAAATGAATAGATAAATGATAAGCATTATTCATTTGACTATCATCCTTTCATAGAATTATTTTCTTACAAATTTAGAATTAAAAAATTATTAAATTGAATGTTAAGCTGTTGTAGGTAATTTGATTTCACTCTTTTAATCAAGAAATATTAAAGTGCATCTATCAGAGAAATCATTCTATAACTTTTAATAATTCATCTCAAATTATGATTCGTTATATAAATCTTAAACTTGATTATAATAAGAACTCTATTATAACGAGCAAATGCAGTAGTCAATTCATCTTCATTATAAGTTAATTCAGCTGTATTTTGGATTTGCCAGAATTAATTAACAGGTGCGGGATCAAAAGTATGACACTCTCAGACTTATTCATTTTATTAAAAAATAACTTGAAGCCTTTTTAAAATTGGAAATCACTGTTCTAATATTCATATAAAAATAATAAATCAAAATTTCGACAATGCACATCGACTTTGCTAGATTTTATACATAAATGTCAGGACTGGCTCCAGACTCAGGCATACTAAGCCAGGGGCATGCACAGGGGAACAAGGGGTACAGTTGTATTCCAGCCCCAAGCTGAAAAGCATCCCATGAGAAGCCGATTTCATATTAAATATATTTATATAGGACCCATCCTATATCTGTACTGGGGCTCACAATTTCTGTGCACACCCCTGCACTAGGCCCAATCTAGTGGTGCCTTACAATGGTCCTAACAAAGTTTGTTTTTTCCTGTATATTTTTCAAGGATGTAAAAGGGTGCCAATGAAGGAAACTGCCTAGGAGTGCCATATACTCTTGAGTCAGTCCTGATAAATGTAAACAAATATAAAATGAAATAATTTCTTGCTTTTCTAAATGATAATACTTAATTTGTTATTTATGAACTTTAATAACAAAAACATAAAGTTTTTCCTAAATCGACATTATAACTAATTTGCAAACTAAGCTCACTGATTCAAATTTAGCAACTTTTAATTCTAACATTCATAATTCAATTCATCCGAAAGTGTCATAGTGAATTTATTTACATAACCTATAGTTTCATTCGCTGGTGTGATAAAAGAGAAAACGACATTCCACAATTTTTCCATTATATGTAGAAAATAAACTTTTATAGTTCATGTTACTGTACTTTTGGCTTTTCATTTGTGTGCTCTGTACTCTGCTAGACAGCCTTTGTTAATTGATTTCAACTTTTTCTCCCTTTTCTCACGACGCACATTGTGTTATTTTGCCAACGTGTTCTCAACAACAATATTTAGCTTGTCTGTAGCCAACATATATACATATATAAACAATATAAAATGTTATTTCTTACCCTTTTTTAATTTTGAAATGTTGCTAATTATGCTGACTATTTTCTTAAAAAAATTTTTCACATCTGTGAAAAAGTTGTTATATAATTTCTGTTCTTTGTTTTTTGTTCAGCTACTGTTATACTTGTAAAAAAAAAAAAAAAGAAAGAAAATAAATATAATATGTTGAATTTTAACATATTTCTATGAACATATATATGCAATACTGAGTAGGCCTATGATCAAAATTAATTAGAGATGCATATAAAATATATTTTAAAACAAAACCTGGCATGTTTGTCTACAAGAAACAAAGTTTAGATTGATAAGATTCATAATTTATAACAAAATTTATAATCATCTATTTCATATCAAATTATTAAATAAATAATTTCAATTATATCTATGCAACTTAAAAGAGCAGGTTAAATATGTAATGTTATTTTATATCATCTAATAAAACAATGTTCATTCAGAATAAGTTAGTATGTTGTTTCATCTCAGTCTAATTACATTCTTCAAAACATCTGAAATTTACTGGATATTTATACCCTAAAAATTTAAAACCATAATGCCAAAGAATACTTTTAATTTTTTTAATGAAAACCATCATTCAACATTCACTTAACAGAAATAACAATAAGAAATTAAAATCTGAATATATATGTGTATATATATATATATATATATATATATATATATATCTGAATAAATATATATATATATATATATATTACAAATTGCTTGGTTGATATTTTTTGTATTTTCAACTATGATACAGTAGACTCACTCAAATCTACACAGCTTGGGATCAGAGGTTATGCAGATTTTAGAATTTTGTGGATTTCTGGTCATTGCTTTGTTTACATTTTTAAAGCAGTAATTTTATTTTAATTGTAATTTGAATGTAATAATGCAATAAAAATTATAATGAATGCTTGCAATATAGTAAAATATTAAAATAATTAAGTAAAAAAAAACACTAACATCATAAAAAGTAAGATAGTTTTAAAAATGATTAAATTATTAAAAGTAAAGGTCAAGTTAATATTTTATTAATGTATTATTAAACGTGCATAATAAAGATGAGATACATTTTCCTTAAATTATTCAGTGAACTTTCCTGATAAAGGAACCCTATTAATTCACATCAAAATCATAAAGTAAGGAAGTTTTAATTCAGGTTTAGCCAGTCTTAATTAATAACTAAAAAGCTTAATTAATACATAAATATATTTGGTAAAAAGATTGTGATTACCAGTAATATCAGCAATATTTTGATATTTTTCACCAATAAATTTGTACTTCCTTCAGGAAAATTCATGAGTTCAGTCATATTATTGAGAATTACTTATTAAAAATACATACGGAATGATATAAAACTAAAAAATTCTGTAATTTTGCCCCTACATCTGAATTGAGTGTTATTGTTTACATCAGTGATTGTGGATTTGAGAGAGTCTACTGTATACATTTTAAGAACTTAGTTTGTTTTTTAAAAGATCTTATTCTTTTTTTTATTATTATTAATATCATAATCAAGACAGTTAGAAAATAAGAATTTAAAGTCAGTTTTCAACAAAAAATATTTCTTCAACTTCATAAATAATAAAGTTACTATTAAGATATAATAACATTCCCATTCTATGTATTGAAAGCTTTTAAAAATTGCATTCTATAAAATAGAATTATTTCTTCAATAAATGTAAAGTAGAAGGAAAAGCTAAACATTAAACTTCGAAAGATGCTGCTTTTTCCAATTTCAAATACACATTATTGTTATTATTATTATTTTATACATATACAGTGAAATACGTTTAACATGAAAAATCAGTTAACATGAAATGATATAGCGGTTTGGACAGTATACGATGTAAATTTAATACATTTTTGTTTTTTTAACATGAAACAAAAATCGTTTAACATGGAAAAAATTCACTTTTGAGCTAGTTAGTTTAAGTTGAAATTGGTGAATTTTGTGTTAAAACCACTGAATTTTGGGTGAAAATTTCGTGTTTTTTGTAAATTAGCTTATGTTTTATGAGCACAATCAAGAAATCGGTGCAAAAACAAACTGCTATTTTGCTTCAAACGAAGCTGAAGCTGCTTAATACAATTGATGAAAAAGAAGGACGAAAACAGAAATCTGCAAAGAGTTTTGCATTGCCAATTCTACATTATCAACAATTATAAAAAAAAAAAAAAAAAAAAAAAAAAACAGGGATCCCATTACGTTAATGTTTGAACACAGTATATTTAAGCCTGGGAGAAAACGTATGAGAAATGCCAAGCATGAAGATTTAGAGACAGCTTTGCTTATATGATTCAAACAAGCTAGATCTCAGAATGTTGAAGAAGACACTTCAAAAAAAATATCTGATTTTTTCCCCAAAAAACAATATTTTGTTCACTTGCTTTTCATCCTAATGGATGCAACTTACTAGTAGTTTAACAGGAAATCAAAATAAATTTGATGACGTCGAAAATATTTGTGAGAGTTTTGTTCTTTTTTTAAGAATTCTTTTAACACAAAAAATTTTTTCGGTCTCCTTAGTTTCATATTAAACGTATTTCACTGTATATAAATCATTTCTTTACTACATTAAAAATATTTCAAACAGAAATTAATACAGCACAGTTACTCTGCTTGGAATATTTTAAGCCCAATTCTGCTGCATATTTAATATTACGTCGTACTTACTGAAGATAATGAACTCTATCATAATACATGAATATTTCTTAAAAATTAAATGAAACAAAATCATTTGAGGAATTTTGAATGGTGATACAAGTTCATACAAGTTGGTTTTGCAGAAAATAAAGACTTAAAAGAGAAAGAAAAAAATGAACTATGTGGTAGGATTCAGTTATATAAGAAAGTTATGTCATTTACACACAACCAAATTAAATATGAGGTTACTTAGATTATTAGTAACTTTTTAAAATTTTTTGACATAACCTCTCACTAACGATTTTTTTTTTTTTTTTTTTTTTTTTTTTTTTTTTGAAAAAACATTCTTTAGATTGATGAAATTAAAAGTCTATTCTACATTAAATATAAAAGTATAATTTATATCACACATTAAACTTTTACATTTAACAGGTACCAGTCAAAACAAAGTTTAGTTGAAAACCCATTTTAAAACACTCTTTTATGATTTATTAGGAGTTTCATACAGGGTTAGAAATTAAGAACCTAACTAAGAGATCAAATGACGCCTACATTTTTTTTTTTTTTTTTTTTTTTTTTTTTTTCTAGGTGCCAAACTGCATTTTATGGTTGCAATTTTATACTATATATTTTCTCATTTTCTTCGCAACCATTTTAATAATAATATTGTTTAATTTTTATGTGTTAAGGGCAAGGAGGGTGTACTGTATAAAAACTTTATTACTGTGTTAATCACTAAAACAAAATAAAAGCTGATTTTCTTTAAAAGTGTAAAACCTGATTGAATTTGGATTCTAGAAAAATGTTTATTTTATTTTTTTTATAAAACTAATATGCATACAAAACAAATTATCAAGCAGTTATGTCAACAGAAAGAAAATTTGTACTTTTAGATATAATTACGAATAAGCCTAATAAAAAAAAATAAAATAAATCCTGCGACTAAAAGTACATTAGAAAATAAAAAATTAGCAAATAAATGAACATCTGGATACCAATTATGGTGTTGTATTTAAAAATATTCACAAATCCTACATAAATATTTTTTTGGAGGGACGATGTAATAAATTTTAAAACATTCTTGATACAGTATCTTATTTCAGGAACATATAAGGAAGGAGACATGCATAATAAAAAAAAAAACTTGCATATTTAAAAAATGAAAATAGAATTTTATCATCCAATATTTATTTTAGACACTCTTACAGCCATTACTTTGAAAAACTGAAATCAAGATATTTAGTTTTTAAAATCGGGTCTCCTAACTCGACCATGAGTTAATATTGGAGAAAAACTTATACTAAAGAACAAAAGAGAGCGGTTGTTAAACAAAAGTTGAAGTGAAAGAAAGTTATATGTCAAATTTGATGATCAAGCATAATTTTGTGGTCATGGAATGCAATAATTTAGTTGCATTTGATGACTAACAACCGCTAATTTGTAAGCCTGGTTTTATATGAGATACAGATGAGCAAGAACATAGGCCACTTATATTCTGAATCAGCAATTCCCAAACATTACTGTTCTGCAACCCATTTTGAGGTTTTTCACTACCAACCTAATATGTAGGTATGTAAAGGCTTTTGTTTAATTTTTCATGTGAAAAAAGTGAGCTTTCATACCGAGGTTGCCTTTTGTACATGAAAATGACATACATGTGTCACAAACATAAACAAACAAAAGCATATACAAGTATACATAAATACAGTAACAGGTATTCCAAATGTGAATAATCATATTAATAACAATGCAATATAATTATAAAACAAAGCTCTTTTACTATGTACTGAAAAATATATTTATAAAAAGTTTTAAAATATAGTTTAAAAGTCAATGTCTCTAATGAGAGAGTCTACATGTTGGTTGAAACAAGTTAATTCTAGTCTCCAGTTACTCTCTAATTAATGTTTAATATATAGATATATGTATATATATATATATAAAAGACTGTCTTTTAACACATTTATCTAAATTTATAACACAATTTTTTACTTTAAAGATTTAATATATTGTGTTTGTTATAGTTTTACAATGAATAAAATTAATAATACATTTTTCAAAAACTTATCGGCCACTCTCCAAACCATACTGTGGGAACTGCTACTTTAAATGATTCATTTATCAACCAGTGTTTCTGCAGATGCACTTGCAGATTACATTTAAAAAATGTAAAAAATTGGAGAATTGGTCTTATTTGAATGCATATTTTCTAAACTTTTACACTTTTTTACTTTCCCATTGGTTACTTTTAGTAAAACAAAATCTGCCACAAAACAATGCAATTTAAGACCAAAAATAGATAGTCAGAACATGCTTATGTTTTTGTTTTTTTTTTTTTGTTTTTTTTCCCCCTTTGTTTTATGCACCCTGAATTTTCCACAAGCCAAGCTTTAAACGTTTTAGATAGATATGCAGCTAGTAACCAAAAAGAAATGAATTTAACAAATGGCAAATAAGCTTAAAGAAATGGATTAATTTTCAATTAGTCAGAAAATTAACAAATACAAGTAAAGTATGTAACATATTGTTCTTTTACCTTTTTAATCTATGTTAATTCTTTTTACCAGCTGTAAATAAACGCTAAAACAGTCACAGGGTTCATACAGAGTTGCGAAGAAAAAATCCAAGGAGTACCCAAAAAATCTAAGGAGTCCAAAAAATTTTAAGGATTTGCCTTTTTTTTTTTTTTTTTTTTTTTTTTTTTTGGTCGCTGTTTTTATGTTCTGCATCGTTATGTGGTATGCACACTCCAATTTTTAATGCCCAATTTGGAGAGAAAAACATTTCAAAAACAAATTTTACTCTATTAGAATCTAACTGTTAGTGCTGAAATTGCAGAGCATTCACAATCAGTGTTGATTACAGAGGGTGGCCCGGGGGGGGGGGGGAGACATTCCCCCGGAGCAATGAGGTGTCTCCCCAGGAAGATTTGAGATTTTGTGTTTTCGATGTCAAAAAGTGCAATCCCCCCCCCCCCCCAGAACTCTATAATGTCCCCTCCCCCCGGAGCCACAGAAATCCCTCCCGGAGAAAGGTGTCTGAATTCAACACTGTTCACAATATATTGCTTATTGATTTCGTAAGTTTAAATACAAAATTGACAATCTATTTTTTTATGCAGTGACCAATGGTCATATCACAGGGGTGATTCTGAGTAAAAAAATAAAAAAAAAAAATACTGAAATTCACAGCAAATCTAAAAAGTTACACCAGAGAAGGGGAGTGGAGGGGGAAATCCACTCCCGACGCTAGCTATGCGTTTTCTCGGTGGCTCTTTCACGAAATTTGTGGGTTTTTTCACGATCTTTTGACGAAATTTGTGGGGTTTTTTCGCGATCTTTTGACGAAATTTGTGGGGTTTTTTCGCGATCTTTTGACGAAATTTGCCGTTTTTTCGCGATATTTTGACGAAATTTACCTTTTTTCGCGATCTTTTGACGAAATTTGTCGTTTTTTCGCGATCTTTTGATGAAATTTGCCGTTTTTACGCGATCTTTTGACAACATTTTTGGGTTTTCGTGATCGTTCGACGAAACTTGTGGTTTTTTCGCGATCTTTTGATGAAATTTGTGGGGTTTTTTCGCGATCTTTCGACGAAATTTGCGGGGGGTTTTGTGATTATTTGACGAAATTTGCGTTTTTCCCGCGATCCTTTGACGAAATTGGCGATTTTTCTGCAAACGATTGGCAAAATTTATTTTTTTTCGGCGACCATATGACCGAATTTTCGGATTGGTGACCGATTTTTTAAAATTTCCGGAAATGAATGCCTTACATTTTCGGAAAATTCGGACTAGAATCACCCCTAGGTCATATAAATAGAAATTAGTCAAACCCCAAACACTGATTATGTATATAACATACATGATACATCTTAAAGAAAATTTTAATACGAAAAAAAAATGCTAATTGCTACATATTAAAGAAAATTTTAAAAGGCAAAAAAAAAAAAAAAGAATGCTAAATGCAATATACAGAAAAAATATAACAAGTTTTGAATTTATTCTTTTAGAACAACGGTAATCGCTTTCTTTAAAAAGGTGAAATTTTGACGAACGCATTATTTTCGCGATCATATGATGAAATTAGCGTTTTTTTGCGACCTTATGGGAAAATTCGCTTTTTTCGGGATCTTTTAATGGAATTCGCGTTTTATTTCGATTGTTTAACGAATCTGACGTTTTTTTCGCGATCTTTTGATGGAAACCGCGTGTTTTTCGCGATCCTTTGACGAAATTCGCGTTTTTCGCGATCTTCTAATGAAATTCGCGTTTTTATTGCGATCGTTTGACGAAACTAACGCTTTTTTCGCGATCTTTTGATAGAAACCGTGTATTTTTCGCGATCCTTTGAGGAAATTCGCGTATTTTTCGCGATCTTTTGAGGAAATTCGCGTGTTTTTCGCGATCTTTTAAGGAGATTCGCGTGTTTATCGCGATCTTTTAAGGAAATTCGCGTGTTTTTCGCGATCTTTTCAGGAAATCTGCTTTTTTTCTCGATCTTTAACGAAATTCGCGTTTTTTCGTGATCCTTTGAGTAAATTTGCGTTTTTTTGCTCTCTTTTGAGAAATTCGCGTCTTTTTAAGAAATCCGCGTCTTTTTAATAAATCCGAGTTTTCCCGCGATCTGTTGGAGAAATTCGCGTTTTTTCACGATCCTTTGACAAAATTTACGAATTTTTCCCGCGATCGATTGACGAAATCTGACGGTATTTTTCCGAGATTTTTGGCTAAATGCCAAACATCGATAAAATTTAAAATAAAGGTCGGCTAACAGTGTAAAAAAAAACGGACTTTACGAACCTAGTGGGAGCCCTGCTATTAAGATTACCCTACCCAATGAATGTTGTGCTTCAGATGAATGACGTGCATAAAGGATTTACCGTGCGTTTTTCAATCACGATTTTTTTTCCCTCGGCAGCAATATCGCTTGCGTTTGAAACCGCAATACAATATAAGGAGTTCCTAAGTAGTGGTTTGCTTATCTAAGTAGTTCTAAGTACTACTTGGGAATGCTTTCATTTCTAAGGAGTTTCTAAGGAGTCTAAGTAGTCTGTGCGAACCCTGCAGTCATAATTCAATTTTAGCGCTATCACTCATTTTTATTGATCAGTTCTGATAATTCTTCGTATTGTATTGCAATTGTTTGTCCCTTTTTAAATAAAGTCTCATAACATGTCCACATTAATGTAAACTTTCTCTATGGCAGAATCTGTAATTTTGAAAATACCTCAATGCATACTGCTCAATAGACAGAATGCCTCTCAAATACTTATCATTCTTCTTTTTTCAAAACGTGAGAGAAAAACAGAGAAATAGAAATTAAATTATACCTTTAATTACAAAAACTAAACTGGCTTTCTCCATGAAATAAATGAAAATGGAATATGTACATTCGTAGAAAAAAAAAAAGTAAACACCCCCTACTAACTCCTCAACAAATTATCATAGACGAAAGTTACTGGTACCGAACAATTGGAAATAAAGTCTACTTTTAAATGATGTATACAAAATTTGCTTAGGGGGCCATCTACATATTAAAACAAATCCAAACTTCATTTTTTTCAATGGCAATACCCAATTTTAACACGATATTTCAAATCTTTGGTTCAAACTATGCCTAGATACCCAAATTTCAAGTCATTCGAATAATAAGTTTTTGAATTATAAACATTCAAAATTGAGTGCTTCTAATGTTAAATTACATTTTCATATTTTTATTTATATCTCCTGAAATTATGCTCCTAATATGTTAACTTTTTGTGCAACAATAACACTAATATACTCAAACATAAATATGTTGAATTTGCAATTTTTATAATTTTATTATATGAATTATGAAATTAATATTCGAAAAAATTAAGAGTTGCAACTACAATTTATTTGATGTATTTAGATTTATTACGTCTTGCTTTATGGAAATCCAAAATTTCACATTTTTCTTCCAAGTAGTTTTCAAATTATGCTTAAAAAACGGCGAAATGATGGTTTAAGGGGCTGTCTATGATAGAAGTGACTAGATATTTTGGAATTTCTTCTGCTGTCCTGTAATCTAGCAGGCTTCATTGACTGCTTGAGTGGTGCTTAGATGCCTTGATCAAGAAGGTGGCTCTCTCGGTTAACAATCGAGTACCGAACTTCAATTTGGATACAGCCCTTAAAATACTCTCGTTTTAAAATAATTAATTTCTCAGAAACTTATGGTACGAATTGCATAAAAATTTGTTTTTAGACTCATTGAAAGGTGTAGAGTTCATTTATGCTGTCAGAATTGTATACTGCTATTGAAAAAAACAAAGTTATGGTTTGTTTTAATATGTAGATGGCCCTCTAAGCAAATTTTATATACATTATTTAAAAGTAGACTTTATTTCCAATTGTTTGGTACCAGTAACATTCTTCTACGATAAATTGTTGAGGAGTTAGTAGGGGGTGTTTACTTTTTTTTCCCACGACTGTACAGCATAAATATGTTGCAAATTACAGCAAACACATCATTATTGGCCCTAATTCACATTGTTTGTCAACAGATTCTATTTACCACACGTCAACGGGAAAGTAAACAAACATCTAATTTTTTTTCTGAAAAGAATATAATTATCAATAACTAATCATAAGGAAGTCATATTTTATAATTAATAAAGAAAAATGAAGACAGTTTGCTAAAGGTATAAATCAAATATATCTGATGAACTTACATGATTGAAGTACAAGTACATAGATTAATTTTTCAAAATAAATATTATTTTGAATGGTTTGACTATTTAAGATTTTACCCCCCCCCCCTTTTTTTTTAAAAAAAAAAAAAGCTCCAAGTTAAATATATGCACGTCAAATTGATCTTTGCTCCAGAAATACATTTCCAAAAATGCATCACTGAACCCAACAGTGTTGCATAAATAGAACAAAATATTCTATTCCAAAAACAACTTTATGGAAACTTCCTTTCTCTTTTAAGACAATTTAAAGAACTTCATTTACATGACTTTCAGATCCTTATAATAAAAGTTCGCCTTTGATTTGATGGCTCTTCTACACAGCGATTCAGAAACAAGCATCGAAGGATTTGAGTAGACAAAATGTCTGATTATTAAATTTTCCAAACATCCCACAGACCATATGCTTCCAATATTTTCTTTGCATTTTTGCATTAATCCAGAGATTGCATTAAAAAGTCCAAAATTGCATTAAAAAAGGTAGAATTCCTCCTTTAGGAGGAACTCTTTCATCCCTGTATCTTATTGCTAACAAGACAATCCCCTTTTATAAAAAGAAACTTACAATGTTTTCATATGAATTGAATATTTCCAACTGAGCAAAAAAATGGCCAAGCCAGAACTCGAACCCAGATCCTTGGCTTACATTGCCAATACTCTACTGTTTTAAAGTACCTAGGCTGACAAACGGCGAGCATATTTCGCTCAAATAACCTTATTTTTAATAACATCTGGTCTGCCATGTAGACAGCTCAACAGAATAAACTGCAGGTAAAGAAACTTCATATAAATGATGGGTACATAGATATACTATTATTTTTAACACAAACATACTAATTGGCAAAGTTATCATGGGAATTGAATATTTCCAACTGAGCAAAAAAATGGCCAAGCCAGGACTCGAACCCAGATCCTTGGCTTACATTGCCAATACTCTACTGTTTTAAACTACCTAGGCTGACAAACGGCGAGCATATTTCGCTCAAATAACCTTATTTTTAATAACATCTGGTCTGCCATGTAGACAGCTCAACAGAATAAACTGCAGGTAAAGAAACTTCATATAAATGATGGGTACATAGATATACTATTATTTTTAACACAAACATACTAATTGGCAAAGTTATCATAGGAATTGAATATTTCCAACTGAGCAAAAAAATGGCCAAGCCAGGACTCGAACCCAGATCCTTGGCTTACATTGCCAATACTTTACTGTTTTAAACTACCTAGGCTGACAAACGGCGAGCATATTTCGCTCAAATAACCTTATTTTTAATAACATCTGGTCTGCCATGTAGACAGCTCAACAGAATAAACTGCAGGTAAAGAAACTTCATATAAATGATGGGTACATAGATATACTATTATTTTTAAGACAAACATACTAATTGGCAAAGTTATCATAGGAATTGAATATTTCCAACTGAGCAAAAAAATGGCCAAGCCAGGACTCGAACCCAGATCCTTGGCTTACATTGCCAATACTCTACTGTTTTAAACTACCTAGGCTGACAAACGGCGAGCATATTTCGCTCAAATAACCTTATTTTTAATAACATCTGGTCTGCCATGTAGACAGCTCAACAGAATAAACTGCAGGTAAAGAAACTTCATATAAATGATGGGTACATAGATATACTATTATTTTTAACACAAACATACTAATTGGCAAAGTTATCATAGGAATTGAATATTTCCAACTGAGCAAAAAAATGGCCAAGCCAGGACTCGAACCCAGATCCTTGGCTTACATTGCCAATACTCTACTGTTTTAAACTACCTAGGCTGACAAACGGCGAGCATATTTTGCTCAAATAACCTTATTTTTAATAACATCTGGCCTGCCATGTAGACAGCTCAACAGAATAAACTGCAGGTAAAGAAACTTCATATAAATGATGGGTACATAGATATACTATTATTTTTAACACAAACATACTAATTGGCAAAGTTATCATGGGAGTTGAATATTTCCAACTGAGCAAAAAAATGGCCAAGCCAGGACTCGAACCCAGATCCTTGGCTTACATTGCCAATACTCTACTGTTTTAAACTACCTAGGCTGACAAACGGCGAGCATATTTCGCTCAAATAACCTTATTTTTAATAACATCTGGTCTGCCATGTAGACAGCTCAACAGAATAAACTGCAGGTAAAGAAACTTCATATAAATGATGGGTACATAGATATACTATTATTTTTAACACAAACATACTAATTGGCAAAGTTATCATAGGAATTGAATATTTCCAACTGAGCAAAAAAATGGCCAAGCCAGGACTCGAACCCAGATCCTTGGCTTACATTGCCAATACTTTACTGTTTTAAACTACCTAGGCTGACAAACGGCGAGCATATTTCGCTCAAATAACCTTATTTTTAATAACATCTGGTCTGCCATGTAGACAGCTCAACAGAATAAACTGCAGGTAAAGAAACTTCATATAAATGATGGGTACATAGATATACTATTATTTTTAAGACAAACATACTAATTGGCAAAGTTATCATAGGAATTGAATATTTCCAACTGAGCAAAAAAATGGCCAAGCCAGGACTCGAACCCAGATCCTTGGCTTACATTGCCAATACTCTACTGTTTTAAACTACCTAGGCTGACAAACGGCGAGCATATTTCGCTCAAATAACCTTATTTTTAATAACATCTGGTCTGCCATGTAGACAGCTCAACAGAATAAACTGCAGGTAAAGAAACTTCATATAAATGATGGGTACATAGATATACTATTATTTTTAACACAAACATACTAATTGGCAAAGTTATCATAGGAATTGAATATTTCCAACTGAGCAAAAAAATGGCCAAGCCAGGACTCGAACCCAGATCCTTGGCTTACATTGCCAATACTCTACTGTTTTAAACTACCTAGGCTGACAAACGGCGAGCATATTTCGCTCAAATAACCTTATTTTTAATAGCATCTGGTCTGCCATGTAGACAGCTCAACAGAATAAACTGCAGGTAAAGAAACTTCATATAAATGATGGGTACATAGATATACTATTATTTTTAACACAAACATACTAATTGGCAAAGTTATCATAGGAATTGAATATTTCCAACTGAGCAAAAAAATGGCCAAGCCAGGACTCGAACCCAGATCCTTGGCTTACATTGCCAATACTCTACTGTTTTAAACTACCTAGGCTGACAAACGGCGAGCATATTTCGCTCAAATAACCTTATTTTTAATAACATCTGGTCTGCCATGTAGACAGCTCAACAGAATAAACTGCAGGTAAAGAAACTTCATATAAATGATGGGTACATAGATATACTATTATTTTTAACACAAACATACTAATTGGCAAAGTTATCATAGGAATTGAATATTTCCAACTGAGCAAAAAAATGGCCAAGCCAGGACTCGAACCCAGATCCTTGGCTTACATTGCCAATACTTTACTGTTTTAAACTACCTAGGCTGACAAACGGCGAGCATATTTCGCTCAAATAACCTTATTTTTAATAACATCTGGTCTGCCATGTAGACAGCTCAACAGAATAAACTGCAGGTAAAGAAACTTCATATAAATGATGGGTACATAGATATACTATTATTTTTAAGACAAACATACTAATTGGCAAAGTTATCATAGGAATTGAATATTTCCAACTGAGCAAAAAAATGGCCAATCCAGGACTCGAACCCAGATCCTTGGCTTACATTGCCAATACTCTACTGTTTTAAACTACCTAGGCTGACAAACGGCGAGCATATTTCGCTCAAATAACCTTATTTTTAATAACATCTGGTCTGCCATGTAGACAGCTCAACAGAATAAACTGCAGGTAAAGAAACTTCATATAAATGATGGGTACATAGATATACTATTATTTTTAACACAAACATACTAATTGGCAAAGTTATCATAGGAATTGAATACTTCCAACTGAGCAAAAAAATGGCCAAGCCAGGACTCAAACCCAGATCCTTGGCTTACATTGCCAATACTCTACTGTTTTAAACTACCTAGGCTGACAAACGGCGAGCATATTTCGCTCAAATAACCTTATTTTTAATAACATCTGGTCTGCCATGTAGACAGCTCAACAGAATAAACTGCAGGTAAAGAAACTTCATATAAATGATGGGTACATAGATATACTATTATTTTTAACACAAACATACTAATTGGCAAAGTTATCATAGGAATTGAATATTTCCAACTGAGCAAAAAAATGGCCAAGCCAGGACTCGAACCCAGATCCTTGGCTTACATTGCCAATACTCTACTGTTTTAAACTACCTAGGCTGACAAACGGCGAGCATATTTCGCTCAAATAACCTTATTTTTAATAACATCTGGTCTGCCATGTAGACAGCTCAACAGAATAAACTGCAGGTAAAGAAACTTCATATAAATGATGGGTACATAGATATACTATTATTTTTAAGACAAACATACTAATTGGCAAAGTTATCATAGGAATTGAATATTTCCAACTGAGCAAAAAAATGGCCAAGCCAGGACTCGAACCCAGATCCTTGGCTTACATTGCCAATGCTCTACTGTTTTAAACTACCTAGGCTGACAAACGGCGAGCATATTTTGCTCAAATAACCTTATTTTTAATAACATCTGGTCTGCCATGTAGACAGCTCAACAGAATAAACTGCAGGTAAAGAAACTTCATATAAATGATGGGTACATAGATATACTATTATTTTTAACACAAACATACTAATTGGCAAAGTTATCATAGGAATTGAATATTTCCAACTGAGCAAAAAAATGGCCAAGCCAGGACTCGAACCCAGATCCTTGGCTTACATTGCCAATACTCTACTGTTTTAAACTACCTAGGCTGACAAACGGCGAGCATATTTCGCTCAAATAACCTTATTTTTAATAACATCTGGTCTGCCATGTAGACAGCTCAACAGAATAAACTGCAGGTAAAGAAACTTCATATAAATGATGGGTACATAGATATACTATTATTTTTAACACAAACATACTAATTGGCAAAGTTATCATAGGAATTGAATATTTCCAACTGAGCAAAAAAATGGCCAAGCCAGGACTCGAACCCAGATCCTTGGCTTACATTGCCAATACTCTACTGTTTTAAACTACCCAGGCTGACAAACGGCGAGCATATTTCGCTCAAATAACCTTATTTTTAATAACATCTGGTCTGCCATGTAGACAGCTCAACAGAATAAACTGCAGGTAAAGAAACTTCATATAAATGATGGGTACATAGATATACTATTATTTTTAACACAAACATACTAATTGGCAAAGTTATCATAGGAATTGAATATTTCCAACTGAGCGAAAAAATGGCCAAGCCAGGACTCGAACCCAGATCCTTAGCTTACATTGCCAATGCTCTACTGTTTTAAACTACCTAGACTGGCAAATGGCGAGCATATTTCGCTCAAATAACCTTATTTTTAATAACATCTGGTCTGCCATGTAGACAGCTCAACAGAATAAACTGCAGCTAAAGAAACTTCATATAAATGATGGGTACATAGATATACTATTATTTTTAACACAAACATACTAATTGGCAAAGTTATCATAGGAATTGAAAATTTCCAACTGAGCGAAAAAATGGCCAAGCCAGGACTCGAACCCAGATCCTTAGCTTACATTGCCAACGCTCTACCGTTTTAAGCTACCTGGGCTGACATCTGATGAGTAGATTTCATTCAGATAACCTTATTGGTAATGTAAGCCAAGGATCTGGGTTCGAGTCCCCACTTGGGCATTTTTTTGCTCAGTTGGAAATATTCAATTTGTGTAATACAAAACTATATAAATATGTTAATATCAACCTTTTATGACACACAAGAGTGGAATTATTAATGACATACAAGAAAATTTTATTCACTGGCATTGGAGTCTT
The DNA here is from genome assembly GCA_963932465.1 of Maratus speciosus. Lineage (NCBI taxonomy): Eukaryota > Metazoa > Arthropoda > Arachnida > Araneae > Salticidae > Maratus > Maratus speciosus. The sequence goes on along the minus strand of OZ010788.1, from coordinate 455,141,245 downwards.
TCAGAGGCAGGATGAGTGACTGACTGCAGACTTTCTGTGAAACAATATGATGACGAATCAAAAGCACATGTTTTGGAGCACAGTAGTGGAGTTTGGAGTTTTGGTATAGCACACATTTTCAGGAAATTATTTTTTCATTTAATCACACTGCGGTCAGTGACAACTGTTAATACTAAGGCTTGGATGTCTAGCAATATTGACAAAAAATGGTTGAGAGACATAGATAGTCATTTTTCAGCAAAGAAACATATAGCTCTTCTAATTTTGAACAACTGTACTGCTGCACATATAAATTCTATGGTCTCCAGGCAATCGGAATGGAGTATCTCCCACCAAATGCATCTCTTCATTTTTACAGCTAATGGACCACAAAATAACCAATAGTTCAAGCGAGAAAAAAAAAAAAAAAAAAAAAAAAAAAAAAAAAAGAGGGCTTTTTCGAAGAGTAATATTTGGTTTGAAATGGGAAAAAAGAAGGGGGGGGGGGAGTACAGACTAACTACAAAATGTTTAATCTTCTCAGAAATTCCTTGTAAAAAATATTTTTGACACTTTTATTTTGCTCGCAGAATAGGCATTAGGGGCAGTGCATGTATAACGTTATCATTTTAGGGGGGGGGGAGGAGGGTCTGGTAAATAATATTGAAAGGTATTTCTATGGGGAGGGGGGGGGTCTGGCAAATAATATTGAAAGGTATTTCTATGGGGAGGGGGGGTTGTCCTTTGATATCGTTATCATTTTTGATCAACCAAAATTTTCATTTTTAATTTGTAACTTGTTCTTTACATCAAAATTGTCTGTTATGTATTTTTAGTCTGTTTTCTATTTTTCTGGAAATACAAAGTTATTATCAAAATCATTAAATTATTATAAAATTATTTAATTCCAAAATATGGAACACCACAAGGTTTGGCATTCCTCTTCTTTTGTCATATGTGTATGAATATATAATTTGCTGTTCGAGAAACCAACTGCGAAGTATGCTTGTGTTTACTAGTAAATAAATGAGAAATAATGTTGTCCACCTGTTCAGTTGATAAGAAGTTCTGTCTGCCCCATCACACCAACCCGTGTGGGGGCAAGTGCAAAGACATTATTATTGTTGAATGCATAATGCAACAAAAAGCTATTATTAAATATTTTTAAATACTAACTACAGTGAAACCTCCCTGATAGACGACCTCTTATAAAGACTGTTTATTTATGGTGTATAATTTTTTGCTATAGGCTAAATGTTAATCTTCCTCCATTAAAAGGACCACTCTTTCATGTCTCCCTCCCTGAAAGACCACTTTTCAACTTTTCAGTCAAAGAGTAGGATTACTTTCCTTTGAACGGAAAAATCTTGAAATTCCACTTCTCTCTGGAAAACACACTCAGCTAAGTCTACTTTCTTAGACATGGCAAATCATGGTCATCATAATATAGGAGGCTAAAAAGCCTCATTGCTTTAAAAATGTTGATGCAACAAAAATAGGAGTGATTTGGAAATCTAACAGTAAGGCGTCAATGACATCTACGATTTTTGAAAATTGGTTACATGACTTTGACAAAGGGATGACAAAACAGGGTAGAAACATTATCCTTATTTGGATAATGCTCCATGTCACTTGTATGATGCACAGCTGAAAAGGGTGAAACTTTAATTTCTCCCTCCTAACACGACATCTAAAATTCAGTTGTTAGATCAGGGGATTATTCATTGTTTCAAGCTAGAATACACACATTTTGTTTTATGAAAGCTCATTTCGCCAATAAATGAGACCAAAAATGTGTCCGACATTGTGAAATCCATCAATGTACTTGATGCTATTCAATAGATAAAATGTACATGGGATAACGTAAAGACACAAACAATTGTCAATTGGTTCAGTACTTGTGGACTAAGCAATGTATCCATAGAAAAATCCATTGATGATATCAATGCCTTAGAAGATGAAGTGATGCAGCTAAAGTTGATTATGAGCCCAAATCACATGAATATGAGAAAGCTCTGCTCGAGTGTTACGATGATTTATCTGAAAACTGGGAGAAACGTATTATAGAAAATCTCAACAAAGTTAAGACTTTAAAATTTTTGTATAAAAAAATAAATTCTTCAATCATTTATAAAAATGAATGATACTACAATGAAGATTTTTAAAAATCTATTTTAGGAGCTCATTCTGATTTCAGACGACGAGCTTCCGCCAGTTAAAGTTTCTATTATATGTCAAAAAACACTTGTTGAAACCAATAGATTAATAGAAAGTTCAATACCTGTTAGAGATGATACTAAAATAAATAGTTTGTTTAATGAGATCAAAGAATGTTTAGAAAATGTTTAAAAATTGTTAATGAGAAATTATTAAAATCAAAGCAAACTACAATTAATTCCTTCTTTAAATCTGTATAGACATGAAATATAATAAACTGCATTCAATACTTTTTCTGTAGTATGTATATCATGAAACTTTGCTTTACCCATTACCTCTATTCAGAGACCACCTCTCTGAAAAACCGATTTTTTATGGTCTAATGGGTGGTCTTCTTAGAGAGGTTTCACTATATTTCTTTTAAGTGTTATTTGATGTAAAGTTATTTCCACATCCAAAGCCATATTTTATTGACTTCTCTTTATTTGAATCAATAAAGTATATGCAGATAATAAATGTATAACTGTACCTGTACATCACACCATGCAAAAGAAAAAAGAATTCAAAAAATAAAAATTTGATTTTTAGACATTGATAATGATATCATTATGGGGGAGGGGTTCGAGAAATGATAACATATGATATCAAAAGGGGGGGGGAGGGGGTACAAAATGATCAAAAAGTTGATAACGTTACATATGCATCACCCCTTATCTGTACATGGTAATGATATGATATCAGTAATTAAAGATAACAAGGATTGCAAAGAAGATTTTTTTTAAATGTATAAAATTTTCAAATATCATATTTCAAGTTCAGCATTCCTTTCAAAAGAAAATGATTTTTTTTTCTGATCATAAAACAACTGCAATGGATATCGGTTCTCCTTTTTTTATTTGAATGAATTGTTTTTCTTTTAAGGGCATTTTATATTGTTGAAGAAATAACAGTCGGTTTGCAATGAAAGCAATACTCTTTTAAATTTTTTAAAAAAGAAACATAATGTGATACTAACTAATAGAAGAATAACAGACAATCTGGTACAGAGTGAAATATAAAAGGAAACATTTGGAAAATTTTCATATCCTATGGTAATTCTTGCTACAACTTCAATTGGCCTACTTTAAAATAGACTTCTTCTTTGGAGAAGCAGTAAGAATCACCATTTCCTGAATGATGTGCTATAAAAGAAAATTTGATACACCCATTCAAAACTTTTACTTTTATTTATTTATTTATTTTTACTTTTTTGATAATAATGGCAATTCCAACAAAGTTGTCACTTAAGAATTGCATATTCAAATGTCATGTTAAGCTTACTGTAGGAGAGAAGGGAATTATGGCTAGTATGGACAATTTTTATAAATTTTGCAAAAAAAAATGTACTAAATATCATTTTTTACACTTCAAATATTTTTTTTTTTTGCAAAAATTTGCTCTTTTATCTTTGATTTGGTTGATATATTAAATTATTTGGCAATACAGTTATTTATTAATATATTTTTTTAAAAAAAGTTGTTTTTGTCCACACTAGCCCCACCCCATGGGGCTAGTGTGAACGAGCTAGAGTAATGATTTAGATAATGTAATACAACTCTTAAAAGTGTTTGTGAAATCATAATAAAACAAAATTGAACCTAAACAACATAGTAAATATAATAATCGTAATAAAATATAATTTAATTAATGTAATACCTAATATTTTTTTGCTGTTACTAAGGACTGCAGTTAGGTATGTTATGAATCTATTTCAAAGATAAAATTAAATACATTACAAAAAAAAAACCCACTGGTCAAAATAAAATACACAAATAAAAAGATATGGATATATTTACCTATCTTAAAATCTTAAGTTTGTTTACAAGGTTAAAGTATTTGTCAAAGCAACGAAATGTTTTTCATTAGTGTTTACACATACAGGAAACTGCATAATAATCATTATGGCTTCTTAAATAATGTCTATGGGAGTTTTCCAATGATGTTTATTTGTGAAACATTATTTTCAATATAAATAAAACTGTCTTTCTCAGGGCTAATTCTCTTGAGGCACTGTTTCATACTCGTTAACAGAAACAGACTTTGAATAACTGCTACATATTTATAAAATGTGCTACAGCTGACTTCTTGCAAGGTAAAGAAACTTGAGCCAATACAAAATCTCCTGGCTTGATTGTTTTTTCACTCATTTCTACTTCTTCAATTTATAATTCATCAACTTCCATGTCAAAAAAGTTGTTTCCACTGTCTTCTCATGTGCTTCCACTATCTTCAGAACTGAATGGCAAGTCTTCCTTTGATTTTAAGTTTTTTGTTATGTTTATTCCTTTTGAGGTTGGTTTTACTTCCTTATGAATGAAGAATTTGTTTCTTTCTTTCTCTTTTTTTCTTCTTCTATGTATTTCATCTTTTCCAAATCTTCTATCCTTCTTTTCTCAGGCTTACTAGTATAAACTCTAAATGTTCTTTTTTTCCTGACATGTTTATATTCTTTCTCAATGCAGCTTTAAGATACGGATTTATACTTTCAGAAGTAGTTGGTTGTCGATTGTCGTAGAATGTTGGATGATACATTTTCTTGCAAATCATTTTTATGAAGGTCTTCATTTTCTTGGACACCAACATTTTTTTCCCTATTATTTACAAGACTTTCTGTTTCATCCTTAGTACCTAGTACCTGGGCATTCAAGGTCGATAATACAGCTAAAAAAAAAATCATCTCCAAATGCTAACCAATTTAATGGGATGCCGCCAAGTTTTTGCAAATCCTGATATAATATTACTTAGCGTAAATAATTTATAATATGATGTCGCTGCTAAGGAAGGAATATCAGACAGAAACTGTTTTGCTGGAATGTTTTAACATCCAGTCATTAAATGCAACTTTACACATTCCTTTGAATGCACCATAAATTGCAACATCTAGGGGTTGAAGTTTATGGGAACAATGTGATGGAAAAGACAGTAACACAATATAATTTTCCTTCACATATGTGTAATTGCTACAAGAACAATGTGTGAATTGTGATTATCAAGAAGCAAAAAAACAGGGTGGTCAGTATCAGATTTTGTGTGTTCTTGTATATGGTGTATAACAGCTGGAAATAGTTCTTTCACCATCCATCTACTTTTTGAAGGCAAACCTAGACTTCCAGATGGAGCACCAAAAGGACAATAATCCTTATAAATTACTCTAGGGAAAATATACTACCTGCCTACGCTATGATAGACTAGCATTAGTAATTTAAATTAAAAATGTTTATCAAACTAAATTCTACTATGTGTGTATTTTACATTTAAATTTAGTTATTACTTCACAAATGAATCTAATTTAGTATACAGATAGCACAAAATGTGACATATTTATATACCTAATTAATGTTTTTACAACTGAAAGCTGAATGAGTTTTTACAACTGAAAGGGCTACTGTGGACATGTCCACAGTAGCCCCGCCACCACCATGTGTCCACACTAGCCCCATGGTGCCATTTATATTTTTAGGACTAACACTGGTAAATGTAAACCATGCAGAGCAAAAGTGAATATCAAAAAATGTACTGATTAGATTCATTTATAATATAATATCGCCTTTCATTTGAAATAATGAATATAAATAGTCTAACTTAGTAATTAAAAAACAAACCATGAACTTGCTTTTTCACCATAAAAACCTTTTTTTATAAATTGCAAATGAACTATGAAATGTATTCTCATGTAATTACACATGGAAGTGTATATCAGTGTTGTCAATCTGCAAAAATTTACAGAGCAACTTTAACTAAAAAATAACAGAATTATTCAAGTTGTCCACACTAGCCCCCTTCTACCCTAATCAATATAAATAAATGTATGAAAATACAAAGAAGAATCTTTTTTTTTTTTAAATGTTCTTAATATATAAATAAACATTTTTTAAAACATTTAAATTATTTGCAAATATTAACCAAATTCTAAAGTGAAAAAACAGAAAAACCATTAAAATAAGTGGGTAAGTGTGATCACAGATCGCACAGAGGGTTTCGTTTAATATTCCATTCAAAACACTTTATCCCTTTGAAAAATCTGTTAGTTTCACATTTCGCAACCAGGGGCGCACTCTATTCTAAACAAACCTCTATCCGAACGAAACTCCGTTTTACATACTACCCGTAGATATATAAGTTGAGGGGATTGGGCCCATAGCACCCGAGATAAGTAGGCGCCTCTGGTGGTAAAAAGTGGAACTGAAATATGTAAGGCTGTGGTGCATAATATGAAAGCATGGGAAAAGGGGTGTCGGCAAAAGTTGGAAAAGTGCTCCCCGGGTGAAAAAGGTGGAGGTTAGAAAAATTGCTTAAAATACTCAAGTTAGAGCCCGGAGGAGTAAATAATATAAGACTTTTTGGAACATTTTATGATTTGTCGTGTAGTCTGAGGTATTCAGTCCAGAAGTCTGAGGTCGTATGCAAAAATTCATGTCTCCAACTTAATTAAAGGCTCTCTTAGAAAGAATTCCTTAAAATACATAAGTGGTAGCTCAAAGGGTTAAATGTAAGATTTTTTCAAGATTTTATGATTTGTCGCCTGTCCTCAGGTGTTCTGCTACAAGTATGCAAAATTTCAAATCTCCAATTTAATAAGGGTTCAGTTAGACAGAATTGCTTAAAATATGCACGTGGAAGACCAAAGGGTTAAATGTACGACTTTTTCAAAATTTTATGATTTGTCGCATGATGGTGTTCAGCTATAAATATGCAAAATTTCACGACTCCAACCTAATTAGGGGCTCACTTAGAAAGAATTGTTTAAAATACATATGTGGGAGCCCAAAGGGTTAAATGTACGACTGTTTCAAACTTTCATGGTTTGTCATTTGATGTGAGGTTCAGCTATAAGTATGCAAAATTTCACGCCTCCACCTAATTAGGGCTCACTTACAAAGAATTGTTTAAAATACACATGTGGGAGACCAAAAGGTTAAATATGAAACTTTTTCAAAATTTTATGATTTGTCGTTTGATGTGAGGTGTTCAGCTATAAGTATGCAAAATTTCACTCCTCCAACCTAATTAGGGGCTCACTTAGAAAGAATTGTTTAAAATACACATGCGGGAGCCCAAAGGGTTAAATGTACGACTTTTTCAAAATTTTATAGTTTGTCGTTTCATGGTGGGTGTTCAGCTATAAGTATGTAAAATTTCACGCCTCCAACCTAATTAGGGGCTCACTTAGAAAGGATTGTTTAAAATACACATGTGAGACCCCAAAGGGTTAAATTTACAACTTTTTCAAAATTTTATGATTTGCCGTTTGGTCTGAGGTGTCCAGCTATAAGTACGCAAAATTTTACGCCTTCAACCTAATTAGGAGCTCACTTAGAAAGAATTGTTTAAAGTACACATTTGGAAGCCCAAAGGGTTAAATGTACAACTTTTTCAAAATTTTATGATTTGTCGTATGTTGTGCGGTGTTCAGCTATAAGTATGCAAAATTTCAAGTCTCCAACATGTATAGTTTCTGAGAACGGGCTCTGTGACGGACAGACAGACGGACGGACAGACAGACAGACAGACAGACAGAGGAGCGAGACGAATAGGGTTTCATCAGATGAACGAAACCCTAAAAACTGTGAGTAATATGAAAATAAATTATATTTTCATATAATTGATTACAGGATGAAAAACAATAATATAACATAGGAATATCAAATCAATATGAGAAAAATACAGTAAGCATAACACAAACATGAAAATACTACTGCAAATACTATGATTTTTTTTTTTTTTTTGTCTTTGTTTTTCAACAGAAAATAATACAGGGTGGCTAAAAATATACCTACCAAGATTAAATGTCGATTTCTCAGTCAATATTAAATGTAATTATTATATGTTTGTGGAATAAGGGATTTTATTTTTTTTACCATCACTATCCTAGTGAAAAAAAAGTCAGATGACATCTTCCATTCTAGATTATTACCATCACGGAGGAAGTTGACCATATGGAGCTGTTATAAAACATCGACAAAGCTCTGTGGAAATCTTTGGTTACTGTCTGTGGCAACCAAAATTTTATCCCAAACTTCACTTGGAATGTTCCTCTCATTTGTTCTGCACTTTAAGCTGCCCAAATGTAAACTTTTATGATGAAAATCCTCTAATGAAGTAGTATAGATCATTTTTTCAACCATGCTAAATGAAATAAAAAAACACATTAAGCAAAATGTGTTGCTGGCATGGACATATCACAATTCACAAAGAATTACACATACTAATACTACTTGAAAATGGCTAATATTAATATGTATATTTTAGGCCACCTGCATACAAAATAATGAAAAAAAAAAAACACTGTATTTACTTGTGTATGCTGCTTGGCTTTTATAGCAAGAATTTATTTAAAAATTGGGGTACATGTGATACATGAGGTTTTGATAAATTTGAAGACAACTATAGGAGAAAGTGACAGCGATGGTGAAAATTAATCTAAATACCAAATATATATATTATATTTAGAAATATTACTTATATTATATCAGAAATGTTACTTGTATGGAATTTTTTTGTTGTTGTTGTTGTTTTTCTAATAGTTGGTATCATTGAACTTCAGGTTTATCTGTGGAGCTGTCCATCATATTATATTGTTGGCCTTGATATACATAATCGTCGGATGACGGTTTTCTTTTTTAATATCCAAAATGATGAAATATTTCATAAATATTGTGAAATATTAAGTATAGCTATTTAATTTTAATAGAATAAAAGCTTTTTCTCATATTTATTATTAAATATATTTATTTTTTCTAAATAAGGTAATATTAAAACCTAAAGTGCATGTGTCATGTGAGATTCATAGGGGGTGCCATCCTGAGCCATGCTTTTTTTCTCACTCCTAAACCTCCAGATTTTTAGCATTTTTATATCTAACAACACTTCACTACACCTACCTGATGCCATGAAGATGCTGATGCTGGAAGTTTTTAATAATCATACAGATCACATTTAAATATGTGTTTATTGCATGATACCACAAGACAGACTGAACATAAAAAAGAAAAATATACGTAAAAAAACATGGCTCAGGATGGCACTCTCTATGAATCTAACATGTTGTATAAGAGAGCTGCATACACAAGCAAATATGATACATTAAAAATTTCTCAATTTACTTCTCTCAAAATAAGTGTTGCCACATCTAATATTTCAAAAAGTGACAAGCACTTCAAAATCAGGTCAACCTAAGCATTGCAGCACAGCGTATTAAAAAGAAATCTGTGTAATAGAATCATGCTTTAAAAAGAACAATTTCTTAGTCTCGGCTAAAACAGTATACAATACAATTGTAAGAAATAGAAGATTGCAATCTACTAAGATTAAAACCTGTCTAGAACGGAAAATTTTTCCAGCCTTTTGTCATCCTGTCTTAACAAATGTGGATTTTACTTTATTCATAAGCGGATGATATGAAATTAGTTATTCAAACTAGAGTTCTTTAAATAAATAATGGTATTTTTATGGAAATAATGCTCACTTTATGCATTTTATATTTTTCATTACCTTGTATTTCAGTCTTTCGCAAGAAAACATAATTATTATTACATACATAGATTGAACCCAAAAAGTGGAATTATCAGACTTCTGATAAGATAAAAAAATTTTTAATCTGAAAATGAAACACAAAATTCTCAAGAAAAAATTTAAATCTGAAATTGAAACACAAAATTCTCAAAAAAAAAAATAAGTAAAATGAAAAGTTGTGAAATTGCTTAGAATCTTAAAGTGCATTATTTTAAATATATACATATATAGTATATAGTATTAGTATATATATTAGTGTATTATTTTAGTATCAGTTCCATCATAAAACAAAGTCTTGGTGAGGATATTAAAAAAGCATTTAATCTCCTTATTTTGAAAAAGCCAAAATATTATTAATTTATTAATTTTAAATGTTAAATCTAATAATGCAATCAAATTTTTATTTTCAAGAAAGTCATGATTTACATAAATTTTCTAACACATTTCTTATAAACACCTGGTTGTTACTGCATGGGTTAAGTTATACCCAGACCAAACCAAAAAAATAATTTTTGTCGACCCGCAACCAAACCCTAAACATAAAATGGAAAAAAAAAACTCAATCGGTAACTTCAACAGAGTTGCTACCCATACAGGAGAATGAAATTCCCTGACTTTTCCAGGTGCATTTCACGAAAATTCTAGTCTAGCAGTGTAGTGGAGATGCTGAGGGTAAAACAAATATTGCATCACTCTAAAACACTCAAATTTCCTGAATACCGATGATGATTAAAAGCTTTAATTTTAGCCCCACCCCTCCCCCATACAAAAATTGCTCTGAAGACTACAAATGGAATTACTCACTTTAATAATTTATAATCATTATAAGTTTCCAACAAACTATTAAACTTGCTATACAATATTTTTGTGCATTGAGCTACCACTTACTTCAACTGTATCACAAAATCACTAATGTACAGATAAACTGTATTTCTAACAGGAGGCAAAGTGAGAGAAGAAGCAGACATTTCAGTGGGGAGATGGAGCCTTGTAATAATTTTTTATTGTAACTTGAAAATAAAAAAGAATGCTGGAAAAAGTTTTAAAAATTGTAAACTATCTACTATGGTGGATGAAGGAAGTGGGGGATAGCAGAGGACAAAGATGGGAATTTTTTTTTAATGGAATTTGCCAAATTATGAAAGACTTTCATCTTTGGTATCCCAAAGACGATACTTTCATGGCAATCACAACCAAATTTTATCAAATTCCCTGACTTTTCCAGATTTTGGGGGAAATATTAAAATTCCCTGACTTATTTGTCCAATTTCTTAATTCCCTGGTTCTCCAGGTTTTCCAGGTGGTGTGGCAACCCTGCTTAAAGCAATTATGGGAAAATAGTTTACAATCATATCTTTAATATGGATTTTACCTTTTTCGAAGAAAAATTAATATATATATACACTCACTCATATATAAATATGGTTTTATCATTAGAAAAGATTTTCTGGAATTTTCTTTGAAAAAATTGGGCATACCTAACCCAACTCGCAAAAAACAAAACCCTAACCAACGACCCAGTAATGAAAACGTAAGAGTCAACCCAATCAGCCTCAAACAATTTAGAGCGAATGGGCAACACGCTCATGAGTAGAATAGGGTTATCTGACCCAATGCAGGACTCTAGACTAGTTGTTACAATACATACAGTAGATCAAAATATACATCTTCCCACAATCTTCAATAAAGTATGTATATATACATAGTTATTTTCTCATCTATATTTTACATTTATAAATTAAATATATTATAAATATAAAATATATTATAAAATAAGGCTCTACTGTATGTTGAAATTAATAAGCATAGAAGTTTGATACTGCAAGGATCTGTCCAGGCTTTTCTCACAGGGTCCTGTTTTTGTGAAATTATGAACAGCTTTTATACATTTGTGAAAAATCTAGTCTTAATTTTCAGAATTTGAAATGATCGTTATATTCAGGGTTTTTTTTATACATTTTTAAGAAGATATATGCATGTAAAATACATATATTTTCTTTATATAAGTGAGTGGTCACATTTTACTTTTAAATGATTAAATTTGTGAAAAGTTCAGTTAATAGTTGGAAAACTTTTGTAAAAGGCCTATTTTCAAGACAAAGAATTTTGTGAAAGGTCCTTTTTTAAGGAGAAAAGTTTTGTGAAGAGGCCTGTTTTGAAATGAAAAATTTTGTGAAAGGTTCTTTAAAGGACCCAATTTCTTCCTAAACAGATCCCTGTACTGAGAAAATTTTAATAATAATAAAAGAAACTTTATTTGCTCGTTCATTTACAAAAGTACTCACTAAACATTTTTTAATAAGAAGATCAAAGTGAGCATATGGATTTTCAAATGTCTTCTCTTGAAACTTATTTCTCACTAACTTCTATTCTATTATTTGCAGTCAAACGCATGAACTTTGAACAGAAGCACATACAAGTTCTAGTCATACAGAATATAAGGTATTTTGGTAACATCCTGTTGTTGTGATAACTAAATGTGTTGAATCCTCTCTTCTCAGACTAAGAAATAAAATTTCAATTTAAACTTGTAACAATTTGACTTTGACATAATTTGGACATGGTGAAAAAAGAAGGATATTTAATGTCTCGGAGGACAAGTCTTGGGAGCCCTGAAAATTGGGATGACCCGTTTAACCCTTCATCGGTCTCAATAGGCCTGACAGGCACAGCGCAATTATTTCTGTTCTCCTCTCCGCCACTAGAGCAGGCAGAGTTACTTACTTTAAGCGTAATAAATGAGGTTTTTTTTCATACAAATTTGAAATATTCTCCCTTTGTACATCCTGATGAAGGTCACCGATTACTTTAAGAGTTAGAATTGCATCAATTAATTGCCAATGAGGATTTTCTAACAAGAGCATTGCGCCCAAACTCAGTAGTCCCAGAGCTGTGACCGACAGAGGGTTAAATAAGGACACATGGTAACACTACTCACAACCCCACTAACAGAATTTTCTGTATATCAGTCTGCAGCACCAAAGTTTATCTGTTTCTTCAACAACATTAAATCTTTAGTTCTATCATAAAAAATTATACTAATCCACATAAAGTAAAATATACATTTACAAATATCCAAATATCTTATGCACCAAAGTTAATTTGTTTCCTCAACAACATTAAACCTGTGGACTATTATACAAAATTATAGTACTACTAATCCACATAAAGTAAAATATGTATTTACAAATATCCAAATATCTGATGCACCAAAGTTAATTTGTTTCCTCAACAATATTAAATCTTTGGTACTATCATACAAAATTATACTAATACACATAAATTAAAATATGCATTTATAAATATCCGATGCACCAAAGTTAATTTATTTCCTCAACATTAAATCTTTGGTACTATCTAGGACCGGGCGATGTAGAAATTTCTTAAATCGATTTATCATCCAACATCGCAATTTAACACAGATTTTAAATTTTAGAATTTGGAAGCCTATTTTTTTAATTTTTAGTAACAAAATACGGTCTTTATGCGCACCCCTTCCCCCTCCTGTATTATTTAGTATACTTAGCTTTTAATTTTTCAAATAATTTTGAAAAGAGGTATATTTTACACATAAAAAAACTTTGAATGTTTCAAAACACTAGTTTTTTTTTCCATTTTAAAAATTAGTGACCTATTTTAATACATTTTATAAACTCATTCTTTAAGAAGTAATATAATAGAAAAGGATTTTTTTTTTTTTTTTTGTCTGACTTGTTATGCCTGCTACAATCTAAATTCCTTAGGGGCGGGGACTTCCCCTAGCCCACTCAAATAGCACTTCATTGCTAACAACCTACACACACTTTTTTTTTTACAGACACAGATTTAAAAAGTTATTGAGGTAAAACAGAAGCATATTAAAATAATTCAATGATGAATTTAACTATTCATTTATCGTGATGAGAAAAGTAGTAAAAAAAATAAATAAATAAAATAAAGAGGGGGGGGGAGATATGAGAAATAAGGTGCAATTTTATATCTTTTTAACTTTTAGATTATAATAAGATTTGTTTAACATAAATGCTGACATTTATATAGCGGATGGAGAAGGATTGAAAGTGTGAGCCTTGGAGCACATTACTGAAATTGCTGATTTTGTTTTCGGGGCCGTTGCCATCCTTTAAGATTAGTAATAAAATATAATCTTAAAATAATCCCTTTTTAATGATAACAAAATGTCAAAAAAGCAGAAAATCGCAGATCTGCAGAAAAATCTAATGAATGCCTCCTCCACCCCTCCCTCATTCTGCTGTAAAAATAAAGTTACTTGACTCATTACAGAATTTTATTAAAGTATTTTTAATTAATTACAAAATAATAATAAATTAAAACTAAAATATTCCCATAATACCCAAACATATGAAAATTAATTTTTCATAAAAATAATGCATAAAAATACAAACTAAAAATGGATGAATTTGGATATAAATAGTGAATCAATTTCAGCAAGATACTCAATCCACGTGGCTGGTGTTGAAATTGGATGTCAAACCTGATGCATGACTATTTTAAAATATTTTAATTAATTACAGAATAATAGAAAATAAAGAATATGTATTAAAATATTACCCAAACATGTGAAAAATGAATGTTTCGTTAAAAGAATGCATAAACATAAAAACTGAAATTCGATGAATTTGGATTTTAAATATGAAACTTTATTCTTTTTTCTTCCAACCATAAATACTCAATCAATTTCAGGGAAAAAATATTATCAGTAAAAGAAAAATATTTTATGTGGATAACGGCCAAATAGTGATACACAAAACAATGCATGACTCTTTAAAATAATTTCATTAATTACAAAATAATAGAAAATAAAAAATAAATGTTAAAATATTACTAAAACATGTAAAAAATGAATTTTCCATCATAAAAATGCATAAAAGTATAAACTGCAAGTCGGTGAGTTTGGATTTTAAATATAAAACTTAATTATTATTATTTTTATCATATAAATGCTAAATGAATTTCAGGAAAACAATCTTTTGAAACAATACAGGATTCTACTTTAAAACATTTTAATTAATTACAGAATATTGGAAAATAAAAAATACATATTGCAATATTACTCAAATATGTGAAAACTTAATTTTTCATCAAAAGATTGCATTAGCATATAAATTGAAATTCGATGAATTTGGATTTTAAGATTTAAACATTACTTTTTCCTTTCAACTTTCCACTATATAAGTTCTTAATTTCTGAGAAATACACATTCCAATCTCGTAAACTCTGAATCTTGTTTACAAAATAAATAAATAAATATCAATTTTTACTTAAATCATCATTTTCTTAAATCGGAGAGGATTGAGGCTCGATGTTTTTTAAATCGGATCCCACTAAATTGATTTAACACCAGCTTGCCTTGTTTTTCTTAAATCGGAAAGCATTGAGGCTTGCGATGTTTGCTTAAATCGGATCCTCCTAAATCGACTTAATACCAGCTTGCCATGTAAGTGTAGATACATCAAAGTAGATAAATCGATTTTCCGATGTTAACTCTGAATCAGTAACTTAAATCGCGATTTAATAGAATGTCTAAATCACGATTTAATAGAATGGCTAAATCACAATTTAATAGAATGGCTAAATCGTGATTTAAGACAATGGCTAAATCGCGATTTAAGGTAATGGCTAAATCACGATTTAAGACGTTGGCTGAATCACGATTTGACATTAACTAAATCGCGATTTCCGATTTTAGCTTAAATCGATTTAAGACCAATGGTTAAATCGGATTTCCAATGTAAGCTTTAAATCGATTTAAGGCCCAGGCCTAGTACTATCATACAAAATTATACTAATCCACATAAAATAAAATATGCATTTACAAATGCAGAGGTTAGGTATATGAAAAATGACACAGAAAAAATATCTGAGTTCAAAATTGAATTTGTAATTATAAAGAATATATTGAAGAAGCAAAAGGGTAAGAAACTTCAGTTTTAAGCAAAATATCTCAAATGCTATTGAATCTTTCAAAATTATTTATTATATTCTTTACACTTACTCTTACTGAAAGCATGATAAGAAGTTATTTGAGCTATTCTTTGTTTCGATTTTTAACTGTTAAATAATCTGCAAAATCTAAAATAATCTGAAGCACCTGCTGCCATACTTCCTGTTATTGGGCTGACAATTTTTCTTAAATTATTAATTTACTTACAAAAATGATGAATGAAACATACAACCTGTTTCTGCAATGAAACACATGTGCATTTGACAAAACAAAATGATTCAGTTATTAATCATTTTACGTGTGAAATTCCAGCACAAACAGGGATAACCAGAAAGGCTGCATCAGAAATATAACAAGGATGAAGAAATTTCCATAACACTGAAGTCACCAATAGGAGGTACAAATGAGAGTTGGGCTGAAAAATTCTATAACAATAACAAGTGATTTTACATTAAAAAATTTTGTGTAGTGCAAGAAGTACCCACTTCTTATGATGAGCAAATAAAATTATACATAAGCAAATAATACAGCTAAGCAAGTTAAAAATACATTTCTAATCTAAAAAGTAATAATAAGTAAAATTTTTATAATGCACATAAAGTAACAAAATAATAATCACAACATTTTTAAAAATAAATAAATAAATAAGAGATATTAGCAAAGCACCTAAGAAACACAGTGTACCAGAAAGGATATCTAATTCAGTGAAACTCTTTTAAATTAAATTTTATAAAAGCCATTCTTTTCTCTGCTCAATTCAAGTGCCCCAAGAGTTAGTTACTTTACATGCCTCCAGGCACTCAATATTCTTTTAGTGTTGCTACCTGCTACAAAATCTCGAAAAAAAATTCCATCAAAAACATCTCATATAAAAAATGTAGCCAAGTCTCGTGTCTCGGTAACAGTTCAAAATTCTGAGATGATGTGGAGTCAAGTCTAGCTCTCTTATTAACCCTGACATTTTCATTCATAAATTATTCTTAGTCTATGCATCTTTATTTAAAGAATATTTTGTGACTTAACAATTAAACAGCATAAAAATATGAAGACTGTTGCTTATATTTGAATAATCATGTTTATTAAAAAAGTATTGTACATAGTTAATTTTACACAAGCGCAGAAGCGAAACCTCTCTCGCGATCAAGCTGAATGTCAGGAGTTTTGGATTGTTTTCTTCGAATGTGGGGTGAATATGAGACAGAACACCTCTTTTTAGAAAGACCTCCATCCAAGGCATGCCTCCTTTAAACTTATATCCCTCATGTTCATAATTGGCCTTAATCAAATTATCCTATCCCATAACATAGTAGGTGTAATTACTTCCCTGTGCTGTGTAACTGACAAATCACAAAATATTCTTCAACCAAAGGTGTAAAGACTACAAGTGATTTGTGAATGAAAATGTCAGAGTTAACAAAAGAACTAGACTTGGCTCTATGTCATCTCAGAACTTTTTACAGTTAAAGTCATAAGATTTGGCTTACCGTCAACATCTTAGAACTTTTTACGGTTAATGAGACTTGGTTATATTTTTTACAAGATGTTTTTGATGGGATTTCACTTCTTTTTTGTAAATAGTCCTCCTCTTCTTAACTTTGAGTTCTTTTTGGACATCATCCACTAGTTTTCGCCAAGCCCATCAATTCTTCTAGGTACCTCTGAATGATAATGACAAATCTTCGCAGTATGCACATCTGAATCAATTATACTCATTTATAATAGACTCTTAAATCATATATCTTATGAACTATAAAAGATAGAAACAAGAAAGTTGGGGGCTTAGTTCCACTCACAAAGCACTCCAGCTAGAAAGAAGTTTCAGGTTTCTGGGTAACTCCAGCACAAAGATATAGGAAGGGGGATCAAAAGTACCCTGAGTTACTTCCATGAAAAGTGACAGCTATGGCTGTGCATGCTCGAATTTTAATCTCCTAACCCTAGATATTTGGCATTTAGGTACTGTTTAGGATACAAAGACAAAAATAGAAAATTCAGAAAATAGTTATTGAATTATTTTCTTCCTTTCCCTGTATTTTTAAATTTTTATTTTCTTTGTATCATAAACACTACAATCAACTGGGGTAACTTTGGCCGAAAAGAGTAAAAAGATTAAATATGCTACATCTCTTGAGTTATCGGCAAAGGTTTGGTCTTAAAATATAGGTAGCAGCACTAGCGTGAGATTGGCAGTTCATTGTAAATAATTCGCCATAGTTCCACCATGGCAGCATGGACCAAAGTTTCCTAAATGTGGGCCAAAGTTACCCCAGTTGATTGTGTTTTTATGCCAAATTTCGAATTTTTGGTGCTACCAGATGGATCACATAATTTTAATGATCGGTGAGTGAGTCAGTGTCTAAAAATTGAAACTTTGTGTTCTTATAATTTCTGAAATAGAAAGTATAGAAATTTAAAATTTGAACATTTGGTTCGATTTACAAAGTATATAAATGAAGTTTACAAAGATATGGGAAGGGAGGGGGGGGGTGAGGGGGCAAAAATACCACGAGTTGCTTCCTGAAAAGGATGCTTTGGCTGTGCTTAATGTAGACTTGGCTGTGTTTTCCCTACATATAAAGCTAGAAAATGAACAAATTAAAAAGAAATACTAAAGTTATGAACAGCATTTCTTCAGTCTAAAAAACTTAATTCCCTACATTTTCACAATTTTATAAATGATTTTTTCCCCTGTGTTTTCCAGATTCTCCAGGTGGTGTAGTAATCCTGTTTTAAATAAATTATATGTATCTTTCCCATGGCAGCCTTTCACCAGAAGCACCATTAGAAGTCTCTTCAATTTGATGAAAATAAAAACACTATAAACTTTAAGATATAAATCTAAAGGTTTTCAAAAAAGTGTTTACATCGATTATGTTTCTGTAATTTTTTTTTTTTTTTTTTTTTTTAAATTAACAATATTACTCCAGTGCCTAAAACTCAAAGCAGATCAGCAAGATTAACAAACAAAATTTACAAATCTTGTCAAAGAAAATTTCACAAGATAGAAATCTGTCCAAGTAATTTCACTGTTTTTTTGGAGAATCTATTTTTTTGAAATACCAAGCTAGCAGGAGAATGCAAGTAGTGCAAGAATCACTATGAAATACCACAAACTGGGTAGTAATTACTATTAGTGCCTTGCTTAAAACTTTTTGAATTGTTGACAAATTCGTTCATTGCTACTTTATTATGTGTTTAATAAGAAAAAAAAGAGGGAAAAAACAATGATAGTCAGAGAGTTATACATTGTTCTTTCTTTTATGAGTTACGACTTTGAACATTCTCCCACCCCACTTTTTTATACCAAGCTTGAAACTTCAACTATTTTTTCAAGTCTCATTATTCTTCTCTCTTTACAACTATCTTCAACTGTGTTTTTCGAGGTACTCTTGCCTCAAATGAAGATTGCCAGACGATAGAAGATAGAAGGCTTTTCAAGTAAAAAATGGTATGGTCATCTCAAAGTTCATAAAATGTGAACTACTGTTTCCCCTTGACCTTTCACATGATTCATTTAAATAGCATGCTAAAATAAATAGAGCGTTAAAGATAATTTTCTCTTCTTACCGAAAAGGGCTACAGTAGACTCCGTCAAATTTGCCAATGCCTAATTGAATTGGAGGGAATCTACTATATTTACAAATGTTAGTAGGAAAACTCCCCTTCTAAGAGAATAAAAAATTAACTTCAAGCTATCAAGTCCTGTATTGGTAAATCCATCTCTAAATTAACTTATAGGCATAATCACATTCTATTCAATTCAATTTTGCTCAAAAAAAAATGCTTTTGCCTCCAAAATTATATAGTCTTTTGCAGTGGTGTAGTCATAAAAAAAAAAAAAACAGAGGGTATACGCTCAAGGCAGACGATATACCCTAGTATACTATTTATAGCTTTCTTGAAAAACAGACGGTATACTGCGTTCCTTAAAAAAATCCAGAGGGTATACGGCTTATACTCCCATATACATTCCACTACATCCCTGGTCTTTTGAAAGTAAAGTTGTTAAACATCAATACTCAATATGAAAAAAAAAACTGTGTGTTAGTGCTTGAAGTGGTTTGGTTATGTTTTATTTGTTTTTTGACTATATAAAAACAATTTTACACTAGTTTCAAAGTAGTTTTTCAGACATTATTCGGTTTAGACTTTTTTATAAACTTAAAATGAAGGTCAAATTTTTCACACAAAATATAATTTTCGTTCTTGTGATATTTTAAAATAAAGGATGAAAGAATAAATCCTTAAATAAAATCTTCTACCCAGAATTGTAAATACCCGTAATCCCAGCAGCAGAAAACTCTCAAATTACCAAGTGTCTGCGACAGATACTTCGGGGTAAGAAAATAATCTACATGTAAAATATTTTACAATAGACCATATTCTCCCCTTCGGTTCGAGGCTACAAAAATTCGTCAGGAATAACATTCATAACCGCGCCATTGAAAAGCATTGTGTTTAGAAAATTTATGCTTATATTTTATTTTATATGGAGTTTTAGACCTTTTCAGGGACAGATATGGGTTATACATGAATTCTTTTCTCTATTTTAAAGTAATGTCCTGCCGATTTTTCATTTTATTTATAAAATAAAAATTTTAAATTTTAGTTAATACGTATATACGGATTTTAATTAATATGTATATAAGAATTGATCAAAGATAATTCGTAGAAAATAAATCTGCAGTATTTTACACATGCCAGGGGTATGTCCAGACATTTTTCCCAAGGTCCTGTTTTTGTGAAATTGTGAAAAATATTTTACATTTGTGAAAACTAACAGTCATAATTTTGTGAATTTAAACAAAGTGACAGGTCAGATTTTACTTTTAAATGACTTCAATTGTGAAAGATTCAGTTTAGAGATGAATTTTTTTTTTTTTTTTTTGTCCTATTTTTAAGACAAAGAAATTTGTGAAGGACCCTGTTTTAAGGTGGACTGTTTTGTGAAGGGTCCTTTTTGAGATAAAAATATTTTGTGAAGGCGAAGGGTCCTGTTTTGAAATGAAAAATTTTGTGAAGGGTCCTTTAAAGGACCCAATTTCTTCCTAACAGATCCGTGCATGCATTTACCTGTATTTCTTCTGCATCAAATGATGCAATAAGGTAAACAAATGCACTAGCCGCTATTTTTACACCACGTGATTCCCACTGTGACTTCACGAGAATATTGTCCATTGAGATGATGTTAATTTAATAAAACAATCACTTACCTGTAATGTCCTTATGTATTTTATTCATTTTAATTATTAATAATTTCAAGCTTTTGTATTAAATATTAAAGAGCTAAACATAATATTAAGGTAAAATAAAAGTTCGATGGAAAAAGAATCTAGAGCCGTACCGAGTACTCGATAAATACTCGGTACTCGGCCAATACCGATAGTTGTGAGAATTTCATTTTCTAAGCATATGATATGAATTTAAAACTGATCTGTAAAAAGTTATTCGAATATCAATGTATAATTGCAATAATTCATAAAACTATTATACTCAATATTTAACAATGTTTACAAAATATAGAAAAGTTAAGAACAAAAACCCTCATAAAATAATTCCAGATTAAAATTTAGTTTCACATTTATACAAATAAAAATAAGTTCTTTTTAAATATATAGGAAAACAGAAAAGACTTATTTTGGATAAAGAAACTGAAAATACAATAAATGTAATAAAAAAATTAATAATTAAATTTATTATATTTCAAATAATGGTGCAAAAACATCAAACGTTCTACATTATCAGTAGACAGGGCATTTCTTTTACTACTATAAATTTGGCCTACCTCTGAAGATATACATTCAGAATAAACAATGGTTGAAGGTGCACATGAGAATTTTTTTGCAAGGTTGCGCGTAATCGGAAAAGTCCCCCCCCCCCCCCCCATGCGAATGGATCGTCAGTTTTACACAAGTCTTCTGTTAAGAAATCCTGTATCGCTTTTTGTACCTCTCTTTGTATTTTTCTCTCTTTTACTTTTAATCAAAAGAAAATAAGGTACAGTTATAAAATAAATATGAAATGTTTTGCATTATTCAATGAATTGTTACAGTAACCAATAAACATTTTTATTTTTGATAAGACAGATTTCAGGTATTGGGATAAATTAGAGGGTTGAAGAATGTTTTAATTTTATGTTGGTTAATAATTGTACTTGTTATTTGTCAATTCTCCTTTTTTTGCTAATGTTTTGAATTGTCAAAAATTGTCTTTAAGGGGACACGGTACCTTTTAAACTACTTTTTCGATTTTGAATAATACTGTAATATACTTCAATATAATTTCACTACAGACATGAGGTACTATAAAGCAAACATAATTTCATATAATTTCAAAAAAAAAAATCTTGTAGAACAGCCTATTTAACTAAAATTTAAATTAAAAAAAAATTTTTTAAATGTTTTTAAATCCCTACTACTTTTTTAAATATGAATATTTTTGCTTCAAATTTTTTTTCCATATTCCTCAGATTATACTACATAAAACTGTGCATGGATTTTTAGATGTATGGGATAGTACATTTAATATCAATCTTTCTTTTGTATAGTAAAAAATCAAGGAAAAATAATTGAAATTCTTAAAAAAAATAACTATAACCTTGAATGTTAAATCCATGCACATTTTTATGTAGTATGTTTTTAGGATTATGGGAAAAAAATTTGAAGCAAAAATATTCATATTTAAAAAAGTAGTAGGGATTTAAAAACATTTTTTTTTAATTTAAATTTTAGTTAAATAGGCAAGATTACTACAAGATTTTTTTTTCTGAAATTATATTAAATTATATTTGCTTTATAGTACCTAATATCTGTAGTGACATTATATTTAAGTATATTACAGACTTACAGTATTATTCAAAATTGAAAAAGTAGTTTAAAAGGTACTGTGTCTCCTTAAAAGGTGCACAAATAAATTTCAAATTTAATTAGTTAATTTATATATACTATATATGTATATTATATAGGGATGCACCGGATATCCTGCTTATTCGGCACTCAAACCGGATATCCGGTCCGGCCGAATATTTTAATATCCGGTTGCCGGATAGTGAAACTTTTTTTTAATTCTATTTTTTACATTTTCTGAAAAAAGTTAGTGTAAAATTAATTTGCCAACTTTATCTGAATAAAAGCAATGTTAACAAAAATAAATATCATATATTTTTATAAACATGAAATTATAAAGTTTATATGTAAATGAATATATATTTAAAATATGACAACTAATTATTTATAATTAAATTTTATTAAAGGTAAATTATGATGTAGGAACATCAGGCGCTCAGCATTTTCAGGCTGTAATCTATTACGTTTCTGATCGCAAATATTTCCTCCTACAGAAAATAAATGTTCACTTTTAACACTAGTAGCAGGGGCAGACAAGTATTTCTTTGCTAACCTTGACACAGCAGGATACGAATGTTGATTTTGTCGCCACCATGTCAATGGATTGTCCATCCTTGGTTTGAGCGGCTGTGATAAGTAACGATTCAATTCAATTTAATATTTTGATGATAAACTTTCAGATGTATTTGTTTCTGTTTCTCCAGCAATTTCATTGAAGCATTGCCAAAATGAATTGTGCACTTTCTCAGAGAGCGAATCATTTTCTTCTTTTTTAGTATTCATAATATTCATATCATTCACAATGTAATCAGTATTACAATCAATTTCTTGCATTTTTCTGTAAGAGCAAGTTTGGCCATTTGAATCTTATCATCATTGTTAAAAAAGGCAGTTTTAAAACTTGGATCAAGCAGAGGTGACAAAAAAAATAATCAATTTCGTGAATGTTAGAGAAGCGGTCATCTAGTTCAGTTTTTAAAGTTTGTTTCATGCTACCAACCCCAAAGAATTTTGGTCCACTTTTTGACAAGTAACGTTTTAAAGTTGCTACAGTTGGAATAACTTCAGATAAAAAGGACTCATTTTTGCTCATAATTCTTGTAACTTCTTCAAATGGTTGCAGTAGCCGAAGAATATTCTCTATTGTTCCCCACTTCTCTGCCTTCAAGTTGCAATTATCAAGCCATATTCTGTTGAAAATAAAGAAATTGCTTTTTTCTGATCTAGTAAGCGTTCCAACATGTAGAAAGTACTATTTCAGCATGTACTAATGTCTTGGATAAGTTTCTTGGGGGATATATGCAATTCTTCTACTTGAATTTTTTTCAGATTCGAACAAGCGATAGGCGAATGATTAAAGTGTGTCACTATCTTTCTTGCACATGAAATTATACCTCTAATTATTCTTTGTGACTCAATTCCATTATTTATGATTAACTGTAGACTATGGATGAAACAAGATGCACTATTTATATTTGCTTCCTTAACAGCTTTGGCCATGTTAAATGCATTGTCACGAATTATAAGATGCAATTTGTCAGATATATTCCAGTCTGCTGAAAGCTGCTGTAGGATTTCACTTATATTTTGGCCAGTATGGCTGCCTGGGAAGTGTTTTATATTCAGAGCAGCACGTTTCCTTTCAAAATCGGAAGTGATCCAATGGGCAGTGAAACTAATATAACTATCATTATTCATGGACGTCCAAATATCGGATGTCACTGAAATCGTTTCTGCCATTGCTACATCAGATGATATTTTAGCTTTACATTTTGAATAAATATCTGGTATAATTATATCCATAAAATAATTTCGTGATGGCATTGGGTAGGGCTTTCATCATAAGATTTTTAACGCCAATATCATGAACAATGCTAAATGGTTGGTTGTCGACTGCGATCATTTCACCTATGGCATAATGTAAATCAACTGATCTAACATCATTAATGTCCCATATTTTTTTCTTTTCAAAACAAGCCTCTAAAGTTTGTTGCTTTCTTTTAATACCACGACGACTACATGGATCATCTTGATCTTGATCAAGCACTGAAGATTTTACATTGCTTGTATTAACATCGTCTTTAATGCATTGATTTGGATGCTTAAACTTTAGGTGGTTATACAATGGAGTGGTAGAAGCTTTCCTTCCTATGCCACCTCTAGAAACAGAAGTTTTACAAAGTTTGCATTTATTTTTCATTTTATCATCATCTATAATCTCAAAAAAGTTCCAAACTGGGCTCTTTGTTTTGGTAAAAGTACTCATTCTACTACACAGGAATAAAATCAACACAAAATTACTGGAGTGGAGAATACATATATTTGCATTTATATCATAGGAACACAAAACAATTATTTTGCCATAACTTATAATCAGTAATTGTGAAACCAAAACTAGAATATTTACAACAACTTCAAATTTTTATTTTTCTTAATTGTTCTTAAATTGCAGTAATAAAGTAATTGGCTTTTACACCTCTTCTCAAGTGTTTTGTTGCAATTTTCACTAGTTAAAATTTAACTGCAGTGTTCAATTATTCTGTCATAACTGTAATTATAAAACCAAAACTAGAATTTTAACTACAACTTCAACTTTGTTTTGCTTTCACTTGTTTTTACATAGCAGTAACGAAGTAGTTGGCTTTCACACTTCTTCTCAAGTGTTTTGTCAATAACTTTATTATTAATTTGAATTATGCATATCAACAAAAGAGGAATGTATGAAAATCCAATCTGAAAGTTTTATAAAGTTGCTGTTAATACATCAAAAATTCTGAGTAAGAAATGTATAGGGTGGCCATCTTGTAAGTGCCAAAGTATTGATGATGGAAAACCATCTAGAAAAATGTAAAAGTGTCCACCAAAATAAACAGTTTATTATGAATATTCATACTCTAGATCTAAAGCATGTTTGTGTAGAAAATCAAGAACAAAATGGTGCTGATATTAAAGAACACCATTCAAATTTTGCTGGAACATCAATTACCCTAATTAAGCAGTCAACAACAGAAAAATTTGTGGTAAAAACAAAAAAAAAATTCATTAAATATATAAATTGCTAAATTTTTTAATTCTGTTAACATATTTTAATAAAAATTTTCAAAGCGTAATTAAATTATGCCTGGTTATAAGTCACTCAGTCATGATAAAATTACAAGTGAGCTTTTAAATAAAGTTCATTTTAAAGCTCACTCTACAATGCAAAAAGAACTTAATAGGAAAATTGTAAGTCGTCTCACTCAGGATGGCTGGAGTAACATACATAACTGTTCAATTATTGTTAATTATGTGTCAATTGGACAATTTTTTTTTTGTCAGTTAACCGATACACATGCATCTAAAAAAACATCAAGATGCCATTTAAACTTGGTGATAGAGGCTAAAGGGGTAGAAAAAAATATGCATGTCACGTTAGAAGATTTGTAAGTAACAATGAAAAGGCAAAATATGATTAAATTTCAATATTTAATTATTACTATTAAATTTAATAATATAATTATTACTATTTGTTTTTAAGTAACTTTCACTTAATAAATGAATTAAAATCTATTAATAATTACTTGCATGACACAAAATTGTAATAATTTAAAGGTTTTCTTCTTTAATCATGCATAAAATAGAAATACTATTATTAAAATAAAAAATGAGAAATTATTCGGCCGGATACCGGATATTCGGTAAAATTTTGTACCGGATATTCGGTATCCGGCAAAAATCCATATCCGATGCATCCCTAATATTATATATATGTACACACAAATGTACACCTAAGATCACATTATGCCCACATCAATGTTTTTTTTCCTTATTACCCAACTACTCGGTATTCGGTACTCAGCCGAGTACTCGGTACCCGGCCAAAGCACTAATCGGTACACCACTAAAAGAATCTACATAATAGAAAAAAAATCTGCTACACCTATCTTGAACTTTCTGCTAATGGGCATGTAATATTGTTTCATCAAAATGTTTATCAAATGAAACAGTATTCACAGTTCTTCTATATAAAATTACTTAGCATAAAGCCATAAACACAGGGTTTGTTGATTATACTGTACGACAATGCCAAATATTTTTAAAAGTCACATTAAATATTTTAATTACGATCTCAAAATAAACCTCACTGTTTTTTGGGGATTTTTTCTTTTCCTAGGGGAAATTCTGGAACATTTATTTGAATGCAATATACAGTCGAGTCGAACCTCGTTAATGCGAACACTCAAAGGAAAAAAAAATTTATTTGTGTTAAAAGTAGTTTGCATAATCCATACTTTAAAAATATTATATATTCCAGGTAACAAGAATAAATATATAGTATACCTATCTTCAAACTCAACTGTATTGCTGGTGTTGATTTTGTTTCTTAAGATTGATCTACATGTGGGATATCTCTTGGTGGAAATCTTTTTAAGGAGAACTGAATGGTATTTACGTTACATCACAAGAAATCCACCAAAGCTTCAGACAGCCAACTTGTTTATTTTTGCGAATTAGAATCTAAGTCATCACCACCACAGCGATCTCAGTTTAATTAGAGTACATAAACAGCTTTGAGAAAACAACTTCAATTAGCATTGCATACTTTTTTTCACTCCTCAATGGAATTCTTACAATAGAATTTCACCTTTAGAGTGGGTAAAAAGTGCAATCACCTGACAATTTAACAATCGCTATCGCTAGTCCGCAGCTATCTCAAAACTAAAGAAATTTCTTTTCTGAGACCAACATTCTTTCATAAATTTGGAGTTCGAAAAAAATAGAACTCAGTACAATGATAGAAATTGGGAAGTAAAAGGTAGGCATCAAATGACGATTACTGTAAAAATCTTAGGCATCAAATTAAAATTTTTAGTTGCAATTTCTAAAAATTTTTTTTCACATTACTGTAATACTGTATGCTACTTTTTAAAAAAGCTCAAATACTTGTTTTTATTTTAAATTATTGAATTAATTATTCTCTAAGATTATAATAATTGAAGCAACTGCAAAACTGATGTAAAAAGCTTTTCTAATTTATGCTATATTTAGAAATTAATAGAAAAGTGCACTTAATTTGTAAAACAAAATTAAAACTTTGTAACTAACAAAGACAAAATTTTATCCAGAATTGATAATCATGGTTGAGTTTAATATTTAAAAAAAAAACCATAATGCATCTACATTTGAATCAAGGGGTGATTCTGAGTAAAAAAAAAAAAAAAAAAATTGAAATTCACAGATTTTCTGAAAGGTTATAGCAGAGGGAGAAGGGATGGAATTCCCCCCCCCCACACTCCGTCGCTAATAACGCATTTTTTCCACAATCATTTGACGGAATTCGCGTTTTTTTTGCGATCCTTCGACGGAATTAGGGTTTTTCTTCATGATTCTTTAGCGAAGTTAGCATTTTTTCCACGATTCCTTAACGAAATTAGTATTTCTTTTTGCAATCTTTTGAAGAAATGTGCGTTTTTCTGCGATCCTTTGAAGAAATTTGCGTGGTTGTTTTCATGATCTAATGAAGAAAGTTGCATTTTTTCCACGGTTCTTTGGCAAAATTTGCATTTTTCCCATGATTCTTTGACGAAATTCACATTTTTTTGCGATCCTATGATGAAATTTGTATTTTTTCCATGATATTTTGGCGAAATTTCCATTTTGGCATAGATGCCATATCTTCCCTCAGCCGTTGTTGTTTTGAATTGTTTGGCGATTTTTTGTTGGCGTGTTGGTGGTGTTTACGGATATGACAAACTCGATATGGAAACCCCGTGTGACGTGTCGTGTTCTGGCAACCCCTGAGAAGCTTAGAATTTTGTGCATGTATTTTGATATTGTGTTCTATCATTGTCTTTTTATTTTTATGTTAAATTTATTGGATGTATTTCATTGACTATAGTTTCTGTAGTCCGTTTGAATGCTCTTGCTGAAGTAATTAAGAAATATGATGAAATTTTGACAAGAAAGGGAGGTTTGTTTATAGCGTGTCAATGCATATTAAGCCTATTTTGGAAAATGACGGCGGTGTTATGAGAGATATTTTGTGCTGGAGGCTTCAAGAAAGCAGATGTCTGTTAAGGTATGTTGATAATTTTATGTATATTTTGTTGCTTTAAAAGTTTTTTACATTTTGAGATTGCTACAAAACGAGAACTGCTGAATTTTGAGAATGCTATACCGCGAAAAATGCTGAATTTGGCGATTTTTTTTTTCGGTGAATGTGCGCGAAGCGCTCATACAACTATTGCTGATTGCCACTTTAGAGAGTTTCGTTTTTTATGTATATTTTGCTGCTTTAAAGAGTTTTTTACGTTTTGAGATTGCTACAAAACGAGAACTGCTGAATTTTGAGAATGCTATCCCGCGAGAAATACTGAATTCGACGATGTTTTTTTCCGGTAAATGTGCGCAAAGCGCTCATTATAGGTCAAAATTGGGAAATTTCATTAGCGGCCAGTGGCCGGTAGAATTAGTTTTTTAAGTGGCCACTTTTTTATTTAAAAATAGTAAACAGTAAAATTTCTATAAGTATTCATCTAAAAGTGAATAGCCCAAATAAATATGTTAATATAAATATAATGGAACCAAAAAAGTAGAATCCTTGATGAATTGAAAGAAAATGTTATTCTCTCCTTATAAAAAAGTGGCCGATGATAGACAATTTTTCACTAGCCACTTTTTCTCATTTACTGGCCCTGTGGCCGGTGGCTAGTGCTAATTTTGACCTTTAGCGCTCATACAAGGATTACTGATTGCCAGTTTAGCGAATTTTGTTTATTATTTACATTTTATTTTCGTTAACCCAAAACATGCGTATAAACCAGTGCCTGGCGACATTTACTACTTGGCGGAAAAGAGGTTTTCACGCCAAGAAGAATTCCAAGATGGCGGCCGGGGAGAACTTATGACATCTGTTCCTGAATTTTTTCTATGATTCTTTGGTGAAATTTGCATTTTTCCAGCGATCCTTTGAAGAATTTTTTTTTCATGATCTTATGGCAAAATTAGTGTTTTTTCCACGATTCTTTGGCAAAATTTGCGTTTTTCCTGGGATTCTTTGGCAAAATTCGCATTTTTTTCCCATGGTATTTCGACAAAAGCCACATTTTTTCTGCGATTCTTTGAAGAAATTCGTATTTTTTCAGTGATTCTTTAACGAAATTAGCATTTCTTTTAGCGATCCTTTGAAGAAACTTGTGTTTTTTCGCAATCCTATGACAAAATTCACGTTTTCCCACGATCCTTTGAAGGAATTCCGGGAACAGATGTGTTATTATCCCACCCATCTTGGATTTCTTTTGGCGAGAAAACCCCTTTTCCGCCAAGTAGTAAATGTCGCCAAGCACCCGTTTATACGCATGTTTGGCTCAACGAAAATAAAATGTAAATAAACAAAATTCGCTAAACTGGCAATCAGTAATCCTTGTATGAGCACTTCGCGCACATTTAACGGAAAAAAAACATCGCCGAATTCAGCATTTCTCGCGATATAGCATTCTCAAAATTCAGCAGTTCTCGTCTTGTAGCAATCTCAAAATGTAAAAAACTCTTAAAACAGCAAAATATACCTAAAAAACGAAACTCGCTAAAGTGGCAATCAGCAATAGTTGTATGAGCGCTTCGCGCTCATTTACCGAAAAAAAACATCGCCGAATTCAGCATTTTTCGCGATATAGCATTCTCAAAATTCAGTAGTTCTCGTTTTGTAGCAATCTCAAAATGTAAAAAACTCTTAAAGCAACAAAATATACATAAAATTATCAACATACCTTAACAGACATCTGCTTTCTTGAAACCTACAGCACAAAATATAACACCGCCGTCATTTTCCAAAATAGGCTTAATACACATTGACACGCTATAAACAAACCTCCCTTTCATGTCAAAATTTTGTCATATTTCTTAATTACTTCAGCAAGAGCGTTTAAACGGACTACAGAAACTATAGTCAATGAAATACATCCAATAAATTTAACATAAAAATAAAAAGACAGCCATAGAACACGATATCAAAGAGTATCTGGTACAAGAGTCAAGCAACGACAGCACGCTCTCGCTTCGTAAAAAAGGGGGTTGCCATAATAAGTTACTAGACGCCAAACGCCGGGGTTGCCAGAGCGATAAAAATCGCCAAATACTCAACATCGCGGAGGGTGGGATAATAACACATCTTAGCCGAATTCCGCATTTATTTCACAATCCTTTGATGAAATTGACGATTTTTTTGCGAATGATTGACGAAACTGTTTTTCGCGACCATTTGTCGAAATTCGTGTTATTTTTTATGTCCGAATTTTTGGACTGATGACCAATTTTTTTATTTCCAGTACCGAATGTCTAATAAATATATTTTTTAAAAAGCTAGGCGTCAAATTTGACGACCGAGAATAATTTTGTAGTTGTCAAATGCAATTATTTAGTTGCATTTGACGACTAACAACCGCTAATTTTGAACACTGAGTACAATTGCATTGAAAAGTTGGGAAAACTTTCTTTGTTTACTATGCTATGAGTAGGAAGTATTTCAACACCCAATCTTTTTCAATTTGTGATAGATAATATTTCGCGTTATGCAAGTTCATGTTTAAAAATAAAATCACAGTAAATGAGTATACAACTTAACACAACAGAAGAAAACAGTTTGTGTTAACGAAGTTCGACTGTATTATACACTGGTTTCAACAAATTTGCCGTTTTAGTAATGAGTTGGAATTTGGATTATTTTTTTTTACTATAAAACACTTTATTTCAGTATATTAAAAAATAGTGTGAACTTATTAAAACAAAACCACATTTATGGCAACAACATTTTATTATATTTTGTACTCAAATTATTTTACTTTTCTTACTTGAGCACTTTTTAGATTCTTTACAATCATCTTTATCATCAAAATTTCGTTTGAAGAGAATCTCACAGTCATCTTGAATTTCATACAATTGTTCTACTTTCTCACAAAATGTCTCAAGTTCCTGGAATAATAAAATAGCACTGCAGTCACTTTCTTCAAAACATCCTTCTTTATCCAAGTACTTGAAATAAGAAAATTCTTTATTAACATTTTTCTGTAAAATGATAAGGTCTCCAACGGCATTAAAAAACACATCAAACGGAATGCTTTCAGTAGAAATAAAATGAATAAAATTAAAACAAACATTTTTTGTGTCAGAAATGTGATATAAAGCAATTCCTTTTACCAAGTAAAACAAAACAGCACAGATTTTGCTCTTATCGGAGAATCGGACATTCTTTACAGCAAAAGTAGTTTGATTTTCTGCTAATGAACAGTTAAGTAAAGGCTTTGAATCCGCATTATAGTTACATTGCTCGGCAGCTTTTAGCATTTTTTCATTTTCAAATATATTATTCACACAAGCACTTTCGCCACTTAAAAACCATAATCTAAGAGTACCATCTCCAGAAGCCGATAATATCATTTCTTTCGATAACTGAATGTTTACTACTTTAGATACAAATTCTTCATGTCCTAAACAGTAACTATAAATATTGTAACAGTTAGGGTAACATGATATTCTAATTTTACCATCACGATCACATGTAATTAAATATTTGTCACACTTTGAAATTGCAACATCCACTATGAGACTAATATGTCCAAGGAGAAATTTACCTTCTTTCTGACAGTCTGTCACAGAAAAGGCATACACATCACCGCTTCGATCTGCTACAATTACTTCAGACTTCGAATTAGTAAATATAATTCTTTGGCATTTTCTTATTAACTTCCGTTGCGATCTGTGATTCCAGACATTGGCATCATATTTCCATAAATGAAGCATGTTATTAGAATCACAAGCAGAAAGAAATTTGCCACAATTAGAAAGTGCAACCGATATTACATGATGTTCCTTTATTGAAAATTCGTTAGAACCATCAGATTTATTTTGAATTTCAGGGATGGGGCATTTTAATTTATGCGATTCAAAAGGAATTTTCGCAGTACTACGCAAATTTAAGATAAAAATTTCGTCTTTTTTTATAACACTGTATAAGACCACGTTTTGATTGTTTACAAAAAAAGCCATGTTTATAAAGGAAATGGATGCCAGTCGGCGGTTGGTTGGTTTGTTGGTTGGCAGCTTGGGAGAGATGCCCGAGCAGAGGTACTGCCAGCGTTTGGGCCTATAGAGGCGCTGCTCGCAGCCTTCGGTACAGGAAAATTGTCCCTTTAACTAATGCTAAAGTGCCATTGAAATAATTCATTGTAAATGCATTTGAAAGTTTTAGATATTAAAATTCGGATAATTTTTACTTTGTCATATCAGACAGAACACAAATGTCACAGGAAATCTGAAATTGTGCAAAAGAATAATCATTCTGAACAAATTTAAAGTATATGTAAAGCAATGCGCTAGCACGGCATTATCCTGAAGCAAGAAGTTACATGTTTTCTCCACCAGATGGCGTATTCGAGCGCTTGAATCTAGAGAAACTCCAACTTGTAGAGAAATGTCATGAGCGCAAGTGCGCATGCTCTGTGGAAGAAAAGTGTCCCTTGGAAGAAAAAATCATGCAAAGCTCATCTTCCAGGCTTGGCGCATTCTCGCGCTTTGGTTACTTTTATTATGATTATTATTATTATTTTAATGCGCGTTCTTGCGAAATGGAACAGAGTAAAAAAAATAATTTTCCTCATATTTTAGAACAAATCAAAATATTGCAAATTGTGGGTTTATTTCTGTTTTTGTGCATATTATAATAAAAGTTGCTCTAAGGGGAAATTTCTCTATTCATAAACACATTTAATATTGATTTTAAATTGATTATTTAGAATCTAACAATAGATATTTATTTATTGACTTTCTCATTAGACTTTTTATAAAAATATGGTAAATCAAATCACTCAACTCATCGAATTGAATAACTGAAATTACACATTTCAGTACTATTTTACAATACATTTTTAAAGGAATAAAAAACTATCCATGCTCTTATGCAAATTTTTAATCAATAAAATTTTTCTAGCATTCCTTCGCTTGCGGGAAGGGGGGGGGGGGCGTATGGTTTATCGTTAATTTTCTAAACCTTTTGAATTTAACAACCATCTATGTTAACTTTTGTGTGTCTGTGAATCTATTTGGGCCGAAAAATACAAAATATAAATGTTAACCCCAAGCATTTTTTAAAACAATTATTTTTTACATTTTTATATATAGCATATATTTTAAAAGCACTCAAAAATTTAATACCTCCATTTAATTGTCTCCATCCCTATAATTTGTATTAAACAAACATATATTAAAAGGAATAGGATCACTAAGTGATCTTACAAAAACAGAATTCATAATCGCATTAATAATCAGTAACATTTTTTAATATTCCTCGAACTTCGGGATTTTGATAACGAAATTTTAGCGTTTATTTTTAAAACTTTATAAATTTAGCATCCTTCAACTAAAATGGATATTTTTATGAATATTCAAATTTAGAACATATCTCCTATATATTGTCCAAAATATAAAAAAAACTATGAACATATGTCATTTAACAATGTATTAAAGGTGGTCTCTTTTTTTTTTTTTTTTTTTTTTTTTTTCATATTGTGCTTTCCCAAAAATGCCGATCTCTTTCGCCAAACAATGGCACTGCGTTTTCCATTTTTCTAAAAATTTGACACACCTTCAATTACAATAAATTATTCGACTATGACGAACTTTTCATGACTGTAGTGCCTTACAAATTGACAAAATGTGCAATTCTTATTGCCATTTTAGGAGAAGACTTTTCTATTTATCGAAAAACGGGAAAAGCTATTCGATTTCTCATAACTGGAAAAGAATATTTGCAAATTCGTATACATTTGCGGATAAAAAAAACCTCGTGAATATGGTAGAAAGTAATTAGTTTGAATTTGAAAACAACCTTCAAAATTCCTCAGGAAAAAAAGAAAAAAAAATTGTGAAATACTTAAAAAAAAAAAAAAAATACTTGTATTCTATTTACATTGGTTGTCTCCATCCTTAATTTACTTAAGGGTGTTCTCAAACTTAAAAGGGCAACTTTCTGACATAAGTTTTAATTTACTTTTGTTCGAAAATACATGAAACTAGTTGGCGTTATTGTTCAGAAACTATGTAATTGAGTTGTTTTTTTTTTTTTCATTTTTTTTTTTTTTTTTTTTTTTTGCAAACGCAATAGATCTTTCAGAAAATAATGTGGGTGTTTTGAACCGAATTTCCCCGCGAAGGAAGAAAGAGCACTCAAAAAGGTCGAAAAAAGTGTTTGTCACGTGATCGAAATTGCTTATAACTCAATAGGTAATTGATTGATCAAAAAATGGAAAAAACAGCTCGATTCCTGCCATGGCCAGGCTTTGCAATTTTATACCTTTCCATTAAAAAATGAATTTGTAAATGTTTCAAAACGTTTTGCGCTTGTTGAGCAGAGCAGTTAAGAACAGCCTTAAGGCGATTCTCCAAAGAAGAATTCCATCATTGAACAACGCGAAACTTTCTGAATCATTTTTAAACATAAAAGCACGATTCTTCATGTACGATTATTAAAAGGATTTTCAATGTAACAGTTTTTTTTTTATTTTTCTTATAAGCGAATTACATCTTGAATTATAGATTATTGCTGTCTCAGAAGGCAACGTTTCCCTTTTCTGCGGTGTCGCATCCGGAAATTCAGTCCAATGGTTTAATATGCCTTGCACTTAGATAAAATGTATTCATATATTTATGCATTTTAATATTATTTTACAATATATTTAAAAAAATTATTTCTATATTTTCAGGAGTTTCTTAGTGTTAATTTTTAAAACTATGGGAATTTAAACAGCCATAAATGTTTATATTTTTTCTTGGGGGGGAGGGGGGGATTTTGTGGTTAAGGCTTAGAACTTAGCTCATACATATATTTGCATATACATATTGCTCATAAATATATACTTCAACCGACATTACATAAAAAACTTAATTTATTTCTTACACTCCTGAAATGCATAGGAAACAAAATGAAAAAAAAAATGTATAATCCCCCTCTAAAATGTATATTGGTTATCTCCATACACAATTTATTTTAAGGATGCCTAGGAAATTAATAAATAATTATATAAATAAACATATTTCACGAAGTCACACATTCAGGATCTCATGGTGTGTCTTAAAATGCATGAAATTTGCAGGTAGTCATGCATGAAATTTTATATTCCAGTTCTTTAGAATCGAATATCGTTTTTAGTTTTCCTATAAATATATTACATTTTTAATTATAACCGATCGCTCCACAATGATGACTGATAACACAGATTTATTTGTCGAATGGAGAGCGCAACTTCGTTTAAATTTTTTTAACTCCCTTTTTTTTCTCTATTTGGTATTGTGCAGTAAGATAAGAAGAACAAAAAATGATCTTCTAAATTAACACTTCAGAAAATTTCCACCTTTAATCTCCTTTGACATCCCTCCCCTATCATATATATATATATATATTTAAATTTCCAACTTAATACATACGTACCCATCCTCCCAAAATTGTTTTGAATTTATATGCGTATTTGATGTATGAAGCATTATTCTTAATTTAATAAAAATGAGTACTATATTATGTTACTTCTAGTGATTAGATATTTTTATGTTATTAAAATTACGACATAAACATATTTTAAATTGTAATTTTATTCGATGTTATTGCATTAAAATATATGTTTGTTTTTAATTATTAAAATATAGCCCTTGGGTGATATTAAATACAAAAACTTAGTTTTATTAAGAAGAACCGATTTAAAAAATTATAATATTTTATTAACTGATAATAAATTATCAAAAATAAATATATAAATAAATTTAGTTTTATTGACAAGAATCGATTAAAAAAAATCAGAGTAACTGGTAACAAATCAATAAAGAAACAAAATTTTAAAAGTGGAAGCCAAGAGGATCGAACCCGCTACCTTTAACTTACCAGACATGTACTTTAACCATTACCCCAAATCATCTATATGAAGTTTACGAAACGACTCTATTACTCCCAAGATAAGTTCATGGGAGGATTTCGCGCTTGGCGATTTTTCATTCTTCGCCAACACCTATTTTCATTACTGAGGACAGAAAATAGGAAAAAAAAAATACTTGTGATTCGATTACACTGAAACAAAGCAAGGATATATATACATTTCAGTCATAGAAATAAAAATAATCCAAATTATATATATATATC
The DNA here is from genome assembly GCA_963932465.1 of Maratus speciosus. Classification (NCBI taxonomy): domain Eukaryota; kingdom Metazoa; phylum Arthropoda; class Arachnida; order Araneae; family Salticidae; genus Maratus; species Maratus speciosus. Next base: position 455,104,593 of record OZ010788.1, on the reverse strand, counting down.
TTAAAATATAACCAGAAAAAGAAAGAATAATGCTGGTGCTGACAGAATGAAAACGAAACTTAAGGAAGGAAAAAAATATTTGTTCAAGAAAATTGCGAAATTCTTAGACAAAATTGTGCTTATATCCATAATATAAACATTTCTGAGCCTGAAAATTGGTGTTAAAAATCTAAACAAGCGTCAAAATATTATGAATTACATAAATTTAAAAACTCTCTATTTTCGTCCTGTGTAATGTCTATGGAAGCGCTGCAGTCGATCGCCCGCGGCGGTTGAAAACAGCTTTGGACCAATCAGAATTTATTGCCATCATGTCGTTTCTCTTATCCATTGGAGTTTCTCTACTTGAATCGCCATTAGCTAGCGAATTAGCCGTTAGAATAAATAGTGAGTGTGTTCAGGCTGCACGCGCGCTACGCGCGCGAGCTCAGGAGACAGGAACATGGAGTGGGTAAATATCATGGATGGAATAACACGTAGTGTGTTCGGGAACAGATCATGGATTTGATTAATTATGATACTAATTATAAAGATATTTTGTTGCAAAAGGAACGTGTGCTAGATGGCTGAATGGATAAGGCAGTGAACTCGAGACTAGGGGTTCTGGGTTCGAATCCTTCCAGTCCCACATTGTAATCGTGATTTTTTTTTGTTTTGTTTATTGGTTGTTTTATATTTTTCATAATGAATAAGATATTTTTGATGAAGATATATTTTTTATTTTTATTATACAGAGGCACGTGTTTTTTTATTATAATAATAAAATATCTATTTAAATGTGAGAAAATGAGGTATTTCGAGATGAAAGTTTTACATCTGAACGCCTTTTAAATATTTAAAGTTTCGTTTCTAAGTGATTATATATGTATATGTATAATGATATAAACATTAAGCAAATCCAAATGAAAAAATTATATACTATATTGTGCAAAAATATCCTTTTGCACGTAGGATAATTCCTTGATTTTCTTTTTTTTGAATACTTTACGAGTGAATTTTTATCGAGACTAGGCTGGAAATCATATTTTACTTTGAACATTATAAAAATAAAATGTAATAGTTGTAGATTATTTTAACTAAAAATATCTGTAGATATATTTTTTAAAGAGATAAAATATATAGGTCTGCGGTCTAGTTTTGTAGTGAATAAAGTATGATTAGAATGTTTATAAATTTTCTACTGAAAGTATAAGTAAGTATTTTGCTTATACTAACAGAATTTTGAATGCCATTTATTTCTCATGTTTTATGATGTATTTTGGTCTGTTATCCACACGGTATTAAAATATGCAATCATAAAATAAGAAATATATATATTAAAACCTTCTCTGAAAAACTGTCTAACTAACAGTGCAAATTCCATTGAAATCCATCCAGTATAGTAGATTACAAACAAATCTCATATGTTGATATCACAATCTTGGTTTACTAACAGCATTCTATTTATCACAGAAGTTCTAAATCAACTGATAAATCATTTTTAAATAAATAAAAAGAAAATTGTTAAAAAGTTAAAATTTTTAGATCACCAGTTGAATTCTTAAATTGTATCAATCAACCTACCAAACAAAGCACAACCAATAACACATAAGCAGAAAACGCACAATCACGTGATCAAATCGCCCACACAATTTTTTTGAGCAGCTTGCGCGTAGTTTGTGTGCGGTTGGTTAACTAATTTTAAATGCTAAATGGGCTAAAGTAGATAAAGAAGGTCACGTGATGTTTTTCCCGACTATTTTAGATTTTATCTGAGTGAACATAGGCATGTAGTCCTGTTACGAAAACCATGTTTTGGAAAGATAAAGAAATATAGTCGTTGGTTTTACCTTTTTTGAACCGTTAAAAATCATGAAATAATTGAATTATGTTAAAATTCCTTTCTTCGATAAGACCTACTCCATGACATAAACTTCTGAGCACGCGCGCAGCGCGAAATGCACTTCTGAACACACTCAGTATAGCGCCTATAATATATATTGTGTGGAAATCAGCTATAACCTTTTGGCGTTTGTCTGCGTATTTATATTGAATAAATAAGCCATTTTTGAGTCACACCACAACATTTAATAAAACACTCACAAGACGAACAAATAGAACATGAAGAATAATAAATAAAAGTAACAGATATCGTTTGTTGCCATGCAACTGGTATAAATTCTCAACTTTTAAAAATATCGTTTTCTTCATCCATGGAGCGATGAGATTGTAAGATGCACGCGCATGAAAATAAATGTATTAGAGAAATTTAATTATTAGAGAAATACTACATGAGTATCCCCCCAGTGACGAAGGAACGATACAACAAAAGAAACAATGTGAAAATACAAGATGCATGTAAATAACACAATATATTTAAAAAAAAAATCAATTGTATGAAGTATAGTTTATTTCAGTTATCAGTCTTTTAGGAAATCTTACTCGTCTACCTGATTTGGTAGTTGGTTCTTCTGATTTTACTGGCTGGCTATCTACTGGAAAACTTTTAGTTTCAGGATTATCTGTATTACTTGGTAAATCACTGAACACAAATGCAGGTTTAACTCTATCAAGTGAAATACAACTTTTCTTTCCATTTAGGATTATGGTTATGTGCTTGTCATTTCTCGATAGAACTTCATGAGGGCCAGAATAAGGTTGAGATAAGGATGGAAGGACTTTATCTAATCGGAGAAACACATGCGTGCAATCCTTCAATTTAGGGTGAACAAAGATTTTTGAGTGTCCGTGAGCAGATGTATATGAAGGTTTTAAACTATTCATTCTCTCTTTCAATTGTTGGACGAAATTATTGTCGCAAGATACCAAAGATGGGATTTCTGAACACATTTCAGCTGGTAGTGTGAGTGAAATGCCATAAACTAACTCAGCACTTGAAGCTTTTATATCTGGTTTCACAGCAGCTCGTATACCAAGTAGAACTGCAGGTAAACTCTCGGTCCACTTACTATGCTCATGAGCCTTTAATGCGCTCTTTAAGACTCTGTGGAATCGTTCAACTAAACCATTTGCTTGAGGATGAAATGCTGTCGTTCGTATGCGGTTTGTGCCCAGAAATCTTGTCAGTTCTTTGAACAGATTTGACTCAAATTGTCTACCTTGGTCGGTTGTTATTATAATGGGGCAACCAAATCTAGATATCCATCCGTCAAAAATGGCACGGCAAACTGATTCTGCAGTTATATCTTTTAAAGGTATCACCTCTGGCCATCTTGTAAATCGATCTATTATTGTTAAACAGTATACATTTCCGTCTGATGGAGGTAATGGACCTATCAAATCTATGTGAATGTGTGAAAATCTTGCATCGGGTAATGCGAAAGTACCTAGACTTGTTTTCGTGTGTCTGTGTACTTTAGAACGTTGGCAAGCACTACAACTATTGACCCATTCTTTCACATTTTGCTGCATATTGGGCCATACATATCGTGATGCAATAAGATTTAAGGATGCTGCAACACCAGGATGAGCTAAATTATGGAAATGTTCAAATACTGTTCTACGAAAATTCGCTGGTACGAATGGTCTCGGAGAACCTGTTGATACATCACAAATCAGTTCTGTGGCAGACATTGGAGATGGCATGCTTTTAAACACAAGAGAAGATTTGTTATCATTTTGCAAATTGCGTAGATCTACATCATCTTCTTGAGCTTTTGCAAACTCCTCAAAGTCTAAAAATGAGCTGGAGATTTGATCTACTTCAATTCGAGATAAAGCATCAGCAACTGTATTGTTGGCGCCGCTTACGTGACGTACATCTGTACTAAACTGAGATATGTAATCTAGATGCCGCCATTGGCGCGGGCTGCATTTGTCTGGATTTTGTTTGAAGGCATATATGAGAGGCTTTTGGTCTGTATATATGATAAAGTTCCTTCCTTCGAGCATGTGTCGAAAACGCTTTACTGATGTATACATTGCCAAGAGTTCTCTGTCGTATGTAGACCATTTCTGCTGACTTTTTGAAAGCTTGATTGATAAAAAAGCAATGGGTTCCCAATACTTTTTATTAAGCTGCATAAGAGAACCGCCAACGGCTTTGTCGCTTGCGTCAATCCAAAGGCTTAACTTTGCGCCGGGAATGGGATGTCGTAGGAGAGTTGCATTGGCTAAAGCTTGTTTGGCGTCATTAAAAGCCTGCTCAGCCTCCACAGTCCATTGAATTGAGTCGTGTGAATTTTTTTCAGAGCGTCTGTAGCGAAGCTTTGGATTTTGTACATTTGTGTTGAATTTTTCCGATGGCTGTAAGAGTTGATAACGAAGTGAAACAATATTAACAGAACGAATTAATCCATATTGCAGATAGAGACAAGCCGAATGTTACAACTAATTCTTTATTGACCAAATCGGACACCAGGTTCGGGTAGTTTTTTTTGCAAGGCGAGCCCTCGGCCGGAGCCGGGCGTTGGAGAGAGAGTCTCGCTACATTCTTATGCTCAGAGCATGCGAGTTCAGAAGCTAGTCTCCCTCAAAAATACACTTTCTCGAAATCTGGAGTGTTGGCAAGCTTACATACACAATTTCGCCAAATATATATACTATATGGCGAGATTAAAGAGAGGAAGACATGTGGTCAAAGTACAATAATTAAAATTGAATGGGGAATGTAAAAGATTAATAAGAACTATTTAACGCCAGATGATTACTTAGTAATTATTGCACATAAACCGCAAAAGAACATTCGATAGGGTTTGCCAAAGTTCTCATGGGATTGAAGCGGCCGAAGTGCCCGTTAATGAACAAAACAAAATAAAGACAGGGTTAATAACTGAAATGACTAATATCTTACATCTGGACCAACGGCTAAAAATGTAGAAGTAATATGTCTGACTAATTTCTGCATATCATCAAACTAAGGCAGAAGGATGAAAATTAGAATCCAGTTATTAGGCGAGAAAAGGAAATGATTTCTTTTCTTTTAACTGCAGTGCGCTGCGGTTAAAATATTAAAGAGACTGAGAATTGAATGCTTAATTTATGAAAGGAAAAGAGCGCTAAAAACAGATTGAATCCGAATTCAGACAGATAATTAAATTTAAGAATTTAAAAAAATGTAATTTTAGAGGGGGGAAAGAGGAAACGTCTTAATATTAATATGTGAAGGTAGGCGCCTTCACATATATCTCCCCAACAGCCGAAAAAGAACGAAGTGAACCGCGAGAGAAAAAAAATTACCCCATGTCTTCTCTCAAATACATTACACATAAAGAAAATATGTAAAAATGTAATATTTTGTAGAGGGAACCCGGTGACCAACAGTTTATAAACATATACAGAAATACTAAATATGTAAAGAACAAATAAATCATGTCTCATATAAAAAGCATGCCTATAAGCATGACAAAGCAAGTTGGTACCAAAGACTTGCCAAAATAAAATATATTGAAAATTTTTTTGAACTGCAGTTAATACTTCTGGACAGCTGTTTTCTTATTATTTTTTTTTAACGTGTGCACACAGTTATTATATATATTTTTTTAATTATTTCCAGAAGATTTTAATATAAGATTGCTTGAACTTTCACTGCAAGCAAGAGCAATTTCCACAATTGCTACAACAGTTGGTCATACTCCAACTTATAAAAATATTTTGAGACATGAACTGTATATAAATACAAAACATTACATAATATAGTAAATATAAAATTGTAACCTTTTCAGCACTAGTTGTGACATCTCTAGTTTTTAAAAGTAATGTAACTAGTAAAAGGAGAGGAAGATGGAGGTAAATTATTTGTTAAAAGTTGAAAGTTGCCATCCTTTTATCTTGTAACCAAAGACTGAATGTGTTTTACTGAGAACCTAATTTAACTAAAGTGTATTTTAAAACATATTGCACTCCTATAAGGTATAAACAAGATGTAATAAGAACTTTCCAGAGAAAGTACGCTTTACAAAAATGGTAAAAAAATGTACAGTAAATTTAATGAAATTTAATAAGCATTATACAACAGGTGACACAAAAGTATGTATGTGTGTGAATGTAGTCATAAATAACACCGTTTGATGTTACGACTGGTTTATACCAGTAATAAACCACATGTGTCAATGAGCATAACAAAAACCAAAAAAAAAATAATGCACACCTGTGTACTGAGTGATTGGAAAATCGTGCATAAGAAAACTACCTTATCACGTGAAATACCTTGAATAGCCAAGAAAGGTACCGAATGAAAAAAAATAAAAGTAAAGTGTAATCCTGTAAAGTTACCAAAAAAGGAAACCCTTTTTTTGTTACCGATTAAATTAAAATAACACTTAACTAAAAGGTCAACTGATTTCAATCATATGCCATGTTAATGTGAAAGAAGTGTACATTTCCTACCTTTTTTTTTACGGAAAAAAATATCAATAATGCGAAAGTAACAAAAAAAACTGTTATTTATAATGTGTAACTACCATTAAAAAAAAAAAATGCTGCCTAAAAATGAGCAATCCCACGCGCAGTACCTATGATTAACCATTGTATGTAACCTTTGTAGAAACCTTTGTATAGAGTACCTGCCTGTAAAATTGCACAAACGAAAAAAAACTGAAAGAATATTCACTAATGTTGAACAAGACAAACTTTTAAGTTTAATACCATTGTAAATTATAAACATCAGTAAAATACCTAACAGATGCAACAAGCGCTTATTCTTTTTTTTTGTTTTTTTGAAAAAAAAAGAAAAGCATGTGTGACATAATAAAATTAAATGCTGACTACAAAATTAATATGTGTGTAAATAAACGTGGAAAAAGTTTAAATAAATTCCCTCAATGTGAAAAAAAGAAACTTTTGTTATAGAACCAAAAAAAAACAAACAGACAAAGAGCAAACGTGTGCAATAATTCCAAAGAACCAAAGAAGTGCATCACTGTGACCTCAAGTGTAAAATTGTAACAATGAACCGAAGAAATGTGTCACACTGACCTCAAGTGTAAATAAATAACAATGAACAAAAGAAGTGTATTAATGAAGTAAAATGCCTAAGTGTTTTGAAAATCAGTTGTAAAAACAGTGACAATTAGTCCCTGATGCACGCAAAGAATTGACAAAGCAATGAACTCGTGTGAGGGTTTTTTTCTATGAACTAAGATAAACTATGAACTACTGTGTGTGTTAACTATGAACAAAAATTCTCTACATGCACCAAGCACCAAACAGCAAAATGTAACTGAAGAGAAAAAAGGTGTACCGTATTTAAAAAAAATCGTTACCAAAGGGTTAAATTTAATTTTTTTTTTTTTTTTTTTTTTTTTTTTTTTTTTTTTTTACTGTAAATTTCATAAGATATTGCTGCATTCGTTGAAAAAAATATATCTATCTCTACTCAAAACGCATCAGTGTAAAATTGACAGGAGCCATACCTTTACGTTAAATACACAAAAAAGGAACAGGAGTGTTACCGCAAAAGATAAACTGTCTCTTGCAAAATATAGAAAAAGAAGTGTTGTTTACCAAAAAGAAATCCTTAAAATCCTGACATATGAGTGTGAAAGAAAAAGAAATTTCCCTCGATAACCAGTGAGAATCAAACACAGTAAATGAAATTTGCCACAAAAAAAAAGGATATGTAAAGGTTTTAGTTTTTCTGAATTTTCATGTATAGACCATCTGTGCATTTATTAAAATTTAACACCTGGCCAAAATATTAAAAACATCTACTAAGAAATTGCATACGCTTTAATATAGTGTGACAAGACACCTTACTAGATCTGCCACCTTCAAGTAAGATGTATCTAATGAAAGTGTTAAAAAAAATGTTGCATGTTAAAAGTAAACAGATTCGAAATGTGTGTGTAGTTTAACATGTCATGTGACGGATAACTCTTAGTAACTTTAAAATCTTTGTACATAGACAAAGTGATGGTGTCATTGATATGTTATGACATTATGCAAACACATAAAATAAATAAAAACAACTCTGTTAAAATTTAAAAATAAAAAAAAAACTGATAGAACATTTTAATATCGAAACATGGTGTAAAGTTTAAAAGATAGAAAAGTAACAGGAAAAAAAAACTGTATGTGTGTGAAGGGAGGGGAAAAAGAAACCTCAAACTCATGAACTAAATGAAATAAAACACATGAATAAGTGTGTACGCAAGCATACACAACGTGTAAGTAAACACATGAACAAATTGTATAATTCCACATGAACTACTTGTAATAATGTCTCAATGAACTAACATTTTTTATGCATTTGCTAACAAAATATACGGACAGTATGTGTGTGATAACCCAAAACACTAACATACGAGTGAGATTCAATTACATAATTAGTGAGTTAATCACCAAAATGTAATGAATGAGGGTTAATAAAGACAATGAACTCCGTGTAATGTGTGAAAACTCTGGTTATACTCTAAACCAGCCAGTGTGTATTACTCAATGAACTACTTGTGAGAAAAAAAAAGGAATACTGTCGAATAGATCGCAAGCAAAGTACAATGTGTAAAAGCAAATGAACAAAATATGTAAATCAACACATGAACTAGTGTAATGTATGTATATGAATGAACAAAATTGTATTCTAACTGAGCAAATTTTGTGTAACATAAATAAATATCCAACACACGAAGTACTTGTGAAAAGAAAAAAAAAGTTGCATAAATGGTTAACAAAGGGTTAAAATTAAAAAAAGGTTGGAAAAGAGAAAAAAACGAATAGCAAAATAACAAGCGTTATACTTTATGGTATATGAGTGTATGTATCCGTCACAAGACAACTGTGAGACTATAACTCACTAATTAAAAAATTAAAATGTGAGAGAATGCCAAAGAATTAGTTTAATGACTATATGTGAATAGCCTTTTTTTTAAAAAAAAAAATAACGTGTACATAACAGCTCACATTATGCATTTGAATAAATTTTAAAAAAACAACATTTTAAACGATATCAAATATCATGTCAGTTATAATAAAATACCTTATGTTATAAATAAAATAGCAACGAGTCACCAGCCGCGCGTAAACAAACAAAATTAACAAATGTGTAAAAATACCAGCTAGAAATTAACTCATGCATGTACATTTAAGATGCAGGTGCAAATATTGTATTGAATTACATTATGTAAAAAAATTCAGTAACATTCCGAAAATAAAAAATGACAAGGCAACAAAAAATACGCAAACTTTAAAATAGTGTAAAACTATGTATTTGTGAAAATTTACACTAATGTTGAGAAAGTATGTAAAAAATGTACAAGCACACAGAATCATGACCATGTTTAACCAAGGTGAGTGTCATAAAATTATTACAAAACAAGACCATATGAAGTGCAAATGTAAATATGTGTGTGTGTGTAGTACCAGGTTAAACTTGAAATCATAAAAATGTGTACATGAGATAAAAAAAAAATTGATGCAGACAAACATCTAACTTCACTATCTGCCCATAGTAAGCTAGAGTGAAAAAAAAAAAGCATGTACGGAGTATCAAATAGTACGAGAGATACGTCATTATGCATTTAAAAAAATAAAAGAGAGCGCGAACGCCTTGTAAATTAATGTGAGGTATTGAACATTTGTATCATGTAAGTAATATATTCCACTTTTGAGAAAGTGGACGGCCGATCCACTTAGCCAAAACTGAAACATGCACCCTTAATCATTGGGCTATTTCCGGATCATAGCGCAATGAAAAAAAGGCACTTACACAACACAGGAAACAATAATTAAAAATTTACCTCAAGTAATATAATCACATGTAAAATGTAGTGCGCGTGTAAATTGTGTGTGTATGCAGTAACAAGCATACTGATATCTAACACATGCATAAAATGTTTACGACTCATGTTATAAAATTTTTATAAAGTAGAAATAGAAATCAAAAGGAAAAAGAGACTCTTTTTTTTTTTATGAAAAATTTAAGATATGATGACTCGAGCTATATTTTAAAACGAAGGAGCCTAACATATGCTATAGAAATAAATTAATAAAATGTGAATAAAACTGTATAAAATCCGTGTAAACTGGAATATGAGAGATCTATCTAAACAGAAAAGTGTACTGTATAGATGCCAAATCTAATTTTCTTAAATTAGTAGCAACCAACTGGAAAGGATTGAAAATGAGCAAATTTAAACATCATTACTGGTTCCTTCCTCTCTCTTTTCTTTTATATGTCACTAGTGCTTATCCTTAAGTATACAAGTTGCAAGACGTATACTTATGAGTATTAAAAGTTTCATATCTTATTGATATGGATGACTGACAAAACATATAATATACACATAAAAAAAACATATAAAATGTTATATATAAAAAGAAATTACCTGTAGGAAGTGCTACCACAAGAAACATATTAAGCACAACAAGTAAGGAAAAAAAATCAATAATAATAATAATATCAGTCCAGTATCAGTTTAAGCCTTTTCATTTTTTTACCTCATTCTTTTGTATCAAAATTACATTAAGCTCTGTGAAAAAAAAAATTACTTTAAGTTATTTTAATTATCTTTTTTTTTATACACCATGCCCCCTTTTTTTTATCTAACAAGGTTTTCACCATCAGACTGCCTGATTACAACAGGATTGCTGAGTTTTAAAAGTACACGAACCAAAATAATAAAAACTTTGTCTGTGATCATCATAGATAACATTTTTATATAAAATGCAATGCGACACATATCAGTTGCAGACGCATAATATCTAAAAAGGGGGGGAAAATGCGACCAGCGCTAATGATGTAAGAAATTAAGCGAGAGCAACCATGTTCAGCAATCCTAGGCCAATGGAGATAAGAAAAACAACATCTCATCTCAGAATTGCAACATTGTGTCACACCGAAAAATATATATAATGCATTAAATAAGAATCGGAAATGTGAAAAGAAAGAAAAAAAATTTGGACAATCTTTTATCTAAATTAAAAAAAACTTTGAAACTGAACTGGATATGAAGTGCATCCCTAGACATACAAAATCTTAGCATGTTACTAATAAAAATAAATGCTTAATTTTTAGTAAGAAGCCATCAAAACTTATATATATAGATATATATTAAAAGAGCAATATAATCCAGCCATGAGGATTTTTTTTATATTTTATTATTTTTGGTAATTAATCCTCATAACTGAATCAACATTAACTGACTTATTATACCATTTTAATATCCACTGCACAAAAAGGAAAAGTAGAAATTTTTTTTTTTAAACAAGCACTGTCTACTCTGTATTATTCAGTAGTTAATATAAAAGTATAAATCAACACTTACCATAAGCATACTAGAATGAAAAAGCCAATTTAACAACCTTTTTTTTTTGAGTGAGTAAATAATAACATGTAATAGTAGTGAGTAAATAACAAATATGTAACTTATATGCTAAAACACAATACCTTTTAAAACCTAGAAAAGTGTATCTAACTTAAAAAAAAAAAAAAAATTGTCATCGTTAAAAATCTAGCCAGCAGAAAAGTTAATTTCATCACAACAAAGAATTTTCTCTATACACCAATAAATGTGTTTGTAACAAACCAAACATTTAAAACAAACACATCCCCTTAATATAATCTAAAAAAATGAATTTGATTTTTTTTATCTATATTTATCAAAGTCTAGAAAGGTAATCTCACACAATATGATCTATATTTGAAAAATGGCTCTTCAAAAGTTAACTCTTCAAACACTTAAAGCAAAATAAAACTTACCTTGAGCAAACAAGGAAATGTTATAAGTAAAGACATAATAATGTAAGAAAATAATAACTGAAATCAAAACATATGTGTGGGTTTTTTTATGCAGCAGCAGGAATACTCTTTTCTTAAAAAATATGTTTAGGTATATCTGCGTATAGTTGAATGTGGAGTTCACCTAAATATTCATTACTTATATTTTATCATTTTACTTTTTGTTCTAAGGAAACTGCATGTTAACTGTCTTTCTTTGAACAAGAAACTTAAACATTATTATTATTTTTTTTAGTTCCTTGAAATGCAATAGAATACATGTAGATCCATGAACACGCTTTCTTCATAGAGTTACTGGGGAAGGAGAAAAAAATTTCTTTAATGTAGAAGAACAAATCATTTTTACTGTTCTGTTTCTTCTTTTTTTAAAAAATAAATTCGGCCGATACAAGACATAGTCTGGAATATCTTAGAAACTCTGATCCAGCTGCGTAAATCAGCATAGGAGAAACAGAAGAGGAGAAGAAAAACAAAAACAGGCGATGGAGGATTTATGACTCATTCCGAAGGCGCTCACGTATTTTCGGTATCGGCAAGTCTTTTTTTTTTTTTATGCCGGTCGAAAGGATGGCGGTTATCGGCTAGTTGTGACGGAAGCTGACGGCATGACGATATAGAAAAACCTCGGTGAACATTGTGTTGGGAAACGCTTTGCAGAGAATCTCGAGTCATTATTTTGATCGGAATTTATTTGTTGTAGCTGTGGTTATTTCAGGAGAGAGAGAGTGCAGAAATTCACCGCAATGAGCATAGTTCAGAATTTTGCAGGCTTGATGATGTTAGTTGATAAATTTTAACATTTTTTTTGCATTGTGTACTCCTGTACACGACAACATCAGGATGCAGAAAAGTCAAGTCAATTGATGAGCATCGAAAGTTTCCACCAAATACTTTTAGGAAATCGATAAATTATAGTCTATTATACCGTAAAAAATTTCTCCTCTCTCCAACTGGAACTCGCTTGCGCCTGAACGGCACCAATTGTCTGTAGCGAAGCTTTGGATTTTGTACATTTGTGTTGAATTTTTCCGATGGCTGTAAGAGTTGATAACGAAGTGAAACAATATTAACAGAACGAATTAATCCATATTGCAGATAGAGACAAGCCGAATGTTACAACTAATTCTTTATTGACCAAATCGGACACCAGGTTCGGGTAGTTTTTTTTGCAAGGCGAGCCCTCGGCCGGAGCCGGGCGTTGGAGAGAGAGTCTCGCTACATTCTTATGCTCAGAGCATGCGAGTTCAGAAGCTAGTCTCCCTCAAAAATACACTTTCTCGAAATCTGGAGTGTTGGCAAGCTTACATACACAATTTCGCCAAATATATACAGGGTTAGCGAAATTAAACTTCCGCTACTCAAAGGGCCCTGTAGGCCGTTCTACTGCTCCGAAGAGAAAAATATTTGGACAACAGACACTTCGGAGGATGCGCTCGAGATTTCCGAAATAAAAAAAATTAGTTTAAAAAATCGCCTCCAGATGGCGCAGCGGGGCAGCACATTACAGCAACACATGCAAATGTCACGCACGATAAAAGGAAGAAGCTCGTACCCCAATCCAAAATGCCGACGTTGCCGGAGAGAGCAATGCTAGTCAAACTGTACTACCGCAACGGTGAGAATACAGAGGCAGTTGTGAGAGAGTTCCGCCGTCTCAAGAAACAACGACGTGGGCCGATATCGGAGCGTGCTCCTATAGACATGGTGGTGAAATTCGAGCGAACAGGACAGTTAGGCGATTTGCCGGGAAGTGGAAGTAAAAGTGTACCACCGCCGTTGTAGAGGATATTGCTATAGCGGTCATGGAAGCAAGCACTCATTCACTCATGAAACTGTCAGTGTCCCGACGATTTCACGTACCATTGATATGCCCTACTCCAGTGTCCGACAATGCTTAGAATTCTGATCTTCTACCCGTATAAGATTCAAGCGGTTCAGCAATTGGAACGACAAGATCCGGACACCCGCAAAACATTCACGCTACAATTTCTCGCGAGAATGGCGGTTGATGATTCCTGGCCATGGAAATTCTGTGCCCACTTATTGTGCTTATTGTGTTCCTTTTGTGTAAGACCACTGGTCCTTTAAAGTTTCGGGATCTCAGTTTGTCTTATCTTCACACGCTAATTCGTAGCGCCATCTAGTGACGATTTTTTAAACTATTTTTTTTTATTTCGGAAATCTCGAGCGCATCCTCCGAAGTGTTTGTTGTCCAAATATTTTTCTCTTCGGACAAGTAGAACGGCCTCCAGGGCCCTTTGAGTAGCGGAAGTTTAATTTCGCTAACCCTGTATACTATATGGCGAGATTAAAGAGAGGAAGACATGTGGTCAAAGTACAATAATTAAAATTGAATGGGGAATGTAAAAGATTAATAAGAACTATTTAACGCCAGATGATTACTTAGTAATTATTGCACATAAACCGCAAAAGAACATTCGATAGGGTTTGCCAAAGTTCTCATGGGATTGAAGCGGCCGAAGTGCCCGTTAATGAACAAAACAAAATAAAGACAGGGTTAATAACTGAAATGACTAATATCTTACATCTGGACCAACGGCTAAAAATGTAGAAGTAATATGTCTGACTAATTTCTGCATATCATCAAACTAAGGCAGAAGGATGAAAATTAGAATCCAGTTATTAGGCGAGAAAAGGAAATGATTTCTTTTCTTTTAACTGCAGTGCGCTGCGGTTAAAATATTAAAGAGACTGAGAATTGAATGCTTAATTTATGAAAGGAAAAGAGCGCTAAAAACAGATTGAATCCGAATTCAGACAGATAATTAAATTTAAGAATTTAAAAAAATGTAATTTTAGAGGGGGGAAAGAGGAAACGTCTTAATATTAATATGTGAAGGTAGGCGCCTTCACAGCGTCTTCTAGACTTTTTTGAATTCTTTATTCCTTCCAAGAATTTATTTAATGGAGCCAATATGTGAGCAGCTTTTGATATACATCGACGGTAATAATTAAGTAACCCAAGAAATCGTCTTAACTGTGTAAGAGTAGTAGGTTGAGGGAATTTTAAAATGCAATCAACACGATCTGGTAGGGGCTCAATGCCAAATTCAGATACCTTATAACCTAGAAAATCTATGGATGATACGCCGAAAATGCATTTTGATGGTTTTAAGCTTAATCCGTATTCTTGCAAGCGCTGAAATATGATTTTCAGATGCTCGAGATGTTCTTCTGGTGTGCGAGATGCTACCAGGATGTCATCAATGAAAACATACAAAAATGGAAGATCTCGTGTAATTTGATCCATGAACCGTTGAAATGTAGCAGATGCGTTGCAAAGGCCGAATTGCATTCTTGTACTCTCAAATAAGCCAAACGGTGTAATAATGGCACTTTTATGTACATCATCTGGATGAATTGGTATTTGGTGGTAAGCTTTTATGAGATCAAGGCGGGAGTATATTTTTGTACCATGAAGGTTCGAAGTAAAGTCTAAAATATTTGGAATGCTATAATTATCTTTTACTGTTTGTGCATTAAGTGCTCGGTAATCTCCGACAGGTCTCCAATCTGTAGAATGTTTTTTATGAACCATATGAAGTGGTGAAGCGTAATTGCTTTTGGATGGCCGAATGTGACCAAGATCAAGCATTTGCTGAAATTCGGCTTTGGCTGTTTTTAATCTGTCTGGAGCTAATCTTCTTGGTTTGGCGTGGACAGGAGATCCGGTAGTTTCTATATGGTGAAATATTGAATGCTTTATTTGTTGATCAGCACGAGGAGGTTTAGTTATATCTGGAAATTTAAGTAGTAATTTATGATAAATACTATTTCCCGAAACAGTTTTGATAGAATGAACAGATGCTGTATGTATATGGCCGGGAGTAGCTAAATTTGTAACATTATCCACTAACTTTTTATTACGAAGATCTGGAATTAGATTAAAATGATATAGGAAATCTGCGCCGATAATTGGAGTGCTTACATCACCTATTAAAAAGGGAAAGCGAAAAGTTTTTCTGAGATTGAAATCAAGTGTCAAAAGCTTTTCTCCATATACATTAATTCTTGAGGTATTCGCAGCAGTTAGGGTCATAAAAGGGGTATTTTTCTTCTGGGAAAATGACGCTGGAATAATGCTGATGTCGGAGCCTGTGTCGCATAAATAATTTATATTGGTCTTTCGATCCTTTAAAAAGAGGCGACGAGATATTTTATGCAAGGTGGCTGTCGCCGCTACACCTCGCCGTCTGTGTTTTTTGAAAATGAACAAGGTTTGGAGCATTTCTTGGCCTTTTCGCCAAATTTTTCGTGATACCAACATTGCTGTCTGGAATCTTTTGAAATGCTACGATTCCTCCCAAAAGAACGCCGACGAAAAGGGCTTCGTGACCTACGTAATTCCAGTTGTTTAATTCGATCATTCAGTTTTTTAATTTCACATAAAATTTCTGAATTAGCATTTGATGGTACTGAAACAGCATTTATTGCGGTGGGATTATATTCCAAAATTCGGTCAGCAACTTCGGCTGCTTTATCAAGTGATAACGGTGAGATAGATGCTAAAATGCTCTGTACATATGACGGTAAATGCGAAATAAATAATTCCAACATCAATTCATCGGATACATTGTGGGACTCAGCTCTTCTTTGCATTACTCTTAAAAGATCACTGGGTTTACTATCACCGAGCTGTTCACCAGCTAACAATTTCCTTATTTCAGATTTTGACGAGTCGCTTGTCCGTTTTATTAATTCCATTTTTAAATCCTCGTATGGTGTATTATCGGACGGTTTGATAATTAAATCCCGTACAACAGATGCGGCATCTGGAGGTAAGTTAGCCGAAATATAATTAAATTTAGTTCGACTTTCTGTTATGGCCTTTGGATGAGCTAATTCAAATGAATGTTCACACATGGCGAACCAAAGACCGACATCATTAAAGTTATATGGTGGGATACGAACAGCGCTAATTTCTGTCATTTTCCAAAATAAAATGAAATATTACTCACTTATTACAGAGTTCTTTTAACGTGCTCCAGTACGGGTCACCAATTTGGCGTTTGTCTGCGTATTTATATTGAATAAATAAGCCATTTTTGAGTCACACCACAACATTTAATAAAACACTCACAAGACGAACAAATAGAACATGAAGAATAATAAATAAAAGTAACAGATATCGTTTGTTGCCATGCAACTGGTATAAATTCTCAACTTTTAAAAATATCGTTTTCTTCATCCATGGAGCGATGAGATTGTAAGATGCACGCGCATGAAAATAAATGTATTAGAGAAATTTAATTATTAGAGAAATACTACAACCTTAATACTATGTTCACACTACGATACTTAAGATATCTTAGGCCGCCGAACTCTCTTAATTTTGAGGTGGTACCCTCCCGGAATTGGAAACCTGTTCACATGGAAAAACTCACTTAAGATAACTCAGTGAACGTCACTGTGTTGTTTGCGCATGCGCTTAAGATAAAACCGCCCGCAACACCCAATCAGGTAATGCGAAGCTTTACAGCCGGCGAGAGTGAATGGTCGTGACTGTCTCTAGCCCGAAGAAAGTTGAAACTCTCTCAGAGAGTTTGTGGAACTCCCTCAGAGAGTTCGGAGGTTTAAGAGAGTTCCGATAACGCAGTGTGAACAGGGTATTAACACTTAAAAAAGCGCTGAAATAGTATATCCCTTAAATGTGCAACGATGCTGCTGAAATATAAAAATTGCGGCGACATCTGCTGGATATTTTCTACAACTGCAAGATTTTGCTAGTCTATAGCTACAGCGCCTAGAAGATACAGTGTGGAAAACGGCTACAAAATAGTGCTAAAAAATTGAATCCCATAAATGTACACCCATGCTGAATAACAAGATGTCGATCGTAGCGCCATCGTAGTGATTTAAAAACGATAGTCATTCTAAAAGAGACTCTTTAACCTATTCACGTCATTCCTTAACTAAATTAGCTTATAACAGAATAAAATATCTTATATTTATAGTTTCCGATATTTAACATTCTATAATTTTTGAAAACACAGTGTTTATATTGAAAAGAGTTACGAGATGGCGCTCGTATCAGCATATTGCCGCTGAGCATTGTTGGAGATTTATGGGATACACGTTTTTAGCACTTTTTAAAGCATTATAGGAATAGCTGTTTTCCACACTGTATCTTCTAGGCGCTGTACTATAGCTATACAATGTAATTACAAAATTCCGGCAGATGTCGCTGCGATTGACACTTGGGATTTTAGCAGTATCGTCGCACATTTAACGAATACAAATTTTTAGCATTGTTTGGATAGCATATTTTCACACTAGGTATTATAGACGCTGTAATAAATAGTGTGGAAATCGGCTATCCCAGTCAGCACCGTGCGAAAGGGGGGGGCGAAGGGGGCGGTCGCCCCGGGCGCGGAAATTCAGGGGGCGCCAAATTTTTACTACTAATTTCCGTTTTTTAAGACTAGGAAGGACGAAAATTTTTCAAACTAACGTTACAGAAAATTACATCTAGTGGAGAAATTATTAATGGTGATTGCGGCTTAGTATTGGATAACTTAAATAAGGGAATCACTATATTTTGTTTTCTCTGTTTATTATTCACCAATTATCATGATCGCCCTCCAAAGTTAGCCAAGCCAGATTGTGGGTTTTTCAAGTGGAAAAAATTAAATCCTAAAATTCCTGAACATAAAAATGCTCTAGAACACAGCAATGCATACATTCGCTAAAATGAACTTGGGAGATGTTTAAAATTAAATCATGTAATCGACAGCAAATTTGAAAAGAGCAAAAGGAAAAATTATTGAAAGTGAAAAAAATAAATGGTGAAATATATTCAGGATGAAATTATGAGCCTTCTTGCCAATGAAGTAAGAAAAATGATTGTAGAAGAAAATCATAGAGCAAAGTATTTTTTCAATTTCGGTCGATCTTACTCGATATACCGAGTGTCCTAAAATGGATTGACTGTTTTTAAAATTCAATAACCTGTAAATGATGACAGCTATTTAAAAAAAAAAAAAAAATTGCGGGAAAGTAATGTAAAATGTCAGTAGTCCTTTTTTTACCTCGATTCCCGGCTTTAGTTCCAAATAGCAACTATAGATGGCGCTGCAAGCAGAAATGACTACCTCGGGAACTTAGCTACGCTTTAGAGCGATAGTGCAACTTTGAGGGGAGAACCAAATCCACTAGCCGCTCGCGTTACAAAGGACTTTTTGAATTATTATACTGCAGTTTTACAATTTCACATTACAACATAAATACCGATGATTTGTTGAAGAAATAAACAGGTTTATAGTAAATTCAGGTTACAGCAGTATACTTTATTAAACTATATTCGTGAAAGTCAATCAAGTTTATACTGAATTGACAATTATGCTAACAATGTATAACCACACAAGCACTATAAAGACAACATCTAGCGCCATAGGTGCTCAATCAAAGCCAAAACTTAAATCGCCCAACTCTGATGCGGAAAGAGAAGGTTAAATACATAGAGTGTGCTTCATTCTCCAATACAATCTTATTTTTGAGGGCCTACTCTATATATTTAGCCTCCTTCCTTCGCATGATGCTAGGGGATTTCAGTTTAGACCTCCATTGAGAGATTATTGCTTTCCACCTATCTCTGCTATTTGGAACTAAAACCGAGAACCGCTGTAAAAATACTTCTGATCATAGGCGTAGCGTGACCAGAAATTTTTTGGGGGGGGGGGGGGGGGCACCAAGTAAAAAAGGCGCCCGGAGCGAATTTTCAATCTTGCGCCCCCCCCCCCCCCAAAAAAAAAAAACTCTCTCTTTTTGATGGGTGTAATAAAATTGATAAAGTGCAGAAACATAAATACATTCTGTCAAATAAATATTTCGTGTTTATTTTGGAACTTTAAAAGGTTTATTTTTAATTTAGAAATTCTGCACAACTAAATAACATAAAAGAAAATTGTACTTATTTGTTAAAGAGTTCATGATGTTTTGCATGTTTACAGGAAAAAAAATAATCAAGAGAGAAAAAGAAATTTCACCGGAAAATGATAAGCGGCCAAAAAATTAATAAACAAATAAAACGGTGGTTCGTAGCATAAATTTCGCGCCCGGGGCGACCTCTCCTTTAGCCCCTCTTTTCACGCCCCTGGGAGTTACACCCCTAGAGGTCTGCACGGACCGCAATTTCCAGGACCGAGCTCAGCCCGGTGAGAAAATTAAAAGTTCCACCCGAGCCCGGCCCGTTCATATTTTCACAGTTTACGACCAGGCCCGGCTCGTACAAAAATCAGTCAAAACAAGCCTGGCCGTTAAATATCAATTAAATCAGGCCCGGTTCTGCTCGACTCAATTTCTCAAAAAATTCTGATTTTTCTTAACATACAATTGCAGGGCTGCCACTTACTACTAAAATGCTACAAAAAGCGACTATTTTCAGCATCCGGCGGCTATGGCGACTATTTTAGGTCGAAAATCATTTAAAAGCGACTATTTCATGAAAACCAGCTACTTTTTTCTCATTTCAGTGACTATTTTTACGGAAAATACTCGATCTTTTTCTTCAAAGTGCCTGCAAAGTCAACATCCCAAAAGCACTTTTCCAACGCGATTTTTTCCTCAATCAATCGACGAAAATAGTTATTTCTTTTTGCTATCTTTTGCTACGATCTTTGAAGGAGATTTCGCAGTTTTTCCTATGACCTATTGCAAATTTCCCGATTTTTTGGGGGCGATCGTTTCACGGAACTCATTTTTTTTCCCCGTGATACTTTGCCAAATTCCGCGTCTTTGTTTCTAGCGATCGTTTTACGGAACTAACGATTTTTTTCCCGCGATCCTTTGCCAAAATTCGCGAACTTTTCTACGACAGATTGGGGAATTTTTTTTTTCCGCCACCATTTGTCGAAATTCGCGATATGTATTTTTTCACGACCGATTGATGGCATTCGCAGTTTGTTTCAGATATCATTTTACGAAATTCGCTATTCTTTTCCACGATAGTTTGTCGAAATTCCTGATTTTCTTTTCAAAACCGACTTACGAAATTCTTGATTATTTGCGCAAAATCATTTGTTTAAATTCTCGATTTTTTACGCGATTATTTGACCAAATTCGCGTCTTTTCAAGGGTGATTCTATTCCGAATTTTCCGAAAATTTAAGGCATTCGGTTCCGAAAATTTAAAAAAATCGGTTATTAGTCCGAAAATTTGGTCATAAAAACTATCGCGAATTTCGGCAAATGGTAGCCGAAAATTCAATTACGACAATCGTTCACAGAAAAAATCGCCAAATTTCGTCAAAGGATCGCAGAAGAAAAAAACTAATTTCGCCAAAGAATTGCGGAAAAAACGCGACTTACGAAAAAACGCAAACTTCGTTAAGGGATCGGGAAAAAAATACAAAATTCCCCAAGGGATCGCAAAAAACACAAATTTCATCAAAAGATCGCAGAAAAACACGAATTTCGTCAAAGGATCGCAATAAAGAAACACAAATTTCGTCGAAGGATCACGGAAAAACGTAAATTTTGTTTAAAAGATCGCGGAAAAACGCGAATTTCGCTAAAGGACCACCGAAAAAACGCATAATTGGTAACGGGAGGAGATTCCCCACCCCACCCCCTTTTTCTCCTCTGCTGTAACCTTTCGGAAAATTTGCTATGAATTTCAGAATTTTTTTTTTTTTTTTTTTTTTTTTGCTCAGACCCCTGCTGTCTTTTTGCCCGCGACCATTTGACGAAATTTTCAATTTTTTTCTCTTGATCGTTAGACAAAATTCGTAGTATTTTGTGCATTATTTTGACGAAATTTGCGACGATTTTTCGGCGACAGATTGACGAAAGTCGCCATTTGTTTCCGCAACCTTTGATAAAATTCAAGATATTTTTCCACGGTCCTTTGAAAAGATCCGCGATTTTTTTTGTCGAGAATTACCAAAATTCGCATTTTTTTTTCTGCCGATCGTTTCATGGAGTTCACGATTTACTTTACACGATCCTTTGCCAAATTTCGCGAATTTTTCTACGGCCGATTGATGAAAATGATATTCGGTATTTGTTTCAGAGATCTTTTGACGAAATTCGCGATATTTTTTGCTCGATTTTTTGCGAGACTATTTGACCAAATTCGCGGTTTTTTTTTTCCTTGTCCGCGACAGTTTGACAAAATTTTCGATTTTCGTTCCGTAATGGTTAGGCGAAATTTACAAGTATTTTTTTTTCGAGACCGATGGAAAACTATTTTTGTGCGACCAATTGTTGATATCTGCAAAATCCCATGTATCATACACAGTTACATATCTTTTTAAAACAGTGACCAATGAATATTTTTAATATATTGCACAATAACCACACCCTTAATATCAATCGTACGGGCAGGGTCGAAACTACCCTTTTTTGCGCCCAGGGAAAACATGGATTTTGGCACCTTACCCCCCCCCCCCCCCTCCCCCCACACACATATCTCCTCACGCACAATAAAAGTTATCGACCTCAGGTACCCTATGCAAAGAATAAAAAAAAAATAATAAAAATCATTTAACAGTTAAAATTAGAATAAGAAATATGTAAACAACTTTCCCATAGGATTAACATTAGCTTGAGCGTTAAGAGCCTACACTAGTCAAGCGAAAAAAATGGAACGCTAATACTAAACGCATGGGAATGTTCTTTTTAAATTTTTTCGCTTGCATATCAATAGTTTTAAATGATTTTTTTAGCTTATAAAAGCTGAGGTTGAATTCTAACCGGGTTAGTGTTCACATTTCCGATTTTGGTTGCAGATATTTTTTATAAAATTACTTTCACTTCCAGTACAGGTTTCGAAACTTAAAAGTATAGCAACACTAAAGATGAATCTAAACTATCCTAGGAAAATAAAGCATTGTAAAATATTAAAATGCAAGAGAGAAATTTGAAAAGAACGCTCCAATAAGTTTAACATTAGCTTGCGAGTTTCTTTGTATTTCGTATATATATATATACAATTTTGTATGAAACGACAAACAAAATCTTCATTTAGTTCCCCCTTCACCTTTATTCTGATGCTTGGGGCACATACCCCTTCTCTACCCCCCTAGTTTTGACCCGGGCTATATTCTTAAAAAACCATTAAAAAAGCGGGTTACTATTCTATCGTGCATATATTTCAACCCTTAGTTTTTAGTTATTGACAATTGCTCGACCTCGCGTCATTTCAGGCCGGATCTGGATGTAAAAAAAAGCAATTTTAGTAAACGGCATGGGCGGCAGCATTTTTCAGTTGTCACCTACCTAGGAATGGCAAAAGGACGAGAAATGTAATTTGGGAAGGTAAAAGCAGGGGCGGCTGCGGCTTTTACTCATGGCGCCCTGGGTGAGAGTTTTTTTTTTTAAATCACGGGCAGTTGTCCAAGCTCGCCTCCTTTCTTTAAGACTGGATCTGGTTGGTTGCAAAAAAAAAAACAATTGCCCCAAAAGTAATGCAAAAAATAATTGCACCAAAAGGAACAGAGCGGCATTTTTCTACTTCCGCCTGGGTTGGCAAAACGCGTAGAAATGACAAAAAGAAGAGAAAAAATCATTTTGGGGGATAAAGGCATAGGCGGATTCATTAACCATGGCGCCCTGTGGGAGATTTTTTACTGTACCACTGTAAATGCTATACTCATTTTTTTTTTTCTTTTAAAGGGTTTTACTAAAGTATTTTGCTTTGTGCACCCCTTCCAGGTCCGAAACTAGCTATATTTTCACTCGGGGCAGACATGGATTTTGGCGCCCCTCTACTTCCTCCGCAAAGTAAATTTACAAAAAGAAATTTACGAAAGTTTCTGTTAGCGGACTTATTTTAAAATTTAAAATGCATAACAGTAAAATACGTAATATTGAAATATATAACCAGCTTTGTCAAATATATTCATTAAAACCTGTAAAAAAAAATTGAAAGGAAGCTGAAATAATTCTGCTTTATACAGGTTTCCGTCTTAGCAGATATAACTGTTGGTATTCTTTCTGTCGAAACCATGTAGTTTTTTCATTTAAGACAAGATTCCATTATAGACGCATTTCATTTTTCAAGATTTTACTGTTGTTGTAGCATTACAAATAATTACAATTGTGGCAATTTAATATTATAGTGATATGAGTCACATTGTTTTAGGATAAAAAAAAAAAAACCAGGATTTACTGTAGGCATAAAACTGAATTCCAGTATTCTAAAATATCTTCCTGTACTATCTACACCAATTTCGTGGAATTATCACTTATACCACTCTTCTTATTTATAGATAGATATGTCAACATACTTTCCTCAACCTAATGCTAATTTTTAAATTTATGTGTGACTCAAAACAAGAATAACAAAATTATTAAGTTTTTACTTTTTATTTTGTGAAATTTCGACCACTTGGTTTTTATTGTCCCAGTCAGTCACCTGACCTCGCCTCCTCTAAGGCCAGATATGGTGATATGCATGTAAAAAAGCAATTATAAGAAAAATGATGGGGTTATTTGCTGTCTTGTATATTGTAGGCGAATCTTTTTATCTATCTGACAATTTTAATGCACTTTAGTCAGCTTTTCTTTTTCATTTTTCTGCTAGAAAATTTTTTTTTTACACAAATTTCACACGAACATATATATAATGTATAAAACGGCAAACCAAATTTTCATCTGGCGCCACCTTCGCGTGGCGCACAGGGCACAAATTTCACACGAACATATATATAATGTATAAAATGGCAAACCAAATTTTCATCTGGCGCCCCCTTCGTGTGGCGCACAGGGCACAAATTTCACACGAACATATATATAATGTATAAAACGGCAAACCAAATGTTCATCTGGCGCCCCCTTCGCGTGGTGCACAGGGCACATGCCTCCTCTGCCTCCCCCCTTAATTTCAGCCTTCAATTAACGGCCTCCCGTTTGTTTTTATTGTCCCGGGTAACCACCCGACCTCGCCCATAGTAAGACGGGAAAAAAGAAAGCTCAACGCTGCTCAGGGAGAGAGATAAAAAATTGAACAGCCTTCATGGAATCTTTTCATCAGAACAGTCAGAGTCAAACAAAATCTTCATTTGGCGCCCCCTTCGCTTTTCGTTCTGGCGTCCGGGCACATGCCCCTCTGCATCCCCCTCCCCCAAGGAAATCGGTTGACGTTTGGCAATTATCGGTGAGGGACAGTTTCACACAGAAGAGATGAGTAGAGACTGACTTTGGAAAATGTTAGTGATTCTCCTGACAGATGAAGTGATTTAAATGATAGAAGATACATGGTACATTTGAATTGGAGAAAGAAAATAGCCCAAGAGAACAGCTCTTTCTTCTAATTCATTTGCAGTCTTCTGTTATAGATGAATCTTTTTATATATTTGTAAATTTTAATGCAAATGGTTCTTAAAAGAAAATTCTTTCAAAAAAATCTGCATTTGGCGCCCCCTTTCTGTTCTGGCGCCCGGGGTTCAGAAGGTTGGGGGGGCACATGCCCCTCCGTGCCCCCCCCCCCCCCCCCCCCGACGCTACGCCTATGCTTCTGATATCTTACATAACCCTCTTGCAAGAATTTCTTATAATAATTGCCACCATTTGCAAGTTATTGAATTTTAAACACAGTCCAGTTTAGGAATCCAGTACACCTCACAAAGAACAAATGACGCAAGTTATATGATACCGAAAATGGAAAATTTCGAATGGTAGAATGGTTTATTGACTACATCAAGTCAAGAAAAAAAAAATAACGCAAGAATTTTAGATAAGCTAATGTCCGACAATCTCGACATTCACAACTGCACGAGAGGTTCTGTTCTCAAAAATGGTAGACGGGAGGTGCTGAGTTCGACCCAATCGCACATGTAAGCCTAATCGTTTCGAAATTATCCGTAGTTTTCTTCGAACCTTGCGTAAATACGGGTTAGGTTCCCTTAGAAAGACCCTACAGAGGACAATCCCACCCCACTCCGGTCTACTATATCCAACTTGTAGATAATCGGCCGTCATAAACAATACCAATATCAACCCTACAGAGCTCAATGTTTTGATATGTTGCAAATATGGCTTCCCAATATAATGTTGTGTAAGCTCCAATCGTCGAAGTAAATAAATTCGTCTATTTTTTACCATGTTCTGCACATTCTCTAAACTTTGAGTTCGTGCTGCTGGTGTATGCCCAAAATGTCCGGAACAGGGGCACCATTTGAGGGGCGGGGGCAATAGCCCCCCCCCCCCCCAAGGAATTTGATTTTTCAGAAAATTTATCAAGCATCAATTGTCATACTCAAAACTCAAACAAAAATTAAAAAATTGCTCAAACGCTAACATAATTTATCAGATTTGATTGTAATAAAAACATATGCATTAAATAAATGCTTTATGCATAGAAATTAATAATTATCAGAAAAATTTCCTATTCGCACTTTCGTGAGACATATATCGTACTTTGGCTAAATTTAAATATACATCAGAGACATTTTCTTTTATCAATTGCTTCTCAGTTGTGTACAACTTGATCATAGGAAAACTAGTCCTCTCATGGCTAGAAATTCAGGGGTAGAGTTTTTTCAGATAGTTTTTTTTTTTTTAGGTGGGGGGGGTGGGGTGGGGGGAGTTGAAGGGGCGAGTATAATTCAAGTTCTTAATTATCCGAATTTTTTACTTTTTTTGGATTATTAGTGTCACATTATATTTACTGCAATCCTTGCTATGTTATCAAATTATTTAAATGTTTGCTTTATTAAATCATATTATATATGGTACACGCTCAAAATTCTTCAACGCCTAGGAATGGAGTCTGCATGCACTCGACAAAACAATTTTTTAACCCCAAAAAGACACATCCACAAATTTCCACAAATCCCAAATTAAATGAAAATTACTCCATATTTTAACACGTTTAAAATAAAGTAGTCTAAAATTTTATCCCTTATGTACAGAAATGAACACATGGATTATTATTATGGGCCACCATTAATAGTCAAATATATAGTTTTTCATTTGAAAAATATTCAGGATTTCCTTGTGAAAAACCAGGTCATCCCTTTTCTGTACGAAAGAGATAAAGCACAATCCAAAAACTTAAAGTGTACTTCCCTCGCAACGAAGAAAATACGTCAACCTACCTGACTCAGGATTGTAATTTCGTGTAAATCCGAAAACCGCTTAAAAGATTTCCATTGAATGTCAACCTGACCCGAAATAAAAGAAAATTAATCTGTATTTTAACATAATTATTGTAAAAGAAGTCTACAATTATATCCTTAATATAAACTTTACGTTTCATGTAGAAAAAGGAAGATATATATATATGGTATTCGTTAATGTTCAAATATGTAGCTTCTTCATCTGAAAAATATCCAGGATTTCTTTGAAAATAGTATTAACATGAAACCACCTCAAAATAGTGAAAACGCAATCCGAAACGATTAACACTTTACCTTACATTTACTTGCAGAAAATCACTAATCAAAATTTTCTTATCACTATAGATCACAAAAGTTGCAAATTTCGTGACCTATTCATGACATTCGTGGGCTGATTATTTCATGACTAAATGAGATTCATGATTCTTTTTTCGTGATCATCTGACGAAATTTGCGTTTTTCTCCGCGCCCGTTTCACGGAATTCACGGGGTTTTTTCTGCAACCGTTAACGAAATTGTTTTTTTTTTCTTGCGACCATTTGACGAAATTCACAATATTTTTCCGCGACCAACTGACGAAATTCCATATTTGTTTCTGCGATCTTTTGACAAAATTCGTGATTTTTTTTCTGCCACCGACTAATAATATTTGTAATTTTTTCCGCGATAGTTAGACGAAATTTTGTATCTTATTTCACGATTGTTTGAAGAAATTCCCCTCTATTGTTTGACTAAATTTTCGCGATTTTTTGTGCAAATTTTTGACGAAATTCGCGATTTTTTTTTTTTTTTTTTTTTGCAATCCTTTTACAAAATTCGAGATTTGGGTTTGTACAATCATTTGACGAATCTGCATTTCTTTTCGCGATCTCTGATGAAATTAGCAATATTTCCCACTCTAGTTTAGAGAAATTAGCGATTTTTGTCTTACGATTTCGGGATTTTTTTTTTTTCAAAATTTGCAAAATGCGTGGTTTTTTTTTATTTTGGTAGCCTATTGACGAATTGATTTTGCTGAATTCGAAAGAAAAAAAAATCGTGGACTTTCGCGAAAATTAAAAATATTCGCAGGATAATTACATGTCCGTGAAAGATGTTAAGGAGACAAAATCGCGCAGAGATTTTTTTAATGTGCGGGATTTTCCCATTTTCTGTGAGATTTGTGCAGTTCTGTACTTTGTGCAATTCTGCACGTTCCTTGTCCCTCAAAGAAAATTTTTGGTTGTTCTTCGCCAGGAAACTCTTGAAATGGCGCCACTGTAGTAATATCTGAAAAAAAGAAATCGAAAGGGACTAGAAAAAAGAGACTAGGGTCTCTGTCTCAGCAAGTATAATTGTATGATGTTTTTTCATCGAAATTTGATTTTTTTACCCTTTGAGAAAGAATTCTGTTATAGACAGGCTTCGTTTTCACAAGTTTTATTGTAATACATCTCTTTTCAGAGCTATACTATAGAGTGGATGGTTTATCAGTTTTTGAGGATTTCTGTAAAAGTGTAGCCTATAATAGAATCCTGTCTAAAAGGAAAATTTTTCATATTCAATATATTGCAATTTTACCCGCTGTTTGAAACGAAATATTTCATTTGTTCTTGAGTTTCCGTATTGAATGTTTTTACTGTTTTTGTAAGCATGATTCAGTTTACGTTTCTCGTTTGGGGTGGGGGGACAGACGCCCGGATCCTACCCTTAGCTATATAACTTCCCTCAAAAAATCTTTGCTCCCCCATCCCCCAAGAATGTTCTGAAATGGCGCCCCTGGTCCGGAACTGTATAAAATGTGTGTTTTTTTCTTCTCTTCTTCTGAAAGATGGGATATATTTATGTCCCACTTATCAGTTTATTTAAAGAAATATTGCGATACTCCATGGTCACGAAAAAATAGAGCTATATCTGCAGTTTACAAACAAGTGCCACAGATTTCAAAAGCTCTGAAAGACCTTATAGAAATGAAGTAAATTGAGTAAACTGACTCAGGAGCAAAAAGCTTAATAAAGCAAATAAATTCTCCCTTTTTTACGGTCTAGTAGTTTAACACAGAATTTTAAATGAATTAGAAAAAGTTAATATTATTATCACGAAAAAAAAGAAGAAAAACTGTCAATGTTTTGATCGCCAACAAACTAATTGAAACATTAAAAAACACATTTCAGACAATAAGAGAGGAAATTTTTGAACAAGAAAGCGAAGATTTGGTTATGTCCGTAAATGTAGAGTCCTTATTTGTGTCGTCTAGTTGCAAAACCGGCCATCTCCAAAAAATAAAAATTTTGAGAAAAAGCTGATTTTTTACCACACTTAGCCAAATTAAGTTTGGAACCAAAACTCTTCAGTTTTATAGTCATTAGGGCAGTATATTTGAAAACACGAAATAAGGTGGCAGGGGCACATGAAGGGAAATGGTTATTTAGGCCTTTGTTTTGGATTTGGCCGCCTTTGCAACTTACTTTGGAGTTGGCCGGTTTTGCAACAAACCAGAAATTAATTTTTGCTAAATTTAATCTGACATTGGGTTTTAGGGGTTGCAAATACACAAAAATGTTTTGTTTAACTTAATGTTATTTAACAAAAAGAACTTTAGGAAAGTTATTAACGTAAAACGACTTTTACAAAGTTACTGATTGTTAAAACTGACTAATAGTTAAAACTAACTGACTAGCTGTTAAAACTGATTTAAATGTCACTAAACAAATGATTTAAATGACATGATATTATTTTAAATAAAATTATTAAATTTTAAAAACTTAAACAAAAATCATACTATGTACATGTGCAAACAATTTCAAACTTTAGTGGTCTCATCGTTTTCGATAGTCTCTCAAATTTCGTCATGATGGTCCATCCATGCGTCTTTTTCTTCATCATCTTTGCTTTCTGCTTTTTAAGCAGCTGATGCCAATATATTTTAAAAAAAAAAATAACCGCCTGCCAGCATCCCAATTTGGTCCGAAATGTTTCGTCAATAAGTTTTGGACATCCCGAAGTTTCAGAGGCTTCCCCACAGTATCCAGAGCCACGTCCTCGAGCTTGCTGTTCATAATACTTCTCTTACTCTTGAGAACAGACTTTCTGACTTTTACCTCAGATTTGCAGATGACCTCCCATTGCATCAACAGCTTATTTTTATATTCTGTTATGAATTTTTTTTTCGTAGAAGCAAATTTGAAATGTCACAGTGCAGGTGGTTTGGGGAAGAAATTGCTGTTCTTCCAATCATGGTCGGTCTCTTCACGACTTGAAAACTGTTCCATATTCAGATAAAATTTCCTCATACTTTGCGGGCTGAGTGAGGGACTCGATTTTCTTCAATCTCCTTTCAATTTGAGCTGAAACACGGTCTGGAGGGATAAAAGAATACTGAATCAACGTAGGCAAGTTATTATATTAATAAAATATTATGACATCATGATAATTAATTAATCAAAATATGCTAACTATGATGTTATTATGTTATCAATTAATTATGTATTATATTATCCCCAGGGTGGATTACCCATAAGGCAACTTAGGCTATGGCCAAGGGGCGTACGTTACGTACAATTAAGAACTTTTAAAGTTTTTTTAATTTAATGAAATAAGAACAATTTAAAATTTTAACGAAAAATGTTAAATAAAAAATGAATTTGTAATAATTACATTTAAAACAGTTTTTCTACTTCTCGATACACCAACACAAAATTCTCTCAGATTTTAAGTGTAACAAAAGCCCATTCATTTCCAATCTACAATCCTCAAAATACTAAAATTTATAAAGCAAAATTTAAATGTATTATTAATTAATTAAATAGATTAAAAAATTCTTAAATTTGTCAAAGAAAATTCACTTACAGTATTATGAAGGGGGGGGGGGGGGCGGAAAAGTATTTTGGCCTAGGGCGTCAAAAAATGATAAATCACCCCTGGTTATCAAAAGGTTATATTACCTTTGAATTTTGGGTTTTCTCCTTTACCACGTCGTAGATCCACTATGCCGCTTCCTTGGTTGATTAATAGACACTTCTTCCAGAAACACTTCCATAGTCGGAGAAAACACGAAGCTAAATTATTAGAAAATTTGCATGCACCAAGGGAGAACAGTCACAGGCGAGAGAAAACACGATAACATTAATCTAATCAACAAGTGAGAAGTTATTGTGGGGTCGAGCAGAAGCATCAGCAAGCGGATATGGAGATGGCCGGTTTTGAAACTCACCGTCTGAAGTATTTGGCCGCTTTTGCACCACATCGAGATTTTCAAACGCATATAACACAGGGATTGACATGTTTTTGCATGGTTTATCGTTTCCAGATGATGATATAGAAAATCTCTTCTTAAAAGAAGGCGAAATTTTGCGCATTTAACCTAGATTTCTTTTTCTATAAAAAGATACTGGTAATTTTCCTGGAAAAATAACGGTATCCGTACGAACCATGTGTCTGTGCTGCCGGCTCCCGGTCAATCCTGATGAAAGTGGAAATTTATATGACAGTGAAGGATTTCGTGTTACATAGACACTATAACCGTGCAACTGATCTGGAGGTTTACGAAACTGAGAAATGTACAACAAGAATTTGAGTTTCTGGCTGGTGCGAATCTAAAATCAACCGAAAATCTGTTAAGTTAATATTGCCTGGATATTTCTCTTTATTGCTGGCTTGCATGGACTTGAATTGTTAAGCGAGGTTTTAAATGCGAAAACATTATTTCTATCATTAGATAAGAACTTTTATAAAATGGATCATTTAGAAATTCTTTAGTTGCTCCATAATTTTAAAACTTAGGGAGAACAAGGAATTACAAAAACATGGAGACAGCGTACATAATTTAAAAGTATTCCAGTAACAATAAAATAGTAAAAAACTACTTAAGATCTACTATGAGTCGAGAGATTAAGCAACCTGAGTTTACTTTCTATAAAATTCAGTGTGACGCAACCTTTACACATAAAATAATAAACGATTTTGCTACCCTAAATGCAAGAAAAATAAAATGGAAGTAAATGTATTTGCCTGATATTATATTTTATTTTCTGATAATTAAAACATTGTATTTTTATCTTTTACATTATGTTCTGCAGGTTTTTTGTGTGTTTTGCTTTTTTAGTACTTATCGGTTGAAGGGACCACTTGTTTCCAACCTGGTTCTTAGCGATTTTTACCCATTTTCTGCAGCTTAAAGACTAACAACAACTAAAAATGGCTAGAAAAATATGTGAGAAAAGTTAAGAAAAATCTATCACAAAGCATTATGATCTCATTAACAAATAAGTGCAATTTTCTTTACTGTTATTTAGTTGTTTGGAATTTCTGAATTAAAATTAAATCTTTTAAAGTTCCAAAATTAACGCAAAATATTTATTCAATATAATTTATTTCAGTTTCTTCCCTTTATCAATTTTGAAGTTGGGGGGGGGGGGGGGGGAGCGCCAAATTGACACGCTGCCCCGGGCGCAGTTTTCTCTTCGCACGGCCCTGATCCCAGTAATATTTTAAAAAGTGCTAGAATATTAAATCCCTTAAATATCCAACGATGCTGAAATCCAAAGAGTCGATCGCAGGACATCTGTAGGATATTTTCTGAAACTGCAAGGAGATTGCTAAAGGCTCGTTTACACGGAGCTAGTTTACTAGCTACAAGCCGGCGGGAAAAGAAGCGAGCGAGTCAGCTAGCGAGATAGTGGTCGTTTACACACGAACTTGTTTACTCGCTCAGTAGCCAACTCGCTATTGCATCACTTGCTGCGTTCTAAAGCTTTCTTTTATGTTTTGTTTTCTGTAAACAGTGTTTGTTTTTATATTAAGTGCAGAGTTTTCCTGCTTTTTTTTTCTTTTGTGTGTGTGTTCGTGGAAAAATGAAGTGGAACGCAAATGATATTGCTGATTTTTTAAATGTATATCAAGAGTACACTGTGTTATGGAACATAAAACACACAGATTACTGCAATACGAAATTAAAAGATGAAATTTGAATTTTATATTCTAATGCTCATTTATAAAATTTCATTAATTTTTAAGGTTTTAAGACCCGTGTCCATTATTGTAACGCTTCATTTGTCTATTTTCAATAATGGACACCCCATGAAATCACTGTTAACTAGTTTGTTGTGGCCATCACAAAACTTTCTTCTATATAAATCATATCAATTAAATCATTTAAATAGTACAAGAAATTACATCAATTTAGCACCATTTCATATCTGAATTTGAAGTTTGATGAAAATTCGTGCATTACTTCTTGAGATAGAGCTGTAGGGGAAATTCTGAAAAATGCAGCGTAGCAGCGCCACCTGTTGGGCGATTTACACCAAAAACTAATCAGCACCAATTTATATTAGGGACTACTTGAATATAAATTTCTATTAAATTCCGTGCATTAGTTCTTGAGATAGAGCGCCCACAAAATTTGTGTCACATACAGACACACATTTTGTAAAAACATGTTTTTCGGAATCCCTGACCTCTAAAACGTGTAAATCCGTCGAAAACCGAAAGTCGAAAATTTTTACGAATCCAATACTTTCTTCTTGTAAAGATAGAAGAAAGTAAAACTGCAATTTCAATGATGTTTAATAGGGCATAAAATCTTTTAACTGAAAATCTAATTAATCACATTTAATTTTTAAATTGCACTTATTGGAATATTAACTGTGAAAAATAGTGGAAAATATACGAATCTATGCACTGATACAAAACTTTTTTTTCCAATTATTGCCCTTTAAATACCCTGTACAGTCTCAATAATTTGATAACTGCAATTCCCCGACATTAGTATTTTAAAAT
The DNA here is from genome assembly GCA_963932465.1 of Maratus speciosus. Classification (NCBI taxonomy): domain Eukaryota; kingdom Metazoa; phylum Arthropoda; class Arachnida; order Araneae; family Salticidae; genus Maratus; species Maratus speciosus. The sequence goes on along the minus strand of OZ010788.1, from coordinate 455,071,081 downwards.
ATCTACCTAAAATAATTATAACATTCACCTTGTGATAATTATGGTAGTTATTTCAAACAGTGAATAATTCTCAAAAATATTTTATTTATTGGTATCCTATTTCTTAATTTTGTTCGAAAAAATCTATTTTGTTTCATTCACGCCGGCACGAACTACTCCAGTCGATTTTGGGCGCGTTCACGGACCGCACACTGGGTTCTCCAGGTTTACCCCGGGTAACCCGAAGCGTTCAGAATCCAACGTCACGTGACTTTTTCCGAGTTCCTCGTAGCGTTCAGAGTCGGAGATTACCCAAATTTCGGGGAACCCACATTACCTGAAAAATTTTGTTGGGTAAAGTGATCACGTGGTTGGGAAATCTAATTTGTTTACCATTTTATAGCTTAACTGTGACTGTTAATCGGAATAGCACTGTTTTGATCAGTTTTATCGCACATTGTTACTGTTTTTTCATATTACAAAAATAATAATAAAAACATATCTGGTCTAAGTTTAACTTTTAGATAAGTTAGAAGATAAATGTAAATTTTGCATATGACAAATCAGTTCACGCTTGGAAGCCTAAAATGGCTAGCAAAACCTGCACTGTTAAAAATATCGTGAAAGATTACCTCTGTTTTTAAAGGCTATCAATTTTCTGACCAATGAGAAAGCTACATAAACGCCTATAAAGCGCTCTCATTGGTCAGAAAATAGATAGCCTTTAAAAACAAAGGTAATTTTTCACGATATTTTTAACAGTGTGTGATACATATTTGTTGCGATAGTATTCCCCATAAAAATTAACTTTTGGAACAGTTTCCCATCTAAAAAAAAGTGATAATTGAATCTATTTGCACTGTCGAAAGTGCAGCTGCCGCCATGTTTGTAAATGTAAATAAAAAAATCCCGCAACTTTACCCGAAAGCGTTCAGAGCCGTTTTTACCCAACCTTACACCGAGAAACCAGTATGACGTCATTCCCCAATTTTCCGAGTTACCCGTGTTTCGGTCTCTGAACGCGCTCATTGTTTACATATGCAGAACTACGAAACCACTGAATACTCGCAGCGATTTCACTAGCAACACCGTTTACACACAGCTAGTTTACTAGCCAGGTAGCTAACACGCCAGCGAGTAGCGAGAAAAGTAGCCGAGCTTTCAACTTTTTTCCCACTCGCTGAGCTGCCAGATAGTTCGCTAGCGAACGTGTTTACACGGGGCGAGTTTACTAGCAGCTAGTGAATTCGCCGGCTTGTAGCTAGTAAACTCGCTCCGTGTAAACGACCCTTAAGACGCTATAAGGAAAAGGTATGTTTACAAACAAACACTTCCATCAACCAATCTACTACTACATTTTTATCTTAGCGATCATTGCAGGAATCACACTTGGCGACGTAGGCTAATCATATCAAAGATCTGTTAAATCAAAGAACAATCAAATTCCCGGAGTTCGTGTGCATAGACCATAGACTGTGCAAGGTGACGTCACGAACAGGTTTTTGCTGCTTCTGTAGGACAGCTATCGCTACCTTTATCAATGCTTTTTCTGTTTGTGTGTCTTACAGCTTCTTTCATTGTTCTCCAATAAAAGTCACGTGATGTGAACTGCTCTATAGTAGGAGTAATAATGAATGAACAAGTTTTTCTTGCTGACCAACAGTAATTCGACCAACAGTGACGTCAGCTGCCCTTTCCTTATATGTACACTATAGCGCCTAGAATAAATAGTGTGGAAATCGGCTACCCCTGTAATACTTAAAAAAGCGCTAAAATATTGCATCTCTTAAATGTGCAATGATACTGCTGCAATATGCAGATCGCAGCGACATCTGCAGGATATTTTCTACAACTGCAAGAAATTGCTAGTCTATAATGTAATACTAGTAATACGAAAATCCCAGATCAGATCTCGCTGCGATAGACACTTGGGATTTTAGCAGTATCGTCGCACATTTAAGGGATACTAGCATATTTCCACACTAGGTATTCTAGGCGCTGTAATCTAGACGCTATACGATGTTTACATTGAAATTTGAAAATACCCCGCAGATGTCGCTGCGATCGACTGTTAAGATTTCAGCATCACTGTTCAATTGAGGATATTCCAAATATGGGTTTGAGGCTGAAAAAAGTCACGTGATACCGGTAATGGAGGATATTCCAAATATGGGTTCAAGGCTGAAAAAAGTCACGTAATACCGGTAATTTACCCAAAGAACTTCTAACTGATAAGAAGGGAAGATTCTACTGCTTTGCCTCATAAACTGTTTCATTGGCTAGCGAGGATTTACACTACACGTCTACGGAGCCTTCCCTTCTTTACGCTAGAAGTTTTTACCTTGACCACGTGATCAAAACGAAAATGGAATATCCTCCATTTGCCCAAGGAACTTCTAACTGATAAGAAGGGAAGATACTTCTGCTTTGTCTCATGAACTGTTTCATTGGCTAGCAGGGATTTACATTACACGTCTACGGAGCCTTCCCTTCTTTACGCTAGAAGTTTTTACCTTGACCACATGATCAACGTGATCAAAACGGAGGATGGAATATCCCCCATTAAGGAATTCGAATTTTTAGCACTGTTTGGATAGCCGATTTCCACACTATTTATTCAAGGTGCTGTAGTCAGGGCGTTGACGCCAGTGCAGTGCGACACTGATGATGTGGAGAGAATATCAGAGTAGCTCGATTCAGGTTTTTGCTGCTGCTGTATTACAACTATCGCTACCTTTATCAACGCTGTTTTCTATTTGTGTGTCCTATAGCTTGTTCATTGTTTAACGGTAAAAGTCACGTGATTGAAGAAGAACGTGTTGGGGTATCGGTTACTCAGCAAAGAAGGCAGGGTGGGGACTGGGCAAGATTCATCTTGAACAGGCGATTATTAGTGAGGCATGTGCGGTTGCGCCACCGAGACCGGGATATCCAGACATCTTCCCGACGATGGCAGGTCCACTGACCGAAAGGTGACATCCTCGCTAAGGTATAAAAAATCTGAGAAATAATCACTGTTCAGCCATAAATATGTCCTTTCAGCTACGCAGTCACTTCGCATCTATAAGGGAAGGTCCTCAGGAGCGACTCAGTGTCAGTTGTAGTACAGCGGCTAGAATAGATAGTGTGGAAATCTGCTATCCAAACAGTGCTAAAAATTTGTATCCTTTAAATGTGCAACGATGCTGAAATCCAAACGGCCGATCGATCGACATCTGCGGTATCTAGACCATGGAAGTATGAAGGTTAAAGAAGACGACATAAATAGCGTCACTTGAAGCTGTTCCTATCCTTCTGCTTCCGCCATATTTGACAACGGTAGGGCTGGATTATTTATCATAACATCATCAAATATTGATATTTTTTAATTATCGCAATAACAACATCGGAGTTCTGACGCTAAGAATATATCACAATAGCGATACCTAGGCCTTTACTCTAACCCATATGTCCCAAGAACAATTTTTTACCGACCGCAATTTCAAACACCGAAAAAAAGCGCCGTATATTCAGAACCATTAAAGCAATGTTCCCTACTTTCAATCGTTTCTTTAGCGCAATCCATTCCCCTCTTATTTCAAAGCGCAATATTTCCCTACAATGATTATCTGTCTTTCGTTAATACTAACTATTCTAATATATCCCGATACATTCTACGTTCTTCTTTTTCAACCGCAAATATCATTCTCCGTTCTTTAGTGAATAATGAACGTTGATATCATCCACGTTTTAATTCTGCTGCTACTATTGGTCTAGACATATCAAGGCATATCTAGATATGTCATGGCATATGGCATTGATATGTTTCAATAACAAGCATGAACAAATAAAATGCGTGCTGATTATTCTGAATTCGCGTAGTATCACTTATTATACCTTAGCAGCTGAAAAGCTCGGCCTTAGAACAACCAATCGGAATCTGCTAATGGTAAAGTTTTTCTTTCTGCTTTTTTTTTTTCGTTACATTGGCGAAGCTTCTCTGTTCGTTCATTGGTTACTTTTAAGCTGAGCTTCCTAGTTAGAAACGTCTATGCTACGCTCAACGATCATTCGTTTTATCTTTTCTTTTTCTGTGGTATTATCGGTAAAATAAAGGTGATTTCCAGAGAGAATTTATTATATCCTGTTTTGAAGTTTTAGTTTAAAATGAATATTTATATTAAAAAAAAATTAATTAGTATAAAACTATTTTCATTTGTGATTTGAAGACTCGTATTTCAAAAAAGGTTTCAAAGTTCCATTCATGTAGTGACAGTTTACCTTTTCAACAACTTTGTTTATTTTTACTTTCTTCTATCTTTACAAGAAGAAAGTATTGGTTTCATGAAAATTTTCGAATTCCAGTTTTCGACGGATTTACACGTTTTATGAGTCAGAGATTCCAAAAAACATGTTTTTACAAAATGTCTGTCTGTGAGTCTGTCTGTCTGTCTGTCCGTCTGTCCGTCTGTCTGTATGTGACACAAATTTTGTGGGCGCTCTATCTCAAGAACTAATGAACGAAATTTCACAAAACTTCATATTTAGTTAGACCTTGATATAAACTGGAACTGATTAGTTTTTGGTGAAAATCGCCCAACAGGTGGCGCTGCTATGCGGCATTTTTAACGATTTCTGCAATAGCTGTATCTCAAGAACTACTGCACCGATTTTCATAAAACTTCAGATTCAGTTAGTCCAGGATATAGTTTGGTGCTGATTACTTTTTTGTTAAAATCGCCCAACAGGTGGCGCTGGTATGCTGCATTGTTCATGATTATCGCAATAGCTCTAACTCAATAAAAAATGCACGAATTTTCATCAAACTTCAGATTCAGTTAGTCGCTAACATAAATTAGTGCTGCTTAACTTTTGGTGCAAATCGCCCAACAGGTGGCGCTGCTGTGCTGCATTTTTCACGATTTCCACAAGAGGTGTATCTCAAGAACTATTGCACGGATTTTCATCAAACTTCAGATTTAGTTAGTCCTTGACATGAATTGATGTATAAATTAGTACTGTTTAATTTTTAGTGTAAATCGCTCAACAGGTGGCGCTTCTGTGCTGCATTTTTCACGATTTCCACAAGAGCTGTACCTCAAGAACTATTGCACGGATTTTCATCAAACTTCAGATTTAGTTAGTCCTTGACATGAATTGATGTATAAATTAGTGCTGTTTAATTTTTGGTGTAAATCGCTCAACAGGTGGCGCTGCTATGCTGTATTTTTTGCGATTTCCGCAATAGCTTTATCTCAAGAACTAATGCTTGGATTTTCAACAAACTTCAGATTCAGGTATACCTTGATATCGTTTAGTGCTGTTTACTTTTGGTGTAAATCGCTCAACAGGTGGCGCTGCTATGCTACATTTTTTCAGAATTTCCGCTATAGCTCTATCTCAAGAACTAATGCGCGAATTTTCATCCAACTTCAAATTCAGATATACTTTGATATGAATTGGTGCTAAATCGTTGTTATTTCTTGTACTATTTATATGATTTAATTGATGTGATTTATATAGAAGAAAGTTTTGTGATGGCCACAACATACTAGTTTAAAATATTGTTCAAATGGTGAACTCACTGCATTTCAAGGTTCAAATAACAGTGAATTTTGAAAAAAAAATTACCTGCATATTTAATTAAAAATTTAACAAAGTTAAAAAAAAAATGCATTTTTTTAAATCGCTACTACTTTTTTAAGTATTGATATTTTTGCCCAATGTTTTATTTTAAGATTTTCAAATGTGTATTACATAAGACTGGCGCATGGATTTTCAGATACATCTAATATTACATTTAGTAATATAATTTTTTACTGATATACGTGTGTATATGTATATGGTGAAAAGCGATGAAATCTAACACATATTCGTATACTTTTATTAAAAGAAAAGTAAAAAAAAAAAAAATCCTTGCGTAGCTTTATCACATATATAATAAAGAATGTATACAAAAAAAATTTAAATCTCTAACTCAAATGCAAAAAATATTTTAGCATTTTTAAAACTGGAAAGTGACAAAAATATGAACATGGAGGAAAAGCCATTTAAAGTTTTAATTTGAATGAGTAATTGCGCTGGGTGTATTAACAAAATTTACAATATCTCGCGATATTATTGCCGTATGGGTAAAAATGGGGTGTCAAAATATTCACAATTAAAACAATCTTTCATTTAATGTTTAAAAAAGAAAATCGACTTTTTGACCAATTTTGAGGTAAACTATCCCATTAAATACTGATAATCTGTACTGCAATTTTTTTTTAAATTCTAAGCATCGCACATTTTCAATTTTTATGCATTCGTATAGGGGTGGGGGGGGGGTACTTTTAACTGAAATTTGTTTGAAAACTGTTTCTCAATTTATCTTTGAGATATTAATTTTTTTGTAATTTTTAATACCATTTCTGTAATGGCGGCAACTGAAGTACTTCGTTTCTGTAGAAAGTAAAGGAAAAATAGTTGGAATATAGTAGATTACTATATCTTTTTGTTGCCATTTTCTCAAACCAACTGAAAAAATACAATTAAAATACGTGCTATTTAAAGAATGAAAATAAATAATTTCTGACAAAACATTAAGCTATTATAAATTATGTTTAATTTTAAGTATCCATATTAATGTTACAAACAAATGAAAGCATATGAACCATTAGATAGCTTATTTTTTCTGACGAGTTTACGACATCGCTTTTTGCTGGATTTGTGTAATATTGCGCGATAGTGACGTCCTGTGCATGCTTTTCTATCGATGTTGTTTATGACTGGATTGTAAATATGGAATTCTTAAGCGGATGCAAATGGCGTCATTTTATATAAAATAAAAGCGTGCATCTCGCCTTAAAACCGAAATAAGTATTGTAGAAGTGCACCATTTTCACTCCTGTGGCTTTGAAATTCTTCACATGTGGAAATGCTTCACTTTTGAAAATAACGCAGTTGGAATCACACATTGATAAAACGCAAAGTTTTCCAAAAACTTAGAGTGTCTTTATACAGTAGTAGGGACCTTTGCATTAAAATAATACTTGTTTGAGAGTTAGACTAACCAATATAAGATGCATCTTTTACTGTAACTAATTTTGCAGTTTGCTATAAATTAATATAACCTTTCCTTCTTAAAAAATGTATTTCGTCGAAATTCGACGGGTTCCGCCTCGTAATAATAATAATTTTTTCCCCTCAGGTGGTGGGGGGGGGGGACACTAAGTTCTGAAAAATCAGAATTCCTGCTTCTTTCTTCTTTATCCATTTATATTAAGAATGCACTGATAACTTAAAAAAAGATTGATAAAAAACATTTCTGCTGTATCTGCCACCCAATTAATGTAATCTAATGTAATGTGAGCCATCTAATTATATGTATGACATGTGACATTAAAGTAAAGCTATTTCAGTTTTTGCTTTTGCTTTTCACTTATTTTAATAATATTAAAATACGCAACGTCCTTAAAAATATTAAATTTTATTTTTTCATAATATACTCAGTCATTCATGAGGAAATTAAATAGTTATAATATTATTAATGAATAATGTATAAAATAGGAAGGATGGGGATGTACTATTTAAAAAAAAAAAAAAAAAAAAAAACGCTATGCAATCAATAGTGTAAGTGCAAATAGATATAGAATATTGGTTCATTTTTCTAAGATATTTCTATTTTGTATAAATACATGTGTATTTAAAGGATGCTGTGTGAACAGACAGGTATAAAACATTTATTCGTTGCTTTCTACATCTGTTTTTACACAAATTACTGCGACCTACCTTTTATCTTTCGAAATTGGGAATTTTTTCTGTTCTTATACATTTTGAGGTAGTTATCGCAATATATCACCAATATCGATATTAACTCATTGATATATTGCGATATTAAATTTCTGATATCGTCCAGCTCTAGACAACGGTGAACTGCGCTGTGAGCCAGTTTCTTCTCGCTGCGCAAATCAACTACGGTAAAAGTCAAATATGGCGGACGCCGGAGAGATACAGTTGCAAAAGGTGGAAAAAATCGGGTTTATTCCCGAGAATAAACCGGATTTTTTGGGAAGGAAATTTTAAAAACTTCTGGGAGTTTTCAGAAAGTTTTAGGAATGATAATTTTTTAATTTATTACTTTAAATTATTTTTAGTGATTTCAATTTTTGTCAATGTAAACAAATCCAATAACATAAAATGTAAAAAATTGCATGGTTTACGTGAAAATTAACGAAATACAGGCTTAAGCTGCAGAAATATTAAGTAAGAGAAATTAAAATATCACAAGTAATTTGGTATTTTAATCGCCGATAAGTAAAAAGGGAAAGAGGCAGATGAGAGATTAATCTTCCCTGGCATGAATATAAACTTTACTTCTGTTCTTCGAATAAACAAATGCAAAAAAAAAAAAAAAAAAAATGCAATTTAAAAAATTACAATGACCATTTGGAAAATGATTTTTTTCAGAGACTAAAATTTAAGACATAAAAAATCGCACGGAGTTGATCGTACATTACGTACGCCATGGATTACATTTTTCAATACTGTAAATTTTAAACTTCTACGGAGCTGGTCATGCATTACGTACACATGGATTAAACATTAATATTCCTGGACCAATTTTAAATGAAATTTCATTCTTAAACTTCTAAACATCCCACAATATTACTTTTTATACCGTCGTATAGAGAAAAAAATACAATTTGTTTGAAAGCTGTATCTCAATTTGTTTCTGAGTTATTAATTTTTTTTTGTAGTTTATATTACTTTTTTGTCATAGTGGCAACAGAAGTATCCATCTTTGTTGAAAGTAAATGGAAAATACAGATTACTGTATAGACCAATCAGAAAACGAATAAAATGCGGGATTCAACTAATAAAACGCTTCAGATATGTTTTTGATTTCCTACCCTGACCGAGGACAATAACCATTTATCCAAATGGTTAAAAAATGAACAATATTTTAAAAAAAAAGGTAAAAATACAAAGCAACTCGTTGGAAAATTAATATAAAGCATGCCTGAATAAGAGATATGTGAGCCAACAGAAACAAAAAAAAAAATCATCTAGGTTCATCTAGACCGGCGTCGCCATCGCTGTGATCGTACGGTATTGGATCTAAGGGATCCCTTTAGCTGGAAACTGCGAGGAATAGATTCGCTTGGGCCCGCCGGGAAATGACAGGGCTACCACTCCACAGAATGTTATCGACATACACTTCTTTCCTAGTCAGGTTTTTGAGGAGTTTGAAGATTTGACTACTGACCCTTGATTTGATCCCTGGGAGTGGTAAATCTTTCCCAGTAATTCCGGGAGGTTTGCCTGATGTACCGCCTGAGTTTGCTCTTTGCTGGACGTCTGTTTGTATAGTAGGCACATTTCTTTCGAACATTGCATTTCGATCACATAGGTAGCAACGCTTGAGGCCGAGAAGCTCGCGACAGTTCAGATACCATCAAGGAATGTTGCGGCGCGGCGCTTGTCGAGGAAATATCCCAGATAGCATTTTTAATTTCCAGAAAATTAGCAGTAGTCTTGCTTTGAAAACCTGCAAAGTTGCAGAAAGCTCAGCATGACAAGACTGAAAGTTCATACCAAGACTGCAGCAAGATAACACAAGCGTCGAAGTCACCACACTTTGAACTTGCAGCTAACTTGTCGTGCAAGTTAAATTCATGCTGTATCAAATTTATTGAAAATTAATGGCAAACAAGTAGTCAAAAATATTGCAAACTTACTGCAAAGCAGTAATCTTTCCACGCCACACTATTTGTTCACAGCTGTTACACCATAAGTTTAACCTCTTCGGAGGAGTGTATAGACCTGATCATGTCTATTGATGCGAACACACCGTCAGAAGGTGCATGTATCGTTTTCATCACCATAAACAAGTTAAGGTAATATTTGTACTTTTCAATACGAGCCTTTTTGGTATTTGATAAGTATAGCGTTTAGAAAAAGCGGTGCCAACCGAATAAAATTTCTGCAATTTCTGCGCATGTGCTGATTGTCTATTCTCTCAACAGAGGGAATTTTTGCTTTTGTCAATTTCGTGAATTAAAGACAGTCTTGACATCAGTTTCACAACAAACTACTCATACAAGTGGGGGGAAATTTGAACCGAATTTCTCAATTCAAATTTGTTACGGCAAGATAATGTCAGAAAAAAAATCAAACTTGCTATCTGGTGCTATGTTCATGCTATCTGGGATAGTAATGCTTCTGGAGATGGTACCTCTTCAAGAATGGACTTTACCCACGAATGGCAACAGCCATGGCTTTGCCAACGCCACCTATAGACAATGCCGACGAGCTCGATTTCGACGTCACGGTAGATCGGGCATTAGCTAATGATTCATTGGACTCTATTCTTGTGACGTTTCTTGTGACGTAAAAGTCACAAGAATAGGGTCCAATGATTGATCCGCTGATGACCGATCTGCCGTGACGTCGAAATCGAGCTCGTCGGCATTTTCTATGGGTGGCGTTGGCTCTGCTGTATATACCCTCCGAATAAGACTGTTTATTGGACGAAGGGGAAGCAGCGTTAAAATGTTCTTCCCGCCTATGGTTTTTTTTATACCCGCGGCTGACGTCACATGGGTAAAGTTCATTCCAAAAGGTAGGGCTCCTAAAATACAGGCTAAATCATCAAGCATTTTGTTTCCCACTTTGACCAATGAGCGATTGTTGCCCACGCGGCATTGCCAATCGTTCTTCTCCTACCGGCAATTAAATAGCGGCGTGAGGCCCGTATTATAGGAGCCTTACAAAAGGAGCCATAAGAGGGGCCGGCAGGGGAACTATTCAAGGCCTAGTCGAGGAAGCGGCTGGCAGTAGTTCAGTTGAAGTGACGATGCGGCTCGGGAGATGTACCACAACTGCCGAATGGAGGATATTCCATCCAGAGTAGGGCAAAATACACCGAAAAACCATTTTCGATACAAAATACAAAATACATTGGTTTTAGAACCTAAAATACAAATTACAAAATACTTTTCAAAATTAAAAAATTCCAAATACAAAATACATTTAAAATACAAAATACGTTTCAAAATTAAAAAAAAATATTGATGCAGAGTGCTTTTTTGCGAGGTAATTCTGCTGTTTGAAAAAAAAAAAGGGATGTGTGTGTGCGTGCTTATCATGCTTCGCAAGAGAGTGTTTCCAATGGGCCACTCCCTGAATCCATCACAAGTTGTGAATAATCTGAGTGAATTAAAATTACTTAATCATTCATAACAGATTGAATATCGCCATCGTTTATATTATAAAACTGTCTTGTATTACTATCGTAAAAAATATTTTTTGATATTTTTTCATTTAATTTAAACAAAATATTAAAAATTTTGAAACTCTCAGTACAATGAACATTAACTCATTAATGCCGGTTGGTATGAAAATCTGCCAGAATTTTTAGCCCCGGACCCCCTTAAATTTTCAGAAAACAGTAAAGAGGTGATCGCTATCTCATAGAAGCATGGAATTATTATTTAACCCGTTTGGGATTTTGTGTCCAGTTATTATCTTTGAGTATTATTTTGCCTTAACAATTAGCTTTGTTATTACTCCATATATCAATGATACAATCATAATTCTAATAATATTATGAAAGTGTGAAACTGTTTGGATATTTTCAACGACAAAACGCATGAGTAATTTTGTATTAGGATGATTGCCTTTGTATTTATTATCCATAATGTATATTTTTTTTCCAATGCGCAAAATTTTCACTTCAGTTAACAAAATTTACATATTTTATTAGTTTCTAATACATAAAATAAAAGTTATAAAAACAAAACCTATCTTCAATCAAATGTAACAATGCAATATTCTATTGCGTTTGTAATACACTGTAGCATTTCAAAGAAAAAAAAAATGAGAAAATTGATTTGACATTGCAGTAATAATGGGAAGAGCAATGTTAACCGAACTCTGTATAACTACCTAGTGAAAAAAACTGGTAAAATATATATTTCTTGGTGCAAAAAAACTATTGCTCCAATATTATGTATTATCTATGTCTTGGTCATTGCCTCCAATATTTGCCTGCCCCAACATTAGGAAGTTTACATTTTTGCACGTATTTGCGCAATAATGGTAATAAATATTTTGCAATTTCGCTATTAATATTTCGAACTTAATATATCTTTGCAATACTGACGTTTCTTTGAAGATAATTACAATGCGTAACAATATTTCTGCAGTATTGACGCTTCATTACAAATATTTCCTATGTAAATTCAATATATTACCAAAATTGGTCTTTCAGTTCATGTATCAATGACAACGATCAGTGTTGAAAATTAAGCGCATTTTTGTATTTAAAAAAATACCAGAATTTTTTAACAATATATCTCACTTTATTTAATGACGGTTTTTCGTCGATTATATAAAATAAAATTACTATTTCGAAAATCAGGTAGACGTTTTGAATTCAGAATTCCCCTAAATCAACAACAGTGTTAATGATTGAATGCAAATATTGGCACACTAATATAACCGACAAAGTAACTGGATTTCTGGACTTTTATAATCGCTATATTTAAGTAGTAATCTTCGCCTTATTTAATTTGAGAATTATAAGGTGAATATTACAATTAGGATGAAAAAGGGGTTATAAAAAATTGGGAAACACAATCGCTCATAGTTATCGCATATGGTATATTTTTAGTAAGGTTAACAGTGCTGTACCTGTTATTACTTCAATGTCAAATCAATTTTCACGTTTTTTTCCCTTTGAAATGCTATATTATTAGGAAAACAATAGAATATTTCATTATTACATTTGATTAAAAATAGGTTTTGTTTTATAACTTTTATGTTAAAACATAAAATGTGTACATTTTATTATCTTCAGTGAAATTTTTAATCATGAAATTTTATTGGACAGTGGAAAAAAAGACGAATACTTGAAAAAATAAATAAGGCATTTAATCATCTGTTTTGACGCTGACTTCAGCCAAACATTTTCACACTTTTACTATTATAATATTATTAGGATTAGAAAAATAATACTCAATCAAAAGCCTATATTATCTTAACAGGGCGCTTGATTGTGAACTAGTTAAATATCAGGTTGTAACGAAAGTTTCCCGCCGCAGCTAATACTGTCTGTGAAAATAGTTCGCGTTGACGTGTTTGCTCATATTTTGTCAAACGATTTATGGCATTTGAACGAAAGAGACTTGCTTTATAACACTGTGTTATGAAATTTCTAAAATAAGATCGTTATCATTAAGTTCAAGGTGTCTGAAATGGAACTATCACGCTACCAGATTAGAACTATCATTTACACCCAGTTCTATTGCAAAAAGTCAGCTACAGAATGTCACCGAATAAAGTGTACGGCTTTAGGTAGTGTTGTATCATACGGCACTGTGAAGGTTTCGCGAAATGGTGGTTATACCGGGTGTCCCAAAAATGACTGATGGATTTTAAAATTCAATAACTTGCAAACGGTGACAGATGTTAAAAAAAATTCTTGAAGGATTGTTGTAAGATGTCAGAAGTTTTTATGCTGCGATTCTCAGTTTTATTTACAAATAGCAACGATGGATGGCGCTGCAAGCAATAACCGCTAAATACAGGCTCGATTTTTCCATAGATTTACATTCAAGATGGGACATTTCCATAGAGCGTAATGGTAATACGATTGCGATGGTGGCGCCTTTAGTGACAATGGGGAAGAAACTCCCCATCCTTGTAAAATGTTTATCATTGAGCATCTACCTTATTGTAATCTTTCTTTTTATAATGTTTCATGTTTACGTTTTCAATAGAATCTCACACCGATACATGAACACAGAATAGATATTCTATTTTATATATCTAATATCTATTCTATGTTCATGCACGGTTATATACTTTTTTTTTACAGGATGAGTGAACGATATAAGTGCAATGAAAAACAGGGTAAAAATTTCGTCTTGAATGCTATATATGAAGTAAATATGATACAACTAGAGTTAAAGCTACATAAAGTAATGGTGTAATATAAAAATATACGAAGTATTGCACTCTACAAATCCCAGAAAATTTCATAAATCTTCCCATTCGGTAGGAAAATTTTTATAGCCCATGTTTTATTAATTTATGAAGTTTAACGTATTAAACAATCGTTACAATAATCTTTTAAAATTTACGTATTTTCACTTTCTTACAGATAAAATAAAAATATTGTTTTTCATGTAAACAACGTACTATCAATTCAATAATATTTATAATATTAACATATGAGAAATAATAATAAAATTACAGATGGGAAAAAATTCATTTCAACAAATTTTTAGAATTATATAAATCTAACAGTTAAAAATAAATAGAGGTACTGACATTACACTCAATAAAGTTTTATTCGATATGAATAAATTAACACAATACCTGAATTTTATTTTTTAAAGTTTAATCTCACAAACTTACATATTTACGTTATTAACAGAATTTTCTAGGGTTTTCTTTTATATTATTACTCTAAATATCATTTTGCAAGTTAAAGGTAACCAATACAAGTACGGTAAAAAAAAAAAGCAGCTAAATAAATAAAGCAAGCATGAATAGAATATCGTCTGACACCTGCTTCGTTTTAGGAAAGAATAGATATTCAAAGCATAGAGGGTAAACATATTTCTTCAACATAGGTAAATTTCGGAGGCTTGTTAATTCTTCCCCCTCGTCGGTAGTGACGCTAGTACTGTTGCCATTACAGATTTTGCCGTAAATGTCCCATCTTGGTCCTTAATCTATGGATTTTTCGGCCTTTCTCTTCTTCTATGCAAAAAAAGGGGATTAAAATGTACTGAATGGATTCCGAAGTACCAAAAATTGGGTTTGGACTTAGCACCTATTGCTCTCAGCGCCATCTATTGTTTGAAATTAGAACTAAAATCAAGAATCACAGTAAAGAAACTCCCGACACCATACATAACCCTCCTGCAAGAATTTTTTTAATATCTGTCACCGTTTACAAGTTATTGAATTTTAAGATCCATCAGTCATTTTTGGGACACCCAGTATATAAATTTACAGTTAATTATGCATCGTATAATTAGTATTATGTAATGGTGATTTGGCGGAGAACTTAGTTACAACCTAATAGTAATCCCATGCTTCTATTAAATAGTGACCGCCCTGATAAGTGTTTCGGAATATTAACCCCTTAATCGTCGCGCCCGAGACATTCACGGGCAAACCCATATGAACAAATTTCGTCGCGCCCGTGACACTCACGGGCTGGACGTCAAATGACTTTAGCTAATTTTTTCTGGTATCAACTTTGCATTTTTCTTTCACGAAAATATTTTTAAGCCTTATATACGTGATTATATTTTTATATTCTGTTCGCACCACTATATTTTTAAAGTATAGTTTTTAGTAAATTTCTCTTGAACTTCTTCTCGGAAATAGGGTAATATTGTTCCTTAAACAAATAGTGGTGCTCAGGAAATAAATTATCTCATGTCAATATTGCAGCATAGGTCCGTTAAGGAAGTCATAAAAGCTTAAAAGATGGGAAACTCTGAAATGACAAGTTTGTTTTTAAGATCGTAATGGTTAATTTAAGGAATTGTACGAGTTGAAACACATGTTTTACTTGTTTCAAATCTGAATACATCTGGGTTACCGTTTTATAAATTTCTATGTTGAGTAGCTCAAGTGAAGAAAAAGATTTTAGTGTTGAGATATCTGGAAAGGAATCAGAAGATTACATTTTTTTCAGATGTTTTTGACTCTGAAAACTCGGAAACTGAAGATGGTGATGATGACCCAATATTAAGCACACCTATACTTGCAATTCAAATCGAAGCCTAAGATTAACGTTTCGTTTGAAGCTATTTTGGGTATTCTGCAGTACTATGGACATTTTATAAAAGATGAATTGGCGGATAATATTCTAATCGAAACTGATCGCTATGATGAGAAATGGGGAAATGTTTTGGCGAGAAAGGCAGATTGGAATAGCAGCCTATTTCTTAAAATAAAATGCTGTTGTTTCTTGCTCTTACTACTGTCGAAAAAATTGTAAAAAAAATTGTTAAAAGTAAAAGTGAAAGAAAATATATTTTGGACTACACTTTATTCGTTAAAACCCAATTTATTCGCGATATTATGACGTGCAATAGGTACAGCGAATTAAAAAAAAAAAATTACATTTTTGGAATAATGAAGCTCAGGATCCTCAAAATCCACCTAATCCGAAGCTGTACAAAACTTCGACTGTTTGTGCGCATCTGAGTGATTTGTAAAGAGCAATTATCAACATCAAGTCGTTTATGTGAACACCATTTTCTGGATGTTATGACCCCTACGGACAACCTTACACACAATGAAAAATTTGTTCTTCCCATGAGAATAAATATGAAACAAAATTATAAAATAAACCAAATATGAATGCAAGGACTGTAATTTAGGAATATGCATGTCATGTTTCAAAGTTTTCCTTACATTGAAAATTTACTAAATTTTGAAAAATATATTGAATGCCAATTTTCAAATTAAATTTGAATGAAATTATCGTCTTCGTAGTAACATAAAAAATTATTTGATTTATATATGTCTTTACTTTTACTTAAAATGAAACCGCAGGTTGCAGCATTGCATCGAATCTTCTCTGCACGTCATGTGTGTGCAATACAATTAAATAAAAGATAAATAAAATTGTAAGTTTTAAAAATTTTATCCATCCTGAACACTTTCAGGAACAAAGCACCTTCATTGCTTAAATGTTGAAATAAGAGATTGACATCAGAATTTATGAACAGATTTTTTTAGAAATAAAAAAAGAGCCAAATTTCACAAATTTACTAAAGAAACATTTTTGTATAAAATTTCTGGAATTATTGGACTTTTGAGTATTCAAATTAAGGGATTTCATATACTTCAAACCACTCTTAAAAGGGTTAAATATTAAGAAAATACCCTGTTTTTTTTTTTTTTTTTACTAATGAACTCAGAATTTTATGAATAATAAAATCGGGCAATAAAAAAAAATCGACGATTTTTGAAGGGATTTTCCCAAAACTACGCGACGATTAAGGGGTTAAAAATTTCATATCTGAAAAATATATCGAGAAATACTAGTGTCGATCTGAACTGAGTAGGTATTGTGAATACGCTCGCCGCGTAGCGGGAATAAACTTGAAGAGCGCCTACATCAGCCATACTCAACTTTCTTTTCACGCGGGCCGCAAATAACCGTTTGCGATGTTAGGCGGGCCGCAACACACTTAAAAAAGCCTAATTGAAATAGCAAAATGACAAAAATGGGATAAAAAAGCAATATAACAAATTTAATATCAACAGTATGGTTGGATGTTTTTCCCGGAAAATAAAAATTAGCACCACTGTTTCCAAACAATAAACTTCGCGGTAGATTTCTATTGCAAATGTAGTAGAAATAGGCCACGAAGTTTGTTGTTTGGATATAGTAGTGTAAATTTTGTGTGGAAATTTTTTCCACGACAAACGTTCAACCCTAAAAAGCAATGTTAGTTAAATAATAAGCATAAAATATTATAATATAAAAATACACAATTTAAAGTTCTAAAGAAAAAATCAAGCGATTTCTTCTAATTAATCAATTTTATGCCTAATGCAAATTTTTTTTTCTTTTCTTTTTAATTGTAGAAATATATATTCCAAACTTAATTTGGAATAAAGTTCGGTCAGTGTTGAAGTTTAAGAAATGTCTATGTCGTAGGCTAATATACACCACTGTAGCACAAATAGAACTACGTGTAAAAATATCTTTCGGCTAAGAAAACGGCAATTTAAGATCTTTTAACATAATTTTAAATTAATTATAAATAAAGAACAGATTTTGTCATCCTAGGAAAATACAGGGTGATTCAAAAAAGATGGGGAAAATTTTAAGAGGCGATAGTACACACCCAAACAAACATTTTGTATCAAAGAATGCATGGTCGAAAACTAAACGTAAAAAAGTTAGAGGGCGCCAAAAGTTATGTTCTTATACGAGGCAAAAACACACATTGAACGATTAAGTTAAGTTACGAAAACAAATTTAATGGCATTTGATTACAATAAGTGCTCAAAACATTGACCGGCAGCTGTTATGCACGCAGTACAACGGCGAAGAACAGATTGGCGAATTTTCTGAAACACACCAGGCACCATCGCGCTCGCCAGATCTTTCATGTCTCGATTTTTTTTTTTGTGGGGACAGCTAAAGGCTCTTGTGTATGAGACTCCCATTGAATCCACAGAAGAACTTGTCGCCAAGCTTTCGGCTGCTGTAGGGGAAGTTCGCGATAACCGTAATAACCGATAAGGGGTAAGCCGCGGTACACTTAAGGGGTATGTGGCGATAACCGATAAGGGGAAGTTCGTGTTTCAGAAAATTCGCCAATCTGTTCTTCGCCGTTGTACTGCGTGCATAACAGCTGCCGGTCAATGTTTTGAGCACTTATTGTAATCAAATGCCATTAAATTTGTTTTCGTAACTTAACTTAATCGTTCAATGTGTGTTTTTGCCTCGTATAAGAACATAACTTTTGGCGCCCTCTAACTTTTTTACGTTTAGTTTTTGACCATGCATTCTTTGATACAAAATGTTTGTTTGGGTGTGTACTATCACCTCTTAAAATTTTTCCCATCTTTTTTGAATCACCCTGTATAACAAACAACAGTGAAGGTCTTAAATACTTTTTATGCACATTTCAATTAATTTTAACAGTATGCGTTAATGATTATGAGTCTCGGGCCACACGTAAAAGGTCTCCGGGCCACATGCGGTCCGCAGGTTGAGTATGGCTGGCCTAGATCGTCATCCTATCGGCAGTGCCTACTGCTTACTTGTGAACTTTGTTATGCTGGTTACTAAACATTTCTATTTTGTTGTTTGGCATCTGCACATTGCTACTCAAGTTGATCTCGAAATTTAGAACCTTGTCGGATAACAAGACATTCACCTGGCAAGGCACCTCCAGAGGTATAATTCATATGTAACTTGGAGGCCTTTACCCTCACGGCGGATTTCACATGCATCATACGCCATTGGCGTACGTGGCGGATTTTACTCGGCAGTAAACTTCGATTACGCGGCCTTTCAGCTGCGAGTTCGATGCTTTGCCAACTGGGTCACCGCTGTCCAAGCTAATTGGAATTGCCTGAAGTTTTTGAAGCCTAATTGTTGGTGCAGACTTGTCAAATGAAATGGTACTTTTGGTGTGAGGAACATCAAAGAATGGGGCGCCGCAGATAGACAAGTTGTACCGTGAATTAATTTTGGACCGGAGTGCTAGGCAAACTTAAAGTTCTAGGGGGGGGGGGGGGCTGAGACTCCGCTTATCTACCGTATTCCACCGGGTAAAAACTGCCTCCGTAGACTTCCCTCTGGAGCGGGTCCGGTAACTCATGCAGACAATGCCTAGATAAAGAGGCAGCCTTACTGATACCTTAAATAACGACAGGCAAATGCTTTGAGACCACTAGAATGCCAACTAAAATAACTTCTTAACCACTTCAACGGTTGCCCCGAGATAAGTCGGGGGTAAAAGCAATGTTTTCTTATACCTGCTGCCGGTGAAGTGATTAAACCACCCCCAAAAAGTCTCAATTTTCTAATAAGGTTCTATCGAATGAGAACTGCATTGTTAACCGCTCCTCTCATATCTTAACTCCTGAGCAAAAAAGCATTTTAGATCTCGGTTTAAATTTTTCTCAGTCTTGAAAACCTTCTCTCCCCAAATTGATTACTCCTATTGAGTCTTCCTTTAAACATAGTGAAGTCACTCCTTTTCAAAAAGAAACTCTTCGTCACATCCTTGCTGATACTATTTCTTCTAATAATTCAAAATATAAACCTAATCTTTCACGTTCTCAACATATTGCTCTGAATGAGCTTAAGTCCAGTGATAATCTTATTATTACTAAAGCTGATAAAAGTGGTCAAATTGTTCTTATGGATAAAAAAGATTTTTCTGATAAAGTTTATGCTCTCTTATCTGAAGGTCCTTATGTTGAAGTTAAAAAAGATCCTACTAATTCGCATCTTTCCACTCTCAAGAAAGCTGTTAAGAATTATATTGTTTTAAATGACAACACTAAACATGGTGTTATTCCTTCTTCAGCCATCTGTGCTCGTTTTTATACTTTGCCTAAAGTTCATAAAAACAATGTCCCGTTAAGACCTACTACCTCTAATATTGGTACTGTCATTTATCCTCTTGCTAAATTTTTAACTTTCATTTTTTCTCCTTTATGCATTTCTAATTCTCATACGATAAAAAATTCTTATGATTATGTTACTAAATTAAAAAATATTAACCGATCCAATTGTTCTATGCTTTCTCTTGATGCCAAATCTTAATTTACCAATTTTCCGATTGATGGTGCTCTTTCTTGCTTGGAAAAAAGATTACGTGAATTTCATTTCGCTGATATTGAAGTCCAAGATTTTGTTAATTTAACTAAAATTTGCATTACTCAAACTATTTTTGAATTTGATAATAAAATTTTCAAACAATCTGATGGCTTAAGTATGTGTAATCCCTTATCTCCAATTCTTTGTGATATTTATATGCATTATTTTGAGGAGAAATTATTAAATCTGGTTAATTTTAAATGTTGGATGCGTTATGTTGACGATACTTTTGTTTTAGTTGATAATCCTTTTGATATTTCTACCATTCTTCAAACTGTCACTTCTATCGATCCACATATTCAGTTTACTTTTGAGTTAGAAAATTGTAATAAACTTCCTTTTCTTGATGTTTTAGTTACCAAATCTGACTCTTCTTTCAAAACTTGTGTTTATAGAAAACCTTTTTCTGTCTCTAACACACCACACGCTCTCTCAAATCATCCTCTCAACCAAAAAATCGGTGTTTTTTACGCGTATGTAAATCGTGCTCTCAAAATTTGTTCTGACTCTGCATCCCTTAAGGATGAACATAATTACTTAAAAAGTGTTGCTAACAAAAGAGGTTTCAATCCTTCTGTTGTCAATAATGATGTGAAGAAATTCAATAAACCATTTAATAAATCTACTCTTTCCAAATCTGTCAAAAGCAAACCTGATAATTTTGTTGTCCTCCCCTTTTATCCTCCTTTATGTTTCAAATTAGCTAAAGTTTTACGTCGTTTCAATTTTAACGTTATCTTTAAACCTGTCAATAAATTCAAATTCCTCTCCACTAAATCTCCTGTTCCTGATCTTCGAAAATGGGGAATTTATAATGTTCCTTGTAACAGCTGTGATTTATCTTATATTGGTCAAACTAAAAGAAATCTTGAAATCCGTTTAAAAGAACACTCTCGTTATGTAATTAATCAAGAAATTTCTAATCTTCTATTGCCAAGCACTCTTGGGATTCTGGCCATAGTTTTAATTTTCAAAATGCTAAAATTATCTTTAACCCATTAACGCCCAAATTATTATCTTCATTAAAATGTAAATTTTGGATTTCCCACCACTTTTAAAAGAAGAGTAATTTTTATCCTATTTTATCAAGGAATTTGTCTCGTGAAGGAATGTATATATTTATCTTCATATTTACTGGTGTGAAAAGCGCTTTTTTGCCATTAAGTCTAGCGTCCTCAAATGATGACATTGGGCGTTAATGGGTTAATGCCAATAGTATCTCTGAACTGGATTTTCTTGAAAATTTAGCTATTTATCTTAATCGTGAAGTTAATGATAAGTCTGATTCCACAATGCTCTCTGCAGCTTGGAAAAACCTTTTCAGTACTACCATTTAAGTTAATTTTTGTATTAATTATTTTTAGTCTGTTTTTATATTTTATTCATTTATTTTTTTTATTTTTTGTATTCTCATAGTTTAATATACGTGTGTGTTTTCCCTTTATTATAATTTATTTTTATTTTTATTTTCATGTACTTCCCCCCCCCCCCTTTTGCTTCCTTATTCCCCTTCTACTATGTGTTCTTTTGTTTTGATTATACTCTTCTGTGATTGGTTGTTGTCTCCTGCTATCCTATTGGCTGTTTCTTCAGCTTGTTTTTCCTTCCCTTCTCTCATTTCAGTCTTGCTGCTTCTTTCATAGTAGAAGCACGTCTTTTTGCGTCTGACGAAGAAAGACTCGGATCTTTCTAAAGGCCTAGCGCATTTAAGGTTTTGATGGTGTTTTAAGAAGTTATTTTAGTTCGCACTAGAATGCCACCTGTCGATGACAGGGATGACAGGAATGACCGCCCCGGGAACCCAGCTTTCGCTTTAGAGTATAAGTGCAATCCCGGGGGGAGACACCTGTCGATGACAAGTGCAATTATTCTGGAATTATTATTATTATCATTATTATGCTACCAAATAATCCAATGCCATTCTGTTCTTTTCTGTAAAAATCGCACCGAGCTACTACCTATATTTTTCGAATTATTATACATTTTTATTTCATTTGTGACTTTTGTATAACCCGGTACATGCTTTTCGTAAGACTGGAGTAAAGCATTCTTGAATTATAAAGTTATTCTTAATGGAAATCTTGTACAAATAAGAGCTAAAGCAAAAGAAGATTCATTTGCTAAAAATTTCCAAGTTGGTAGAGTGTCCATATGATTTGGGTCATCCTGGAGCGAAGCAATTCACAAAGAAGCTGTAGCTAATTATAAAAATAAACAACAACAACAAAAAATCCAGCTTTCTATAAACGGACCAAAGCGTGTATCTTATCAAGTTGGATAACTCTGGGACAGAAATTAGAGCACGTGGCATACACAATTTCCCGAATAATCAGTTTACGATGTCTGACACAGTAGCACTGGGCATAATGCCGAGGAAAATCTCTTTCTGAGAATAAGTGTGACACAACCTTCGTATTCAGCAGGAAGATTTGCGGGAGTAATATAGATGATGATGTTGTCCGGGCAAGACATGAGTTGGCCAAGCAGGCATTTTCAGAGAGGCATCTTTAGAAAACGGCAGTTTTAATACAAATGATGTCACGATAGGTCAAAATAGCATTAAATAAAGCCAAATTTTTATGTTTTCCATTGAAAAAAGAATTAAAGCGATCTAACTCATCTACGATGCGATTGATTTACACCGCCATGCCCATTCCTGAAATGATCAATAAAGCAAAAAAGTAGCAGGCAGATTGGTTGACGGTAATGTTTACTTGCAAAAAATCTTTTTATAAGGGATTATTCCTTTATAAGAAAAAGTAGAATTTCGATTATCCGATTAACTTTTCTCTTAATCTGGATTAACTTTTCCTATAAGATTGCGAGCAAACCGATTCGGAATTCTTTAGTAGTTGATGTTTTTATTCCGCATTTGCTATTTCGGTAATCTGATGTGGTTATCCTAAGTTACGTGGTGACTAGTGTGAAACGATCGTGGGGAAAAGGTCCATAAGATCTCACAGTTTGAAGAGAATTTATATTATTAATGTTGTACGTTTTATTTTAAAACGTTTTAAGAATAATAAAAAATGGGATAACTGACCACAGACCCTTTGAAAAAGAAAAATCCACTGATATAATTTATGACTTTTGTAGTACAATTCGGTGTGTTTGCAGACTAAGAAGAGATTGTATGCACTAGAATACGTGATACAAAATGTGGGAACATGATATGAAAAGTTGGCGGTAGACCTACCTATTTGGTTCAAGGAGAGTGCGACTGCTGAGGCGTTAAAGACTAAGCGGGGAAAATATACGATAAATATTTAATAGTATTTTTAGTATCGATCATTCGTAGGGTGCAGAATAATATTTGGCCAAAAGTGTTATGGTTACCAAATCCGCCACTTCATGAGAAAAATAATTTGAATGCAATAGTCTATATCATTTTTTAATGAGTGTTTATGGTAATTGTCTAAGATGTCATTAAAACGTTGAATGCCACGTCAGTCACCAGTGACCGACACTGAACTTTCCGTTTAGGCCGCGACAGTCATCGGTGACTGACACTTATAGATTGTGTAACGGACACTTATAGAAATGTGTAACGTGGCCCAAACGGAAAGACAGGCCAAGTGGACTTGGCATTCAACGTGTTAATATTATTGTTAGTTCATTTTCCATGAATTACGGACAAATAATCTGAAAATAAAATCTATGCATAAGCAAGTGTGGCCTTAGAAGAATTTTGATTGCAAGATAGCGTTGTTTCAGAAATATCAGCATATTTTGCAAAAATTGAGTCAGGCCGGGCCGGGCTCGGCCCAATTCGGATGGAACATTTATCTTTTATACCTAGCTGCGCCAATAAAGCTTTCGTACGAGTCGGTGTAAATATAGTGAGTGTAGCGTTAACTAATGCAAAGCAAAAGCGAAACATAATAATATTTTACTGACGATAAAATCTGTCACTTAAGTAGGTGTCAATCTGCAGGAAAATTGACGTATGGCAGACTGGCTGACAGGCGAACTGACAGAAGACAAGCTGGATGGCAGGCAATCTTATATAATGTTTCACACAATATACAGTTTTACAAAGTAAAACAAGTTGGAAATTGCACGTCAAACGTGGCAAATGAGGTGCGTTCGTACTATAACTAGTTTTATAACTATTTTTTGCACCGCATATTGTACTGAATGTATATTTTAACAGCACTTCATAAGTGCATATCAATTTCATTCTGTTCGAAAGGCTGTAACATCATTAAAATGCACTTGAAATAATTTTTTACCATTGGTCGTAATGTAATGGAAAACTTTTGACTGTCCCTGTCATTAAACTATTCATCCGATTTTCATAAAATTTGAAATGACTCCACAAAATTTTGCAACTATTATACATTTAAAATTTCAGACCATTCGGAAGGCTGTAACATCATTAAAATGCAGTTTCAACAATTTTTTCCCATTGGCAGTAATGTAACAGAAAACTTTTGACTGTCCCTGTAATTAAACTATACATCCGATTTTGATAATATTTGAAATGACTCGACAAAATTTTTCAACAATTATATATTTAAAATTTCAGACCATTCGGTTGGGTAGTTTTTGCTCTGCTATTTGCGGACGTACAGACGGACAGACCGAACGACGACTATAGGTGCTACGTATTTATATAATTACGAACCTAAAAAGGCATAATTACAAGACGTAGTAAAAATATATATAGCTATCTAAAACGCAGTCATTATACACACATGCAAAAAATGACATGTGTGTCTGTAATTTAGAAGTCACGCGCTTCGGAATGGCAGTTCGCCCAATTGTTCTCGTCGCCAGATAAAAAAAAAAAAAAAAAAAAAAAAAAAAAAAAAAAAATGGGCTTCGAGCCATTAATGGAACAATCGTTCAGTAACATAAAAATCTGACTTCTAAAACAATTGTTTAGTCAACTGCCTGGATATGTGTAAAAATGACAAAATGATTCTGACATTTAACGTAGAAAGTAATCGGGTACATAAGTTGACATAGGCGGTGACAAGAAGAAACGTAGGGAGGGGCAAGATTTTATGGAAGGGATTTGCCTGTAGTCTGCATCTCATGCCGTGTTTTTTTTTAAAATGGAGAATATAAGCACGAAATAAGCTAAACTGAGATTTTTTTGTCAGAACTCTTCGTGTAAAGACATTTTTTTAAACCAGGCATGTGAAACTCGTTTACCGTCAAGGACTACATCAAATATCACATATTAGGCCGCGGACCAATAAATAAATAAATAAAACAAATAGATTTCTGTTATTATCATCGCAGAGAATAAAAATTATGCACGCACACTGAAAAAAAATGGATACTCAAAATTGAGTTAAAAGTACTCAATTTTAAATATGTCACATACTCAAAATAGCTCCGATCCAAATGTACTCAAAATTGAGAAAAAGATGTACTCATTTTTGATTCCAGGGCTGTGTTCAAATATGAATCGTTATGTACTGCCTTCTGAACCTGAAAATTAAAGTATAAATGTACTGTCATTTATTTCCCGTTCAAAATTATTAAGAAGAAACGATTAATTGATTATTTATTAAGAAAAATAGCAAAATTATAAGCAAGATACCCAAATCAAATATTTTTATGACAAGAGCATTATTTGCAAGCACTTTAAAATTATTTTAAAATACTGTGCATAATTTAATAATTAAATTAATACAAATCTTTTATGCCACCATAAACGAAATATGCTATTACATAACATTTGATGTATAAAAATTGAGAAAGCATAGGTTCATTTTTGATCCAAACATACTCAATTCGATATGAGTACATCGATTTACTCATTTTTGAGTACTTGATTTTTTTCAGCGTAAAATACCAAATGTACAAAAAAAAAAAAAAAAAAAAAAAATTAACAGTAATAAAATAAAAAAATAGTTGTATATGTTGGTTTGTAAGTCTTGATCCTTCCGCTCTTCTATTATTTTCTAAAGTTGAAAAAACAAACAGGTCGTACAAAAGTGAGTTACCGAATATAGTTGAAATACGCTTAACTGCACGCTAGAAAATCGATCGACAGATTAATAATTACAGAAATTCAAAAATCCTATATCTAATATTTTGTTCGATTGCGAAATCCCACTTAAATTCGGTTAAATACAATTATAAATTCAAAAACCGTCTTTTGAATTCACTATTATTATTAATTATTATTATTATTATTATTATTATTATTATTATATGATTGGTATATTCGGTGGGTTTCAACTTCTATGATTTTTATCATAATGCCAAACAAAATTCAAAACGAAAAAAAATTTCTTTATAAAATTTGTTTTACCAAAGTTGCACTTTATTTGAAAAGGAACGTACAGTCGTGGAAAAAAAAAAAAGTAAACACCCCTTACTATCTCTGCAAAAAATTATCGTAGAAGAAAGTTACTGGTACCACACGATTTGTAATAAAGTCTACTTTTAAATGATGTACATGAAATTTTCATTGGGGGCAATCTACATATTAAAACGAACCATAACTTTGTTTTTTTCAATAGCAGTACACAATTCTGACAGCATAAATGAACTCTACACCCTTCAATGAGTCTAAAAACAAAAAACGAGCGTATTTTAGGGGCTGTATCCCAGTTGAAGTTCGGTAGTTCGGTACTCGATTGCTGACCGAGAGAGCCCCCTTCTTGATCAAGGCATATTAAGCGCCACTCAAGCAGTCATTGAAGACTGCTAGATTACAGGATCGCATAAGAATTTTCAAAATATCTAGTCACTTCTATCATAGACGGCCCCAAACCATCATTTTGCCGTTTTTAAAGCATAATTTGAAAAATACTTGGAAGAAAAATGTGAAATTTATTATTTCCATAAAGCAGGACTTAATAAATCTAAATCCATCAAAAAAATTGTGGGTTGCAATTCATAATTTTTTCGAATATTAATTTCATAATTCCTACCATAAAATTATAAAAATGGCAAATTCAATGTATTTATGTTTGGGTATTTTAGTATTATTGCTACATAAAAAATCATCACATTAGGATTATAATTTCAGGAGATATTAATAAAAATATGAAAACGTAATTTAACATTAGAAGCATTCAATTTTGAATGTTTATAATTCAAAACTTAATTATCAAATGACTTGAAATTTGGTGTCTAGGCATAGTTTGAACCGAAGATTTGAAATATCTTGTTAAAATTGGGTATTGCTAATGAAAAAAAATGAAGTTTTTGTTCGTTTTAATATGTAAATGGCCCCCTAAGCAAATTTTATATACATCATTTAAAAGTAGACTTTATTTCCGATCGTTCGGTACCAATAACTTTCTTCTACGATAATTTGTTGAGGAGTTAGTAGGGGGTGTTTACTTTTTTTTTCCACGACTGTACCAATCGCTATAAATCGGGACATCCCGCTTCCCGGGTAGAGATGAGTTCGGGCTCACTTTTCGGAGCCCGGGTTCGCTCGAGCCCGGCGATTTTAAATCCGAGCCCGAAACTTTTTGCGTCATCAGAGCCCGAGCCCGATACCGAAAGTGTGCAATGCAAAATAAAAAATTGCATAACACTTAAAAGTTGTTCTAAATCTAATATCTTATTTTGTAACAACTTCTTACATGGAAAGAACTGCTAATCCTCAACACATAATTAATTTTATGCAATTTACGTGCAATCTTACCGCAGGGCCGCAACTAGCCTTTTTTGCACCCGGGGCAAGCATGGATTTTGGCGCCCCCCCCTTCTCTTCCGCAAAGTATATTTACAAAGATAATTTTAC
Organism: Maratus speciosus; assembly: GCA_963932465.1. NCBI lineage: Eukaryota > Metazoa > Arthropoda > Arachnida > Araneae > Salticidae > Maratus > Maratus speciosus. Next base: position 455,043,038 of record OZ010788.1, on the reverse strand, counting down.
TAATTTTCTAATAGCTGACTTATTTTAAAATTTAAAATATGTAATACCGAACTACGTAATCTACAATGGCGGGTCTAAGGGGGGGGGGTGTCACGGGGGTCATGACTCCCCTCTGAACACCAACAAAAATATTCTAAAGATAATTTTTAAAATGAAATATACAGTTAGGGTCTCGATTATCCAAGTCCTGCTTAACCGAGTTTCCTCTTTCACCGAGTTATTTTCTTCTGATGAATGGATGTCTTCTATTAGTATGAAACAGCCATTATAAATGAAGTGTTAGGTGAAGATGAAAGAGCAACCGTAAAAAGTTAGAACTCTAATTTTCTGGAAGAAAAAAAATGGCCATAATTTTTTTTGAAAAAAAAAAAAAAATATGGCCATTTTTTCCCCCTATTCTGACCAGAAAATCAGAGTTCTCACTTTTTACGACTGCTCTTTCATCTTCACCTACTAACACTTCATTTATAATGGCTGTTTAATAATAATAGAAGACATCCGTCCATCAGAAGAAAATGATCCATTCCAAAGATATAATTCTTCATTTGGCACCCCTTCGTTCTGGCGCCCGGGGCACATGCCCCCTCTGCCCCCCCTCCCTTAGTTTCGGCCCTGATCTTACCAAAAAAGAAATTTAGCACCAAATAAAAATATATTTTCTTAAAAGGATTCTCATATTTTTCTCCACCAACAAGCAAATCTGGCGGACACATTAACGAAGTGCGTTTTATGAATAAATTAATAAAATTTGCAGAAATTATTATTTGTAGGACGAAGAATCGAACACCGTTTTTCTATCTCCTACAAAAGGCGTACATCTGAAATTATAGCCAATTCTTTACTCAAAACAATCTTTCGAATTCTCGTGTCCTTGAAAATCATCTTAATTTGTCATCGTTATCTAAAAGATCTGATGATTTTGTAAGAAAAGAGGGAACTTTGCTCGATTGTTTTCTATTTTAATAAAAATTACATGCCAAATATATTTACTTACGAATGAAAGCGACTTCGTGAATGTAAATAGCAGAGCCACAGCACGAGCAGAGTTCGTGATAAAAAATGAATAGAATCACTAAAGTTATTTTGATATAAAGAGCGATTATGACTCGCACACTATAGAAGACAAAAAATTTGCAAACCTTAAGGGGGTCCGGGTCACATTTAAAAATAATTTTTATTTATTGGATTAAAATTTTCAAATTTTTTGTGATGGTTAACCATATTATTTTTAAACAAGATCACATGATAAAACTTCTCATAAATTTTTTTAAATTTAAAATTTTTTAAAAAAGTGGGGTACTTTGAAATCGTTATAACTCGAAATATTATTTGTAGAATTTTTTTTTTCATTTAAATAAACAGAAATATATAAGTTTTATTTTTGAATCGGCATTTTTAAAAAACTTAATTTAAATAAAAATTTAAAATATTTAAATAAAAAAAAAAAAAGTGATGTAACTTTAAAAAAAAAATCATATTTTCAAAAGTAAATATTTTTTTTTTCGAAATTGTTGAATCAAAATTAAAGTAAAACAGTTGAAAAATGCATGTTCCAAGTTTGAACTGTTTATCTCTGACGGTTCTCGACTTATAACAATTTAAATACGAGAAATAATGAAAAAACCCATCATGAAGAAAAACGCATTTTCACAAGAAGTCGTTTCCACGACAACCATTGCTTGAAAGCTAGATTTTGAAAACAAACCAAAATGGAAAATTTAATATTTCCTATTCCAATTAAGATATAAGCATGATTTAAACGCCATTTTAAGCAGAAAAAACAGAGAAATTTTTAATGCAATAAAAGTGTTTTAGAAAATTGGAAGATTTTTGTGTCCCGGACCCCCTTAAGCTAATTCTGGTTGACTAAAAACAAAAGAAAATATTCATTCCGCGTTAGATCTCTAAAAAATAAATAAATGTCCCAATTAAAAAATATCCTAACGGCGCCATATCAACAGGTCGTCGCCATTAATGTCAGATATAAATCTGGAAATATCAAAGGTTCTCTTTTAAAATAGCATTCTAATACTACGGGGGAAAAAACATGATTTCTGTCCTCTTTCATTCTGATCAAAATAAGCATTCAAATTACTTGAAATGGAATAACTAATTTTTAAGGAAAAAATAAAGTTATTTTTACCTTTTCGATGCGAGAATAAATAAAATTGTCAATTTAAGAAATAATTAGCCCGAACCAGTTGACTGATTTAAAAATCGAGCCCCAGACACGGTTCGGGCCCGGGATCGTGCTGAGTCCGTCTTATCTCTATTCGTGGGCCATATCCCAGGCGTCTCAATAAGATCTTCAACTGATTTTCTTTTTACCCGACTGCCAAGAAGGGTTACGTGTTTCACGCGTATCTGGGTATGTGGATTTCTTTATACTTTCGAAACATCCCAACGGCTGGATGGATTTTAATGAATGAGGTCTCTATCGATTCGTCTTAACTGTCCAATGGTTATAGGCTAGGTTTTGTTTTTATAAATTCAAAATGGCGGTAGACACGAAAAAAACATTTTTACGCACCATATTGCGTGGCATATCACTGGATAGATCTTTCAAAATGAAGACGATGTTTCATTGACTATTTTACAGTCAGAAGCTCTGTTTAAATATTACACAACCTGGAAGTTGTGTAGGTAGGATCTCTAGCTTTACTACAATTCTAACCATCATAGACATCTATAGGCCTCATCAAAACAGTGTATATAGATAGGAACTAACAATTAAACACAACTTAAATGTCATTAATTCAAGTAAATAAAAAAAATAGGTAAGTAATATAAAAAATAGTTTAACGTTGATGAGAAATAATTAATTAGTTCGCTTTTTACGCAGTCGGGTTTTTTGATTTTTTTAAATTTAATTTTTACTTGTTTCAACACTGTTCACTTACAGTAATCGATTTAATAACAATAATTTATTTAAAATAATATTCTATTAATAATATTGCATTATTAATAATATTACATTTATTTAAAATAATAATAATGATGATGTTATGAAAGCATTCTAGAATTCTACAAGGTCGTTCGAGGATCAGAATGAGAAAGAACAAAACAAGAGTTAATAATAATAGCAATAATAAGAGGAGGCGAGAATGCAACTGACGTCATTAAAAGACATTGGAATACTAATGAGGTTGAATTTCATGTTTCAAGATATTAGAATATTCCAGATATGATATGATACACTGAGAAAGAAAATTAAATATTGAATTATTCAAGAGTATTGACAGATAAATAATCTGCATTTCTCCCCAAAGTCCATCCAAGGTAGTTACTGCAGTGTAAACCGATGCTACTAGCTTTATTTGTGCTGTTATTGTTGATCAGAAACGAATAATTTAAAACTAATGCATATAAATGAGAGTGTGCTTGTGTGTGGGTATATATATGTAAATGGAAACAAATATGGATTGAAGGGAAGGAGGGGATGATAGCTGAGTTTTTTTTATCTTTTAGGAACAATTTACTTGAAATTTTTGTAAAACATTTGAATAATTTTATATGTAGATTTTATCTAGATTGTAAAAAAAAAGGGCAAAATTTACAGGAAAATTTGCTTTCATTTATATTTTTAGCATTATTCTTCTGTACATTACAACAAAACGCGCCTTAAAATTACGTATTTATCTTATTTTACAGCAAAAAAGGTTATAACTATGGTAACAACGCAGCTACAAGCCTGTGACTTTTACCTTTTTTTTTATTACACTGTACAAATAACTGATAACATTGTAATATTGCAGAAAATTGCTACGAATTTTGTAAATAATATTCTAATTTTTGCTATTTCTTATGCTAAAGATACTGTGCAACATATTTAATCGAAAATGAAAATTTGTTAGAGCAAAATTCAATAGCCATACTTTAACCAAATGGGTTTTAGTGTAGTATCAGTATTTTTTTACTAAGTTGGTTCGCTTTTGATGATTTATTGGCATCAAATTTAGCGATAGTTTGTCAAATATCGACAAGTTTAGCTACTATTTAACCATTTATTTGTTTATGCGTGTTATGCGTTACAATGTCCACATTCAAATATTAATTGTGCGTAATAATCTCACAATGAAATACCACGTTTCGGTAATTTACATGTCTTTCTCACATATCGAATAACAGTTGGGACGGGACATTCATTTCATCTCGACGTTACATCCAGAACCCGTTTTCTATCACCGGCAGAGTCCAGGGGCAAAAACATTCTTTTACATGATTAATCAAAATCGTATATCCAATGGACCAATTTTTCTCAAATTTTGCACACAAATTCATTGTAAGTGACACTTTACCACTCATGTATTATCAGGGTCGTGTCTCATCAGAACAGAAAAACATTCTTTTACGTGTGTGATTGAAATCGCATATCTGGCGAGCCGATTTTATTCAAATATTGTATATAAATTCATTGTCGAAAACTATTCAATATTTATATATACATTGTCAAATCCATTACTTCATCAGGGGCAGGATCCAGGGGTGAAATTCTGTTTCAGATATTTGAATGAAATAACATATCTAACCAGGGGTGCCATTTGAGGGGGGCTGGGGGGGGGGCTATTGCCCCCCCCCCAAGGAATTCGATATTTCAGAAAATTTATCAACCATCAAATGTAGGGATGCACCGAATAGTGATTTTGGCTGGATACCGAATGCCGAATATTTAGCCTGCAGGTAAACCGAATACCGAATATTCGGCCAGCCGAATAATAACTGTTAGGCTGAATACCGAATATTAGGCCAGCCGAATAGTATCTGTTCGGCCGAATACCGAATATTCGCCTGGCCAAATACTTTTATATCTCAGTGTTTAACGTTAAAAAGTTAAATTTTAAACATTTTTTTATAATATTTTGCGCAGATACTTCCATTTTGACAAACAAGACTATTTTTATAAGTAAATTTTCTACCAAAAAAAGTATGTTTTGAGTTATTATTTAAGAAGAGGATGATTTAAAAAAATTTTAAATAACAAAATTTAAATCCCATGACTTCAATTAATTCAAACAAATGAAAAGAATTCTCTCATATTTAACAAGAAGCAACATATCTTTCCACTTGTTTCATAAAAAATGAAAGGTGTACAAGCCGTAGCAAAATTTTCGTTTATAACTGTATAAAAATGAAGATATTTTAGCGAAATTTGCATCACATTAATTTGTTTGTATAGAATGTGATGATACCTTTGGAAGAGACTGAATTTTGGCCATTGGTACAGTATAAGTATTGTTAGCTGCATTCTTAATAAAATAATGTCTAGCTCAGTGCTGTTTAGATATGAATGGTTGCTATTTCCAGCACTTCTCGTCATGTTATCATATTTCACAGAAATTAAAGTAACTCTGTTGACAATATAGTTTACCTTCATTATTGTTAAAGTAACAAAAGAAAATTAAAGTTTGACTTGGGGATACACTGTATTTCTGACTGAATAAGTGAATTGCGATCCTGATTTACTGGCCAAAAAATTGCCTGTTTTGATGCTAAAACCCCTGAAATTTTCTTCCATTTTGTTTAGAAACACTCTGTTTGCGAAAAAGCAAGAAATGGATTATTTACCAGACAATGCTCAGTAACTTGCATTTCCACATTTATTAATTCCCATGAACAAATGGCATGCCATTAATGGTTAATTTTTTTAAGCGACATTTTTAAAACAACAAATAAATAACATAAAATCATTCTTTTATATTTAAAGATTCCAATTATTCTGAATATCTTTATTAATTGACAGTTAAAAATAGAAGTTGTGTAACGTTTAAAAGAATATTTTTAAGAGGTTTTTTAAGTATTCGGCAAACCGAATAGTTTGATATTTGGCCTAACCGAATATTCGGTCGTATGGCCGAATATCGAATAGATACCGAATATTCGGTGCATCCCTAATCAAATGTCAGACTCAAACAAATATTAGAAAATGGCTCAAACTCTAAAATAACTCATCAGATTTTATTGCAATAAAAACATGTGCATTAAATAAATGCTTATGCATCGAAATTAATAATTATCAAAAAAAGTTCCTAAAGCCTTACTATTCGAACTCCCTCAAGGTGAGACATATATCTTTAATGAGTACTTTGCTTAATTTTAAAAATACATGTGAGAATTTTTTTTTTATCAGTTGCTTCTCAGCTGTGTGCAAATTGATCTTGGGAAAACTCGTCAAAATCATTGACACAACCAAATCATTGACACAATCACAATGATTTTCTTCTAGCCAATTCTCGAATAAGCGCAAAGAAAATAATAACAATTAAATCCCATTGATGACGGTCTTGTGATGACTGAAAACATTTTGGGTTTTTCTAATGTATTTTAAATAATTTTAAATTATATGTATGCACATGAAAGTAATTCTTGTGCATTTATTTGTGCTTTTTATATGAATATTAATAAAAAAATTTACCTTTTCTGCAGAAAAATGAAGATATATACATAGTATTCATTAGGGTGGTCCTTAAAAAAAATAACTTTTAAATTTTCTATGGGGCACCCTCCTATTTTGTTCTATGTATAAAATAAAGACTTCCACAAAAATTTCAAAATTTTAAAACATTTTTTATGGGTCGCTACCAAGGTTTCAATATTTAAAAAAATTAAAAAATGACATATTTTGTAATCTATTAATAAATTATTAAACAAATCTATAGTCATTGCCAAATGGAATCATGGTATGATATTAGGCTTTAAAGACTGTCATTTATTTCAAGTTTCAACATATTTACACAATCTACTGTCCAAACACAGACAGGAGTATTTCATGTCTACACTCTATTTCACCTCAAATTGGCAGCATTGTGAAAGGTAGAGAATCTAACATTCCGCCTTGAAAAATAGTTCTCCGCTATTTTTTAATCTTAAATAGCTAAAATACGTAAAATTTTTTGAAGATAATGTTTATAAATTATAGAATTTGATTTTTTGATATTCGTAAAATGTCGTACTAAGTGGCCATATTCGTATCAAAAGAAGAGCACAAAACTTAAAAAAAAAGAGTATTCGGCAAGCTTTCCTTTGACTGTTCACTGGGATTGCAAAATTTTAGAAGAAATTTCAGGATCTGAAACTGCAGACAGATTACACATTACTGTTTCAGGTAAATGTATTGACCAGTTACTAGTTGTTCCAAAATTTCAATCAGGAACATGTGAGGCAATAACTTCTGCTGTTAACGAAATATTGGAGTTGTGGAGAGTACCCAGCAAGTAAAATGTATGAGTTTTGATATAACCTTTGTTAATACCAGATTATCAAGAGAAGATTGTGCTTTTCTGGAACAGAATATGAACAAATAAATGATTTGGCTTGCCATCATAACATCCTTGAAATTCTGTTTTTGTTCTTTATCTTTTGTATGAAGTTTATTGTATTCCTGCATGAGTGCTACCCCACTTTCGGATACATCATTAACAACTTTGACTGAAGTCGCTAGTGCCTTACATTTCTTGTAGGATTCATTTTTATTCCAATTAGGCACATCTGTTTAAAAAAAGACTGAAGGCAAATCCATAATTAAAAAAAAAAAACCCTTAGAACTGTTTGTTACCTTGCTAACAAGCCTCTGCTTGTTAGAAAATCTTGCAAGTCATTTTGGAGAATTACTTCAGGATCAGCACGTGTACGTTTCAATGATTCATAATTTTCTTCATTTTTCAAAGTCTGCACCATTTTTTTTTTTTTTTACTTTTAAAAAAGACCTTATCATCGAAAAATGCAAAAGCAACTACTTCTTCTGTGAAGTACAGAAATGTCCTAGAAACTTCTTCAAAGAACAAAAAGAAATGATTACATTTACATTTTCGTCTTTTTTCAAGTAATTCAGGGGCAATAAATCATTGGGCCTGATACCAGCTGTGAATGTAGATTTTCACCACAAAGGAGCAAACTTAACGAATACCAGATTCTTTTTGCTTACAGAGTTTAAACTGATATCTAAATAAATAAATCTTGAGCGAGTTTATGGCATTCATCTTCCATGGAACCCGATGCAATCCACTTGGAGCTCTGATGCAAGCACCTCTTTCGGGTACTGCTCCTAATAAAATGATGGCAAGCTCTATCAGTTCTTTGTAAACCATTGGTTGAAAATCATTAAGATGATTTTGAGCAAATTCTGTAATTTCTGACGAATTATCTGTTATTTTTTTCATTCTTTAAACGTCAGTTATGGGATTCTGAAATATGCCATAATCGATAGATATCCACAAAATTTTAAATCGTTTGAATAACAGTACGTCTGGTTTTTTGAAACTCCGAGAGATTTAACAACTTCCTCAAGAATAATTTCAAGAATGTGATGATGGCAAGCCAAATCATTTCTTTGTTCATATTCTAATCCAGAAGAGCACAAGCTTCTCCGATAATCAGGTATTAACAAAGGTTATATCATACATTTTACTTAATTGTAATCCCCACAACTCCAATGTTTCGATAGCAGTAGAAGCTATTGCCTCACCTGTTCCTGATTGAAGTTTTGGAACAGCTTGTTAAATGGCCAGTACCTTTACCTGAAACAATAATGGGTAACCTGTCTACAGATTCAGATCCTAAAATGTCTTCTAAAATTTTGTAATCCCAGTGAACAGTCAAAGGAAAGCTTGCGAAAACTCTTTTTTTAAGTTTTGTGCTCTTCTTTTGATACGAATACGGCCACTTAGTACGACATTTTACGAATATCAAAAAATCAAATTCTATAATTTATAAACATTATCATATAAATTCCTACGCATTTTAGGTATTTAAGATTAAAAAATCACGGAGAACTATTTTGAAAGTGGAATGTGAGATTCTCTTCCTTTCACAATGCTGTCAAGTTGATGTGAAATAGAGTGTAGACATGAAGTTCTCCTGTGTGTGTGTCTGGACAATAGAGTGTGTAAATATGTTGAAACTTGAAACAAATGACAGTCTTTACAGCCTAATATCATACCACGATTCCAATTTGGCAATGACTATGGATTTGTATTAATAATTTATTATTATATTACAAATTATGTCAATTTTTAATTTTTTTAAACATTCAAACCTTGGTAGCGACCCTTAAAAAATGTTTTAAAATTTTGAAATTTTTGTGGAAGTCTTTATTTTATACATAGAACAAAATAGGAGGGTGCCCCATAGAAAATTTAAAAGTTAATTTTTTAAGGACCACCCTAGTATTCATTAATGTTCAAATATGTAGTTTTTCTATCTGAAAAATATTCAGAATTTTTTTGAGAAATCGGATTAACATAAAACTATCTCATAATAGTGAAAACACAATCCGAAAAAATTAACGCTTTTCCTTCACGCGTAGAAAATCACTAACGAAAATTTTCTTATACTTCTTACACAATTCTTACACAAAATTTGCGAATTTCATAACCTATTCATGACGTTCGTTGGCTGATTATCTCATGACTGATTGAATTTCATGATTTTTTTTTCACGATCATCTGACGAAATTTGCGATTTTTTCCGCGATCGATTCACGGAATTCACGATTTTTTTTCTGAAAGCGTTATACGAAATGGATCTTTTTCGCGCGACCACTTGCCGAAATTCACAATATTTTTCTGCGACCAACTGCGAAATTCTATATTTATTTTCGTGGGGTTTTTTTTGACAAAATTCACGATTCCTTATCACTATCATTTATTGAAATTCGTGATTTTGTTTCTGCCACCGACTAATAATATTTGTGATTTGTTTGCGCGAGAGTTAGACAAAATTTTGGACCTTATTACGCGATCGTTTGACGAATTTCTCCTCGATTTTATTGCACAATTGTTCGATTAAATTTTCGTGATTTTTTGCGCAATCTTTTGACGAAATTCGTGATTTTTTTCGCAATCCGTTTACGAAATTCGTGATTTTCTTCGCAATCCTTTTACGAAATTCAAGATTTCGATTTGTGCAATCATTTGACGAAATCTGTATTTCTTTTGGCGATCTCTGACGAAATTAGCGATATTTTCCACGGTCGCTTGAAGAAATTAGCGATTTTTTAAGCGATCATTTTGAGACTTTTTTTGCCAAAGTTTCCAAGATTCGCGATTTTTTTCTGCGACCCTTTGACGAATTGATTTTGAGGATTTTGAAAGAAAGAAAAATCGCAGACTTTCACGAAAAAAAAAAATTTTTTTTTAATAATCACATGCTTGTGAAAGAAGTTATGGAGACAAAATCACGTAGAGCATATTTTATTGCGCGGGATTTTTTTTCTGTGTGATTTGTGCAGTTCTGCAAGTTGTGCAATTTTCCACGTTCCCTGTTCCTCAAAGAAAAATTTTCCTTGTCCTTCGTCAGGAAACTCATGAAATGGCGCCCCTGTAAGTAAAACTTCAAAAGGGACTAGAAAAAAGGTCCATTTAAACAGGTTTCCGTCTTAGCAAGTATAATTGTATGATGTTTTTTCAGCGAAATTTGATTTTTTCCCCTTCTAGAAAGAAATCTGTTATAGACATGTTTCGTTTTCACAAGTTTTTCTCTAATACATCTCTTTTCAAAGCTATACTATAGAGCGGATGGTTTAACAGTCAGTGAGGACACCTGTAAAAATGAAACCTGTCTATAATAGAATCCGGTCTAAAAAGGAAAAAAAAAATCATGTCCAATATATTAAAATTTTACCTTCTGAGACGGAAACCTGTCTAAAAAGAAATATTTCGATGGTTCTGAGTTTCCGTATTTCCGTATCTGAGTTTCCGAAGTTTTTACTGTTATTGTAAGAATAAGTCAGTAAGCGTTTCTCTTACGAGGGGTGGGGGGTTGAACCCCCCTGGATCCTACCCTTAGCTATATAGCATTCCTCAAAAAATGTTTGCCCTCCCCCCCCCCCAAGAAAGTTCTGAAATGGCGCCCCTGTATCTAACCAGCCGATTTTTCTCAAACGTTGCACATAAGTTTATTGTCAGTGACAATCCAATATCATGTATTATCAGGGCCAGATCCCATCAGGGGCAAGGGTTCAAGGCGAAAAGTATTATTTTTCGTTTGTGATTGAAATCACATATCTAACAAACTGATTTTGCTCATATGTGTCACATAAGTTCATTGTCGATAACAATGCAATATTCATGTATTGTCAAGGAAATCATGTACCTCATCAAAGGCAGTGCTCAGAGGCGAAATTATCTTTTACGTTTTTGATTGAAATTCTGCCCCTTACGAACAGAAATTTCCAAAATTTTCTACACAAATTCATTTTTTATGATAGTGCAACACTTATGTATTTTCAGGGTAGTATCTCATACAGAGCGTCGCAAAGGCAAGAAAATTCTTCGATGTTTTTGATTAAAATCAAATAAAGCAAATCGATTTTGTTCAAATTGTAAACAAGTGTCGCTGTCCATGATAATGCAATATTCAAGTATTTTAACCTTTAACTCAAGAACTCCGATTTGGAAAATATTTACTCAGATATTAGAATAATAGATCATTTTAAGGATGGAAAAATAATTAGAAAATTTTAGAACGTAATATAAAAAAATTATTTATTAAAAGGTAATTTTTTCACATTTGCAAAAAACAGAAAATTATACTTTTCATAAATATTGTCGATTTTCTAATACAAAATTGTAAAGTACACGAACTTACCTTTGTAAAAAAATTATTTTTGTATATCTCCAGCTTTTTTAATGTTACAAAATTTACGAAGCTCATTTTAGCAATAACGATGTGAAACAGCTCAAATAATAAATAAAATTTTTGCATGGAAATTTAACTCAAAATATTGCCGTCTGTTGAGAATTCTATGAGCAATTTATTATTAACTGCTGTGTTAAAAGATAGCAGCAATAAATAAATTCGTCTTTTATAATCCACTGTAGTAACATTGATTTGAGGGTATGTTTTGGATATGCAACTCGGTGATACAAAGAGTTGAGGGCCGGAGGACGGAGTCCAGGGACGAAATTCTTTTTTTTTATGTTTTGAAATCACATATCTAACGAACCAGTTTTGTTCAAATGTTGCTTACGAGTCCGTTGTCGATGACAATAAATACGCAACGGATTAAATTTAGGATTAAAAGCGTGTTACATAAATTTTTTAACTTATATTTTTTATTTTCCCTTTAAACACGGATCACCTGAAATCTCTTCACGGACTCCTACGCTAGTAACGCAGACGTTCGCAAACTAATGTTAAACCAATATAAGAGTTGTTTTCAAATTTCTCGTTTAGATTTTAATATTTTTAAATTCTTTTTAAGTTTCCGTATTTAAAAATTAAAAACGGAACCATTATAAGATCACTCCTGTGGCTGTTTATCCGTCTCTCACAGCCATTTTACTCTTAAACTATGGAACATGAAAAGTTCAAATTGGGGGAAATAATAAGGACTATTGACTCACATGTTTACAGATTATTAAACATTCAGAAAAATACTTAGGAAAAATGTAAAGGGGCTAATTAAGTTACTTGGAAAAAAATATTTTCTTTGTATATCATGCGGGGTATCATGTGAAAGCTTTCGTAACGCTGAACTCAAAAATACATTTCTTTTAATTTTAGGTATTATATTTTCAGAGATATTGTCGAAAATGTAGTGCAAAAATATCCTCCCCCCCCCATCTATTTCCGAATCTACTGAAACTAAAATTATGAAAAAATTATAGGTAGTAGACGTTAAGTTAAACTTTGCAGGAAAATTATAGCGATTACCTTCGGTCACATAGTTGTTGAGAAAAACGCATTTTCCCGTTACACACAATTTTCGATCTGCAGGCACTTAGCAAAGGTGTTGAGAAGCACTTGAGGTACCTATCGTAGCAAAAGTATAAAAGCATTGTTGATAATGATTTTCGAAAAATATCGTCGGTCATTAGTCGAGATATTAACCTTTAAAGACACGGACGGTTTGGACATACATAATAACAGGAGCGGTTTACGCTATGTACCATAGGCTTTTAAAGCCCGGATAGCAACTTTTAATGATATATCTGTGTAATGTAATGCCCATTAGCAGTATAAAAGCATTAAATGTGAAATTGTTAAAAATAGACTAATTTAATTAGAATTAATCACATAAATACTATGGGATTCAAGGCTAGTTTGAATGGAGTGGATCTCTCAATGTGCCTCCCATGTCTTTAAAAGTTAATTAAAAACTTATCTGGAAAAACGCGGCACGGACCAAGGCGGCGTTGCAATTTTACGACCTCCTTTGGAAGCGCACTTAGTACAATGTCAAGTTTAAACTTTGAACAAGGGTTTTGTTTTAGCTACACTGTAAAAAGAAAACATTATTACTACGCTGAATTTAGTTTTATGAAATGCCAAATGAAGTGTAACCTCTTGCGCTTTACGACGTACGCAACGTACGTCATGCTATTTTGGCCATTTCCGACCATATGATAAATGGCTGATTTTTTTAATTAGACATTCCGAATTCTCATCAGAGAGTTTTAATTGTTATTTTTGCTTTACAAGATGATTGATTTTCCATAAATAAAAGTAAAAGAAAATTATCAATTAAATTTTTGTGGTGTTAATCAAAATTTCTAAAAAAAATAAATCTGCTAGATTCGGCAACAGTGGTGGCTAGTGACATACATCCGCTAACAGCGCCACAGCGCATGGAGTTAAATATGGACTACTTCTATTGTCAATACCTAATTAAGTGCATCATAGACAGATTAGGATAAGAAAAAATAAAAAAAGAGTTATACAGAAAAGCAATATTTGATAGCATTTAGGCTTTATATCTCTTTAAATTTTTATAGTATACGTAGTCATACTTTTCTAGTATATACAGCTATACCCAACCCTACGTTGTATAGTTTTTTACAAAGACTTATTATTCTTTTAGCAACGGTTTTTTAATAATACAGTTACTAATTCATATATTTTTTGTGCGGAACCCTCTAAGAGCCAGTAATGCTCGCACTTGACCGTTTATTTTCTTTTTCATATTATATCTGATGTCCACCACTAATAGGGTACTTTCATACTTTTCGACTTTGGTTACATTTTGGATACTTTTTTTCTCTCTCTCTCTCTTAGGCCTCTTTCACTTTTGAAACCAGTTCCAAAAGTGATAATAGTCAATTATACTGCTCAGTAGTATTTTCGTGACACGATAGAGTATCGTTCGTACATCTGTTATACAGGAATCTAAGGTGAAAAACCGACAATTACGGAAAAACGTAAATTATGAAGAAACGATTAATAATATAAAATACGATGTTTTTCTTTTATCGACATGTGTGAACTTTTTTTTTCTCATCGCAAACTATAGTTTGCGATAAGAAAAAAAAATTATTGTATACAATAAAACGTAAAATCCAGGAACGTAAAAAATTTCTGGTTTGCCTTTTTCAAAGGAAAGAAAAGAGTATTTTAAGAACAAATTTCTTCAAAAAGGTCTAATTTAAGCAAACAACATTTTAAAGTTTGATTTCACTTCCGCACAGAAATTTTTAAAGATTCTAAGGACCTATCTAGAAAGTCTTTATTTTAAAAAGTAATAGGAAGGATATTTCTTTAATTTAGTTAAATACTTTTATATCGGAAAGCATAACAAATATATCGTCACAGAGTTTATCAATAAAATCACGCAGATTACAGAACTCGGTCAAAGAACTCGGAAATCCTCTGATGAAGTCTTTTTTATTAAACTATAGAAGTATTTAGCCTATTTTCAGATCGATAAACATCCCAAAAGAGATAAATAAAAAGCGTTCGAAGACTTTTCTCGGTATGTGAGCTGATGAGATGAGTGAAACATTTTAAGTCAATGCTTAAGAAATATCGCATATTTGTGTCTATAAAAATAATTTCCAGAATGAATTTTATGCATACTTGTGAATAAGAGTTAAGAAAAACAAGTCAAGATAAAGTGATTAAAAATTCAGATACCGTGATTCGAACTAAACAAAAGAAAGAAAAAAATCATGCGACAAGCATAGATTATGAAACACTTTCCAACACATTCAGAATAATGTAACAAAAATTCACCATTTAATAAGTTGAAATAGGATGCCTCATTGAACCATTTGGAAATGCATAACACATTTGAAAACACAATTTCGGCAAATCCCATCTATAGTCGGAAAATTATCCGAATTCTTTGAGCATCCCTGTATACGATATATAGATTTGTATCTATAAACTACATGCATACCAAAATTTAGTTCAGTTAGGAAATACATAGCACAGTTGAAAATTCTCCTTCAGCATTTTACGCTAATAAGGAGAAATGTACGTGAATTCTTTCGTGCAGCGCTGTATATGAGGTACCGAATGTGTACACAATGACTAACATGCAAATGATTAGTTAAATTTAAAAACGCATACCGAAATTGAAAACGCACTTCCAGCAAGTTATTCTCAAAGACAGTACTGTAACCGAATTCTTTTGCGTGTCCCTGTAAATGAACGATAAATGCTATGGGTGCTCTATTCTATAGTAATTATCTTGTAGCGAAGTTCAGCGATTTATATAAATTTCAATACGTTTGAAATAACGTGATGACATTAAATGCACTACAAACGATTTTTTTCAATTGATCGTAATCTAACGTAATTTTACTGTACTTTTGAGTGCCCCTGAAAATGAACTAATAATTCTAAACACTTCATATTCAATATTAAACATGCTATGGTAAACATCATTATCATATATCAATTGCGCGAAAATCCGAATATATTTACGCGAGTTAGAGCGTGGACAGACAGCCAGACAAACCGAATTCATAAACAATTTTCAATTATTTTGGAAAGTGTTAAAAAAGTTAAAATGAAAACAGAAAATATTTTCTCAAAAGTTTTTATGTTTGAAATTCCCGGCTACTACATGGGTTTACTGGACCAGAAATTATCCCCTCTCCCCTCTCCCATTTTTTTTTTTTTTTTGCATGCATACAATAGCTGAAAATAATAAAAATAGTGTCTAATCCTTACAATATATTTCTTCTTCCTATATTTTGTGCAGATTATCCTGTATTATTTAACAGTTCGTATACTCATTATAAATCGATAGTTCCTTTGTATTTTGGTAATTCTATATATTTGCGTATGAATCCAATGAGCCCGACGGATGATTTTTGTATTAGTGCGTTTAATTAATCCCGAGATATTAGAGCAAGAGCACTAATTGAAAAACACATGCAATAGGAAAAACTGTACTGCAATATATGCACAGCCAGTGTTCTTGAAAACCACTCACACTGATCGAAATTTCCCCCGCTCTAATCCAGGCAGCGCCTGAAAACAAATTTATCGCACTAACTGAAACCGTATTAATCGAGGGATACCTGTAGTCTTTTTTATGGGTAGTCGAAAGGTTAATTACAGACGTTTAGCAACTAGAAAACGTTCTTATTTTTTAAAAGAAAAGGGCGTTTTTGTAATTTATATTAATATGCTTTTGCGTTGACGTAAAATATGGGTGATTAGCTAAATAGCAATTTGATATGTTGCATTTGTATTGTATGGGATCTTTCCATTTTTAGGGAGAAACAAATACAATTTTGTTCTATATTTAGGAAAGATTTATGCCAAATTTGCAACGGAAAATGATGACTTGAAAGTAATACAATTTTGGAGGGAAGTTCCGTAATCAGGCGATGCCTGCTATGAAAGACTAGCCTTTTTAAAACGTTCTACAAGACGGATTTTGATGAGACTTTTTCAGAAATAGTTTTAGTATATTGCATATCGTTCTATAGTTCTCTTATAAGTTTTATTGAAAATGATTAACTAAAAGTGCTGATCTTTAACAATCCCAAATTTTGTCTGACACGTCACAAAATCTAATAGCTCAATAGCGTTAGTAACTTTTTCCAGCAATGCAGAAGGACATTCCAGATAAATGTCTATATTGCTTTAAAACATAAGGTAAAATTCGCCGATATATTTCATTTGATTCGTGGTTCTTTGGGAAAAACTGACCAGCGTAGAGCGCGAAGGCTGCTAGCATGAAATATAAATGAATGGTCCAGCGAAATCCATCGGAATGTTTTAAATATTCAGTTTCTCAAAATGCATGCAGCATACTAAGCTATTAATAAAATTCTTAAAACTGAGGAACAAAAATGCAAATACTTTTAGCAAACAAATTCTTTTTTGGCCTTTTCTCCTTTTTAAATACCCATTCTTCGTCGGAACCATTTCTTTTGAAAATTCTGTTTCTTTGCTCAGTATTTTGTTAAAAATACAAGTTCCGGGAAGAAATGCAATCTGGAAATTATTTAAAGTTTCTACATATTTCAACACGCAGATGAAGCAAGCGGAAACGAATTGTCTTTTGAGATTAAAAACTGAATGCCCGGAACTCCAAAAATATTCTCTCGAACGTGAATGCTGACAAGCAAGTGGTAAAGAAAAGGCTTTCGCTGCCAAGAATTTTATTTTGAAGGCATTGACCCAAATATAATCAAAAGCTTGCGAGTTGCAAGTGGTGCAGAGACACTTGCTAAATGTTACCAATCCCCCCACCCCCTTCCCTTTCCTCTGTTTGTTTGTTTTTTTGACACACACACACACACACACACACACCTTGCTATCTTTTGAAACGTTCCACGCGCACTCCTAATTATCGTATTATTTTGAAATTTTTACTGTATATCATATATACAATAATAAAAAAACGTTAGCATAAAAAGTTGCATTCAGCAGTATTTTAGTGTTGAAATTTATGTCCGTATGAAAATATATAGCTACATTTTTTTACAAAAACAAAATATAATTATAAAAATATTTTTTTCTACTTATATTAGTTGACCCGTTCGACGTTGCCCGGGCCCGTGATGAATGACCCTTAAATTAGCCTCATATTTGTCTGATTTTATATCTTTAACTCCATTTTATCTGAATTTATATTTTTAAATGAAAAAATATTGAACTGAAAGTAATATGCTATTTGGTATTTTATTTTCTGCGTAATTTGATCTACGCGCACCGAAAGCGAGCGAAACCGCGACGAAACACTCAGATTTTAACTGATTTCGTCGAAATTTTCATATATTTTATCTTGTAAAAAATATTTTTACGAATGTTTCAAAATTTTTGTAAGTGTTGTAAATCTGATCTATTGAGATGCGCTAAAAAGATTGTCAAAATACGGACGTTTAGTTACTTTTAACGTAGAAAAAATACCGTCTCCGTGAGGCGCGAAGTGACCTGCGTTCGCCGGTATATTTAAAAGGGTTAAAATTCATATGTTTTAAAACGGATTACATCATCGATTAGAAGAAGGTTTCAACTTTAAGAACATATAATTGGTTTTTCGGTACCTCTAAAATTACGCCCTGGAGGGGCGTTACAATAAGGTATAAAAACATTTTTCGAAAAAACGACCCTTTTTGAAAAAAAATTTAAAGGGTTAACAGCGATATATTTTTTAATTGATTGCGGCATTTGAGATGTAAGAATACGTTCTTTCACAATATGTCTTCAGTTTTTAACTTTACTAAGCGGTTTGGCCAATGAAAGTTAATGAATAATGACAAAATACCCCCCGATTTTTTTTTTTATTCGATCGTCATTTTCAACTGATGCGTAAATATGACTTCTTCGCGTGCACCAGCGCCTTTTCCCTTTCGCAAGGACCGAGATGAATTTTTAATGAGAGCGAGTTTTAATTAATAATTCAACCAATTATTAGAATTTTTAAATTCTGAGTCTCAGGTACATCAGGAGACACTTTGGGCTAGCGTCACAAAAAATTTCAGACTCGTACATCCCGTAGATTTTGCTAGCCATCGCACACAGACACACAGACAGAGCGAAACTTTCTTTTATTACCCGACTGAAAAGAAGGGTTATGTGTTTGACGCGTATCTGTGTGTGTGGATTTCTTTATACCCTCGAAACATCCCAACGGCTAGATGGATTTTAATGAATGAGGTCTCTATCAATTCGTCTTAACGGCCCGATGGTTATAGGCTAGGTTTTGTTTTTATAAATTCAAAATGGCGGCCGTAAAATACAAAATGGCGGTAGAAACGAAAAAAAAATTACGCACCCTATTGAGTGACATATCATTGGACAGGTCTTTCAAAATGAAAACGATGTTTCATTGACTATTTTTCAGTCAGAAGCTCCGTTAAAATATTATACAACCTGGAAGTTGTATATGTAGGATCTCTAGCTTAACTGCAACTCTAACCATCATAGACATCTATAGACTTCATCAAAACAGTGTTAATAGATAGTAACTAACAATTAAATGCAACTTTAAAGTCATAAATAGAAGTAAATAAAAAAAACAGGTAAGTAATATAAACAAGTAATATAAAAAAAATATTTTAAGTCAATTCCTACTTAGGTCAATAAGAGAAATTTTTTTTCTCCCATTCTTCTTTCCTCTTGAGTGGCGTTTAAAATGCCTTGATCAAGAAGAGGGCTCTCTCGGTCTTATAATACCTTCATCAAGAAGAGGGCTCTCTCGATTATTGAAAATTAATTAATTAAATTCAATTAATGAATTAATATTTGAAAAAACTGGATTAAAATCAAGTGTCATCCATTACAAGTTTAAAAAAAAATTATTTGAGCTTGATTGGATGAATAATAAGTATTTTATTAACGATTGAAAATTTGAGCAAGATATATATAGCGAGAGTGTGAGCTAATAGTAGGAATTGAAAAAAAAAATAGTTTCACATTAATGAGAAATAATGAATTAGTTCGCTTTTTACGAAGTCGGGTTTTTTGATTTTTTAATATTAATTGTTTATTAATATAACTATTCAGCGAACTTTCACAATTCATGTCAACTTCCAATGTAGTTTATGAAAAGTATCCCACAAATAAATATTATTATACTTCATGCAAAATAAATGCGCATGGTACATTTTAGAATATAACAATTTATTCGTTAATTTAAATTTTTTTAAATTGAATAGTTTAAAAACTTATTATTTTAACCAAATTTTAAATATATAACTATTTGAACTTGCCAATAACAAATCTGCCAATTTGCATGAATCCATTGTAAATTGCAGGATTTGGTTTTTAATATCCACTATAAAAAACAAGAACGAAAAATTATGCATACAGCATAGATTATGAAATACTTTCTATTACATTCAGAATACTATAAAACTAGTATGCTGTGGCCATCACTAAAGTTTCTTCTATATAAATCACGCCAATTAAACCATTTAAATAATACAAGAAATTATATCAATTTAGCACCAATTCATATCAAAGTATATCTGAATTTTAAGTTTGATGAAAATTCGTACATTAGTTCTTGAGATAGGGCTATAGCGGAACTTCTGAAAAATGTAGCATAGCAGCGCCACCTGTTGAGCGATTTACACCAAAAATAAACAACACTAATTGATATCAAGGTATACCTGAATCTGAAGTTTGATAAAAATTCGTGCATTAGTTCTTGAGATAGAGCTATAGTGGAAATTCTGAAAAAATGCAGCATAGCAGCGCCACCTGTCGAGAAATTTGCACCAAAACATAAACAGCAGTAATTCATATCAAGGTATACCTGAATCTGAAGTTTTTTGAAAATCCAAGCATTAGTTCTTGAGGTAGAGCTATTGCGGAAATCACAAAAATGCAGCATAGCAGCGCCATCTGCTGAGAGATTTATACCTAAATGTATAAAACGTCAATTCCTGTCAAGGGCTAACTGAATCTGAAGCTTGATGAAAATCCGTGCATTAGTTCTGGAGATTGAGCTATTGTGGAAATCGCGAAAAATGCTGCATAGCAGCGCCACTTGTTGAGCGATTTACACCAAAAATTAATCAGCACCAATTTATATCAGGGGCTAACTGAATATAAATTTTTATTAAATTCCGTTCATTAGCCCTTGAGATAGACCGACCACACAATTTGTGTCACACACAGACAGACATTTTGTAAAAACATGCTTTTCGGGTTCTCTGACCCCTAAAACGTGTAAATCCGTCGAAAACTGGAATTCGAAAATTTTCATGAATCCAATACTTTCTTCTTGTAAAGCCAGACGAAAGTAAAAAAACTTGACAGTTTACTAAGGGGAGAGATGACGTCTAAATGAAGAATTTGGAAAACGCATAATGCACTTGAAAACCCGATTTCTGCTATTAGCATGAATTGTCGTTAAAATATACGATTTACAACCGGTCGACACAATTAACACAGACAACCTTTTGGCTATGACAGATGTTTATAAAACAGTTTCAGCTGTTGATCTAATGGAAATGAGATTCTGAAATTTTGTCGCGATTTATTTTTGCTTAAAGACATTTTTTTAGTATAAAAATGTCAAACTCTATATTTTCGATAAATATCGTTTTTATTTTTTGAGTTACTGTTTGAATTTTCGAGTTTTACCTATCCTAAAATGTAAAATATTTAACTGTGCTTTTAAAGTGTATACTATGTTTATATGATTAAAAATTCTTCCAACTGTTCTCAGTCTCATTATTCTCCTGAGCTTTTCTCCCTCCCTTAAAAAGCTCAGCATTTTCAAATTAGATATGAGATAATTAAAACGTTTCAGAAACAACATCAAAGCATTTCAAGGAAAATACACAGAATTCTCGAATAAAGTACTTTAAAATTCTTTAATTAAAAAAACTGAAATATTGAGTATGAAAAATTAATTATTCTTTTCTCTAATATAGAATCGATAAGTTCCAATCAAAAAAGTGTTGATATAATGGGTGTTAATGTATACTGCATGTGAGTTACTAAAAAGTTCTTTTGGCCAAATTTTGCTTGCACGATTATAAAGATAAAATATTTGTCTTTGGAAAAAAAGAAAGATTATGAGTACAACGTTTCCTTAACAAACAAAAAAAAAAAAAAAAAAAAAAAAGAAAAGAAAAAAAAAATCGGGGAAAGCCACGAGTTCTAAGAAAAGGCCATCGAACTAACTTGAACAGAATCATGTTATCAAGATCCTCTAATTTTAATCAAGATACTCTTTCTTAAAAGAATGTGGAAAAAAATTCTGTTGATAATCATATCAGATATGTGGGTTATCTATATATCTTCGAATTCGAAGTCCAGAGAAATCTGAAATTGCAAGACGTTTGTTTATCTTGGCATGCGATTTTAAGAACTTTCAAGAGAAGATAGCAAAAAAGAGGAGTTGAAAGACAAAAGTTTTGACCGACAAACGCGGCGAGATTTCAGGAATTTATTTTCCTAGACAGCGTGGAAGTTCTCTATAATGAAATAGAACTTTCTGGTAAAGCTATTCAAATTTGTCCAGTGATGCTTCACTTAGTAGGGACCGTCTTAAAATTGAGCATAAATAAGAAAATAACGTACGAGAGCCCTTTTTGTTCCAATTATTTTTCTTTATACACATTATTAGCTTTTCCCCGGTCCTGCTCTGTCCGAGTCTATCGAGAAAAACTGAACTCTGGTTCGACCCCATTCTAACGAGAGAAAATCGGCCTCGGACCGTTCCGGGTTTGAACTTTGAGCCAGTCCTGGCCCGTGAAGACAATTCACCAAACCAAAAACTACAAAAAAAAAAAAAAAAAAAACACGAAAAACCCCCCTCAAAATTTAGACATAGCCTGATAAATTGTTAAAACAACAATCGTAAAAATGAATTATTTTGTTAAACAGCACATATTTTATTAAAATGCTCCATCATTAGAAACACGAAAGTTTTTTTTTTTTTTTTGAAAATTCAAATACAGCTGATAAATAATTTTCGAAAGGTTTTTTTTTTTTTTTTTTTTGAAAATTCAAATACAGCTGACGATAATTTTTCTTCAACCCCCATTTTTGTTTAATTTGTTTTTGTTGTAAGAGTTGGTTCAATCAAAAACTTACCAATATAAAAGTTGTAGATATTATTAAGAAGATTTATAATAAATTTAAGCGGATTTTATATCTTGTGAATTGATGAAGTTATGAATTTATTTCTTCTTCAACTTCCTTTTTTTTCTTCTCCCTAAAACCCTATTTTTTTTCGCCTCTTGAGCCCACTTTTAATCTTATAAAAAATCTGTGATACATAAGTTTTTGGCCCTTTTCTAAAAGTAATAATAACTTTAAACTGGTTTGATATGTATTATAATTAAGAAATTATGCGGGTTTTTTTTTTCGTTTTTCACAAAACCTCTCCCTATTTCTACCCCCTTGGCCGATTTTGCCCATTTGCAATCCCCGCCAAGATATTAGCCATCTCAGTGTTTTTGGTGAGTTTGAAGACGATCTGTGCATAATTGCGACTTTTATCGTGCGGACAAAATTAGTTATGAAGGAATTTTTCAAAAGTCGCACCATGGTAACGAAAGCAATAGGTAGTATTTCTTACGAAATCTATCTAAAAAAAAAGTGAAAGAAAGAAAACCTTATGCCTACAGATAAGAGTGAGAAATGCTATGCTTGGTATCGTCCAGGTAACTCAATAGTAGAGCATTGGCGCGTCATGTCAATGATCCCAGTCTTGGACTTTTTCACTATTCTGTTAGTTTTACACTTCTTAAGGGTGTTCTCAAATCCAAAAGAGCAACTTTCTGACATAAGTTTTAATTTATTTTTGTTCGAAAATGCATGAAACTAGCTGGTGTTGTTATTCAGAAACTATGCCATCGAGCTGTTTTTTTTTCATTTTTTTTGCAAACGCAATAGATCTTTCAGAAAATTGTGTCAAAGTGGACGTTTTGAACCGAGTTTCGACGCGAACGGAGAATAAGCACTCAAGAGTGGGCGAAAAACGTGTTTGTCCCGTGATCCAAAACGCTTATAACTCAATAGGTAATTGATGGATCAAAAAATTGAAAAACAGTTCGATTCCAAATCGATTCCATGGCCAGGCTTTCCAATTTTATATCTTTCCGTTAAAAAATGAATTTGTAAATGTGTCAAAATGTTTTGCGCTTGTTGAGCACAGCAGTTAAGAACAGCCTTAAGCAAGTTGAAAAAAATCAGCAATTGCTGAATTTCAAATAGAAATAAAACCATTATGAATCATAAATCTAATTTTTTTTCAAGTAATTAAAATGAAGGACTAGAGACCATTTATAACAATTCTAACTGTTCTACATCTATGATAAGTGAAGTATGACATGGAATCAGTCTTTGTAAATTCTATTTTTATACAGGAATTTCAATACCAATTGAAACTAGTTGGGTGGGATTGGATGTGCCAATCCCAAAATTTTCTTCTATCTCATACATCTTAATATTTCAAAAAGTAGTTACAGTTGTTAATACTGAAATATTATTAGTTCAATACTTTAACAACTTTGATTTTCATCTTAAATTTCTGCTTCAGTTAATGAAGCGTAGTAAAAATGAGTTCATCTTGATCATGATATATATTAAAATCAATAGTTTTTCGCTATTCTGTAGTACATCAGCTTTAGCAGGACGTGAGTTCCCGTCGCTGCACGAGCCACCGATGGACAACAGAACTGTGAAAAACCGAGAAAATTATACAAAAATCGCTATCACAGCGTCCCTTTCCGGCGGAATATATCCAAATTCAAGCAGGACCTGCTGGCCATAGCCAAACACATACACAAAATATTTGGTTCAATTCTATGCATAAATTCATGCACTAATTGATAGTACAATAATGAAAATGGCACGGAAATCGCTGTTACAGCGCCCCTTTCCGGCAGAATATATCCAAATTCAAGCAGGACCTGCTGGCCATAGCCAAACACATACACAAAAAATTTGAGTTTAAACCCCATTGATGATGACCAGGGCTTAGTCGAAAGCGCTCGGGAAGTTTTTACCATCTGATTATTGGTTTTAATGTTTTAAAACCTGTTAATTGTATTTTTAGCACCTATTTTAGTAATAAAAACTGAGAATCATTTTAATGTATTCATGTTTTAACTTAAAGTATTAAGGTGAATGTGTCGTTTCTCTTACATATAGTTTTCTATATATATATATATAATTAACAAAAAATTTGGTTCAATTCTATGCATCAATTCATGCACTAATTGATGGTACAATAATGAAAATGGCACAGACATCGCTGTTACAGCGCCCCTTTCCGGCAGAATATATCCAAATTCAAGCAGGACCTGCTGGCCATAGCCAAACACATACACAAAAAATTTGGCTCAATTCCACGCATAACTTCATACACTTTTCGATGGTACAATAGCGACACAGGGACACATGGACAGATGGACAAACAGACATTTTGTATAAACATGATTTTTGGGATCTCTGACTCCTAAAACGTGTAAATACGTCGAAAACCGAAAGTCGAAAAAATTTTCGGTCATAATACTTTCTTCTATTGAAGATAGAAGAATGAAAATTTCATAGAAAAAGTATCATTCATTTTAATATTTCTTATTTTTTGACAGATTAAGTGCCACCTTTTCCAATGAATCCCGCACCCATCATCCTGCCAGCACGAGCACGATCCCTAAAAGAAAAATTACCACAAATTAAAATCGTATCAATCTAAAATAAGGAATGATTTTGTCCTTCACTATTTCCTCTGATAAGAAATAAAAACGGACGAATTTTCTTTCTTTTCTCTTTTTCAAGGATAAAACACTTTAATAGAACCTTATTCCGAGATTCATTCCCGCTCTTACATCTGTTTTACATACTTACCGCAAGGAAAACACTAGACGAATGTGCATACTATACCAAAACTTTCTTCTATCTCAAACATGTTAATATTTAAAAAAATACGCTTCACAGTGCCAAAATTAAATGAAAATCTATGCCCATCACGAAGATTCTAAATGTATAGGTTTATTGAATTGCTTGCATTTAAAAAAGAGATATAAGCATCGCTTCTTTCAAACAAATCACTGAATTTCGGCATTCACCCTCTTAGATGCCTACAGCCAAAATTCCTAACCCAAAGAGTACAAAAGCGATACCTGTCGCGTTGTATCGCGTCCCCAAGCCTAATAAGGATCTATTTATATAAAAGTGCAACAGAATATGAAGTTTCATTAAAGCTGTTCTCAACTGCTCTGCTCAACAAGCGCAAAACGTTTTGACACATTTACAAATTCATTTTTTAACGGAAAGATATAAAATTGGGAAGCCTGACCATGGAAGCGATTTGGAATCGAACTGTGTTTTCCATTTTTTGATCAATAAATTATCTATTGGGTTATAAACGATTTTGATCACGTGACAAGATTTTTTTCCCCCCCTTTGCTGACCTGTTTTTCTGCCTTCTTCGGTAACTTCGGTTCAAAACGTCAACTTTGACAATATTTTCTGAAAGATCTATTGCGTTTTCAAACTAGTATGTTGTGGCCATCACAAAACTTTCTTCTATATAAATCACGTCAATTAAATCATTTAAATAGTAAAAGAAATCACATCAATTTAGAACTAATTCGTATCAAACCTGAATTTGAAGTTTGATGAAAATTCATGCATTAGTTCTGGAGCTAGAGCTATTGTGGAAATCGTGAAAAATGCTGCATAGCAGCGCCACCTGTTGAGCGATTTACACCAAACCATAAACAGCACTAATTCATATCCAGGTATACCTGAATCTGAAGTTTGTTGAAAACCCAAGTATTAGTTCTTGAGATAGAGCTATTGCGGAAATCTCAAAAAATACAGCATAGCAGCGCCACCTGTTGAGTGATTTACACCACAAGAGGCAAAACATCAATTCATGTCAAGCACTAACTGAATCTGAAGTTTGATGAAAATCCGTGCATTATTTCTTAAAATTGAGCTATTACGAAAATCGTGTAAATGCTTCAAAATGCAGCATAGCAGCGCCATCTGTTGGGCGATTTGCACCAAAACGTTACCAGCACCAATTCATATCAAGGATTAACGGAATCTGAAGTTTTATAAAAATCCGTGCATTAGTTCTTGAGATAGAGCTTTTGCGGAAATCCTGCAAAATGCTACATAGCAGCGCCACCTGCAGGGCGATTTACACCAAAAACTAATCAGCACCAATCTATATCAGGGACTACCTGAATATAAATTTTTATTAAATTCCGTGCATTAGTTCTTGAGCTAGAGCGCCCACAAAATTTGTGTCACATACTGACGGACAGACAGACAGACGGACGGACAGACAGACAGACTCACAGACAGACATTTTGCAAAAACATGTTTTTTGGAATCTCTGACCCATAAAACGTGTAAATCCGTCGAAAACTGGAATTCGAAAATTTTCATGAAACCAATACTTTCTTTTTGTCAAGATAGAAGAAAGAAAAAAAGGAAGAAACAGCTCGATAACATAGTTTCTGAACAACAACACTTGTTAGTTTCGTGCATTCCCGAAAAAAAAAAAAATTAAAACTTATGTCATAAAGTTGCCCTTTTGGATTTGAGAACAGCCTTAAATTCGTTCATTAATTTCTGAGATACAGCTATCGTGAAAATCGTGGAAAATGCAGCATAGCAGCGCCAATTGTTATATGATTTACACGAACACCTAATCAGCAACAACTTATGTCAAGCAAGGTACCAATAGAATATGAAGTTTGATAAAAATCCGTGCATTAGTTCTTTAGTTCTTGAGATATGACTATAGCTAAAATTCATGAAAATTTTATCTTCTAAATAATTTTCCGTGAATTTTTGAAGCTACATTCGAAGATTTACATAATCATTAAATAAATTTTAGAAGGATTTAGAAGGATTAATTAAATTTGAATTTATAGGGATTTTATGCAATATTTATAACCGCACTCAAATCTTTTTTTAAAATATTTTTCTTAGTATTTTGTAGAATTAGGAAATGTACAAATATAATGTTTTTACAATAGAAAATGTTACAAAAAAACAATTACAAAAAAACAAATCCCCCCCCCCCCCCCCCAATTTTGGATTCGCATATTTGAAGCTTCTAGAAATCGATTACTATTAAAATTTCCATTGATTGCAAATAAATAAATAAATTTTAAATTATTAATGTAATATTTTTTTAATAATCCGAAGAATCCAAATATCATGTCAACACTACAAAATTTAAAACGTTACCTTTTTAACACTTTACAGCATAGTTGAAGAGTGTTTATAACTTCGGTTTGCCTGTCTGCTGTCTGTCTGTCGGTGCTCTAACTCGCGTAAATATATACGAATCGCCATGAAATTTATATATGTTATTGATATTGTCTATGGCATGTTCGGTATTGAAAATGAAGCATATAGCAGTTACAGTTCCTTTAGTGGGGCATTCAAAAGAATTCCGTTACATTACGACCTATGGAGGAAAATCGTTTGCGGTGGTTTTTAAGACCGTTTTACAATTACAAAGTCATTGAAATTCATATATAGTTCTGGAAGTACACTACAAGATGCTTGCTAGGGAATATGATATGGATAGCATCCATTATTTATTTACAGGGGCACTCAAAAGAATGCCATTACATTACGGCCTACGGAGAAAAATCGTTTGCTGTGTGTTTCATTCATGTTACATATACCGGGTGTCCTAAAAAGGACTGACTGATTTTAAAATTCAATAATTTGTAAACGGTGACAGATATTTAAAAAATTCTTGCAGGAGGGTTATGCATAAGGTCAAAAGTTTTATTACAGTGATTTTCAATTTTAGTTCGAATTACAAACAATAGATGGCGCTGCGATCAATAGACGCTCAATTCAGGCTCGATTTTTGGTACTTCGTGGCCCGGATAATACATTTCCATCTCCTTTTTCCGCATAGAACAAGAGAAAGGACCAAAAATCGAGCCTGTGTTTAGCGACTATTGCTTACAGCGTCATCTATTGTTTGTAATTCGAACTAAAATCGAAAATCACTGTAATAAAACTTTTGACCTTATGCATAAACCTCCTGCAAGAATTTTTTAAATATCTGTCACCGTTTGCAAGTTTTTGAATTTTAAAATCAGTCAGTCCTTTTTGGGACACCCGGTATATCTACATGGAATTAATATATATCTTTGAGGTGCACTACAAGAAAATTATTATAGAATATGATCTGCATAGCATTAATCATTGATATACAGGGACACACAAAATAATTCGGTTGCTCTATGAACAATAATTGCCGGGAGTAGCATATCTTCTGTTCTAGTACGTGTTTTTAAATTAATCTTTTTTTTTGGCATATTTCTTAGTGTGTATAAATTCTACAGACTATATACAGAGCTGCACAAAACATCTGACGTGCATTTCCGTTTACTGATGGAAATGGCTGAAGGAGAATTTTCAACTGTGATATACGTTTTCTAATTAAACTAAATTTTAGCATACTATGTATTATGTGATAAATCATAGTACATGTGCAGAGTTGCAAAAAGAGTTCCTATTTCTTTTCATCGTTTGATTGAAATGGATGAAATTAAGTTTTCAGATGTTTTATGTGTTTTACAAATTGTTTATTTAGACAACCTTTTTCACTTTATTAAACTGTGAAGTTTTATTATAGTATTCTAAATGTGTTGGAAAGTATTTCATAATCTATCCTCACCGCATGATTTTACGTTCTTGTTTTTAGCATACTATGTATTATGTAATAAATCATAGTACATGTGCAGAGCTGCAAAAAGAGTTCAGATTTCCTTTCATCGTTTGATTGAAATGGTTGAAATTAAGTTTTCAAATGGTTTATTTGTTTTACAAATTGTTTATATAGACAACCTTTTTCACTTTATCAAACTGTGAAGATTTATTATAGTATTCTAAATGTGTTGGAAAGTGTTTCATAATCTAGCATCACCGCATGATTTTACGTTCTTGTTTTTAGCATACTATGTATTATGTGATAAATCATAGTACATGTACAGAGCTGCAAAAAGAGTTCAGATTTCTTTTCGTTGTTTGATTGAAATGGATGAAATTAAGTTTTCAAATATTTTATGTGTTTTACAAATTGTTTATTTAGACAACCTTTTTCACTTTATTAAACTGTGAAGTTTTATTATAGTATTCTAAATGTGTTGGAAAGTATTTCATAATCTATCCTCACAGCCTGATTTTACGTTCTTGTTTTTAGCATACTATGTATTATGTAATAAATCATATAAATCATAGTACATGTACAGAGCTGCAAAAAGAGTTCAGATTTCTTTTCATCGTTTAATTGAAATGGATGAAATTAAGTTTTCAAATGGTTTATTTGTTTTACAAATTGTTTATTTAGACAACTTTTTTCACTTTATTAAACTGTGAAGTTTTATTATAGTATTCTAAATGTGTTGGAAAGTGTTTCATAATCTATCATCACCGCATGACTTTACGTTCTTGTTTTTAGCATAATATGTATTATGTGATAAATCATATAAATCATAGTACCTGTACAGAGCTGCAAAAAGAGTTCAGATTTCTTTTCGATGTTTGATTGAAATGGATGAAATTAAGTTTTCAAATGTTTTATGTGTTTTACAAATTGTTTATTTAGACAACCTTTTTCACTTTATTAAACTGTGAAGTTTTATTATAGTATTCTAAATGTGTTGGAAAGTGTTTCATAATCTATCATCACCGCATGATTTTACGTTCTTGTTTTTAGCATACTATGTATTATGTGATAAATCATAGTACATGTACAGAGCTGCAAAGAAAGTTCAGATTTTTTTTTTCGTCGTTCGATTGAAATGGATAAAATTAAGTTTTCAAATGTGTTGTGTTTTACAAATTGTTTATTTAGACAACCTTTTTCAGTTTATTAAACTGTGAAGTTTTATTATAGTTATCAAATATGTTAGAGAGTATTTCATAATCTATCCTCATCGCATGATTTTAAGTTCTTGTTTTTAGCATACTATGTATTATGTGATAAATCATAGTACATGTACAGAGCTGCATAAAGAGTTCAAATTTTTTCTTTCGTCGTTTGATTGAAATGAATGAAATTAAGTTTTCAAATATTTTATGTGCTTTACAAATTGTTTATTTAGACAACCTTTTTCACTTTATTAAACTGTGAAGATTTATTATAGTATTCTAAATGCGTTGCAAAGTATTTCATAATCTATGCTTACCGCATGATTTTACGTTCTTGTTTAAATATGGAGAGAGTCATCTAAATTTTCTTTATTCATACAGAATTATAGAAGATACCGTAATAAGATGGTATCTCTCGCATCTGTTTGCTATAATTTGATGATGAAATAGTATGGTGTGTGTGTGTGTGGGGGGGGGGGGGCTTTTTTCTTTCCTGCTGAAGAAGACCTATTTTTCTAAAAATATTTAGTTGATCAAAATATTTAAAATATATTTAAAGTAAATTTCTTACCTTAAAAAAATTACCTTTTAAAAATTTACTTTTGTTACGATTAAGTGGATATTAAAATCACCTAATTAAAAAATATATTTAAAAAAAGCTTTTAAGTTCTATTTCTTTTTCAGAAAAAAAAGTCAGCAATCGCCTCCATGGTCCTCCGTACTAGACGCGCCATTTACTACAATTCAAAATATTTCTTTCAAAAGGCAATTCTTTTGAGCAGTTTCTATTTCCGAGAAAGTTTTTTACATAATTTTATCTTGTGATCTAGCTAATTTTCCGCTAATTATCACGATATCTATTATCGTAGACTTATCCAATCGATTCTTAGTCTCTAACACATGCATCAATCCTTCGTATTTCATTGCGGAAGAAAGCCACGTGAATTTTAGTTAGATTAATCTTTCTGTGTGCCACTATATCTAGAAAATTCTAGTTCTGATTAGATTAGACAACCAGGGCATGATTAACATTTGAATCAAGGGGAAGCACGGTATCATTTTGGACCCTCTCTCATTTGGCAAAAATTTTCCAAATTCTTCATGCATGTAAACTCATCAATGATACTAGATACTCATATTATTCCCGGAGTGACTTGATCAAACTCACATATATTTTATTAAACAGCTTTTTTATATTTCCCGTATATACGTACGATAGGTTTAATAGAGGAAGTTCGGGTATTATGGAACAGTCAGACAATATGGAATACTTCCATTTCTGGCGCATACGGTGTTGCAGTCATGTGTAAATCTGCCATACGACTTCCTATAGTACTCCCCTGTGATGTAGTCGTAAAAAAAAAATGGTATACGCTATAGATACAGGGTATACGGTAAAGTCATGAACGCCATGCCTAGAGTATACGCTATAGCTTTATTTGAGAAAATCCATCTTTTTAAAAATCTTCTTAAAAAAATCCAGAAGGTAAACGGCGTATACCCGCGTATACCCCCCCCCCCCCACTACACCCCTGGTACTCCCATGAATCACTATGCAGCTCAGTTCTGTTAATACCTGTTGTTGGATCCCACACGGTGAAATAAAATCTTAACCTCAATTTTCAGTTTCTTGCACGTAAATTTTTATAAAATTCATATTAATTATACAAACTCATTGTCAGTGATGTTAACCAAGCTCAGTATAAAATTGATCAGTTATAGTTATTGCTGTGTTAGTCAGTTTTTCTATATGCTAACTTGTTGACAAGTGAAGAGGTTATGTTTCTCAAGATGGTGTATCGGGTAATATGGAATATCAGCTTAGACAACTGTTTCAAGACGAAAATTAAAAATTAAAACAATTTTTCAAGGAATCTGATGATTTGTAGATTCTGTACTAAGATTTACTTATTAAATAATTTTGGTTATTCTTTTAAATCGTGGTTTTTCTTACAATTTTAATATTCCTTACGACCCTATTCCACATTACCCGACTGGTTGCCATTAGTTGAAAAGTGTAACTTTTTTTGAAGAGTTAAATATTGATATGTATTTTTTCATCCACTTTAAATGCATTAAAAATGTGTTAAGAAATAGCCAAAGTTTGTTCTTTACTAACTTTTAATGTATCTCAATATTTTTATGTTGGCTTACAAATAAAAATAAAACGGTATTCCAAAATACCCGTACTCCCGCTACATATCTGACATACGTATCCGACATATGAATGGTGCAGATGCAAAAGTCACATTATCCTTTTTTTTTTTTTAGGTATTGAGTTATTCATATCACCGTGTTCTTTTTTTTTTAAGGCGAATCGGGCTGTAACAGTGATTCGAACCATAATGAACATATTAAGGCTGAAGAGGAATCTCGTTTGCATGCATAACTCACATTATCCAACAAGTGTTTTTCAGCAAAACTCACACTCTCCAATTCAACTAATCACGGAGGCTTACAAAGGACATGGGATTTGAAGAAACACTATGGTGATCAGTGGAAAATAAAATGAAGATTTGTTTTTTACAAAAACATTATTGATGAGGTAATTATTAATAACAGTGAAGATGAACCAACTTGTGAATCAAAAACAGAAGTAAATTACTTTAACGTTTAAAGAAGTAAGAAGTAGTGTAAAAAAAAAAAAAATGTTCCGCTAGTTTAATAGCAGTGAAGAAGTTGAGCCATATGTAACAATAAAATTTTTGCACAAATTACTTAAAAAAATTTTTTTTTTGCGTTTTGCTTTTTGTTGTTTATCACACTCCAAAATAACATAATAAAAACTAATGTTCAATTTTTTTTGGAGGGGGGGGGGGGGGTTTCTTGTTGTTTAAAATTCATAAACTAACATTATCCATAAAAGTTTGCTGCACAACTAACATTTTCCAAATTTAAATTTAAATTCTAGCTTTACCAGAATTATTGCAGGTTTAGGACTATATGCAAGTAGTTGTTATGGCAACAAATATATCACCAAAAAATTATGCCACTATATCATGTTTATTAATAATAATCAGTTTTGTGCATTTTCCTAAAATCTAGATTAAGTGGAGAGTGTGAATTTTACATCTACACCCTTCATATGCTTAAATATTCGGGTTGTATCTAACCAACACATCAGGATGCTGTATGATTAAAATCATATTCATATTATCCGGTTAAATAAGTTTCCTATTGTAATATGGCCCCACCAGTGGCCGAGAGGTTCTGCTCTCGAAGCTGGTAGAAGGGAGGTGCTGGGTTCGACCCTAATCGCGCCCGTCGGCCTAATCGTTCGGAGTTTTCGTGGTTTTCTTCGAACCTTGGATTTCCAAGCGTTAATACGGGTTAGGTTCCCTTAGAAAGACCCCCACGAAGGGCACACCCCCTGTTTAGTACCTATATCCCTCGTGTTGATAATTGGCCGACACAAACCAAAACTGTTCTCAACTGCTCTGCTCAACAAGCGCAAAACGTTGTGACACATTTACAAATTCATTTTTTAACGGAAAGATATAAAATTGGGAAGCCTGACCATGGAAGCGATTTGGAATCGAACTGTGTTTTCCATTTTTTGATCAATAAATTATCTATTGAGTTATAAACGATTTTGATCACGTGACAAGATTTCCCCCCCCCCCTTGCTGACCTGTTTTCCTGCCTTCTTCGGGAACTTCGGTTCAAAACGTCAACTTTGACAATATTTTCTGAAAGATCTATTGCGTTTTCAAACTAGTATGTTGTGGCCATCACAAAACTTTCTTCTATATAAATCACGTCAATTAAATCAATTAAATAGTAAAAGAAATCACATCAATTTAGAACCAATTCGTATCAAATCTGAATTTGAAGTTTGATGAAAATTCATGCATTAGTTATTGAGATAGAGCTGTAGGGGAAATTCTGAAAAATGCAGCATAGCAGCGCCACCTGTTGAGCGATTTGCACCAAAACACAAACAGCACTAATTCATATTAAGGTATACCGGAATCTGAAGTTTGATGAAAATCGGTGCATTAGTTCTGGAGCTAGAGCTATTGTGGAAATCGTGAAAATGCTGCATAGTAGCGCCACCTGTTGAGCGATTTACACCAAAACATAAACAGCACTAATTCATATCCAGGTATACCTGAATCTGAAGTTTGTTGAAAACCCAAGTATTAGTTCTTGAGATAGAGCTATTGCGAAAATCTCAAAAAATACAGCATAGCAGCGCCACCTGTTGAGCGATTTACACCACAAGAGGCAAAGCGTCAATTCATGTCAAGCACTAACTGAATCTGAAGTTTGATGAAAATCCGTACATTATTTCTTAAAATTGAGCTATTACGAAAATCGTGTAAATGCTTCAAAATGCAGCATAGCAGCGCCATCTGTTGGGCGATTTGCACCAAAACGTTACCAGCACCAATTCATATCAAGGATTAACGGAATCTGAAGTTTTATAAAATGCCGTGTGGTGACCGGCATTAAAGAATAGTCCCAATTTAACCCGTGCATGTCGTAAGAGGCGACTAAAAGGGGTTGGGCGAAAGGCTGACAAC
Organism: Maratus speciosus; assembly: GCA_963932465.1. NCBI lineage: Eukaryota > Metazoa > Arthropoda > Arachnida > Araneae > Salticidae > Maratus > Maratus speciosus. The sequence goes on along the minus strand of OZ010788.1, from coordinate 455,007,999 downwards.
CTTTCCCTGAAAAAAAAACCTTGTTGCGAAGCCCTTAAATACAGATGTTAGACGGACTGATCTCATGGTAAAACGGACTGGAACTGGAAAACGGCTTATGAATTTTAGAATTGGAACTTGGAATGTTTTAAGTTTATACAGAGCTGGTGCAGTGAAGCAACTACAGAGTCAGATGGATAGTTATAGACTGGACATATTGGCCATACAGGAAGTAAGATGGAGGGAGAGTGGGATAAGAGATATTGGTGACTTTACAATTTTTAATAGTGCAAGCAGAAGAAGAAACACGCATGGCACTGGATTTATGATCAGAAAATGCCTTAGAGAAAATATTATTGATTTTCACAATGTAAATGAAAGAATGTGTATCTTGAGATTGAGAGCAAAGTTTTTTAACATTTCAATAGTATGTGTCCATGCACCAACGGAAGATACCGAGGACGAACAAAAAGATACTTTTTATGAAACACTACAGATTGAATTTGATAAGATACCAAGACATGATGTTAAAATGGTAATAGGTGATTTTAATGCTAAAGTTGGAAAAGAATACACTTTTGTACCAACAATTGGAAAATCTAGTTTACATGATGTGAGTAATGAAAATGGAATAAGAGCTGTGGACTTTGCTGCTTCTAACAACTTAATCATAAGTAGCACATGTTTTGAGCATAAGAACATACATAAAGAAACTTGGATTTCCCCTGATGGAAAGACAAAAAACCAAATTGACCATATTATGATCGACAGAAGACATGCTAGTGATGTTATGGATGTACGAAGTTATAGAGGTGCGGATTTAGATACTGATCATTTCCGTGTTATTATGAAATACAGACAAAGAGTTACAAGATTTCGAGATGCAAAAGGAACTAAACAAGTAAAATTTAAAACAAAAGATTTACTAAACATGCAGAGAAGAAAGGTTTATCAAAGTAAATTAACAGAAAGAATTGCTAGTGAATATGCTGAATTTAATGAGGAAGATATAATCAATAGTAAATGGGCTAAATGCAAAAATATCATATTAAAAACTGCTGAGGAAGTAGTTGGAAAGGAAGAAAGGAGGGAAATTAATGAATGGTTTGATGATGAGTGTTGGCAACTGATTAAGGAAAAGAATAAAGCAAGAGAAAAAATGCTGAAACATAGAACAAGACAGAGTGAAAATCACTTTAAAACAATTAGAAGAAATACTCAAAAGTTGTTACGTATGAAGAAACGAGCTTTAGAGCAGAGTAAAATTCAAGAAATTGAAGACCTATCAGTATTAGGTGATATAAGCCAAATATATTCAAAGCTTAAAGGCATCAAAAAGGGCTATCAACCACGCACCCTTTTTTGTAAAGACAGAAATGATAAACTTATTGGAGGACACGCAAATGTGACAGATAGATGGGCAGAATATTTTGAAGAATTGTTAAACAGGCAGTCAAATGACGAAAGAGAAATACAATCTAATCATAATGATTATGACATGAATGAAGAAAACTGTGAACCACCAACTGTAGAAGAAGTAAGGGATGTTATTGCAAAATTAAGAAATGGAAGAGCACCTGGTGAAGATTTGATAAGTGCTGAGCTTTTGAAATATGGTGGAGAGAAGTTGGTACAAATGTTACATGATCTAATAGTAGAGATTTGGCAGAATGAATATATACCAAATGAATGGAATGGTGCTATTATTATCCCAATTCATAAAAAGGGAAATATCTTAAATTGCCAGAATTATAGAGGCATAGCCATTTTAAATGTTACATATAAAGTGTTGGCAAAGATTATTGCAAAGCGATTAGAACCGTATGCTGAAATGGTGATAGGTGATTATCAGTGTGGTTTTAGGAAAGGAAGATCAACAGTGGATCAAATCTTTAGTATCAGGAACATCCTTGAAAAATTCTATGAACAAAATATTAATTTGCACCAATTGTTTGTTGATTTTAAACAGGCCTATGACAGTATAAGCAGAAATAAGTTATTTGAAATATTAAAGGAATTTAAAATACCTGATAAAATAGTTAAGCTTATAAAATTAACACTGGAAAATACAAAAGTTAAAGTTAAGGTACAGGGAAGACTTTCAAGAGAATTTGCAGTGAATTCAGGTCTAAAGCAAGGTGATGTTCTCTCGACAATTCTTTTTAATTTATGCCTGGAGAAAATAATTAGAAGTATTTACAACAACAGAGGTGGTACTATTATGAATAGCTCCCTCCAAATCCTTGCATTTGCAGATGATGTTGATATAATTGCTAGGAATAAGAAAGTCTTGATTGAAACATACAATAAATTAGACACTGAAGGAAGAAAACTAGGCCTCGTGGTTAATAAAGAAAAAACAAAATACATGAAAATGGACCGAATGAAATCACAGGCAACAGCAGCTTTAACAATAAATAATGAATTACAATTTAATGAAGTAACAGAATTTAAATATTTAGGATCTACGATCACCTGTGATAATATGGTAGAAGCAGAGATTAAAACAGGACTTGCAGCAGGAAATAGATGCTATTTTTCTCTTCGAAACATTCTAAAATCATCTCTAATATCTCGTACATCCAAACTTAAAATTTATAAAACTGTTATAAAACCAATAGTAATTTATGGTAGTGAGACCTGGACCACTACACAAAAAGATGAAAAGCTACTTATCACTTGGGAAAGGAAGATCCTAAGACAAATTTTTGGACCTATTAAAGAAGACAATACATGGCGTATAAGGACAAATATGGAGTTAGAACAGTTATATAATGAAAAAGATATAATAAATATTATAAAAATAAGAAGAATGCAATGGTTAGGCCATCTAATCAGAATGAGGGATGAGCGAAGCACAAAGAAGATTTATAGTGGTAATTTAATTGGAAAAAGAAGTATTGGTAGACCCAGGAAGAGTTGGATAAAAGAGATAGAAAAAGATCTTGCAGGAAACCAAATTATAAATTATAAAGTAAAGGCCAGAGATCGGAAGGTCTGGAGAAGTATATTGAGGGAGGTCAAAATCCTACATGGATTGTAGCACCATTGTGTAAGTAAGTAAGTAAGAAGTTTTATAAAAATCCGTGCATTAGTTCTTGAGATAGAGCTTTTGCGGAAATCCTGAAAAATGCTACATAGCAGCGCCACCTGCAGGGCGATTTACACCAAAACTAATCAGCACCAATCTATATCAGGGACTACCTGAATATAATTTTTTATTAAATTCCGTGCATTAGTTCTTGAGCTAGAGCGCCCACAAAATTTGTGTCACATACAGACGGACAGACAAACAGACAGACAGACAGACGGACGGACAGACAGACAGACTCACAGACAGACATTTTGCAAAAACATGTTTTTTGGAATCTCTGACCCATAAAACGTGTAAATCCGTCGAAAACTGGAATTCGAAAATTTTCATGAAACCAATACTTTCTTCTTGTCAAGATAGAAGAAAGAAAAAAAGGAAGAAACAGCTCGATAACATAGTTTCTGAACAACAACACCTGTTAGTTTCGTGCATTTCCGAAAAAAAAAATTAAAACTTATGTCATAAAGTTGCCCTTTTGGATTTGAGAACAGCCTTAAATTCGTTCATTAATTTCTGAGATACAGCTATCGTGAAAATCGTGGAAAATGCAGCATACCAGCGCCACTTGTTATATGATTTACACGAACACCTAATCAGCAACAACTTATGTCAAGCAAGGTACTAATAGAATATGAAGTTTGATAAAAATCCGTGCATTAGTTCTTTAGTTCTTGAGATATGACTATAGCTAAAATTCATGAAAATTTTATCTTCTAAATAATTTTTCGTGAATTTTTGAAGCTACATTCGAAGATTTACATAATCATTAAATAAATTTTAGAAGGATTGAAGGATTTAGAAGGATTAATTAAATTTGAATTTATAGGGATTTTATGCAATATTTATAACCGCACTCAAATCTTTTGTTTTAAATATTTTTCTTAGTATTTTGTAGAATTAGGAAATGTACAAATATAATGTTTTTACAATAGAAATATAGAAATATTTCCAAATTGAAAAATCCCCCCCCCCCCAATTTTGGATTCGCATATTTGAAGCTTCTAGAAATCGATTACTATTAAAATTTCCATTGATTGCAAATAAATAAATAAATTTTAAATTATTAATTTAATATTTTTTTAATAATCCGAAGAATCCAAATATCATGTCAACACTACAAAATTTAAAACGTTACCTTTTTAACACTTTACAGCATAGTTGAAGAGTGTTTATAACTTCGGTTTGCCTGTCTGCTGTCTTGTTGTCGGTGCTCTAACTCGCGTAAATATATACGAATCGCCATGAAATTTATATATGTTATTGATATTGTCTATGGCATGTTCGGTATTGAAAATGAAGCATATAGCAGTTACAGTTCCTTTAGTGGGGCATTCAAAAGAATTCCGTTACATTACGACCTATGGAGGAAAATCGTTTGCGGTGGTTTTTAAGACCGTTTTACAATTACAAAGTCATTGAAATTCATATATAGTTCTGGAAGTACACTACAAGATGCTTACTAGGGAATATGATATGGATAGCATCCATTATTTATTTACAGGGACACTCAAAAGAATGCCATTACATTACGGCCTAGGAGAAAAATCGTTTGCTGTGTGTTTCATTCATGTTACATATACCGGGTGTCCTAAAAAGGACTGACTGATTTTAAAATTCAATAATTTGTAAACGGTGACAGATATTTAAAAAATTCTTGCAGGAGGGTTATGCATAAGGTCAAAAGTTTTATTACAGTGATTTTCAATTTTAGTTCGAATTACAAACAATAGATGGCGCTGCGATCAATAGACGCTCAATTCAGGCTCGATTTTTGGTACTTCGTGGCCCGGATAATACATTTCCATCTCCTTTTTCCGCATAGAACAAGAGAAAGGACCAAAAATCGAGCCTGTATTTAGCGACTATTGCTTACAGCGTCATCTATTGTTTGTAATTCGAACTAAAATCGAAAATCACTGTAATAAAACTTTTGACCTTATGCATAAACCTCCTGCAAGAATTTTTTAAATATGTCACCGTTTGCAAGTTATTGAATTTTAAAATCAGTCAGTCCTTTTTGGGACACCCGGTATATCTACATGGAATTAATATATATCTTTGAGGTGCACTACAAGAAAATTATTATAGAATATGATCTGCATAGCATTAATCATTGATATACAGGGACACACAAAATAATTCGGTTGCTCTATGAACAATAATTGCCGGGAGTAGCATATCTTCTGTTCTAGTACGTGTTTTTAAATTAATCTTTTTTTTTGGCATATTTCTTAGTGTGTATAAATTCTACAGACTATATACAGAGCTGCACAAAACATCTGACGTGCATTTCCGTTTACTGATGGAAATGGCTGAAGGAGAATTTTCAACTGTGATATACGTTTTCTAATTAAACTAAATTTTAGCATACTATGTATTATGTTATAAATCATTGTACATGTGCAGAGTTGCAAAAAGAGTTCCTATTTCTTTTCATCGTTTGATTGAAATGGATGAAATTAAGTTTTCAGATGTTTTATGTGTTTTACAAATTGTTTATTTAGACAACCTTTTTCACTTTATTAAACTGTGAAGTTTTATTATAGTATTCTAAATGTGTTGGAAAGTATTTCATAATCTATCCTCACCGCATTATTTTACGTTCTTGTTTTTAGCATACTATGTATTATGTAATAAATCATAGTACATGTGCAGAGCTGCAAAAAGAGTTCAGATTTCCTTTCATCGTTTGATTGAAATGGTTGAAATTAAGTTTTCAAATGGTTTATTTGTTTTACAAATTGTTTATTTAGACAACCTTTTTCACTTTATCAAACTGTGAAGATTTATTATAGTATTCTAAATGTGTTGGAAAGTGTTTCATAATCTATCCTCACCGCATGATTTTACGTTCTTGGTTTTAGCATACTATGTATTATGTGATAAATCATAGTACATGTACAGAGCTGCAAAAAGAGTTCAGATTTCTTTTCGTTGTTTGATTGAAATGGATGAAATTAAGTTTTCAAAAGTTTTATGTGTTTTACAAATTGTTTATTTAGACAACCTTTTTCACTTTATTAAACTGTGAAGATTTATTATAGTATTCTAAATGTGTTGGAAAGTATTTCATAATCTATCCTCACAGCATGATTTTACGTTCTTGTTTTTAGCATACTATGTATTATGTAATAAATCATATAAATCATAGTACATGTACAGAGCTGCAAAAAGAGTTCAGATTTCTTTTCATCGTTTAATTGAAATGGATGAAATTAAGTTTTCAAATGGTTTATTTGTTTTACAAATTGTTTATTTAGACAACTTTTTTCACTTTATTAAACTGTGAAGTTTTATTATAGTATTCTAAATGTGTTGGAAAGTGTTTCATAATCTATCATCACCGCATGACTTTACGTTCTTGTTTTTAGCATAATATGTATTATGTGATAAATCATATAAATCATAGTACCTGTACAGAGCTGCAAAAAGAGTTCAGATTTCTTTTCGATGTTTGATTGAAATGGATGAAATTAAGTTTTCAAATGTTTTATGTGTTTTACAAATTGTTTATTTAGACAACCTTTTTCACTTTATTAAACTGTGAAGTTTTATTATAGTATTCTAAATGTGTTGGAAAGTGTTTCATAATCTATCATCACCGCATGATTTTACGTTCTTGTTTTTAGCAAACTATGTATTATGTGATAAATCTTAGTACATGTACAGAGCTGCAAAGAAAGTTCAGATTTTTTTTTTTCGTCGTTCGATTGAAATGGATGAAATTAAGTTTTCAAATGTGTTGTGTTTTACAAATTGTTTATTTAGACAACCTTTTTCAGTTTATTAAACTGTGAAGTTTTATTATAGTATTAAAATATGTTAGAGAGTATTTCATAATCTATCCTCACCGCATGATTTTAAGTTCTTGTTTTTAGCATACTATGTATTATGTGATAAATCATAGTACATGTACAGAGCTGCATAAAGAGTTCAAATTTTTTCTTTCGTCGTTTGATTGAAATGAATTAAATTAGGTTTTCAAATATTTTATGTGCTTTACAAATTGTTTATTTAGACAACCTTTTTCACTTTATTAAACTGTGAAGATTTATTATATTCTAAATGCGTTGCAAAGTATTTCATAATCTATGCTTACCGCATGATTTTACGTTCTTGTTTAAATATGGAGAGAGTCATCTAAATTTTCTTTATTCATACAGAATTACAGAAGATACCGTAATAAGATGGTATCTCTCGCATCTGTTTGCTATAATTTGATGATGAAATAGTATGGTGTGTGTGTGGGGGAGGGGGGGGGGGGAGGGCTTTTTTCTTTCCTACTGAAGAAGACCTATTTTTCTAAAAATATTTAGTTGATCAAAATATTTAAAATATATTTAAAGTAAATTTCTTACCTTAAAAAAATTACCTTTTAAAAATTTACTTTTGTTACGATTAAGTGGATATTAAAATCACCTAATTAAAAATATATTTAAAAAAAGCTTTTAAGTTCTATTTCTTTTTCAGAAAAAAAAGTCAGCAATCGCCTCCATGGTCCTCCGTACTAGACGCGCCATTTACTACAATTCAAAATATTTCTTTCAAAAGGCAATTCTTTTGAGCAGTTTCTATTTCCGAGAAAGTTTTTTACATAATTTTATCTTGTGATCTAGCTAATTTTCCGCTAATTATCACGATATCTATTATCGTAGACTTATCCAATCGATTCTTAGTCTCTAACACATGCATCAATCCTTCGTATTTCATTGCGGAAGAAAGCCACGTGAATTTTAGTTAGATTAATCTTTCTGTGTGCCACTATATCTAGAATATTCTAGTTCTGATTAGATTAGACAACCAGGGCATGATTAACATTTGAATCAAGGGGAAGCACGGTATCATTTTGGACCCTCTCTCATTTGGCAAAAATTTTCCAAATTCTTCATGCATGTAAACTCATCAATGATACTAGATACTCATATTATTCCCGGAGTGACTTGATCAAACTCACATATATTTTATTAAACAGCTTTTTTATATTTCCCGTATATACGTACGATAGGTTTAATAGAGGAAGTTCGGGTATTATGGAACAGTCAGACAATATGGAATACTTCAATATCTGGCGCATACGGTGTTGCAGTCATGTGTAAATCTGCCATACGACTTCCTATAGTACTCCCCTGTGATGTAGTCGTAAAAAAAAATGGTATACGCTATAGATACAGGGTATACGGTAAAGTCATGAACGCCATGCCTAGAGTATACGCTATAGCTTTATTTGAAAAAATCCATCTTTTTAAAAATCTTCTTAAAAAAATCCAGAAGGTAAACGGCGTATACCCGCGTATACCCCCCCCCCCCCCCCACCCCACTACACCCCTGGTACTCCCATGAATCACTATGCAGCTCAGTTCTGTTAATACCTGTTGTTGGATCCCACACGGTGAAATAAAATCTTAACCTCAATTTTCAGTTTCTTGCACGTAAATTTTTATAAAATTCATATTAATTATACAAACTCATTGTCAGTGATGTTAACCAAGCTCAGCATAAAATTGATCAGTTATAGCTATTGCTGTGTTAGTCAGTTTTTCTATATGCTAACTTGTTGACAAGTGAAGAGGTTATGTTTCTCAAGATGGTGTATCGGGTAATATGGAATATCAGCTTAGACAACTGTTTCAAGACGAAAATTAAAAATTAAAACAATTTTTCAAGGAATCTGATGATTTGTAGATTCTGTACTAAGATTTACTTATTAAATAATTTTGGTTATTCTTTTAAATAGTGGTTTTTCTTACAATTTTAATATTCCTTACGACCCTATTCCACATTACCCGACTGGTTGCCATTAGTTGAAAAGTGTAACTTTTTTTGAAGATCTAAATATTGATGTGTATTTTTTTCATCCACTTTAAATACATTAAAAATGTGTTAAGAAATAGCAAAAGTTAGTTCTTTACTAACTTTTAATGTATCTCAATATTTTTATGTTGGCTTACAAATAAAAATAAAACGGTATTCCAAAATACCCGTACTCCCGCTACATATCTGACATATGTATCCGACATATGAATGGTGCAGATGCAAAAGTCACATTATCCTTTTTTTTTTTAGGTATTGAGTTATTCATATCACCGTGTTCTTTTTTTTTTAAGGCGAATCGGGCTGTAACAGTGATTCGAACCATAATGAACATATTAAGGCTGAAGAGGAATCTCGTTTTCATGCATAACTCACATTATCCAACAAGTGTTTTTCAGCAAAACTCACACTCTCCAATTCAACTAATCACAGAGGCTTACAAAGGACATGGGATTTGAAGAAACACTATGGTGATCAGTGGAAAAAAAAAATGAAGATTTGTTTTTTACAAAAACATTATTGATGAGGTAATTATTAATAACAGTGAAGATGAACCAACTTGTGAATCAAAAACAGAAGTAAATTACTTTAACGTTTAAAGAAGTAAGAAGTAGTGTAAAAAAAATGTTCCACTAGTTTAATAGGAGTGAAGAAGTTGAGCCATATATAACAATAAAATTTTTGCACAAATTACTTTTAATAATTTTTTTTTTTTTTGCGTTTTGCTTTTTGTTGTTTATCACACTCCAAAATAACATAATAAAAACTAATGTTCAATTTTCTTTTGGAGGGGGGGGGGGGTTCTTGTTGTTTAAAATTCATAAACTAACATTATCCATAAAAGTTTGCTGCACAACTAACATTTTCAAAATTTAAATTTAAATTCTAGCTTTACCAGAATTATTGCAGGTTTAGGACTATATGCAAGTAGTTGTTATGGCAACAAATATATCACCAAAAAATTATGCCACTATATCATGTTTATTAATAATAATCAGTTTTATGCATTTTTCTAAAAACTAGATTAAGTGGAGAGTGTGAATTTTACATCTACACCCTTCATATGCTTAAATATTCGGGTTGTATCTAACCAACACATCAGGATGCTGTATGATTAAAATCATATTCATATTATCCGGTTAAATAAGTTTCCTATTGTAATATGTGGATTTTCTCTTGCATGGGCAAACTTTCCCTTCCAACAAATAACTAGTATGTTGTGGCCATCACAAAACTTTCTTCTATATAAATCACGTCAATTACATCATTTAAATAATACTGGAAATTACATCAAAATAGCACCAATTCATATTAAAGTATATCTGAATTTGAAGTTTGATGAAAATTCGTGCATTAGTTCTTGAGATAGAGTTATAGCAGAAATTCAGAGAAATGTAGCATAGCAGCGCCACCTATTGAGCGATTTGCAACAAAACATAAACAGCACTAATTGATATCAAGGTATACCTGAATCTGAAGTTTGATGAAAATTCGTGCATTAGTTATTGAGATAGAGCTATTGTAGAAATCGCAAAAAATGCAGCATAGCAGCGCCACCTATTGAGCGATTTACACCAAAATGTATAAAACGTCAATTCCTGTCAAGGACTAACTGAATCTGAAGTTTGATGAAAATCCGTGCATTAGTTCTGGAGATTGAGCTATTGTGGAAATCGTGAAAAATGCTGCATAGCAGCGCCACCTGTTGAGCGATTTATACCAAAAACTAAGCAGCACCAATCTTATATCAGAGACTAGCTGAATATAAATTTTTATTAAATTCCGTTCATCAGTTCTTTAGATAGAGCGCCCACAAAATTTGTGTCACACACAGACAGACTCACAGACTCACAGACGCACAGACAGACATTTTGTAAAAACATGTTTTTCGGGTTCTCTAACCCCCTAAAACGTGCAAATCCGTCGAAAACCGGAATTCGAAAATTTTCATGAGTCTAATACTTTTTTCTGGTAAAGGTAGAAGAAAATAAAAAGTGCGAAGTAAAAAAAAAAAAAAAAAAAAAAAAAAATGAAAATGGGAATTGGAGAACCAATTTTACAGACATTTTTGGGCCCCTCTTAAATTTTAGAGGGAAAGCACGTGCTTCACGTGCCTTTTGAGTAATCAGGCCCGGTAGACAACAATTACAAATCTATCTATAATACCATCACTTCAAAATTACCCTTAACTATTGCTACATTCACTTGAGATTATTCTTTCTTACTAGACGTTATCTGAAACACCGAATTTTAAATTGTATTGCAATTATCTAGTTATCTCCCTCTTAAAACTCAGCTTTTCTTAGATAAGATTTCCAAAATTTCCCTGTATTTTTCAAAAGGAACCGATTAGCTCTTAAACTAATGCTCTTTAAAACACAGCGGTAACAGTAAAATAATAGTGTTGCTATGCGTCTGATAACGATTTATAAGTAAGCTTTTCTCATTAGGTTTTATCATGAATAACTTTGAGGTTGCGCGGCTATGATAGCGTTTCACCATACATGATTTAATATTTCACCAATTTATGGTTCAACCTTAGCACCAAATGCTGGGATAGCGTATCACCATCTTATGATTGCAGCTACTGCAGCAACGAAAATTGGTTCAAAATTGGTTAAGCAAGTGAATTTGCTAAAAAATATATAATTTTTGCTCTATTTATTTTTTAAGATAGGGCAACGGGAAAAAAAAAATAAACTATGTTTGAAGTATCTTTTTAGAATTTCTATGTTGATTTCTTAATTTTATAATCCTAAATTAATTAATATTAAACTATTGACTGATAAAAGTGCATTAAAAAAATATATTAAACTCTTCATTTTTTTTTATAATTTATTTTCTACTTAGTCTCTAAGTTTTACAAATTTTTCATTGTTGCAGTTTCACAGCGCTTTGGCATATTTTGGTGAGTATTTATTGGCGCATCATTAAATGCTTTTTCAACTCCCATATATAATTGTATGAGTTACAGAGAATATTTGGCGATTTATCATCTTTCGTGGGCTAATGGAAAATTTTTCTTAAAATTAATGTATTACTTTATATTAAAGTTCTAAAAATATCAAAATGTTTTATTGTCATCAGAAGACCTTTGTACATAATTTTTACAATTCTGGCATATCAGGTACTGGGTTAAAAATCGATTGCAAAATAATTCTTACATGCAAAAACCAAGTTGAGTTAAGACTGAAAAATACTGAATTTTAATTAAAATTCGTATAAGGCACAAATAAAACGTAATGAAATTGGTTTTAGGAGTACATATATAATATAAATTATTTAAAATACATTAAAAATCAAATTAAAATTCCACAACATTTTCGGCCAAATCCACACAGTCATCGACAGTGCTTATTTAAATGTTATTTCTCTTTGCGCTTATTCGTCAAGGAGAGACCATTGTAGTTTGAGGGTGGCATGGAAGCTTTATCAGAGTTATGTAATTTATATTTTTTAAAGAAATATATACATACAAAAACCAGGTTGAGTTAAGAGTGAACAATACTTAATTTTAATTAAAAATCGTATAAATCATAAATAAAACGTACTTAAATTACTTTTAGGTGCATATATAAAACATAAATTATTTAATATACATTAAAATACCTTAAAAATACATTAAAAATCAAATTAAAATCCCAAAACCATTTTCAGCCTTATTCACACGGCCATCGTTGGTGGTTATTTAAAGGATGTTATTTCTCTTTACGCTTATTCGTCCAGGAGAGACAATTGTAATTTAAGGGTGGCATGGAAGCGTTAAGAGAGTTGTGCAATTTATATTTCTTAAAGATATATGTCTTCAATACCACCCTTAAATTACAATGGTCTTTCCCAGGCGCGGCGCCAGAACTTGCCCGACAGGGGGCCGAATTCATAATATATATTAGAGGTCTATACGAGCCCGGGCCTGTCCCGAATAGTGTTAAATTCAGACACTTTTCTCCGGGGGGGGGGGGCATTATAGCGTTCCGGGACTCTCAAATCTTACGGGGGGGGGGGATCTCATTGCTTGTTCTGAGGGGGAATGTCCCGTCCGGGCCACCCCCTGAATTCAACACTGGTCCCGAAGCCCGAGATCGGTAACAGTTTATTTCATTAAACTTGGGCCGGGCTTAATTTTATTTGAAAACTCGGTACGTGCTCGGGCTAAATTTTAGCTTTTGAAAAGTTGGTCCGGGCCTGAACTTCATTCTTCCCGGGACACATCCGGGTCTTAAATTTTTTTTCTGTAGATTCGGGATGGACCGGACTGTATTCACTGGACTTCAGATTTTTTTTTCCGCACGATAATGTCGTGGTAACTTTTCTCCTTTATTAGAGGGGTAAATGAACAATAAAACCTTTCTTTGTTTCGTTTTTTCCGTTTTTTAATTAACAGATGGAATACGTTGCTTAATCATGAGAAAAACATAAAATTTTCGCGTTTTGGCATATCCCAAAACGCGCAGATCTCTAACACTCACAGTGCGATTTAAATTAGAGATGAATTGCAGAGGGACAAAAGATTTTTATTCGAAATATAAATTTCGAAGCCTGTCAAAGAATATTGTAGATAAATAAAGTGAAAAAAAAGCTCTTAAAGTTATTTTTGAAGCACCTCACTAGTCACCTAATCTTTATAGGCGGACGAATCCGCAAGAGAAAATTTCCACACTTTCGAGTATTACCCGAAAGGAAAAACCTGCTTCGTACTCTTCTTCTTCTTCCACCCAGCAACGTCCCAATAAGAGGTCAGTCAATATTACAGATTTTACTTGCACATATATGGCACATACACAGCAGTGTGTGAGCGATAAAGTATGGAACGGTTCTCCGGTTATGAGTCGAACCACTGCGGACCACCCGCCCCTTAAGAAAATGCAAAGGTCTAGAAACAAGAGTCCCACATCAGGTAAGGTGGTAACAATTTTTTTTCGAAACGCGGTTCGTATTCAGGCCGGGTTGACCATGTATTTTAATGTCGGACATAACTGAAAAAATTCAGCGGCCAAATCTCTATCGAAAACGCATGAAGTGATAAAAAATTATTTTAATTTATAATTATTTAAATTTGTTAGTGAGTCATCGTGAAAACTAGCAGTTAAACGTTACATCTAACTAGGGTCCGTCCCGGTTAACAAATAAAATTTGCAATTCTGCAAATTTAATTTAAAACCAAGCTGCAACCCGAACCGAACCCAATCAAAAATATTCCGTCCACCCGCAACCCGATCGAACCTAAAATAATTCTAAACCCAACCTGAAACCCGGAATCAGAGAAAATTGATCCAAAATATAATGCAATTATAGAAAAATAGTCTGTAATCATATCTCCAATATTAATGTTATCTTTTCTGTAGAAAAATAAACACGTAAGAAGTCATTCATATTCAAATACGTGTAGTTTTTCATCTGAAATAGACTCCTGCGCGGGTTGTGTTATACCGGACCCAAACATTCAACATAAAGTCAATCCGAAATCTACCAAAAAATTTCCGTTGACACAAATCCGACCTGAACCCGACAACAAATTATGTATTGACCCTAAACAGAAACACTTCAAACCCGAACCCGACTCGACACAAAAAAATATATATAACGTAATACAGTTATGAAAAAATAGTCTGCAATCATATCTCTAATATGAATTCTGTCTTTTATGTAGAAAATAAACATTTAAAGCGATTTTTTTAAGAAGCTCCGTATTCCCTCTGTTTCTCAAATAAAGCATTAGCGTATACCCTAGCTATGAACGTTCATGATGTCAGCGTATACCCTCTGCCTATACAGTATACTCTCTGCTTTATTTACGACTACAACACTGGCTAACTTGAACTTGGCTCGTAAGTAGTGTTGTCTAGAGAAACCCATTGTAGGTTCTCTAGTGTTGTCAGGTCTAGTATCGCAAAAAAGCGAGACAGAGACAGTAAATAAGCGGGAGAGGCGCTTGAAAATCGGGATATCCTAAACACTACAATAAAACCTGTTAAAACGGAACCAGTGTAATGGAATAATGCTTTAAATTGAAAATTTTCGCGATATTGCTATAACAGTACTAAGCAATTATAACGGAACAATGTTCAAATTAAATTAAATAATGCTATAAAAAGTGATAGAATATCTTTATTAAGACTTACTATCGTTTCATCGCACAATCGGCGACATTTTCAAAATCAATCATAATAGAAAATATTTTCACATAACTTAAAAACAATAATATAGTAAACAATGTCACGAGATATGAAGCATAATGAAAATATTGTAACCATAAATGCATTATGCAGCGAAGAACCTTTACAGATTGAATTTAAAAATAGCAAATTAATTTATCCATCAAGATTTTATTTACCATCCATAGTCCGAGAATCAATAGAAATATTTTTACGCAACGAGAATATTTGCAATGATTCTGTGTCCCTTGATTTACCTAGAATTTGGAAAGAGATACTAAGTAATTGTAGAAACAATAGTAAAAATTAATCCACACTCGCAAATAGCCAAGTTAATTTAATTTTATTTTATGTTTTGCAATGTTTTTCAGTATGCTTGATGTCTCGTGACATTGTTTACCATGTTGTTTTTAAATTATGTGAAAATTAATCCACACTTGCAAATAGCTAATTTAATTTTTATTTTATTTTATGGTTACAATATTTTCATTATGCTTCATGTCTCGTGACATTGTTTACTATATTATTGTTTTTAAGTTATGTGAAAATATTTTCTATTATGATTGATTTTGAAAATGTCGCCGATTGTGCGATGAAACGATCGTAAGTCTTAATAAAGATATTCTATCACTTTTTATAGCATTATTTAATTTAATTTGTTTATAAGTGATTATTATACATGTTTTGGAACAATGTTCTTTCTAAGATTAAAACCTGTCTAAATTGGAAAGTTCTCCCGGTTCTTTGTCATTTCATCTTAACAGGTTGCTGTATTAAATAGCTCCCTTTCTTCGTATTGAATGTATGTGAATTATACTTTATCCATAAAGGAATGGTGTGAAATTAATTAGTCGAACTATAATAATTAACAATAATTTTATGATAATAATGCTCACTTTATATAAATACCGCGTTTTATTTTTTTCGTTATTTTGCATTTCAGTCGTTTTCGAAAAAGTACACTACGTATTTATTACGTACACTTTCAAGAAAACATTTCGTCAAACGTAAAAAGCACAGGCAACAAGTTTCTATTATTTGAAAAAAATTGAGCTTCAGTTCGCGAACTTTTTCTGTTTTGGAGAAATAGTAAAAAATCAGTTTCTAACACAAAAGAGTAACATGCAGCACAGTTATAGGAAAACCCCTGTTATTTGACGAAAATGCAACTTCAGGTAATTTTTGCGTTAGATTAATGAGTCTTCTGTATTTTGGGGGGAAATGGACAAATCAAAACAGTGTTTCAATATTAAAAATAATAAAAGCAATTGAAGAAACACCTGCAACTCACGTATTTTTTTTTTTTTTTAGAGTGTATATTGATCGAAACCAGCCAGCGTGGTCCTCTAACTTCTGATAAGATACAGAATTTAAATCTGAGACTAAAACTGAAATACAAAATTCTCAAGAAAAATGTAAGCTAAAGGAAAACTTGTAAAATAGCTTAGAAGGTAAAAGTTCATTATTTTAATATCAGCTCAAGCATAAAACAAAATCTTGTTGATGTAAAAAAAAAAAAAAAAAAAAAAAAAAAATCTTTAAATTTATGCTTATTTTGAAACAGCCAAAGTTTTAGAGGTCTGCACGGGCCGGGCCTATTTTCATTCATGGCACCCGGGCGTAGTAACTACTGTTTCCGGGCCGGGCTCTGGCCTTACTTTTTTCTGAAGGATCGGGCCGGGCCTAACTTTCTTTTTTCCGTAGCGAGACGGGGCAGGTCTTCATAAGCCGATATTTTCAGTTCCGGTCTAGATCTACCCCATATGAAAATCATTGTTTCGGCTTAGTCTGGTCCGTGCAAAAATCAGTAAAATTTGGCCCGGCCAAAAATTTTTTGCAAAAAGTATCTATATTTTTAAATCGACATTCTACAATTAAACATTAAAATTTATTCGTTTTAAAGAATAGTAGATTTCTAGGTAATAACATTACTAGGTTGAGCAAAGTAATGTTATTACCTAGCAAAGTACCCGGCAAAGTTAATGCAAAGTTCTGGGAAATTTGTGAAAGTTGCGTTGTTATGCGCAAATTAACAACAAAAGCAACCAGGACTATTCTCCAAAGTAGAGACCATCATATTCCATGACTTTCTGCCAGATTCCGGATTTGCTGGAAGTACTATGCAGCCCCTTGGAATCGAAAAACTCGTGACATGCTTCTTCAACTTCATTAAAGGATTCAAATCGACGGCCCTCGAAAAAGTGTTGCATTGATCGAAAGAGGCCAGAATCGGATTCCTGAACTCCTATAGATATACCACTAGTACTCCTATATACGATACAAATTCTGGTAATTATTAGATTAAAAATTTCCCAGAACTTTTTGCTCAACCTAATAAAATACAATAAAACGTGTGAACAAGAACCACCCTATCGCGGAATCCTGTGTTATACAGAAACATTCATTGATCCATGCAAAATTAATATACTAATACGGGAGAAAAGAATATAATACATTTACACCTGCTAAGAAGGTTTATAACGCATTTTTTTCTTTTCGAGACGATTCCGTCTTAATGATTTTACAGTATAGCATTTTTCAGATTTTAAGCCTTCAATACATAATTTTTTGATTAACGATATTAATAATAGCTGCAACATTTACATGCAAATAGAGATTCATTTAAAAAATGTATATCGCAACCTTTTGCGCATCTTTAAAAATAAAGATTATATAATGAAAAAAAAAAAAAAAAAAAAAAAAAAAAAAAAAAAAAGCTAAAATAAGTATATTTGGTCAGAAACTCCCCCTTTTAACAAAATCAAAGTAAAAATACATGTTTTGTAGAAATTCTGTCAGGCTGGGTCGGACTCGGGCCGAGATTTTAACTGTTTGCCGGGCCAGGCTCGGGGCGAACTTTTAGCTTTTATATCGGGCCGAACTTTTAAATTTATTAATTAAAATATTTCAGTCTAATAATGCAATCAAGTTTAAATTATCAAGTAAAGTCGGTATTCTGATTTACACGAATTTTTTAAATTCCTAAATACGAACATAAGACCCTAAACACGAATTGTTAATCACAACCCTACACGTTTCAAGTTATGCCCGACCCGAAATCGACAAAATATTTTTTGCCGAACCTGCAACTTGATCCTAAGCATGAAATGAAAAAAAAAATCAATCCATAATTTAAAACAATTCAGGAAAATAGTCAGCAAACATATCTCTAAAATCAATTTTATATTTCGAAAAATGAATGCATATGAATATGTAAATGAATACTCATTCATATACAAGTATTTTTTTTTATAATTTGAAACATTAATCTGGACTTTTCTTTGGAAAAATTTGGCGAACTCGAATTGACTCCCAAGAAAGAAAAAAAAAAAAACTCTAATCTGAGATGACCCGAAAATGGAAACACAATCAACATGATCCGCAGCAAAATTTTAGAGCCAATGACGTCACCACGTTCGGGTAGAATCGGGTTATCTGACCCGATGCAAGATTTTAGTTGTTGCTATATATACATCTTCCCGCAGTTTACAATGAAGTTATCTATGTATATAATTATTTTCTCATTTACACTTTCTATTTCTCTTCTATACATTAAATAGAGATTAATATCCATATTATTATAAAATGAGATCTACCGTGTATTGAAATTAATGAGCAAAGAAGGAATTTTTAGTTTTATACTAAGTTAGCTTGAATAATTATACAAAACTCTCTTTTTGTTTACTCATTCATTTGTAAAAAAAAAAAAAAAAATACTTACACCACGCTTTTTAATAAGAAGATCGAAGGGAGCAGATGAATTTCCACGTCCTGTCTCTTCTTGAAAACTTATTTCTTTTAGGCGTCTAAGTTTGCGGTCAATCAAATAAACATTGAACAGGAGTGCGTATGAGTTATAGACAAAATGTATAAGTTTTGCGGTAACATCCGGCCGTTGTGACGACAGACTTTAATCGGCATGTGGGTAAATTCTTAAATTTTCTGGTCGCAGACTAAGGAATAACATTTTAATGTAGATTAAACTTTTAAAATGTCAGTGGCAAGCTTATCCGTGGGTCAGGTTTTCTACAAACTAGCCTAAGATATTTTTTTAAAAACTAATCTGCACCCGACTCGACACGACTCGGGTCGTGTGCAGGAAAAATCGGGATACCCGACCCGATGCAGGACTCTACACTCAAGTCAAAAAAATTTCCCCGACGACGATTAAATTTGACACAGAGGGGGGGGGGACATATGCCCCCAGACCCCCCTCTGGCGCCGCTCTTGGTCTCTCCTTGACGAATAAGAGCACAGAGAAATAACAACATTTAAATAACCACTGACGATGGCTGTGTGATTTTGGCCGAAAACGTTTTGGGATTTTAATTTGATTTTTAATGCATTTTTAAGGTATTTTAATGTATTTAAAATAATTTTATATTATATATATGCAACTAAAGCCAATTTTAGCACGTTTTATTTGTGCTTTATACGAATTTTAATTATTTACTCAAGGTAAATTTAGCAGCAGAATTTTAACATTCCTTTACTGAGTTTTAAGGTCACTGGAATGAAAGCCTTTCCATGGCTGCCATACATGAGACACTGCAGTGAAAGAAACTATTATGAACAATAATATTAGCTCATAACTTTTTTTTCTAACGCATGTGAGAATTTTTTATGGTTTAGCAAAATGTGAAAACGGTTGAAAAATATTTTAATGAACGTTTCATAATAATAATTATTAGATTATTATTTTTTGCTGAATTGGTAATAAGAAAACAGTTACAAAAAGTTCTTATAAATATTTTATAACTAAAATATCATTTTTTTCGTTGTGATATCATTAAGAAGTAGATTTTTTGCCCTTATGAAGTAGATAACAAAATCTTCTTTTAAAAATTATCACCAGTTGAGCATCTTCTAATTTTTTCTTTTTTATCGATACTAATCTGCCGCAACTTAAGGATCGAAGTTCAGATTTTTTATTAGATCCAAAACACGTTACCTTTCATGTGCTGTAAACAATAAACACGTGGTACACATCACGACAGTTATTCTAGAAAAATATAGCATAAAATAAGTTTCGTGTAATTGGAACGCAAACAGTTTATAAATAGTTTGCAAAAGTCTTTTTGGATTCATATTGAAAATGCAATCGATATTTACTTATCCTTCCTCATATTAAGTTTTAAAAATATGCGGTCTCATCTGAGATTAATTTATGTGTCGTAGTTATAACATGAATTAATGGCTCGCTTAACGTTTAATTGCTCCTATTAAACTATTACTATACTATAAATTTCAAAATTACCATAGTTATTATAACATTTTCGAATTCTTACGTATAACCGACATTCTTTCCAGCCCGCAGTTCATTATATTCTCAGAGAAGTAGACGTGAAATACAGATATACGGTCATATTTCAATATATAAATTCAGAAGGAATGTGAAAAATTAAAGAAAAGTAAAGAAAAAATATATATATATATAACACGCTTTTATTAGTGTATTTAAAAGTAGAAACACATCAAATTTAAAATTCGTATTTTATAAATAAAAAGTCGCGTTATTTATATGACGTCATATTCCGATTTAAAACCCAAATATATTAATTCAAAAGTAGAAGGTCGTTGTAAAAGAGTTTTATTTTGACCTGTTTATTTTTTAAGATCAACAGGAAAGAAAAATAGTATATTCATATTACTGAAAATGTTACTTGACATTACTGTAACAAATATTTATTGTTCAGTCGAGTGGGGATAAATTTTTCAAAAGTCAAGCTTGAATATTATCTAATCGGTTTTCTCAATTTATAATAAAAATTTAATTTAAACTTCTATTAAGTGACAATTAAGCTCTGAAAATAAAAATAAAAACATTTCATTGTCATCGGGAATCACAATTTCACATAATTGCTAGAATTCTAGCATATCATGAAGTGAGTGAAAAATCGATTGCAAAAATCCATCTTTACACACATGAACTGAGTTAAATTAAACAAAAGCGAATAATAAATACTGCCATCTTGCTAATGGTTTGATTCGTCTTGTGATTAAAGCTATTAAGGAAATTTTATTTCCTCTTTCTTTTAAAGTATCTCTTCTGCTGTTGTTTTTTTAAGTAAAGCCTTCTCAATATATAACACAAATTTAATTAAAATAAATTTATTAAGTGATAATTAAGCTCCGAAAAAAAAAAAAACATTGCATTGTCATCGGGAATCACAATTTCACATAATTGCTAGAATTCTAGCATATCATGGAGTGAGTGAAAAATCGATTGCAAAAATCCATCTTTAGATACATGAACTGAGTTAAATTAAACAAAAGCGAATAATAAATACTGCAATCTTGCTAATGGTTTGATTCGTCTTGTGATTAAAGCTATTAAGGAAATTTTATTTCCTCTTTCTTTTAAAGTATCTCTTATGTTGTTGTTTTTTTTTAAGTAAAGCCTTCTCAATGTATAACACAAATTTAATTAAAATAAATTTATTAAGTGATAATTAAGCTCTGAAAAAAAAAACATTGCATTGTCGTCGGGAATCACAATTTCACATAATTGCTAGAATTCTAGCATATCATGGAGTGAGTGAAAAATCGATTGCAAAAATCCATCTTTAGATACATGAACTGAGTTAAATTAAACAAAAGCGAATAATAAATACTGTAATCTTGATAATGGTTTGATTCGTCTTGTGATTAAAGCTATTAAGGAAATTTTATTTCCTCTTTCTTTTAAAGTATCTCTTCTGTTGTTGTTTTTTTAAGTAAAGCCTTCTCAATGTATAACACAAATTTAATTAAAATAAATTTATTAAGTGATAATTAAGCTCTGAAAAAAAAAAAAAAACATTGCATTGTCATCGGGAATCACAATTTCACATAATTGCTAGAATTCTAGCATATCATGAAGTGAGTGAAAAGTCGATTGCAAAAATCCATCTTTAGATACATGAACTGAGTAAAATTAAACAAAAGCGAATAATAAATACTGTAATCTTGCTAATGGTTTGATTCGTCTTGTGATTAAAGCTATTAAGGAAATTTTATTTCCTCTTTCTTTTAAAGTACCTCTTCTCTCTTTTAAGTAAAGCCTTCTCAATATATAACACAAATTTAATTAAAATAAATTTATTAAGTGATGAATCATAATTGTATATAATTTCTAGAATTCTAGCATATCAGGAAGTAGGTGCAAAATTGATATCAAAATTCTGTCTTTACATACATGAAAACAAAAGCGTGTAGTAAATCAAATAATCTTGCGAATTGTTTGACTCGTCTTGTGATTATAGACGTTTTATGTCCTTGGTATTTTTAAGAGGTGCTTCCAACCAGTGTTGCCAATCTACTACTTTTTTACACGCTTTTATTTAACTCAACCTGGTTTTTGAATGTAAAGAAGGAATTCTGCAATCGATTTTTAACCCACTTCCTGATAGACTTCAATTATAACAACTAATATAAAAATTTTGTTTTTAAAGTCAATTCCTACTTAGGTCATCAAAGACAAATTTAATATAATCCCTTAAGCTAATATTAGTTTTTGTTGCATTAAAATATCTCAATTTGTTGATTTTCTATAAGCAAGTAGGTTTACAATGGAAGTCTATGGGAATTTGGCGAAATATTAGAGATAGCGCCAAGTTGGCGTCATATTTGGCGACTTATTTTGGTCGCCAAATTTGGCGATATATCGCCAAGTTGGCGACAAACTTGGCTGTATTTGGCGACAGAACAGGGTCCCTCCTATGGTAACCCCCCTTATAGATATGCATTAAATGCTTCAATAACCAATGGCCGCCATTTTGTCTCCCATCTAAAACTAAAATTAATTAATTAAAATTTAATTAATCCTTCTATATATAAAAAAAAAGTTTTGATTTGGAAATGGGCCAATGAAAGTCTGCGTAGATATTCCGGGTAGATCCACATCCAATTTGAATGCTTAAGCATGGCTTTTCATCGTTAATATTAAAAAAACTGTTGCATACAAAAATATGAAAATCGGTGGTATTATAGAGAAATGTTTGATAAACACGCTGATTCAGACAGTTTTGAAATCGAAGAATTATTTTAAGAGATATTTAATGCTAAAGTTGGACAAAATCGTTCCATTAAAAAAGTTTTATTGGAGCAAAAACTATACATGAGAATTTAATCATTTTTAGATCATTTTATACGTTATAAGTTTCCGGTGTGCAGATTGTATTTTTCTTATTTGACTCATTTTTTGAGGTTTTATTTCAATTTTAAATTTAAATTTTCAGCATTTCGTGAGATATTTTTTACAAATTTTAGAAAATGTTATTAATTTAAACTGTTGCCAGCTGTATAAACAGCGCAAACAATAATGTTTACATCAAATTAAAAATTTATTTTACACCTGACTATTATAAACAGAAAATATAAAAAACAGGAACTCATTGAAAATTACGTCCTAAAAATTATAATTACACGTGAGTTTTAAAAGACACAGATTATTGTAAAATAATAAATTCATAAACATGCGTTAGAAGTCTTAAATACGAGAATTTACGTCACATTTATGTCACATTACACTTATTATATAAAATGAACAAAAAATAATATTGCAAAACAGTTTAAATTTAAAAATTGCTCGAGACATTTATTTGATATTTTAAGATGATCATAATATTTCATTTCTAACAAAAGTATTTTTACGTGAATATTAAAAAGAAAAAGAAAAGTTTGGTGAAAATTACGTCAGATTATAATTCTCAGATTCAAATTATAATTCAATCTTCCGAAATCTTTTTAAAGCCGATTAAATTGTCGTGCTGTTAGAGTCTGCGGTGTCTGAACGGGGGTTGACGAGCGTAGCTCGTAGGGGGCAGAGCCCCCTAGTCTATATATATAAAAGAAAGTCTGGATTTTGTATTAATCAACGCGCAGCCAAAACTACTGAACCTAAAATCTTGAAAATCGGGGTAAAAATACTTCTTATGATATAGATTGCCGCTAAGAAAGGATTTTCCAAAATTCCACCCCTAAGGGGGTTTAAAAAGAGAACGAACTTAAAAAAAAATTCCTTAAAAATATGATTTTATAGTTATTTTTCAACTGTTAACATATTTTGGTGTATTTTTGTATGCTGAATCGAATGGTACTAACTAAATTCTTTTAAGCCCAATAGTTCGAGAGATACTTCATATTTTTCTAATTTGGCCTTATCTTTGACGCCAAAACCTGAATTTTTCAAGTGATAATTTCTAAAAACTCATTCTTTTCATTTTGTTACTATAGCAAGGGAAAAAATTCAAATTGAATAATTTTTTAACCAATCCTTTTGATTAAATAAAAACAACTTCGTTACTTAGAAAAAAAAAATTCAAACGCCTCAAAAACTAAAAAAAAAAAAAAAAAAAAAAAAAAAAAAAAAAAAAAAGTGGTACTTTTTCGTTCTAATTTTCGTCGCGATACCATGCCAAAATGTATAGTATCGCGCCATTTATTTCAACCCTAATCGTGCAAACGATTTTTATTGCAAACCGTGCTACACATTAACATTTGCTAATTATTGAACGTGAATATTTTTATGCAAGAATTTTTAATGATGGAATTTATTTTATTCCATCATAATCTCGCAAACCTTTTTAATTTGTTATTTTTTGAATAGAAAATATTTGTTACTGATACTGATATAGATTTTACCCTTTCGCAGTTATCTGATGATGAGGAAGCTACAATAAAAATATTTCAGAAGTTAGGAATTACACATATAAAAACGTTTTGTTCAAAAAACCATGAATTTCTTCATTGAAAGAATGAAATGTTTACTGCAATGTGAGACATACGTATTACGTACGCCATGCTTCAGTAGTAAAAGACATTTACAATTTCAAGACTGCAGTTTAAATTGACTATATTTTATTACTTGCAAATTATTTATTTATTCTTATATTTTAAGTATTTATTTTGGTACCCGTCGACCAATTTCGCCAAATTATATAAATCGCCAAACCACTCGCCAAATTATACAAATTGACATAATTTTTATTTTAAATAACGAAAGAACAAATAAATTAGTATAACATTAATAAAATTGCATTTAAAACGTCGAAATAAAAATCACCTGATGACGTAAATACGTGTAACTTGCTTAAAGTCAAGTGAATGTGACATTTACGATCAACCATTATTGGCATTTAATCTTATAGTTTGGCAGTAGATTTTTGGTCGATAACCAAGTAGGGATAACCAAGTAGTACCATCATTTTTGTTGATTTAAAAAAATGGTGGGTCAAAGTCTGTAATTTTCGAAAGTTATCTTTTTTAAATGCTCATTTTTTTTATCAACAAAATTATATATATATTTTTCAAATGTATCATTTCATTTTTGTGCCAACTATTACGCTTGGTGACAATGGTGTTTGCATAACAGGGAAATACCAAAACAGTTACTGATTTTATTTCAAATGTAAAGGAAAAAGGTTTAATGAGCAATAAATATTGTAAGTATGACTATAACTCAGATTCTACTGAACAGAATTTTGTAGAACTTACACTGTTAAATAGTAAATTTGGTTTATAAATGGTTAAATGTAAAAACGGCCATTCTAAGTTGCTACGGGAGTTCTAAAATTAGGTGAACTCGATTATGAAAGATTTCAAGTCAACTAATTAAATGCACAGTAAGTTAGATAATATTTCAGGGATTTTTTCAATATTTATCATATCATTCTGTGTTGTTTAGTTACGGAGCTATGCGGAAAAAGTTCTCAGTGGTACAGTAAACAAAATTGGAAGATATACGCGACAGAGATAGGGTATACTAGAGAGTATATATGCTATAGTTATGGAAGTGTTGAACTGAGTTCCTTAAAAAATTCAGAAGTGATGCAGTATAAACCTACCCCTACCTCCCAGAGAGTTCTATAATCAGGTCAACGCGATTATGAAAGTTATATTTAACCATCTCAATATATGTATAATGCAAAGAGAAATTTCATTCCGGCCGCTTATATCTTGAGTTCTGCTGAATAGATTTTGACGGGACTTACATTGTTAGATAATTTTTCAGAAAAGATGTTAGTATAAAACATAACGTTCTACGTTGCTTAGTTAAATAATTATGGAGAAAGTTCTAAATCAGATGAACCCAATTTTAAAGGATTTCCTTTTAAAAAAAGCAAATCTTTCAAAATAGGGTTCCACTGAATGAATTTTTATGGGATTTAAACTGTTAATTAGATCATCTTTAGGGAAGGTTTCGGTATATTTTCCAGTTTAAAAGATTCTGCTAAGTGAATTTCGATGGAGCTTGATCGGTTAGTTAATTTTTCAGTGAATGTTTTAGTATAAAGCACATATCATTTGCTGTTGCTTAGTTGTTAGGTTGCTTGATGGTAGAATTTTAGATGAAAGTTCTAGAATCAGGCGAACCCAATTATTATGAACGATCAGCCTTTTCAATAAGTTCAATTAACAGATTCTGATGAGACTTGCATTGATAATTTTTCATGAACGCTTTTAGTATATTACAAATTGTTCTATTGTTCTTTACCGAATTCTACACTAACAGATCAACTAAAGAAATTGGTCCTTAATAGTCTAAATTTTGTATGACTCAATAAAAGATATAATAGCGTAATGACATTCATATTGCTTTCAGCAATTCGGTTGGATACACCAGGTAAATGCCACTTTAAAACGCATGATCAAATTCACAGATATATTTTGTTTCATTCAAGATTTCTTTAGAAAAACCGACCAGCGTAGCGGGCGAAGGCTACTAGTGAATTAATATTTGAAAAAACTGTATTAACATCAATTGTCATCCAGTACAAGTTTAAAAAAATTTATTTCAACTTGATAGGATGAATAATAAGTATTTTACTAACGATTGAAAATTTGAACAAGATATATAATATAAATAAATAAATAAATAAATAAATATAGGGAGAGTGTGAACTAATAGTAGGAATTGAAAAAAAATATGTATAAAGGTGTGTTTCTGATTACAACACAATATTTCATTAGCCCCGGTACGGTATGCTATTTCTTTCTCCCAGCTTATTTTGTGTATTCCAAAAAATAACGTTACCTTACAGAAGCCAGCCGTAAAACAAAGCAGCACGATTAAATAAGCTATAGCAATTTTTTAAACTTTTAAGCATCGCACATTTTCGATTTTTATACCGTCGTATTGAAAAAAAAAAAGGTTCTTTTAAATTCAATTTGTTTGAAAACTGTATCTCCATTTATTTTTGAAATATTAATTTTTTTGTAGTTTTTAAAGCCATTTGCTAAATATTGGCAACGGAAGTACTCCATTTCTGTAGAAAGTAAAGGAAAAATAGTTGTAAAATATTAATTATGTATTTTTGTTGCCATTTTTTCATAACAACCGAAAGAAAATGTAATTAAAATACGTGCTATTTTGAAAAAATATAAACGAATGATTTCTGCTAAAACGATGACGCTATTATAAACTGTATTTAATTTTAAGTATCTATAAATCATTAGATAGCCGTTTTTTTTTTTGTCGGTTTTCTTGAATGACGGCATCTTTTAGCTGCATTTGTGCGTTATTTCGCGATAGTGACGTGCTATGCATGCTTTACTGTAGATGTTTAAGAGTAGATCGTAAATGTGGAATTCTTAAGCGGATGCGAATGACGTCATTTTACATAAAATAAAACGTGTGCTTTAAGTCTTAAAATTGAAATATGTTTTGTACTCCAGTAGAGTCCCGCTTAACCGATTTATTTTCTTCTGATGGACTGGTATGGAACAGCCATTATAAATGAAGTGTTAGGTGAAGATGAAAGAGAAAAATTATGGCCACCCCCCCCCCCCTTTCTGACCAGAAAATCAGAGTTCTAACTTTTTACGGCGGGTCTTTTATCTTCACCTAACGCTTCATTTATAATGGCTGTTTCATAATAATAGAAGCCATCAGTTCATCAGAAGAAAATGAAGTAATTGAAATGCCGGAGACGAAACTAAATTCTGAAAAAGCAGAATTCCTGTTCTCTAGTATTATTTTTTTCTACGACTGAATTATAAACTAATACATTAATTTTGACGCATTTTTCAATTAGCTCGCCAAAAGTGATAAATCGCCCAATATTCTCCGTAACTCATACAATTGTATGGGAGTTGAAAAAACAATGGATTTAAAGATGCGCCGATAAATCCTCGTCAAAATATGCCAAAGTGCTGTGAAATTGTAGCAACGAAACATTTGAAAGACTTAACGCTAATTGATTTTTGGACTACAGGGTGTCCATAATTAAACGACTCTACTTTAAAGTTGTCTACAGACAAAACTATGTTCATAAAGTTGTTAAATTTTGTGAAAGACACAATAAACGGATGGGAATTTTTTTCAGCAAAAAGAAAAAAAAAAAAAAAAAAAAAAAGAATCGAAATTTTGCCACCAGAAGGCAATTTTTAATAAATTACACCTTTAGCATTACGATAGTATAGAAATTTTATTTACAAGGTGCCCATAAGTAAACGATCCTATTTTAAAGTTCCTACAGACGAAACTTTTATTCAGAATGTTTTGGAATTTTGTGGACGACATATAAATGTATGGGAATTTGTTTGAAAGAAAAAAAAAATAGGAGGCCGTTTTTTAACGAATTACACGTTTATCATTCATTTAAGATAGTTTAATAAAAAAGAAAAGTGCCCAGCTAAACTGATGGCATTGAGCTCGCAGGCTATTCACACTAATTGTATATTATACTCTTATTTTAAAGAATAATGCCCCTCAAAAAAATAAGTGAAGGGGAATTACCCCCCGTTTCCCCCTTTATACTTAACCAGTGAACCTCCAAATCTAATCAGGGAAGCTCCTTATCATAATAAACAGGTATACCAAATTTGGAGCAAATCGAATAATCCTGCAAAAAAACCATTTATCTAAATTAAGGGGGTAGACTAGTCCCCTTTATCCTTAACCAATGAATCCCCAAAACGAATCAGGGAAGCTCCTTAACATAATAAACTGGTATACCAAATTTGGAGCAAAGCGAATAATTCTGCATGAAAAGCCCGTTTATATAAATTAAGGGGGGTGGACTAGCCCCCCTTCCCCCTTTATCCTTAACCAATGAACCCCCAAAACTAATCAGGGAAGTTCCTTAACACAATAAACCGGTATACCAACTTCGGAGCAAATCGAATCATTCTGCATGAAAAACGCATTTATCTAAATTAAGAGGGGCGGGCTAACCTCCCTTTTCCCCCTTTATCCTTAACCAGTAAACCCACAAAACTAATCAGGGAAGTTCCTTAAGATAATAAACCGGTATACCAAATTCGGAGCAAATCGAATGATTCTGCATGAAAAACCCATTTATCTGAATTAAGGGGGGTGGACTAACCCCGTTTTTCCCCCTTTATCCTTAACCAATGAACCCCCAAAACTAATCACGGAAGTTCCTTAACATAATAAACCGGTATACCAAATTCGGAGCAAATCGAATGATTCTTCATGAAAAACCCATTTATCTGAATTAATGGGGTGGACTAACCCCCCTTTTCCCCCTTTATCCTTAACCAATGAACCCCCAAAACTAATCAGGGAAGTTCCTTAACATAATATACCGGTATACCAATTCGGAGCAAATCGAATGATTCTGCATGAAAAACCCATTTATCTGAATTAAGAGGGGTGGACTAACCCCGTTTTCCCCCCTTTATCCTTAACCAATGAACTCCCAAAACTAATCAGGGAAGCGCCTTATCACAATGAACCTAGAAAAAAATTTTGAAGCAAATCGGATGTTTCTATCAAGAGTTATCGCGTTACGTACATACATACATACATACATACATACATACATAGTACATACATACATACAGAACGGGCGGGCGCATTAGCTCTCAGGCTTTGATAGCCTGTGAGCTAAAAAATGCTGTTATAACCAAACATGTTCATCACAACGGTCATCATTTTCAGATACCATCTGGAATCGTAAGATAGCATGTTCCACAGTGTGTTCTGGGAAATGCTAGGAACATGTGTGAAAGACTGTCTTTAGAATCAGTTTAAGTTAATAAATAAAATTTCTAAACTATCATAATGCTAAATGTATAATTAATTAAAAATCGCCCTCTAGTGGCGCAATTTTGAACTTTTTTCTTTTGCTTAAACAAATTCTCATTCCTATATTATGTCTTTCACACAATTTCACAACTTTATGAACAATAGTTTTGTCTGTAGACAACTTTAAAGTAGTGTCGTTTAATTATGGACACCCTGTATATAAAATCAATAATTAACTCTTAAATGCCGGGTGTCGCCTTTCGGCAACATACCCAATTTAGGCTTATAAATACTATTAGAATAATATTGAAGCTATAATGCCTAATGTTGCCAATAAAATGCATTCTGAAAATATTATTAAATCAATTTTCAACATTTAGATGGCAACACTTGTGCTGTTTAAGAATAAAGATAGATTTATTTTTTCAATTGTTGATACATGTTCTTTTTGTTTTGTTTGGAAGCTTGAGAAATACCCTATTTTGTTCTGCAGTGAGCAAGTAAAATTTATTTCTTATCATAGTTCTCAAAATTATTGTGTGTTTAATATTATAGAATTTTATCATGGAAAATTATTTTATCAATTAAACACCAGTATTGCCCATTCGTAACAAACAGTTTTTTTTAGCCGTAAACCATACTTAAAACAAAATATGATTTTTAAAAGTATTTTTCCCATGATTTATTTTAAAAAAGAAAGCCGAAAAACATTTTTTAAATGATTTTTGAAAACCCAGGCATTTAAGGGTTAAAACACTTGTCGCATTCAAAAAGGAAGAGAAAGAAATAAGAGAAGTTTTGCGTTCTGAAATAAAGCGTTGATTTAGATTTGCATGAACGTTCTAGAACTCTTATTAAATTTGCTCTGACAGATATAGCGCCTTTGAAAAAAAAAATAATAATAATCTGACTGAAATAGATATACGGGAAGCATCTTAATGGTTGTCAAGGAGAATGATATCTGTTATCATCACGCAGTTTATCACTTCGCCAGAATACAGGAAGTTTCACGATTGCCAAGGAATAACGGAAAATACTAATAACTGTAAAGTTTTGTTAAAGTATCCTGAAAGCGTTGGAAAGTGTTTCATTATGCTTGTCGTGTGATTTTTAGTTCTTGTTTTCCAAGCAATGACTTGCCGAGTTCAACACCTTCAGCACAGATGGTACAACGCCCTACATAAGACTTTTAATTATTGCGTCCTTATTTTATCAAGATGGTCTGGAATTTTAAATACTGTACAGTCGTGGAAAATAAAAATTAAACACCCCCCTTACTAACTCCTCAACTAATTATCGTAGAAAAAAGTTACTGGTACCGAACGGTTGGAAATAAAGTCGACTTTTAAATAAGATATATAAAATGTGCTTGTGTGTGGGGGGGGAGGGCATCTACATATTAAAACGAACCCAAAATTCATTTTTTTTCAATGACAATACCCAATTTTAACAAGGTATTTCAAATATAAAGTTCAAACTATGCCTAGACACAAAATTTCAAGTCATTTGAATGATAAGTTTTTGAATTAAAAAGATTCAAAATTTAGTGCTCGTAATGTTAAATTACATTTTCATATTTTTATTAATATCTCCTGAAATTATACTCCTAATGGGCTAATTTTTTGTGTAGCAATAATACTGAAATCCCCAAACATAAATACATTGAATTTGCAATTTTTATAATTTTATGATATGAATTATGAAATTAATGTTCGTAAAAATTATGAATTGGAACCTACAATTTTTTTGATGGATTTAGATTTATTAAGCCCTGCTTTATGGAAATCCAAAATTTTCAGATTTTTCTTCCAAGTAGTTTTCAAATTATGCTTAAAAAACGGCAAAATGATGGTTTAAGGGGCCGTCTATGATAGAAGTGACTAGATATTTTGAAATTTCTTATGCTATCTTATAATTTATCAGTCTTCAATGACTGCTTGAGTAGCGCTAAGATGCCTTGATCAAGATGGTGGCTCTTTCGGTCAAAAATCCAGTACCGAACTTCAATTTGGATACAGCCCCTAAAATACACTCGTTTTAAAATAATTAATTACTCGGAAACTTACTGTACGAATTGCATAAATATTTGTTTTTAGGCTAATTGAAGGGTGTGAGTTCATTTATGCTGTCAGAATTGTGTATTGCTATTGAAAAAAAAAAAAGTTATGGTTCGTTTTAATATGTAGATGGCCCCCTAAGCAAATTTTATATACATCATTTAAAAGTAGACTTTATTACCAACCGCGTGGTACCAGTAACTTCCTTCTACGATAATTTTTTGCAGAGTTAGTAAGGGGTATTTACTTTTTTTTTCCCACGACTGTACATAGTACTTGATATTGACATTAGATCATGATCAGATTCTCTAATTTGGAGATATTAAAAAGAACCCCTGCAAAAAAATACGTCTCCTTAAAAACGGAGTTATTAATTTCACTTCTACAACAAATTCAAACTTCTCAGTAATCTAATTTTGTTTTGTTTTTTCAGAAATTAGAGTAACACATAAACTGACCTACGAATTATCATTATTTTCCAATAAAGCGAACATGTAAACTATATGCGTACACCATATATCTTTTCAAGAAAAAATTAAAACTGACTTTTTTTTTATTAGGATCAAGTTGAGTATGCGATGTAAAAGTCAAAGCAGAGAAAAACACGAATAAAAATAATAAATTGAACATATAAGTTGTTTCAAGGATTCATAAAGAGAGCTCCTTTTCCATTTCAAAACAAAACAACAACGAAAAATCATGCATCCAGCATATATTATGTAACACTTTCCAACACATTCAAACTACTTTAACAAAACTTCACAGTTTATTAAGGCGAAAGATAATGTCTAAATAAATAATTTAAAAAACGCATAACGTATTTGAAAACCCAATTTCTGCTATAACCATTAATAGTCGGAACAAAATCCACTTTTCTTCCCTGTGCAGCCTTGTATATGATTTATAAATTTGTATGTATACTACACTGGTTATCAAAAATTAAGGAAAAGTCACAAAATGCTAATTTTCAAATACGCGAACACTCAAAAGGAAATAATATAATTCGAGTAATTACTATCTCTACAACACAGCTAGTCCATATAACATCTCATTCATGTCACAGATGGTCACAAGTGTCACAGTCACTACGGTGAAGCAAAAAAAAAATAGGAAATTCCATACATCTCATTATGAGTCTCAAATGATCACTATATGTGACTCCACTGAGACGTCACTAAGACTGCTGCTTTGTGGCGAGTCACCATGTGACTTTACAATGTAGTTACATTGTGACTCTCATGTGACTGTCATTTGTAGACTCAATTTCAAAGTCATCGTGAACGCTGTATTGTGATAAGTTATCAAATAATGTCACATTAAAGTCACATGATGACTTTCAGGTGACAGAGACTACTGTGAAGTCACCATTGTGCTCTTTTTGGGAAAAGTCTCCATGTGACTATAATATGATATTATTTGGTGACTTATCATAATGCAACGTTCATGATGACTATGAAATCGAGTCTCAAAATGACTGTCACAGGAGGGTCACAATTTAACTACATTCTAAAGTCACCTGGTGACTCGTCACAAAGCAGCAGTCACATTGACTTCTCAGTGGAGTCACATATAGTGATCATTTGAGACTCATAATGAGATGTATGGAATTTCCTATTTTTTTGCTTCACCGTAGTGACTGTGACACTTGTGACCATGTGTGACATGAATGAGATGTTATATGGGCTAGCTGTGTGGTAGAGATGGTAATTACTCGAATTATATTATTTCCTTTTGAGTGTTCGCGTATTTGAAAATTAGCATTTTGTGACTTTTCCTTAATTTTTGATAACCAGTGTACATAGTATGCTAAAAGTTAGTTCAATTAAACGAATAGCACAGATGAAAATTTCCATTCAGCTATTTCCCTGAATAAACGAAAATGTGCTTGAGAACTTTTCTGCAGCTCTGTGCATGATCTATAGAATTTATACACCCCAAGTAATATTTTTAAAAAATAGTTCAGTTTAATAATGCGTACCACAATTGAAAACGCACTTCCAGCAATTAATGTTCATATAGTCTTCAATAGTTCAATTATTGTTCAATTTCTTCCCTATCCAAATTCTTTTGTGTGTCCCTGTGAATGAACGATAAATTCTATGCACACCTTATTCTATAGTAAGTGCAGTGTAGTACACCTCAGTAATATACATAAATTTCAGTATGTTTAAAACAGTGTAATATCATTCAAATACACCGTAAACGATTTTCCCACACCCCCCATAGACTGTAATGTAACGGGATTTTTTTGAGCGTCCCTGTAAATGAATCATAAATGCTATATACTTCATTTTCAATTCCGAAAATGCCATAGAGATACCCAATAACATTTATGAATTTTTTGGCAATCGGACTATTTACTCGAGTTAGACCACGGACAGACAGATAGACAAACTGAATTCATAAACACTTTTCAACTTTGTTGGAAAGTGTTAACAAACAAAGACACGAAAATATGTATAAAAGTAAGAATGCTAAAAAGAAACCCATTCTTTTATAAGCATTCAATGTTTATCATAAAAATTACTCCTAATTTCATGACTACAATTCATGTTGTTCCAAAACAAGTCCTTTCCAAATGCATTAATTTGGCCTGCGTTCCGATTATACAAAATTCACTGCTTTGATCTACGCTTGATACAAAACGCGAAATAGAGAATTTATTAAAAAAATGTTGTAATGCTTGCTCTGTTTCTTTTCGTGATATGAAAATAAGAAGGAAACACAAACAAGCATTAACTATATCTATTCAGGATTTCTAATTGTTTTCTCCAACTATAATCATAATTTCATTAATATTAAAATATTAATTAATAAAACGTATTTTTCTTTTAAATCCATTGCACTGTTTTTATTTATATTTTATTTCCTACTTGGGCAAAGACTTTACGAACTTCTTTATGTTGCTGCAGGGTTCTTACACTTTAGCTGAAATACCAGTATTTTTATGTAGAAAAATACGATTTTTGTAATTGCGTGATTGCAAAAGGCGATTTTTTCTGTAAGAAAATACTGATGTTTATCTGACCTAAAGTCAGGGAAATTCCCTGACGTGTAGGAACCCTGTGCTTAAGGTGAGATAGAAAATGTAACAACATTGTCTATGGCGACTAAGCTAATTAAATGATAAATTTTTAAAAATATGTACTAAATTTGCATTTCATGATAAAAGCGAGGTTAATTATGAGTACAGAATATTTTAATTGAAATTTGGAATATGAATGGAGAATTAGAAATTAATTGCTACGTATTCTGTCGCATAAGTATACTTAAAGAGACGACGAAAGTTTTAAAAAACTGTGGTCAATCCAGGGGCGTAGTTACAAAAACATTTTCGGCGGGGGGGTCAAAATTTTCCAAACTTATAATTCAAAAATTTCCCAACGTGAAACAAATTGCTCTATTTTCCAACTAAAATGATATGTTCAATGTGTGTTTAACGATAACGATACTTATACGCAAAAAAGAAAAAAAAAATTCTTTCCAAAGAAAAATGCTGAAACCAAAAACATAAAAATTATAATTATTGGTTCATTTAGTGAAAGTTTTTGTCTTCAATTGTGTACGAGTCATAATAGTACTTCATATGAAAATAGCCTCATATTTTTTGATTTTTGAGAAAGGAACAAAGTTTTGAAGGAAATGAATTAGAGACATTATTGATGGACACAGTAGAGAAATTCAGATCTAGTAGATGTATGATATTTTCGTAACACAGAGACATATAATGAGAAATTGAGTCTGGCTACTTTTTGTATTTCTTTTGAAAGTTTAACTATTTTACTATTACAAAACTCAGAAAAGTAGTCAGCAGAACAATAAAAAATTCTTTTTTTTTTTTTAACTTTTTATTTAAAAAAAAGAAAAAGTGTTTCAAAAATCTATAATTTCCCAACTCTCAGCTCAAATTTCTCAAGTTCACATATATTGGGGGGGAGGAGACTCCCCCCCCCCCCATAACCCCTCATCACGATGCCTCTGGGTCAATCTAACGCCTTGGGATTTTTAACGTATCTAATGTAAAAAGTGTTTAAAAAAGGAACTTAGCTTCTAGAAATTCTTTGGCACACTTTCAGATAGCTGTCGCTATGTAAGACACGTTTAAATGTTTTAAAAATTATTAGTGTTCTACAAAGATTTAAGAGGCACTTAAGGCGGAAATTCCACTGAAAATTCAAGGTTAAGTAAGATCCAATAAATTTTGGTGAATCATCGGAATGTGAAAGACGTATCTTTTAAGAAACTTCTTGTGACGTTAGAGCCCGATTTGGAAATAATCCTTTTCTGAGTAAAAATCCTTTTCTAATGCAGAAAATCTGCTTGATCCTCACTTGAAGTTTCATCTCAACCTTTGAATGCAGTCTTTAGAGAATTCGAAGGAAACTTATATTGGCCTTGTACTGCTAGGATTAAAGTAAAAAAAGCTCTCGCGTTATGAAACAGAAACTTCGAAATTTATCATTGAAAATCCACAAAGGCTGAATGTCTATCATTCGGTAGATAAGATATTGAGATTTCTCTCTTAATGGTCTGCACAATTAATCAGTCATTTAGAGGCGGTCTCGGATCTTTTATTGCGCAAGTCTTTCTCTGGCACAGCTGTAAAAATCATTTTTATTCTTATAGGCAGGGATGTAATTTCAAAAACTATATGGTATTATGTGCCGTATACATTGTAGAGTTTTAAAAAAACTTCGTATATTCTCAGTTTTTCAAATAAAACTACGTATAAAATTTGCTATTTAGAAAGCAGTGATTGCCAGGATGAGAGCAGAGTTTTCTAGAAAATCATGTATTACAGTCGGTTTGCACCTCTCGAATGTAATGAGCAAGCAATAAAACTATCAAGGAATACTTCCTTGTTTAACACTGAGCTGAAAAAAAAAGGGGGGGGGGATGTTCTTCCGATAAACTCACCATAAAATCACCCTCTGTTGCAAAGATTTTTTTTTAAAAAAAAAACGTACCCCTTTACCTCGAAAAACTGAAAAAAAATCCATCTTCCCGAGGAGGGGAGAGCAGTTCACTGCCTATAGCATGCATCTTGTTTTTTCTTTCAACACTGCTGCCCTTCTTTTAAAATTTTAAGAATTTTCATTCAGATGCCAAACAGTTGAAAAGTTTATTTTCCTATAAATGTTACACATCTTCAATTACACTAACCAAAATATTTGAATTTTCCCCCATAATATTAATAGAAACATGAGTTTTTAGCGAATTTTAAAGTACTGATTTCAACAATTTATC
This sequence comes from Maratus speciosus, assembly GCA_963932465.1. NCBI lineage: Eukaryota > Metazoa > Arthropoda > Arachnida > Araneae > Salticidae > Maratus > Maratus speciosus. The sequence goes on along the minus strand of OZ010788.1, from coordinate 454,970,682 downwards.
GAAATATTCAAATAATTAAAAATAATCAATAAAATAATCAAAATATTCCATACTTAGTATTTTCGAACGCGAATGGTGACCATTACCAGCACTTTTCATGATGTCATCACATATTCAAAGGCCGCAACGAAAGACTCTTGAAGATGTTATATTATCTTCATTGTTGCAATGAATAATGAACGAACATATGAACAACAAAAACTGGGGATCGGCTTGTAGTGAGTAGTCACTAGTCACCATTTATTTTCGATTGGATAAGTTAATTGCGACTCTGTTTTTTCTAAAAAAAAATGTTTTTTATCACCTATAATCATTTGTTCCATGAATTCTAAATCGCACTGTTGAGTATATTTACGTTTCGTATAACTTAATTCATAAATATGGAAAGACAAAATTATCATAACAAAAGAATACGGTCTGCTAGCGACTTTTTTTAAGAGCAGTTATGATTTTAACACCAGGGAAATATTTAAAATAACTCGTACATTTTTCTGTTAGGAAATCATTGTTGAGGTGTGTCTGTAATTGATTGTCATCTGATGATCACTTTCTCGTCACTGTCATGATAAAAATACCAGTTTAAAGTCATACATTATGAGATTATTTTGTGGAACATTGTTTATTTTAATAACAAAATGAATCAGCCAAAAGAAAGTCTAATCCCGTTTGTTGCGAATCCTCAGACTAAAAAAATCAAAATAAAAGATAAATAAAAGTCTTTAAAAGCAAGTGATACATAAAAATCCATTGTAAAGAAAAACGCAAAGACGAGAATAAATTTAGAATACAACTGTTTCAAAGTTTCACGTGGGAGCATCGAACACAAAATATAAAAAGAAAATGAGTAACAACACTTACTTATCACAGAAGTCACAATGGAACAGAATAGAAATAGTACACAGAAATATCACAAAAGTAACAACACACTTACTTATCGCGAAGGCCAGATCTCAGTAAGAATATTATTTTAAAACTAGGGGGCTCCGCCCCCTGCAAGCTACGCTCGCCAACCCCCGTTCAGATCAGACACCGCATAATCTAAAAACACGCTAATCTGATGGGTTTTAAAAATATTAGAGAAGATTGAATTATACTGAAAAAAGCGGTGCAGATCTCCCTGTAAACGGGTTTCCATTCAATTCCCTTTGATTGCAACAATTTAAGGGCGAATCAGTTGCTGTTAAGACATCCAATGGTTGTTTTCGTTTTTGATTAAAGAGGATCAGTTAAACATTTGAAAAGAAGCTAAAATAAAATAAATTAAGTATAAGAGTCTTTGTCTCCCGGTATTTTAAAACAATCCCTATAACATTAGCCTAAGCCATGTGACTATCATCAACAGTTCCAGGCGGACCACTTCGCTTTTTATACTCTAGGTGCCATTTTGGTACTTTAATGTTAGACAGGCACAGGTGATAATTCGCCAAATATTATTCTATCGCCATCATTTCATCTATATTATAATAGTTCAAGTCATCAACTGCCATAAACAAATACGGTCTGATCCCTTCGCCGTTCATATGAAAGTTTGGCAAAGATGTCATATACGTCCCATATTGGCGTGATTTTTTAACGACGTCAATTTGGGGAACGCATCAACAGCATAAACAGCAACATCCGACTTACCATATGAAGCATAATAACGATACTTTGGCGCCAGTTATGTGCCCGTTCCGTATATGACATTGGCGTCAGAAAAAAATCGCGCCAATATGGGACCGTAAGTTTTCCATTTTGATTAAAAAATCAAAAGTTTTTTTTTTCGAATAAAACTACATAAAAGTTGCCATGGTCGCAAAGAATTCTAGGTACTGTTACGCTAGCAAGATGCAAATCTCGCCAATAGCTTTTTTTCAACTCGCCAGTTAGCATTTTTTTCTTTCGAGTGGTAATATTTGGCCAGATACGGTTATACAGGTTACAGATATACACTGTTACAGAGATACAGGTTTGGCGTAATTTTTATTTTTTTACGAAAATTTGGCGAAATTTTTCAAATACCAGTTACATATGCATTTTTGGTGTTCCTTAGATATCTCGACGACCAAAAATCTATCGCCAAACTATAAGATTAAATGCCAATAATGGTTGATCGTAAACGTAAATGTCACATTCACTTGACTTTAAGCAAGTTCCATGTGTTTACGTCATCAAGTGATTTTTATTTCGACGTTTTATTCGTATATTTGTTAATGTTATACTAATTTATTTGTTCTTTCGTTACTTAAAATAAAAATTATGTCAATTTGTATAATTTGGCGAGTGTTTTGGCGATTTATATAATTTGGCGAAATTGGTCGACGGAATAACTAAGTAGTACTGTATTTCTTAATTATTTTCTATTATTTTCTGAAGGAAATATAAAAAAAAAAAATTAATAATCATAGAACAAAATAATTTATATAATTTGTAAAGAGAAATAAAAGTAAATAAACAATTATTATCAAATAAACAACAATAGCCGGGTTACCATGTCAACCTTTTCTGAAATATTAAAAAAATATATCTGTTTGATTAAAATTTGAGTTGCCATCATTAGAAAAATGTATATAAAATTAGAAAAAAATTAATATTTTGAAAACTAATTCGAATTTAAAAATTCTTATACCAGTTTTGAAATCTGCGGATCAATATTGATTTTTGGTGTTCATTTCATCGCAAAGTATTACATATTTTAGGAGAAATCGCCGTGAAACATAATCAGTTGTTTAATCAGTCGATTCATACTTCCGTTTCATACTTCCGTTTCATAAATTCGTTTCATTAGGATTTTATATATATAGGATAGATTACAAAACCATAGTCTACGCATTATGTATCATATTTTTCTCATTATAGATCTATATTTAGTAAAAATTATTAAAACAAAATAAATACACAAGAGCATTCAACGCAAAATCTGAAAAGACTTACTTATCACAGAAGTAACAACAGAACAGAACAGAAATAGTAAACAGAAATATCGCAAAAGTAACAACACTTATATAAGTAAGTGTAATTAACACCAAAAGCAAGACACGCAAAGGCAAGACATCATCAGTAAGAATATTTTATTAAAATTACAAAATCTTAAGTCTTTACATTATGCGTCATATTTTTCTCATTATATATCTATATTTACTAAAAATGTTTAAAGACAAATAAATAAATGTAAGTAAAATAAATGCATGCAGTTAAATTTTACTTTCTATGCAATTTTCATGATCTCTAAGATGTATATAATCAATTTTTTAAAGCATAATCTCTTTTCATTTATGTTGCTAAGTATTAAAACTAATCAAACCTGACCAATTTCACAAAAACAATGTCTTATTCAACATATGCTTTTATTACACGTATATATAATTAATAGTAAAGAAGTATGGTTCACAAAAATCATTATAAAGATACTGAAGCTTATATTTTACTAGTAACCGATTTAATGAAATTATGCATAGGAGAAATAAAAAGATATGTACCAAACAGAATAAAAATTAGCTTATTTTTTTACATTTTATCTAAAAATTGTAATGCGATATTGACCTCTGTTTACTATGATAAAATTTGTTAATAACTCCCCAAAATAAATTAATAAATAGAAATCGCCTTGACTAGTAAACTTTATATCATAAACATACAAAGCGCGGAATTTCTGGTCGCGAATGGCGACTACTAGAAATTTGGAACTGGCGACTAGAAGGTAACGTAACATAGATATATTAATATGCAATTATTTCTATGTCTATGGTACGTTAGTACGCGGTCGTTTCGGATCTCGGAGCGAAAACTGACAATCATCACTCACCGTATCATATATTCCTCTTTTTTTTTTCTACTTCCTCGCAAAAAGTATCCCCCCCCCCCACCTTTAATCCCTTATTTCCTCCATCATCATCCAAACATACGAAAGCCTTATCTTATACTATAATGCGAGCAAAAATTGTGTGTGTATGTGTGTGTTGGTGTGTGTGTGTGTGTGTGTGTGTGTGTGTGTATGTAAATTTTATCTTAAAAACGGCTCTAACGATTTTGACGAAATTTTGTATTTTACCATTTTCGGGCATGATAAGACCACTGGGCTAGGTCACGTGTTCGAGAAAATTCGATTGGTGGGTCATTTTGGGTCGTAATGGGTCCAGGTCAAGCTAATTATATCTAAAAAACGGCTCAATCGATTTTGACTAAATTTTATATCCAACCGTTTTTCGGCACGAGGAAACTATTGGGATAGGTCACATGTTCGAGAAATTTCGATTAGTGGGTCATTTTGGGGTCACTATGGGTCAAGCCAATTTTATCTAAAAAACGGCTCTAACGATTTTGACTAAATTTTGTATTCTGTCGTTTTGGATTACGAGAAGACTAATAGGCTAAGTCACATATTAGAGAAAATTCGATTAGTGGGTCATTTTGGAGTCACTGAGGGTCAAGCAAAGTTTATCTAGAAAACGGCTCAAACGATTTTGACGAAATTTTGTATTTTACCAGTTTCGGGCAGGAGAATACCATTGAGATAGGTCACGTAATCGAGAAAATTCGATTACTGGGTCATTTTGGGTGATAATGGGTCAAGGTAAAGGTAATTATATCTCAAAAACGGCTCAATCGATTTTGACAAAATTTTATATCCAACCGTTTTTCGGCACGAAAAAACTATTGGGCTAGGTCATTTGTTCGAGAAATGTCGATTAGTGGGTCATTTTTGGGTCACTACGGGTCAAGTCAATTTTATCTAAAAAACGGCTCAAACTATTTTGACTAAATTTTGTATTTTGTCGTTTTCCATTACGAGAAGACCAATGGGATAGGTAACATGTTAGAGAAAATTCGATTAGGGGGTCATTTTTGGGTCACTGTGGGCCAAAGTTTATCTAGAAAACGGCTCTAACAATTTTGACGAAATTTTGTATTCTATCGTTTTCGGGCACGAGAATACCATTGGGCTTGATCGCATGTCCAAGAAAATTCGATTAGTGGGTCATTTTGAGTCACAATGGGTCAGGGTCAAGTTAATTGAATCCAAAAAAGGCCCAAAACCTTTCGACAAAATTTTGTAATATACCGTTTCCGGGCATGAGATGACCATTGGACTAAGTCACATGTACGAGAAAAATGGATTAGTTTGTCATTTTGGGTCAAATGGGTCAAGGTCAAGGTAATTATATCTAGAAAACGGCTCAATCAATTTTGACTAAATTTTATATCCAACCGTTTTTTGATAGAAGAAAACTATTGGGCTAGGTCACATGATCGAGAAATTTCGATTAGTGGGTCATTTTTGGGTCCCTATGGGTGAAGCCATTTTTATCTAAAAAAGGGCTGTAACGATTTTGACTAAATTTTGTATTTTGTCGTTTTGGATTACGAGAAGACCAATGGGCTAAGTCACATATTAGAGAAAATTCGATTAGTGGGTCATTTTTTGGGTCACTGTGGGTCAAGCAAAGTTTATCTAGATAACGGCTCTAACGATTTTGACGAAATTTTGCATTTTATCGTTTTCGGGAGCGAGAATACGATTGGGCTTGGTCGCATGTTCAAGAAAATTTTATTAGCGGGTCATTTTGGGTCACAATGGGTCCTGGTCAAGCTAATGGAATCTGAAAAAAGGCCCAAAACATTTTGTCAAAATTTTGTATTATACAGTTTCCGGGCATGAGATGACCATTGGGCTAAGTCACATGTTCGAGAAAAATCGATTAGTGGGTCATTTTTGGGTCACTGTGGGCCAGGCTATTTGTAACTAAAAAAACGACTCAAAGGATTTTGTTAAAACTTTGTATTATACAGTTTTGGGGCATGAAAAGACCATTGGGCTAAGTCACATGTTCGGGAAAATTCAATTAGTGGGTCATTTTTGGGTCATTGTGGGTCAAGCTAATTGTATTTTTAAAAAAGGCTCAAACGATTTTGACAAAATTTTGTATTATATTGTTTCCGGACACTAGAAGATCATTGGGTTAGGTCACATGTTTGAGAAAATTTGATTAATGGTTAATTTATGTGTCACTGTGGGTCAAGTTAATTTTATCTAGAAAACTGCTTTAACGATTTTGAATAAATTTTGTTTTCTATCGTTTTCTGTTTCCAGAAGACCATTGATCTAGGTCGCATGCTCAAGAAAATTTGATTAACCAGTCATTTTGGGTCACTATGGGTCAAGGTTTAGCTAATTTTATCTAAAAAATGGCCCAAACGATTTTGACAAAATTTCTTATTACACAATTTCCTAGCACGAGAAGGCTATTCGGATAGGTCAAATGTTTGATAAATTTAGATTAGTAGGTCCTTTTTGGGTTACAGTGAATCAAGCTAATTTTATCTATAAAATGACTTTAGCGATTTTGACTAAATTTTCTATTCTATCGTTTTCGGGTTCGAGAAGAGCCGTGGTTAGGTCGTGTGTTCGAAAAATTTCCATTAGTGGGTCCCTATGGCTTAGGAACATGCCAATTTTATCTAAACAGCAAAATTTATACAAGGGAATGAAATATCGAATTGAACACAAGGCAAATTTTGACCGAGCTTAGCTCGGTCATGCCCGCTAGTCTGTAAATATATTAGAACGAAAACATTTCTGATTTCAGAATGAAATGCTTCTTTAAATTCAATTCTTTATCATCTTTGACTTTCAACCGTAATAGAGTATGTCTGTACAATTATTATCTTTTCAATATAATGCATTATCCTGTATTTTCCCCCATGATTTTCCAAACATACGAGAGTCTACCTGTTAAATACATTAGAAGAAAAACGTTTCTGATTTCAAAATGAAATGCTTCTTTAAATTCAATACTATATAACCTTTGACTTTCCACAATAATAGAGTATGTCTGTACATTCATTATCTTTTCAATATAATGCATTATCCTGTATTTTCCCCCATGATTATCCAAACATACGAGAGTCTATCTGTAAATATATTAGAACAAAAACATTTCTGATTTCAGAATGAAATGCCTCTTTAAATTCAATGCTATATAACCTTTGACTTCCCACCATAATAGAGTATGTCTGCACATTTATTATTTTTTCAATATAATGCATTATTCTGTGTTTTCCACCATGATTATCCAAACATACGAGAGTCTATCTGTAAATATATTAGAACAAAAACATTTCTGATTTAAGAATGAAATGCTTATTTAAATTCAATGCTATATAACCTTTGACTTTCCACCATAATAGAGTATATCTGTACATTTATTATTTTTTCGATATAATGCATTATCCTGTATTTTCCACCATGATTATCCAAACATACGAGAGTCTATCTGTAAATATATTAGAACAAAAACATTTCTGATTTAAGAATGAAATGCTTCTTTAAATTCAATGCTATATAACCTTTGACTTTCCACCATAATAGAGTATATCTGTACATTTATTATTTTTTCGATATAATGCATTATCCTGTATTTTCCACCATGATTATCCAAACATACGAGAGTCTATCTGTAAATATATTAGAAAAAAAAATTTCTGATTTCAGAACGAAATGCTTCTTTAATGCTATTCAATGCTATATAACCTTTGACTTTCCGCCATAATAGAGTGTGTCTGTACATTTATTATTTTTTCAATATAATGCATTATCCTGTATGCACGTATTACTAAACACATTATCCTGTTGTTCGTGAGTTTATCCATGGTTTGATTAAAAGTTTTATAACTTTTTTCCACACTAGGGGGCTCGGCCCCCTACGAGCTACGCTCGCCAACCCCCGTCCAGACACCGCAGACTCTAAATGCACGCTAATTTGATCGGCTTTAAAAAGATTTCGAAAGATTGAATTATAATTTAAAAAAAAGTGGCGATCTCCCTATAAACGAATTTCTATTCATTTCTCTTTGATTGGGGAATTTTAACGCCAAATCCGCTGCGGTACTACTTGATTATCCTGTCGACCAATTTCGCCAAATTATATAAATCGCCAAACCACTCGCCAAATTATACAAATTGATATAATTTTTGTTTTAAATAACGAAAGAACAAATAAATTCGTACAACATTAATAAAAACACAAATAAAACGTCGAAATAAAAATAACTTGATGACGTATACACGTGTAACAACCTTTCAAAATAAGCTAATATAAAAGGAATTAAGTAAAGAGAGTCTTTGTCTCCTGGTATTTTTTAACAAAGCGAAAAGAAAGTTCTTTTAAATGAGACATTTTAAATTAATTTTCAAAATATCAAATAAATGTCTAGCGCAATTTCTAAATTTAAACTTTTTTGCAATATTATTTTGTGTGTTCATTTTATGTAATAACTATAATGTGACGTAAATATGACGTAATTTCTCCTAAGACTTCTAACGCATGTTAATGAATTTATTATTTTACAATATCCTTTCTCCTTTAAAATTCACGTGTATACTTTTTATGACGTAATTTTTAATAAGTTCCTGCTTTTTATACGTAATTATTTAATACTAATTTGAAAGTTTTTTTCCTGTTTATAATAGTCACGTGTAAATAAATTTTTAATTTGAAGCAAACATTATTGCTTGCGCTTTTTATACAGATGGCAACAGTTTAAATTAGTACAATTTTCTGAAATCTGTAGAAAATATCTCTAGAAATGCTGAAAATTCGAATTTAAAATAGAAATAAAACATGAAAAAATGAGTCAAAATAAAAAAATTAATGCAATCTGCACTCCGGCAACTTCTAACGCATAAAATGATCTAAAAATGATTACACTGCCATGTACAGTTTTTGCTGCTATAAAACTTTTTTAGTGGAACGATTTTGTCCAACTTTAGCATTAAATAACTCTTAAAATAATTCTTCGATTTGAAAACTGTCTGCATCAGCGTGTTTATCAGACATTTCTGTATAAAACCACCGATTTTCATATTTTTGTATGCATTATTTTTGTTAATATTAACGAAGAAAGGCCTCCGGTCACCAAAAAATCAAAACCGGCGGCGGCGGCGGCGGCGGCGGTGACAGCGGGAGTTACTTTTTTTTAGAATAGAGAGATTATGAAGTTAACTTGAATAGTTTTATTGATAGATAATATTTTTCATATTTTACACAAACTAGGATATAAAATACGAGTTCCAGGTTACAACACATAAGTAAAAAAACATTTTTTTTTTACTGAAAACTCTAATACAGTGAAACCTCCTTGAACGGTCACCTCTAAACAACGACAACCTCCGAATACCGACCACATATTGATGGAACCAAACACATTCCATAGCATTAACATTAGTACGAACCTCTAAATAAGGAATTCTGAACAGCGGCCGCTCAAAAGTCACGGGAAATTTTTTGTAACTGTTTCTGGTACAATTTCATATTTATTTGCAAACCAAAATCTGAAGCAGATCAAACAAAGTTTACTTAATATGTCGTCAAAATGTTACTTAAAGCTGTTCTTAACTGCTCTGCTCAACAAGCGCAAAACGTTTTGACACATTTACAAATTCATTTTTTAACGGAAAGATATAAAATTGGAAACCCTGGCCATGGAAGCGATTTAGAATTGAACTGTGTTTTCCATTTTTTGATCAATAAATTACCTAGATTAATTTAAACACATGCTGTAGCACCAGATTCTATAATCATTAAGGTTAGCTGGGTGAAAAAATTCCGCCAGATTCGTCCGGGATAGCTCAGATGGCAGAGCACTGGCGGCTTCAGCCAGGAGATCTCTGGTTCGAATCCTGGTCCGGACATTTTTCGCCCAGTTGGAAATTTACATCTAATAAATTACCTATTGAGTTATAAGCGATTTTGATCACGTGATAAACACGTTTTTCGCCCGCTCTTGAGTGATTATTCTAATTTCGCGTGGAAATTCGGTTCAAATCGTCCGCTTTGACACTGTTTTCTGAAAGATCTATTGCGTTTGGGAAAAAATGGAAAAAACAGCTCGATTACATAGTTTTTGAACAACAACACCAGCTAGTTTCATGCATTTTCGAACAAAAATAAATTAAAATTTATGTCAGAAAGTTGCCCTTTTTGATTTGAGAACACCCTTAATCTCGTGAACACTTAATTCTTTTCCAAAACTAGACATAGAAAATGAAGACAATAATGATGGGGAAAATTTAGATAATATTCTTAGAGCACGCATAACTAACACGAACGATAATAAGTTAGTTTTGCAGTTTTTAAAGTATTCATCTTTTTTAAAAATTGGAGGTAAATCTAACAACTCTTACATTACCTGATAGGGGGAAAAGTGATTAGATTTCCGATCGGTTTGAATTTTTTGTTTATCTCTATTAGTTCAAAACTTATGCAAGAATTTATTTGAATTTTGTAAAAACGTGCAAAATCGTTAAAATTTTAAGATAGACTTTTTTTTAATTGATTTTAATTTATTTTCTATGTAGGCTCTAAAATATGTACTTGGTTGTCGAAGTTCTGTGGAATGATCCTTCTATATAATGTGTCATTTAATTATTCACTATTTATTTAAGTATTGAAAAATTAGCTAATACGAAAAAGTTTTCTGTGAGCAACGAAAAAAAAAAAAATCCAACTATTAGTGACTTAAAATTTATGAACATTATATATATATTTAAATTCTTAAAAAGCAAAATTCAAAAGAGTCATGTTGTTTAAATATTCCTTTAACGCAGTGGTTCCCAACCTTTTATTGCCCACGCCCCACCAGAGCCTCTGTAAAATCACGATGCCCCCCCCCCCCTTACTCACATACTTTTCTCTAACATAGTTATATCTCTTATTATTTCATACTCTATTCACCTGAAGGAAGTCTAACAGATCCTTAACATTAACTACTCATTTCAATTTTTTAACTTACCAAAGATATGAATTCTCTGTCACATATTTATTTTTAGCATAATTTTATTCACGGAATCAGGAAAGAGGTAAAGAAAATATGTGTCTTCACTTTTATGCCGAAAAGTGTTTTGTTGTGCCTTTCCAAATTACCGCAATGTTTAACCAAAGTTTAGTATGATCTGCATGTTTATCTTCACAATATGCTTGAAAGGTTTCTTGAAAGGTATTTAGCATTAAAATTGATAACATTTACATATTTCATAATTCATTTTAGTAACACATCAAGAGTTGGTGGAAAAGCTTCGAACACTAAATTTTCTTTCTATAGATAAAACAATGCACAAGAATCGTTTTAGATTCTGACATTTATCATTTTTAAATAACTATTATTCCGCATCAAATGACGTCTCTTTTTTTTTTACTCGAAGATTATAGTTAATTGACTGTAAAGTATTATCGCATTTTAAACAATAAATTGTGTACCTTATATATTCCTTTGTTGTGTATGAGTCCTGCACTACAGCCATATATATTTAAAATTTACTCATTTCCTTTCCTAATTATATTTAAGATTTATACGTTTTATAAAATTGGTAGTACCATGTTTAGATATTTCAAATATTTTTTAGATTAAACATGCTCAAGAAAATAAGATTTAGAAAGATCCTTAAGTAGTTTCACTTGCAAAAGTGTCATCATGATACATACAGCAGAGCGAATAGAAATATAAAGCTCACTTAAAGAAATATTCGAAACTTTGAGAAAAACTGTGAAATACATTAATATCCAAAAAGATTCTAAAGATTTTTTTTTTTTTAATTAAAGGTTTCAAAATACTTTTAAAGACTGTTTATATAATTATTCTGATTTTGATTCCATTTTAAACTTCTGATTCGAAAATTTTTTTTTATTCAACAAAAAACTTTTTTTCTTAATTTTGTACTTACTTTTAGTCGAAAACATAACTTTTCCAAAAAAGAGACAGCGAATGGGTGAATTACAAATTTGAAATTGCCCCCTGGTGGGGTGTACGCCCCACGTTGGGAACCACTGCTTTAACGTTTTGTACATGTAGGTCAAATAATTTTAAGATAAAAACTTTTAAAACCTTCACAACTTTTGATATCTCAAAGATGTGATGTCCCTTTTAGAGTTTTGCACTTTGAGTTTCTATGATATTTTGTACTCTGTTTATTGTATTGCCGTGTTTCTTTTCTTTCCTCTTTTTAACACTTTCCAAGGAAATTGAACAGTGTTTATGAATTCGGTTTGTCTGTTTGTCTGTCAGTCCGTGCTCTAACTCGCGTTAATATTGTCCGATTGCCGTGAAATTCTCATACCTTATTTACTATATATCACCGTAGCATGTTCGGTATTGAAAATGAAGTGCGTAGTACTTGCGGTTCGTTTACAGGGACACTCAAAAAAATTCCGTTACATTACGGTCGATTGGGAAAAATCGTTCGAGGTGTATCGTAATGATATCACGCTATTTAAAACATACTGAAATTTATATATATCACTGAGGTGTACTGTTACTGTAGAATATGGTGTGGTGTGACTAGATTTTATGGTTAACATACAGGGGCAGACAAAAGAATTTGGCTACTGAAGAAATTGAACTATTGATGCATATGAACAATATTTGCTGGAAGAGCGTTTTCAGCTGTGCTACGTGTTTTTAAATTGATCTATTTCGTTTATATTACTTGGTGGGTATAAATTCTGTAGATCTTATACAAGGCTGCACATAATTTCTCAAGCACATTTCCGTTTATTCGCGGAAATTTCTGAATTGAAATTTTCGTTGGAGATTTCGCGTGGTGGTAACATGATCCATGCCGGTACTCCGTCGGCACCGCGTTGACTTGACATGTGCTATTTGTTTAGCTGAACGAGCTTTTAGCATACTGTAGAGTATACATACAAACCTATAGATCACATACAAGGCTGCACAGAAAAAAACGGATATTTTTCTGTCTATTGAGGGTAATAGCAGAAATTGGGTTTTCGAATGCATTATGCGTTTTTCAAATTGTTTATATATACATCATCTTTCACTTTAATAAACTGAGAAGTTTTGTGACAGTATTCTGAGTGTAAAAACTAAAAGATCTTAAAACACCATCAAAAACTTTTAAGGGTGTATTCCAATCCAAACTGCTTATTTTCTGATTCATTTTTAAATTCATTTTTGCTCTCAAACGCATCAAACTGAGAAATTATCTTATTTAGAAACTATATAATGTGCCGTGCTTCTCAAATTTTTTTTATAAATGCAGAAAATATTGTAAAAAAGGCTGTCAAAGTTGACGTTTTGAACCGAATTTTCCGTAGCGGGAGACTGGGAATGAAAAAAATGGTCATACTGAGAAAATAATTGTTTAAAAATCAAATTCTAAGTAATTGAGGGATAAATGAAATCACACGGCCTCTTATACATCTTTTTAAAAATCACCTCAGCAAATTTCATGTTTTTATTTTTAAAAATGAGTCTGAAAATGTCTCAAAAAATTTCGAGCTGTTGAGGGTGGAAAAATATTTTTTTCGAATACACCCTTAAATGCGCAAAACACCATCAAAAACTTTTAAATGCGCTTCTTAAAACACCAACAAAAATTTTTAAATGCGCATAAATGCATGCTTTAAGAAGATCTTTTAGTTCTTATTGATTCACACTAGTTTCAACTTATTTTCCTTTATTCTGAATGTGTTGGAAAGCGTTTCATAATCTATGCTGGACGCATGATTTTTCATTCTTGTTTTTCTGTTTGGATAGAGCAGTCCGTCGCAATTCTGGTAAGTTCGCAGAATAAATGCCAATTTGTTTTATCTTTATATACACCATATCTTATTACGAAAATTGCAATTCAGTGAAAAATACTACAAAATTTTTAATTATTTTAATAAATACCTCATTCCAAGGCTATGACTTTAATTTCTATATGAATGGAAAGGTTGTTGCTTCTTCGCCGGAATTAGTATTTCATACTTTTCATAGGAAAAGAAATATCATTTATAATTGCCATAAAATGTGAAATACACGAGAGAATTTTTCATAAAAAGAAAATTCAAAGTGTCATTCCCCTCATGTAAATATTTAGATTGAAAAGTAGCAACTGAAATTCTTCATGTAATATTTACATTTTTATCCGAATGCAACTCCGATTGCGAACATTAAAATACTTCTTTTCTACAATATTCCTTGTATACGTATCATTTCGAAAGCGATCTGATTAAATAAAAGCAGCTGAAAACACTATTGTGTATAATGTGATCCATTGCAACAAAAATTCGTTTGAATTCAAACGATGTCAGTGCTATAACCATTAGTGTATCCTATTACGTTTGGCATCCACTTCTTAAATAAAGCAAAAATGAGTATGATACTGGTTGCAGCGCTTGAAATCCTAGGTGGTCCGCTGGTCCGAAACCACCAAAAATTCAATCGACCACTAATTTGAAAAATTTAATGGTCTCGTATTCCTATATTTGAAGCTTCTAGAAATGGATTTTTGTTTTTGTTTTTATTAATCATAGGTTACAAGTCATATTTGTTTCAAAAATTAATTTCGAAAAAATATATATTGAAATTGATTTTCGAAAAAGTTATAAAGTGTAACCTATACACATTTTTTAAACATTTCTAGAAACTTCAGATATGCGAATACAAAATTACAGTTTATTTCTCCAAGTAGTTTTTGAGTTATATGCTTAAAAAACTACCCGCATTGCAATTTCTTTTGAAATGATTAAAACTGAATTTAGCATTAGGCGTCCCAAACTTTAAACTTGCATAATTCATGAATTACTTGACCGAATGACTTCCTTTAGTATCCGAAAGTAATATTTACGAATAATTTAAGTATGGTATCAAATTTAGGTGTTAGTAGTATTAGGAATTTTAATGTTTGTTACAATTCGAATGTGTAGACTATCTCCCCCCCCCCCCCCCCATACACACACAAGCGAAATTTGCTTATACCGGCTGTCCTAAAATGGACTGACTGATTTTTAAATTCATTAACTTGCAAACGGTGGCAGCCGTTGAAGAAATTCTTGCAGGAGAGTAATGTATGATGGCAGGAGTTTTTTTTAATGTGATCCCTGGTTTTAGTTCTAATTACCAGCTATAGATGGTGCTGCGAGCTATAGACGTCCAATCGAGGAGAAGCAGAAATCACTCAGCCATGGTGCCAACCAAGGAGATCAAACGTATGGAGTGGGTCACATTCGTCGTTACAGTTTTGATCTTAAGGTCCCAACTTTGAACTTAGTCAGTATGATATAATTTTTGAACTGCTTACAACGCCACCTGTCACTTATATTTCAAACTAAAACAGGGAAAATAAAACTCCTGACATCATACATTACTCTCGTGCAAGAATTTCTTTAATAGCTGTCACCATTTGCAAGTTATTGAAATTTAAAATCAGTCAGTCCATTTAAGGACACACGGTAGCATTAATAAACAGAACTTATTGCTAATCATTCGGGCCTTGAGGCAGCAAAAACAGTGTATATGTCAGCAGAATTTTTGATCGAGGATGCAATTTTTTTTTCCATATTAGGGTTCCGTACTTAAAAAGTAAAAACGGAACCATTATAAGATCACTCCTGTGTCTGTCTGTCTGTCACAGCCATTTTACTCGTAAACTATTGAACGCGGAAAGTTCAAATTGGGGGAAGTAATAAAGAATATTGACCCACATATTTACAGATTATTAAACATTCACAAATATATTTAGGGGAAATGTAGAGGGGCTAATTAAGTTGAAAAAAAAATCTTTTCTTTGTTTATCGTGTGGGGTATCGTGTGAAAGCTTTCGTAATGCTGAACTCAAAAATGCATTTCTTTTAATTTTAGGTATTATATAATATTTTCAGAGGTATCGTCGAAAATGCAGTGCAAAAATATGTCCCCCCCCCCCCTTCATCTATTTACTAATCTACTGAAAGTAAAATTATGAAAAAATGAGAGGTAATAGACGTTAATTTAAACCTTGCGGGAAAATTATAGCGATTACGCTACGTCACATAGTTTTTGAGAAAAGCGCATTTTTCCGTTACAGACAAATTTCGATTTGCAGGCATTCAGTAAAGATGTTGAGGAGCACTGGCGATACCTATCGTAGCAGAAGTATAAAAGCATTGATGATAATGATTTGTGAAAAAAATCGTTGGTAATTAGCCCAGATATTAACCTTTAAAGACACGGACGGTTTGGTTGGACATACATAATGACAGGGGCGGCGTACCTGTGTACCGTTGGCTTTTAAAGACCAGTTAACAACTTTTAATGATAGATTCGCGTAATAAAATGTCCGTTACACACAAATTTCGATTTGCAGGGATTCAGTAAAGGTGTTGAGGAGCGCTGGCGATACCTATCGTAGCAGAAGTATAAAAGCATTGATGATAATGATTTGTGAAAAAAATCGTTGGTAATTAGCCCAGATATTAACCTTTAAAGACACGGACGGTTTGATTGGACATACATAATGACAGGGGCGGCGTACTCTGTGTACCGTTGGCTTTTAAATCCCAGATAACAACTCTTAATGATATATTCGCGTAATAAAATGTCCGTAGCAGTATAAAAGCAATGATCGTCAAATTGTTATAAACAGACTAATTTAATTAGAATTGATCACATAAATATTATGGGTTTCGCGACTAGTTTGTATTGAGTAGATCTCTCATTACGCCTCTCGTTAATTAAAAACCTAACTGGAAAAACGCGGCACGGACCAAGGCGACGTTGCTACTTTGCGACCTCCTTTCGAAGCGCGCTTAGCAAAATGCCAAGTTTAAACTTTGAACAAGGGTTTCGCTTTAGCTACACTGTAAAAAGAAAAGATTATTACGACGCTGAATTTAGTTTTATGAAATGCCAAATTAAGTTTAAATATGTACTAGACTTTTTTTGTCATTGCCGTATTAAATTCATCATAAACAGACTAGGATAAGGTTTAAATAAGAGTTATACAGAATAGCAATATTTGATATTATTTAGGTTTCATATTTCTTTGAACTTTTACGTTATATTTACTAATACTTTTCTGGTATATGTACAGCTATACCAAACCCTACGTTTTATAGTTCTTTTGCAAAGCCTTATTTTTCTTTTAGTGACGATTTTTTCAATAATACAGTTAATAATTCATACATTTATTTTACGGAACCCTCTAAGCGCGAGTAATACTGGCACTTGACAGTTTATTTTATTAATATATTGATATTTAACTTTTTTTAAATGTATCCATTTAAAAAAAGATATTTTTCGGAAAGTGATGTATTTGCTTATTTTATTCTTAAAGGTCCACATTCGAATCCCTACCGCGGTATGCAGACTCCCTCTTTGTTTGGCCCTGTTTTCAACGTTCATTATGAACATGAAATTAGTCCTCTTCTGTATATAATATTCCTTGTACAGGTATCAGTGCCGAAAGCGACCTGATAAAACATAAGCAGCTGAAACCATTATTGCGTGCAATGTAATCCATCGCTGCTAAAATTCGTCTAAACTCTAACGACGTCAGCACTTCTCCAGATGAGTTGACAAAACGTTTCATGTTATTACATCAAGAAATACGAACCGCGTTATATCTGCTCAAGAACAAGTTGTTAAAAAACGTTTTTAAAAATTTACAATAGTTAACAAACGTCACATTACTTTGGTTTCAGAAAAAATATTTAATTCACATCATCTGAATTTAAACAAAGAATATAATGTAGTGTAGTTTTAATAATAAAATCCTGGAAGAAAACGACATAATTCGTGGAACTATCTAAACTATTCAGAACCGCCCTTTGGGGTAGAGTCCTGCATCGGGTCGGGCTACCAGCTTTCACCCGCAAACCAACCGATCTGCGGTTCGGGTGGTCTCGGGCTCGCGCTATATTTTTTCGTTGCGGATCGTGTTGACTTCTATTTTTTTGCTGCAGGTCGGGTTCGGATAGAGTTGACTTTCACTGTTTCGGGATTGGGTCGGTTTCGGGTTTAGTTTTGACTCTTGCGGATCGGGTTCGGATTGACCCGATTTTTCAGAAGAATATGCAAAATATTTTGTCAGATTAAAAATCTGTATATAATAAAACCTCCATAATAGACACTTCCAAAAAACGGACACATTTATTTAGTAAACACTTTTTTAATTCCTAACAGTTATATTTTTGTACGCTTATACCTTTGAATAGTCGGCACCTCTCAATATACACATACGTAACATGTGTATGTGTACATGAACTATCACAAATGCGATACATGTGTTTTTGTATGTATGAAAAACTAAATGTTGGTAATATTTTTCATATTCCGAGAGAATAAAAAATGGTTCTTAACTGTACCGAAAAGAACGAATTATCTATTATCACATTTTTTGTAAATTGAATGTATGCACATTCATATTCAATTACATATTTATTTTCATCTGAAACATAGTTCTGCTCAAACTCTTTGTGAAAATTCCAACAAACCGACTTGGAAAAAACATAAATATAGCTCCGCAAGAAATATTCCAGAGTGAATCCGACCCGCAGAAAGAAAATTTCAGAGCTATTCAACGATCCCGAGGTGTCTGCTATTCATACGTTTTACTATATATGACTATTAAAGAATATATATTTGTCCATTTTTCTACATAAAAGATAAAATTTCTAAGAGATATATTTGTAGATTACTTTTCATAATTACATCAAAACATGATTTACTTTGCTTTTATACCGGGTTCGATTCGGATTGCGGGTTGAAGTATTTCGGGTTCGGTTTGAAATATTTCGGATTCGTGTCGGGTGGGCTTCAAATGGAATTTCCTTCAAATGGAGTGCACTCTACTTAGTGGTATGTGACAAGAGCAAGCGCACAAGGCACCTCGCGCCCAGAAAGACCCCGCTTTCGGAAACTAATTACAATTATAAAATAATAATAAAAAACATTTGAAAAATTTAAATGTTTAAACACATTTATAACGTGTAAGTTTGGCATGCTTCATGAGTAAAATGGAGCTATAGTTGATGGCGCTATGCTTAACCCTTTAGTGCGCAGCTTTGAACATATGCAAACAACGGTGTTTTGAATTTAATAGATTTTTTTTATTCGTATATACCTAATTCATACCAGAAAATTAAAATAGCAATATTTGCTTTAATTAATAACAGACACTCCGTATTTAAATAAAGTGAAATTAACCATTGAAAGTTTCTGGTGTAAAGTCAGATTCTCCGAACTACGCATTTTCTAGAACGTATTCTATCATGGGAATTAAAGGGTTAAAGGTTAAGTTTTATAAAATAAATAATTATATAAAATAAGGTATTTGGAGACATACTTATTAAAATATTTACTAATTTGCAATATTTTAGCGTAAAACAGTCACACGACAGTAGTTTTTACTTGTATTGCAGATGTGCAACGGAAGAAAAGATTGGCGTATTATATGAAAAATGTATCTCTTATTTTTTTTCATTATTTTTTCTGTGTAATAAACCTTTCAGAGAATCATATATAATTTTTTTTAAACAAAATAAAAAATCGGCCATTTAAGGATTAAAATAATCAAGGTACGCTATTGAGGTAGACTTGATAGGTTACCAAACTGAGTTCTTGATACAGTATGGCACTAATACTACTTATTACAATCAAAGCAAAACACATGTGATTTACTTTTTCATTTTGAAAGAATGCATATTTTTAAAAGATGGTTATATTGATGATTTTTATGAACGGTAACTATTGTTTTTACGGATTATATGTAATGCAATAATAATTTACTTTACTGTAAAAGATACTTTGCAATAAAGTTGCATATTTTATTGTTTAATCAAGCTTCTTTTTTACCCGACTGAAAAGAAGGGTTATGTATTTCACGCGTATCTGTGTATGTGGATTTCTTTATACCCTTGAAACATCTCAACGGCTGGATGGATTTTAATGAATGATGTCTCTATCAATTCGTCTTAACGACCCGATGGTTATATGGTAGGTTTTGTTTTCAAAAATTCAAAATGGCGGCCGTAAAATACGAAATGGTGGTAGAGACGAAAAAAAAAATTACGCACCCTATTGAGTGGCATATCATTGGATAGCTCTTTCAAAATGAAGATGATGTTTCATTGACTATTTTACAGTTAGAAGCTCTGTTAAAATATTATACAACCTCGAAGTTGTGTATGTATTGCGGATCTCTAGCTTTACTGCATCTCTAACTATCATAGACATCTATAGACCTCATCAATACAAGTAAATAAAAGAAACAGCTAAGTAATATAAACAAGTAATATAAAAAAATATATATTAAATCAATTCCTACTTAGGTCAATAAGAGAATTTTTTTTCTCTCCCATTAATCTTTCCTTTTGAGAGGCGCTTAAAATGTTTGATCAAGAAGAGCGCTCTCTCGGTCTTAAAATTCTTTGATCAAGAAGAAGGCTCTCTAGATTATTGAAAATTAATTAATTTAATTTAATTAATGAATTAATATTTGAAAAAAACTGGATTAACATCAAGTGTCATCCACTACAAGTTTAAAAAATTTATTTGAGCTTGATTGAATGAATAATAAGTATTTTATTAACGATAGAAAATTTGCACAAGATATATATAACGAGAGTGTGAGCTAATAGTAGAAATTTAAAATAAAAATAGTTTCAAATTGATGAGAAATAATTAATTAGATCGCTTCTTACGCAGTCGGGTTTTTTGATTTTTTAAATTTAATTATTTATTTACTATTCGAATATTATTCCCTTTCTTGTTTACCATGCATACTTATATCATAATGGGGTCTTTCCCAAAAAACTTTTGAAAAGTGGAAGATTAACATGTTGGAGAGGCTTAATATTCAGAGGAAGCTCATATGGAGTTCTTAAACAGACAGAGAAGGTCTCTTAGAAAATATTCATTTTTTTCCCTGTTTCTTTAATTTTGATATTAGAAGTGTTCTTGTTAAAAAAAAAAAAAAAATATATATTAAGCCAGAAAGAAGGAAGACTAAAAAAGATTAACTCTAGAATCGCGGGAAATTTTACCCAAGTTTAATAAAAATGTTCGATAGAATAATTTTTATTTAAACCTATTTAACTTATATTTGTACAAAATATATTTTACTTATTTTATAAAAAAATTTCTGTTTCGAATCGACATCTATTCATTTGGTGCAGGTCAAAATGACCTTTCATCGCGGTTCTAGTGTTCAGTGCCAAGGTTCAGTTGAAAACCTTCGAAGAAACATCTTTCAAAAAAGAATGTAATAAAAATTCTGGAAAATTGTTAGAAATAAAAGTCTACGCTTAGAAATGTTACACATTTTTCTGGCAACCCGTTTAATGAAAAATTGCATAACGCATCATTCAAAATTCTTTGCACGTATCGTGCATACCTGCCAGTTTATGCTGAGCAGACGAATTTCGAGATCTGTACCACCAGACAGAAAACAGACAGGGAAAAAAAAAAAAAAAAAAAAAAAAAACAGATAATGTCGCAACAATAAGCATCAATAATTGTTTCGGAAAAAAAACTGCATAAATTAGGAAAATCGTTCAAGATTTATACAAAAAATAAAAACTTCACTGCGCAATAAAATGCCATCGCGTAATGATGTAATACATAAACTGATGAAGTTAATCTGCTTATACTTGGATTTTTTTTTCTAGCTACTGTTTTAATAGTAAAAAATCCCTGCCGGCTCGGACCTACAGGCGGAGGTAGATTTCGAAGTTAAGTACTAAATTCACCAACAAAACTTAAATCAAGATTAAAGATAAACCCAGTTCCTTCGCTAAGAATGAGCTCTAGGGAGCTAAACATTTTGTGAAAATTCTAATATACACACACGCATGTATATGGAACAGGTTTAAAAATGGCTAAATCAAATTCAGAGAACCTCAAAGTGTTAAAATATGTTAATATTTCCATACTCGAGTTTTTATCATGTTTTAATACGTTTCTTCAAACTCAATGACGTTACATATTCACCTGCTGTGGTCCATTACATTTTCAATATGACGCAATATTTTGTTGTTTTTTTAATTCGTCAAACTATTTATTTCATTTTGAATTTTCATGCAGAAATCTTGCTCTAGAAAACTTATGGCGTAATATTCAATTTGTTTTCAATTCGTCAAACTATTTATTTCATTTTGAATTTTCCTGCAGAAATCTTGCTCTAGAAAACTTATGACGTAATATTCAATTTGTTTTCAATTCGTCAAACTGTTCATCTAATTTAATTTTTCACGTGAAAACATTGCATTAGAAAAACAATTGTTGTGGTGAGAATTTTATTGCTTTTTTTTAATTGTTGGCAACAGCTATAACGAAAAATATTTATTTTTTCTTGCCATTGTTGTGTAAAAGCTGGTTTTATCAGAATCATGTTAAGACGGTATTCAAAATTTTAAACCTTCCCCATTTCCATTCCCTTGGACCGATTTTGCTCATTTTCAATCCCCGCCGAGAAATTAGCCATCTTAAAGTTGTTGGCGAGTTTGAAGACGTTCCGTGCATAATTGCGACTTTTATCGTGCGGACAAAATTTAGTACATACATACATACATACACACACACACACACACACACACACACACACACACATATATATATATATATATATATATATATATATATATATATATATATATATATATATATAAACTTTTTAGGTGGGGTGGTTTTGGGTTCCTGGGGTCATGTAATGAAAAGTTATGAAGGAATTTTTCAAAAGTCGCACCATGGTAACGACTGCAATAGGTAGTATTTCTTACGAAATCTACCTAAAACCTGCTAAAAGGAAAAGAGAGAATTACAAGAGAAGGGTTAAAAATTACATTTTAGACACGTTTCTGTCTTAGAGGATACATTGCTCTTTTTTAATGTATTGCATTCTTTCCGCAGGTTCCATAAAAATTTCCATTTAATCCAGGTTTCCGTAACACATATAGATTCCGCTTTCAGAGGTTTTACTGCATCTATAAAATGCTTTAAAGAAAGCACATGTATGTTTGTGTGTGCTTCTATTGGACATCGACCATTGTACACCCAAGACACTCGCTAAGGGAGGAGAGAGGATTAAGGCTACCCCCACCAAAATTAATAAATTTTTCTAGACATAGTAAAAATGTAAACTTAGATAGAAAACATGTTAAAAATTTTCCTTTATTTATTTATTTATTTATTTTAAATATGCTGTAAAATTTGAGAAAATGCAATCGCTAGGGACCAGAAAAAGGTCCAGCTTTAGTAGCAGGTATAATTATATGGTATTACTTTAATATATGGCACCGTGAATGTTTTCCCGTTTAAAACATGGTTTCCGTTACAAACAGGTCCTGTTTTCAGAGTTTTTACTGCAGTACGATTTCACAATTTCTCTTGAAAAGGATACAGTTGACATAAAAACCAACAACTGATTTGAAAATTCGGAATTTTCTTATCACCATCAGTAATAAGCCATGACAAAAGCACTGTATCTAACCATATTGCTACATAGAAGGGGTGACCAGCGTGTACTTTTGCATGGAATGTGATTCGAATTATCGGTTTCATGTACTGCTGAAACATTAACAATTTTACACGAACCGTAAAATTTAAGCGAACATTGGCGAACTTTGGTTTCGAGCTTTTATTCTAAAAAACGTAACCTCAACTGACCATTAAACTGAATTGAGTACGATATTAAACATGTGTGAAGTGATTTAAAATAAAATAGTAAAGATTAATAAGCAATTATTCGAATGACATACAATTCAAATTCGTCTCTCGTACCATCCTCATTAATTACACCATTATTCCAGATTGCCTGTAAATCTTGTTTTACAGCAAAGATAATCTACGTGCAGATAAGTTATTTTTGACGCTTTCTAACAGTTTTCAAATTAATTAGACACAAGTCGAGCACTTCAAAATAAGTTTGAACATGTAAAGAGACACATAACAAGCAGATAAGACCCGGGATTCTCAACCACTGCGCCGCGCCATACTGGTGTGCCGGGAGAGCAACTAAGGTGTGCCCAAGGTTGGCAGTTCGCTATTTTTTTTTTTTTTTTTTTTCAGATTTCTTGTTTGCCATTAAGTATAAATATTCGCCTTATTACTTTCTTCTATCTTTACAAGAAGAAAGTATTGGATTCGTGAAAATTTTCGATATCCGGTTTTCGACAGATTTATATATTTTAGAATGTCCTGAACACGATTTGATGTTTTTTAGAAAATGTCTGTCTGTCACTCTGTCTGTCACTCTGTGAGTCTGTATGTGACAAAAATTTTGTGAGCGCTCTATCTCAAGAACTACTGCACGGAATTTCACAAAACCTTAGATTCAGTTAGACCTTAATATAAACTGGACCTGATTAGTTTTTAGGGAAAATTGCCCTACAGGTGGCGCTGCTATGCGGCATTTTCCCCTATTTCAGCAATAGCTATATCTCAAGAACTACTGCACGGATTTTCATGAAACTTCAGATTCAGTTAGTCCAGGATATAATTAGCTGCTGATTAGTTTTTGGTGAAAATCTCCCAACAGGTGGCGCTGCTATGGTGCATTATTCATGACTATCGCAATAGCTCTAACTTAAGAAAAAATGCACGAATTTTCATCAAACTTCAGATTTAAATAGTGTCTAATGTAAATTAATGCTGTTTAATTGTTGGTGTAAATCGCCCAAGAGGTGGCGCTGCTGTGCTTCATTTTTCACGATTTCCGCTATAGCCGTATCTCAAGAACAAATGCATGAATTTTCATCAAGCTTCAGATTCAGTTAGTCCCTAATATAAACTGGTGCTAATTAGTTTTGGTCGCTCGACTGATGGAATTGCTATGTGGAATTTTTTACGATTTCCGCAATAGCTCTATCTTAAAAACTAATGAACGGATTTTCATCATACTTCAGATTCAGTTAGACGTTAACATAAGTTGTTGATTATTAGATTTTGGTGTAAATCCACCTATCCGGTTGCGCTGATATGCTGCATTTTGCATGATTTACAAGATTTTAGCGATAGTCCTACCTCAAGAACTAATACACGGAATTTCATGTCTTTAGAATTCTCATGATGGGCATAGATTGCCATTTAATTTTGGTACTGTACTAGAGAATTTTGAAGTATTAACATGCATGAGATAGAAGAAAGATTTGGGACTGACATATCCGACTAGTTTAATGACGGATTAAATGTTGCGAAAATAAGGCGAATTATAATATTTTAAAAAAAGTGGTGGCAATCAAGCAATCTGATTTTTTTTTTTTTTTTTTTTTTTTTTTTTTTTTTTTTTTTTAAGTAGCGGATTGGCAATACTGAGTGTGCCACGAAAACTTTTTAAAAATCAGCAATTACATTATCATTTATTGATTACTTCTCAAGATTGAATTTCAAGAATTTAAAAAGTAATAAAAATGTTTATTCCTTTCTTCAAAGTAATGTTTGTACAAATTGAGCTTTTCTGTACGGAAAACTTTTAACCCCTTCGGGACGAGCCACTGGTATACGTGAAGCAAAAGGTACTTATAATGCTTGATTGTTCCCACCAGCTATTTTATATTGCAAATTTTGCCTTATTTAATTAGGGCATTTTCTGGATTCAATTAGGCTAAAATTTCTGTCATGAAAAACCGGTGTTGGAAGATTAAAAATTCTGAAAAAAGACGCTCGTCCCCAAGGCGTTAAACTGTTCTTGCCTGGTATCCTTACTAGTAGGACATGTCTTTTCATCAAGTATTATTTTCTCTTAATATTTATTTTTGTTATTTTCTGCATTTAATAATCATAGTTATATGTCTATTTATTTATTATGGCTTCATTTATGTTTCAGCATTCAGTGATAATAATAATATAGTGGACTCTCGTTAATGCATGCCCGCTTAAGACGCATCTGGACAATTTCGTTTACTCCATCATTTCTTAATTGATTATTTCAATTAATGTTAGAGATATTGCTTAACCCTTTATGTCCCGACAGTACTTTAAAGTACCATTAAAATAACGTGCTATAAAATTCATTTAATACATCGATTAGTAGTAATACTGTTTAAAATGATTTATAGATACCCTACTTTATGTTGTTCCAAAAACAATATTGGTTGCACAAAAAAAAAAAAAAAATGTTCTTAAAAGGTTGATTTTTTTTTCATTTGCATCTTTTCAGCTTTCTTGACGTTGAAAGATTGGAGGGAGAAAAGTTTCAGTTCGGAATTATTCCTATATTTCTATTGTAAGAGCATTATATTTGTACGTTTTCTAATTCTATAAAATACTAAAAAAAATATTTTAAATAAAATATTTGAGTGAAGTTATTAATATTGCACAAAATCCTTATAAATTCAAATTTAATTAATTAATTTTAATTGCCAAAATCCTTCTAAAATTCATTAAATGATTGTGTAAATCTTCTAATGTAGTTTCAAAAAGTCACGAAAAATGCTTTAGAAGATGAAATTTCCATTAGTTCATAATTTGGGACATAAAGTGTTACAGCGTACTACTCATCGGATAATGCGGACGATTTTTTCACAAACTGACTAATCAGAATCGCAACTAGATCAGTATCTTTTTTTTTTTTTTTTTTTTAAGAAAATTTGATGTGACTTTGGTTAGTTAAATATCCAGAAATTGTCAGTGACAATAATGAAGCTGAAGAAAATTTGCTTTCTAACACCAAAAAACGTGAAAGGTTCAGAAATTTCTCATGGCGGTTCGTCGATATTGCCAATCAAAATGTGATAATAACAGACCAAATTTTTCGAGTGGTTCGTAAAACTAGAAAATGATGTCGTAAAAATCATTTGTTCGATTAATGAAAAGAAAAGGGAGAGATTACTTAAATTAAAGTTAAATTATATAGGTACGGCAATTTCTTTACAAATTGTGTCTGCCCCATATTTTTGCATTAACAAATTGTCACTTTGTGTTGATTTTAAACTAAAATTTCAAAATTTAACAAAAAGTTGTTGATTTTAGCATTAAGTAGATAACCTATTTATTTTTTGTCAAAAATTGAATTCAATTTAGACGAAAAGTAATTTTTTTTATAACATTCAAATGTTTACATTGGTTTAACGTGGACTTCGGTTAGTGCGGACCAAAAATGGCCTCTTTTGGAAGTCCGCACTAATGCCAGTTCATTCTTGTAATAAAAAAAGTTTGCTCAATTCTCTTTACACAGTATGCGATCCGTTTCTTTATATTTAAAATACGGACTACTTTTCCGAACGTATAATTTACGATACAAATTTAAAAATTACTATTAAAATGTACTTGATTTTACCGATTTTTCTTTTCTGTTACAAAGAAAGAGGATATCAACATAGGACTTTTTGAATTATATTTATTAACATTTCACTTATGTAATTAAATTTTTGTGCGCAAAAAATTTGAATAGTACGTCTTGTGTGACGAAAAGAACCTGGAAGTGCGCGCCGTGAACTTACAAAACGTCTGATAAAACAATTTGGTCGCCTAGTTGAAAAGCTTAGTAGAAGAACATGTTATGTTACATTTTCTCAAATATTACTTTATTTTATGTATTAACCACTTCCGTACCAGTGGATCCACGTATGGATCCTTTGCCTGATTTTCCACAAACAGCAGTGGATCCACGTATGGATCCACGTCCATTCATTATTATGCTGCTAAAAACGGTACAGCAGGAATATATGTTTGTGTATAGCTGGTGTTATAAGAAACCTATTACCTACTGTCGACCGGGACTACTTTGGTCCTTGCCTACTTTGGCACCTACTTTGGTCCTTCCCATAAAAAAATTTTTTATTCTTTGTATTGAACAAACAATATTAGGATATTTGAATAGTTTGGGGGTAATTTAATTTTTTTAGTAGCAACACTGGATGTGTTTGTAAGCAACTGTTTTCGTGTGTAAATTTTAACTATCCAAACTTTCTATAGTGAAGCAATCTGGATAAGAGCTACAAATAAGATAATTGTCAAAATATTATTTTTAGTAACCTGTAACCCCTGTGTGATCATAGTTTTTCCTTTAACTTTTTATTTTGATAGAAAGTGTTTACGTTTTCATAAAGCTAACATAAAAATTAGTATTTCGGGGCTACTTTGTGCCAGGCCTTTTTTGGTCCGAAAATAGCCCCAATTACTTAGAAATGCCTTTTATACAACCTAATCTCTTAAAACATAAGGGAAAAAAAATTCAAATGTTACTGTAGCAAAATGTTACGTTAATTGTTTTTGTTCCAGTAGCTGAGGATAACATGACGAAAACTGCTTATCGTTTCTTTAATATTAACAATTGGTTTATTGGGTTTAAATGTTAAAAAAACAAACATTTGTTTATCGAGTTTGCAGTGTTAGTTTATTATTAAATGTTATTGCAAGGGGGTTTCAATAAAAATATATTCATTTACATATGAAATGTATTAATTTTATATTAAACTAAGTGAATGAACCAAAGAAGCCCCCAGCAGGGACTACTTTGTTCCAAAACTTCAAAAAATAGTCAAAAAATTAAAAATTGCCTCTTTAAAACCATACAGTTTGCTTCATTGTTTCCTGTTAATTGTTTACA
The DNA here is from genome assembly GCA_963932465.1 of Maratus speciosus. NCBI lineage: Eukaryota > Metazoa > Arthropoda > Arachnida > Araneae > Salticidae > Maratus > Maratus speciosus. The sequence continues at coordinate 454,942,400 of OZ010788.1, read as the reverse complement.
ACTCCATTTCGACGTTGAAAACTCACATATAATAATTTTTAATATGGAAATGTGAGTGGAACCAGGAAGAAGTGGCCCAAAGTAGCTCGGTTGACGGTATATCTCTTCTTATTTATATAAATAAAAATATCTCATTTTACTGAAAACTACTACTTGGATTTTAAATGTAAATGCCCGAAAAACTGGTTTTACATGTAATCTTCGTATACATATGCTGGTACAGAATTGGTTAAGGGGGCTGGTCACTCAGCTTCCGATTTCCCCTCACTAATGTAAAGTCTATGGGCATTTGATGCATTCGTATATTTAAAATACCTCCTCGGGAAATTAATATTTTTAACTTCTATTTTTTGTGGACACTTCCTAAAAAATGTCTCTTTTTTTCTTAGTTCACAAAATATTTCTAAAGTATACACGTAATTTTATAGGAAGTGTTAAAATTTTTCTCACAGTTCGCCCACTTTTAACACATAAAATATTAAATTAAGCATAGATTAGAAATATTTTGAAAACTAAAAAAAAAAAAGACTTTAAAAACCTTTAAGAAGAGTACACAGAAAAAAGATGTTAAAATATGAATTTCTCGAGAAGATATTTTAAATATACGAATGCATCAAAAGTCCATAGAGTTAACATTACGGAGGATAATTCCGAAGCTGAGTGACCAGCCCCCTTATGGGTTTCTTCCGTGTGATGGGTTCTAACCGAAGGGCGCACGAGCGGCGTTGCGAAAAATGCCAGAATGATGGAAGAAAGAGCAGAGCAATCCGCATTGAAAGACCTCCAAGAGGAAGAGGGAGGAATGCTCTATGGACCCCAGGCATCTCGGATTGATGGTAAGTTGAGGTTTTAACCGTACTTGAAACTTTAAACGCGTTTTTATCAAAACGTTGTTTTTCAAACTTTCCTCCATCATATCTCGAGAACGGTTTGACCGATTCACTTGAAATTTATAGAGTAGACCCAGCACATGTAGACGCACGGAGTGAACTAGGATCATCCAAAAATTCCGAATATTTCTATTTTTGTCGTAACGAAAAAAAAAAAAAATCATGAAATTTGAAAAAAAAAAAAAAAATTCAAAAGTCTGCGAAAAACCCAATTTACAATATTTTCAAATGATTCTAGTTCATTCGAAGCATTTTGGCTTACAGATTAAAACGCCGTTTTTTATTTTTCTTTCTTTCTTTCAGATAAGACAATCAGCCGAAATCATGGAAGAAGTGAGCGTCCTCTTTTTGGAGGCAAGTGTCTTCAGAGTGGTGTAACTTACGTTCTAATAAAGATTTTTGCTTGAAATTTGTTTTACTTTTCTTGAAATAGCAATAAATGTATAATAAAAAACTCAAAGTTCTATTTTTTTCATTTGTCGTAAAAAAAAAAAAAAAAAAAAAAAAAAAAATCTTAAAAACTGCTTAAAATACAGGCCGTCACACGGGGAACCTCCTTAAGGCGTTTTGAGATATTCTATAATATTCTAAAACTAAAATACTTCGATTCTCATTATTCTTTAAGATCTGAGAATTTATCCATCAACATTTCATTCTTTAATATTTAATCATTTAAATAATATTTATAATTTTCAATATTTAAAAAATAAATATTAATACCTACTATCGAGAGTGTTTAGCACCACTTGTTAAAATATCGAACATATGGAATCAGAAATTATATAAATTAATAAAATTTAGAACGAAAACCTTTTATTTCAGTTTTTTTCAAATTTAATTTTTGTTACATAACATGTTCCCCTACTAAGCTCTTCAATTATGAAAAGGCATTAATTAAATTCTCTAGAACTTATACCAACATTTAGTTTTAAAAGTTTATTTTTGACAAAATGACAAAATCTCCCTCGTGTGTGCGAAATCTGAACCAGGTGCCTGGTAGATATGACCATATCAAAGAAAGTTAGTAAAAAAATCAATAAAAATCAAATATAAAATGTTTTATTTTGAAAAACTAAATATATATGCATAAAAAAAAATAATAACAAGAAAGAAAAATCATGCGTCAAGCATAGATTATTAAACACTTTCCAACACATTCAGAATACTATAATAAAACTTCACAGTTTAATAAGGTTAAAAAATTTCTAAGTAAAAAATTCCTAAAATTCATAACGCATTTGAAAACAGATTGCAGCTACCGGCCATAGCAGGAAAAGTAGTCTAATTATTTTGTGCAGCCCTGTATTTAATCTACAATTTGTACATATTATACATAATGTGCTAAAACTTAGTTTTGTAAGAAAATGCATAATAGGTTGTAATTTCCCCTTCAGTGATTTTAGTATACGGAAACATACTTAAATTCTCCCTGTATATTACCAACAGACTTTTATATGCGCCATATATTAAGCTAAATTTTAATTCAGGCTAAAACATGGTTAAAAGTACTCAAATCACACTTTCAGACATTATCATCCTTAGAAGGTAATGTATCCAGTTCTTTGCGTTGTCATGTATATGATTTTATTTATATTATACAAACAACTCTTAGTATACTAAATATAGTTCAACTTGAAAGTGTATAACTCAATTAAAAGCCGCTTTAAAACATTCACGTAACTCATTCATTAAACGTAAAGATTTCATGGTCCTTTCAGTAGGAATACTATACAATTATATCGGCCAAGACGAAAACCTGTTTAAAACGATTTTTTCTGCTGTCACTTGGTATTCCGTCTTAGCAAGTTTTATTATAATAAATAAACATAACCACCTTAAACAATAAAACCTGAGAAAGCGGAATCGCTAGGGATTGAAACAAAATTCCAATTTACAGGTATATAGAATTTATATCGTAAGGACAATGAAATTTCTACTTCTAAAATGGAATTCCGTTATAAACAGATTCCGTTTGCACAGGATTTAATGAACAAAGAATAGTAAAACTTGCGAAAACAAAATCGCTAGGAACTGCAAAAAATTCCATTTTAGTCAGGTTTCCGTTTAGGCATGAAGATTTGCAAGGTATTTCTTTGGAAGGGACTATAAAAAAATTTAATTATATATAGGTTCTATCTTCAAAGATTTTATTGTTAAGTTTCATTTGATCCAAACAAACGAATAGCATGGTACTTAAACAAATTTTAAAGAACTTGTGACACATGAAAAATCGGGACTTTCGGCGTCTGCGCAGTGGTTCGTGGGACAGGTCTCGGAACCCCTGTAATCGGGACATTCCGCGTTAATCGGGACACCTGGCAACACTAGTCCTGGGCCTCAATAACAGTTCTGCAAGTCACTGTATTTTTTATTTTAATTCATTTAATTTAACCATTCGAAATTTTCAACCAACAGTTTCCTTTAATTCGTATTAGCATTACTGCAAATAAAATATTGAATTATTTCAGAACATTTAACTCTTATGGATTCCAACGGGAAATATGATTACATCCATTGATACGCTAAGATTGTTGAATTTATGTGAAAATGCTTTATTATATGAGGGGCTAACCCCCCCCCCCCCCCCCTGCATTTAACTTTCCGTTGTCTCATACAGCTCCACCAGTGGTCGAGAGGTTCTGCTGTCAAAGCTGGTAGACGGGAAGTGATGGGTTCGATCCCAGTCACGCCCGTCGACCTAATCGTTCAGGGTTTTCTGTGGTTTTCTTCGAACCTTGCATAAATAAGTGTTAGGCTCTTTTAGAAAGACCCTCCCCCACGGAGGGCACATTCCCCCTCGGGCCTATATCCCACGTGTAGATAATCGGTCGTCATAAACAATACCAATACCAATACCATTGTCTCATAATTTGATAGTAGTAACTCTTCACAATTTTCAGCATTCAAACATCTGTCGAAAATAATTTAAATTAAAATGTTGATTTCGTGATAATGTAATTTAATATAAATTTAAATTATTAATTATTCTCATAAATATTTTGCTAATTATTCATAATCTCAATTGTTTAAATTATTTGAAAAGGACTACTTCAGACCATCCCATATTTTTTTTTATTGCTACGCCACTGGCATTCGTTCACATAAAATAAATTTTTTCCAAGAACATAATTTTGGAATTATTTCACTTGAAGTTGCTCTGCAACAATACAGAGAAAAAAAATTCAAGTGGCGACAGACGAATTATCAATCACTCAGTAGAAAATTAAAATGTGTGCGAAGAGAAATCACGCGAGACCAGTTGCGTCGGAAACTGCACCCTCCCCCCCAACTCTCAGCTTTCAGCCAGAATCAGCTGCAAGGACCTTCCTGACCTTGGCAAAGCGTGTTCCTTATCTGTCTACATGGCGCCAGTTGTTTGGCAATTCGCCAGCGCAATACCCTCCCTCCAGCCTGGCAAGTATAATAATCGCAGAAAGAGACAGCTTATTTCATTCCTGCTTTACTGGCTATTGAGTTAACTTCCAAATAAGTTGCTCGATTCTTAATTTGACGTTTTGCCGTATTTTGAGTTTAACTTTTTCGCCATGGCTTTCATGATGCCCGTTATCAAAAATGACTACAACATCTATCCTAGCTGTCCCAGTTCTCGCAATAGCACACCTCAGTCTTCCAGGGGGTCCAGCTTGGCCAGTTCTCCAACTGCAACATCCTTGGCCTTTAGATCGTCTCCGAGAAGTTCCGAAACTCCTGGCTTTCCCAAATCTGAATCCCAAATTTCCATGCACAAATTCCACAGCAAACTTTTGGACAGACTGAAAAAGACCTTTCGTGGAAAAGATGTTTCGGAAGACAACCAGGCTTCCACCAGTTCTACAATCGCTATACGGTGATATTCCTTGTTCCTTTCTGAAGCGAAATTCTTTCTTCTTTCTTTCTTCGATGGCATCGAAAATGCTCAGGAATCGAAAGTGGAGCGTGATCGTTGAATGACAGTTGTCCGCAAAAGCTCAGCCAGCTGCATCGTGCCGTGTGGAGCACAGCAGGAGAGATCCGGAGCACCAAAGCCGGATGATGGATCAATTTGGAGCTGATGCCATCTATCTTCATGATCAACCACCGAGTGATTGTTGATCTGCAACACTGTAAAGTACAACTATTTCCTCTTTCCTCAGTCTTCCTATCCCTGGTTTCAATAGATCTTCTGTCAAAGAACATTTCTTCAATATTTGTCCAAGAACTGTTTCTGAACTTTCTCAATATCCAAAAAACTCTTTTTGAACTTAATATTTCCCAATGAAGTAAGATTTACCAACTCATAATATTGTTAACTTTCTATCCTTGTTGTTAACAAAATATATTATTTATTTACTCTCTATAACATAGCATAAAACATTTAACTTGTAAATTTTAGAATATTGTTATAGTTAAATAAATTCTAATTTAATGTTAAATAAGTTGTCTTTCGTTTAAATATAACTTCATAAACATCCAAATACAGAAAAGAAAATTGTTTAACTCTTATTGTGTAAATATTTTCCCTAATTGCGACTGATCTGGTTTCTAATTTTTCCTAAGCTTTTTAGTTTTAGTTTTCTCTATAGATTTAATATGTTTAATGCAAAGTGTATTATACATGTAATTTTAATAATATAATAGAAAAAATAATTAAAGCAGATGCTATTTGAAAAATTAAGTTGCAGCGTGCTAAATATTTGCATAATAAGTATTGAATAATAGAAAAAATAATTAAAGCATATGCGTTTTGAAAAATTAAGTTGCATCGTACTAAATATTTGCACAATAAGTATTAAATATTATCAAAGAAGAAGGCAAGAATAAACACGACTTTTCACTGGAGTTCAACTTTTTATATACACAGAAGTAAAGGTAAGTGGGAAATTTATTTTATTTTATTATTACTGATATCTTTTGTGTAAAAGTAATCGCTAAAAGCAACTTACTTTCTTTACCTGTAATTTACACCAATTAACAGAAATTTGAAAAAAAAAAAAAAAAAGAAGTTGCAGTAGAAAGGATTTTATTTTTATTAAAATAATAATAATTTGATTAATCTTCTTAATATATTGATAATTTTTGCGATCATAATTTTTATATCATTTAATCAATTGCAACTAATTGAATATTTCAGTATACATTAAATACTTTATTGAGGCATGACATTTTCAACAAATATTGTAGAACTGAAGAGATGAATTTTAATTATTCTTTAATTATTGCGAAAATAATATTTTTAATAATGTAGTATTTTATATTAAAAAAAAAAAAAGAAATCCAATTTTATATTCATTTTATGATTTTTTTTTTTTTAAATAGTATCAATAATTCAATTATAAAAATTCCATATTAGGCAAAATTTGTAATATTAATGTTAAATGAAAGATTTTTTTTCTGTAACCGTTATATATGAATATTATACTAAAGTTTGAGTAATCAATAAGAAATACATATTAGATACAAATCTTTATTTAAACGTTATTTAATTATTTATTAAATAAAAAGAAACTTTTGTTATAAATGATAATAATAATAATAAGAAAAAGTTTGAAATTAAAAACAAATTTTTCCGATCTTGCATTAAATACGGATTCATTTTTAAGGAATAAGGATGATTATAGCATTTGTATTAATTTATTTGAATTACTGAGAGTTCAATTAATCATGTATAAATGAAGAAAAGAAAACATTAAAATGTTATTTATATTTCATTTTGAAAATATGAATGACTTATTTCAGATTTTCATTATTTAACCAATGAAGAACATTGTTAATGCATTAATTATTTTTAAAATTTAAAGACATTCCGTACCCGTTAAAATATTTCTTCTTATTATTATTTAGAGTTTTTATAATACCATTTTGACATATTATTAAATGGTTTTATGGAGAAAAATGGTGTAATGAATAAAAAAATGAAATTTCAATGGTAAAATTTTAATTAAAATAATTTTTTTTTAAATAAGAAAACTTCAAAACCACACTTCTACAATTTTGAACTTTCTGCAACAATGTGCCCCCCTTTTTTTTCATATATTTATTTTATTTATTTATTTTTTTTAATGTGCTCTTATAACTGTAAGGACTAAATTTCCAAAAATTTAATTAGTTTAATAGAAAATGAATAAGATGTCATGGCATTTAAAAATAACTATTTATTTAACATTTCTATTTTTTTTAAATAGTAAAGAGTATATTACTGAAAATCTTTTCCTTATTTTATGAATTGCACCATATGGATTGTCCATTAAAAAAATCAATTGAAAAACATATGTTGAAATTTTAGCATTTTGTTCATACTGATATAATGAAAAAGAAAACCACGAATTCAGTATAATGAATTTAAAAATTGCAATTCTGAATTATTTAACCCTTTATGTCCCAAATTATGAATTCATAAAAATTTCATCTTCTAAAGCAGTTTTCGTGAATTTTTGAAACTACATTAGAAGATTTACACAATCATGTAATATACTTTAGAAGGATTTTGTCAATTAAAATGAATTAATTAAATTTGAATTTATAGGGATTTTCTGCAATATTTATAACTCCACTCAAATCTTCTATTTAAAATATGTATTTTTTTAGTATTTTATAGAATTAAGAAATGTACAAATACAATGCTCTTACAATAAAAATATAGAAATATTTCCACAATCTTTCAACGTCAAGAAAAGTACTATGGACGTTTATGTTATTTTTAAGCAAAAAATTAGTAATTTGATATTTTCGTAATTTATCACAAATTTATTTTTGCTCGTTAACTCATTAGCCGTTGATGCTGCGTTGGCTCAATTGTTAATATACGTGAGCATCCTTTTAACTACCTGGATATAATCAATTTAGAATGAAAAAAAAAAAAAAAAAAAGCCTGATTTAATGACAGAAACTTTCCGGTTAAATAAAGGGAGGATTACCTTTCGGAATTTCTGGTAACAAACGACTTTCAACGAAACGATTGAAAACCACTTCTTTTTAGTTTTGGTGTTTATTGTGTGGTTGGTCAATGATCAGTCAGATCTCAAATTCTCCTTGCTAATGTTAAACCTACGGGGTGGATTGCATTAAATATATATATATATATTTCCTCGCGACGTCAAAATATTTCAAAAATGTATGCCTAACTTAATATTTTACGTGTTAAAATCGTACGAACTGCAAATGAGATTTTAACATATAAAATTCGGATAAAATTAAACTTATATTTTAGAAATATTTTGCAAGTGAAAAAAAAAAGAAAAAGAGAGAGGCATCTTTTAAAAAGATTACACAGAAAAATTTCCTTTTGAGATATTTAAAAAATAAGAATACATTCTTTCCCATAGGTTTAGCATTAACGTGGAGAATTTGAGGAAAACACCCGCTCTGTAATATTAATCCTAAGGTAATATATATATAAGATATCTCGTTTGCATTTCAATATTTTTGAACGATTTTTTTATTGAACAGCTGAGGTCGATCTCTACAAAGGCCGTTTTTAACTTTTTCGATTTTGTTTACATATTTTTTTTTTATTTTATTATTCGGATACTTTCGGAACCGATTTCAAAAGTAAAAGTATCCTCATTAAAAAAAAAAACCTGCAAAGAAAATCGAAAAAGTAAAAAATGGCCTTTGTAGCGATCAATTTCAGCTGTTCAATGCAGAAAAAAAAATCATTTAAAAGTATTGAAATGCAAACGAAATATCTTCAAATCTTTCTTCCATAAGATAAACATTAGCGAACGGTTGTTTTCGCGTGAGTGAAGTAGCCCTTTAATGTTGTTACAAAAAGATGCACTCAAAAGATTCCCCACACCCTTGCCGTCTCCTTGTAAGATAAAATATCTTCTCAGGAAATTAATATTTTTGACTTCCTTTTTTTGTGTATATTCTTTTTAAAGGATGTGTCTCTTTTTCCTTAGTTGTCAAAATATTTCTAAAATATACGCTTAATTTAATATTTTCTATGTTAAAATCGCACGAGCTGTCAGTAAGATTGTCACACTTCAGATAAAATTAAGCACGTATTTTAGAAATACTTTGACAGTGAAGAAAAAGAGAGAGAGAGATCTTTTAACAAGAGTACACAGGATAAAAAAGGAAGTCAAAATTATTAATTTCTATTTGAGATATTTTAAGAATAAGAATCCATTCCACTACCAAAGGTTTAACATTAGCGATCAGAATTTGGTATCTGACTGACCAACCCCCTTAAGAGGCTACTTCACTCATGCGAAAAAACCCGCTCGGTAATATTAATCCTATGCAAGAATTTTTTAAAAATATCTCATTTGCATTTCTATATTTTTAAACGATTTTTTTCCATTGAATAACTGAAGCTGATCTCTATGAAGGCCTTTTTATACTTTTCGATTTTTTGTTACAGATTTTTTTTTTATTATTATTCGGATACTTTTATTTTCGGAACCGGTTTCAAAAGTGAAAGTCTCCCCATTAAAAAAAACCTGCAAAGAAAATCGAAAAAGTAAAATACGGCCTTTCTAGAGATCGACAATGCAAATCGATCTATTCAGCACACACACACACACACACACACACAAAAAAAAAAAAAAAAAAAAAAAAAAAAATCATTTAAAAATATTGAAATGCTAACGAGATATCTTAAAATATTTCTTCCATACGATTAATATTAGGATATTATTCGCGTGAGTGAAGTAACCCTTTAATACAGTTACAAAAAGATACACTTGCTATTTTAAACTATTTCACTAAGATAAAATATCTCCTTAGGAAATTAATATATTTGACTTCCTTTTTCCTGTGCACTCTTTTTAAAGGATGTCTTTTTTCTTTTTTTTTTTTTTTTTTTCTTTTTTTTTTTTTTTTTGGGTGTGTCTTAGTCGGCAAAATATTTTTTTAAATATACGCTTAATTTAATATTTTGTATGCTAAAATCGCACGAGTTGTGAGTATAAGATTGTAATACGTCAGATAAAATTAATCATATATCTTATTAATATTTTGAAAATTCAGAAAAAGAGAGAGAGAGATCTTTTAACAAGAGTACACAGAAAAAAATGAAGTTAAAAATATTAATTTCCTTGTGAGATATTTTAAAAATAAGAATGCGTTCCAATCCCATAGGTTTAACATTAGCGAGATCTGACTGACCAACCCCTTAATACCGTTACAAAAAGAATCACTTACTGTTTTAAACTATTCCACTAAAATAAAAGTATCTTCTCAGGAAATTAATATTTTTGACTTCCTTTTTTTCCGCGTGCTCTTCTTAAGGCTCCTAGTCACTCAGTTTCAAAATTCCCCTCAGTAATGTTAAGTCTGTGGGCATTTGATACACTGTATATTTAAAATATCTCCACGGGAAATTTTTTCAACTTTCTCTTTTCTGTGTACTTATAGGATGTCTCTTTTTTCCTTAATTCTCAAAGTATTTCTAAAATATATAATTTTACATGAAGTGTTAAAATTTTGCCCTAAATTCACCAGCATTTAATGCATAAAATATTAAATTAAGCATAGAATTTAAAAATATTTTTTAGAACCAAGGAAAAAAAGAGGCATCTTTTAAGGAGAGTACTTTTTTTGGGGGGGGGGGGGGGGTTAGTCGTCAAAATATTTCTTAAATATAAATATGTATCTAATTTAATGTTTTGTGTGTTAACATCGTACGAGCTGTGAGTAACATTTTAACACTTCAGGTAAAATTAAGCATACATTTTAGAAACATTTTGATTTAAGAAAAAGAGAGAGAGATCTTTAAACAGGAGTACACAGAAAAAAGAAGTTAAAGATACCAGTTTCCTCATGAGATAATTTAAAAGTAAGAATGCATTCCACTTCCATAGGTTTAACGTTAGGGATGGGAAATTGGGATCTGACTGACCCTTGATACCGTTACAAAAAGATTCATTTGCTATTTTAAACTATTTTCGCTGAAATGTGAAATTCTTTTTGGATCTATATTGATTTATATCAGAATGTCATCAAAATGGTCAAATTATTTTATATTAAGTTAATTTTTTACATAAAATGCTCTGTTTTAATATTTATACTTTGTTTTATTTTTATATTGTTTCTTTAAATACATTACGAATAAATATTAAAATAAACTCATAAACATTAAAAAAGTTATTAATTTTTTATAACATTTAAAGCGCATTTTTGTTGACTTTTAAACATTTAAAAATGTGAATATCGCACATGTTTTTTTCTACAAGCCGTTCAGCTAAATTTTCAGAATTTTTGTTACCTGAATCAGTGGCGTGGCCAAGATCTTTCTTTGAAAGGGGTTTTGAATCATTATTACTTATAAAATGAATAAATTTGTTCTTTGACATGCTTATAAATTTATTTTCGAAAAAACATGCTATTATACAGAGTAAGGAGACAACAAATATGAATATTAAATTCAAAAACGTATACCTAAACTTAATCAGGATTTTTTTTTTTTTAGGAACTGTGGTATATGTAGCACGACAACGCAATAAACTAATATAAAATGCGTATATATTTCCAATTACGAAACAGTGCATAGTTTTATTCGGCAATAATATATAAAAATTGCCATTGTTACATTAGAAGAAAATTCCGGTATTTTATTAACCCGCCACTCCAGTATTTTACCATCGTTCTATATACAAGACTATTTAAATTTGCCGAATTTTCTATGTCTCATTCGCTACTAAAATATACTAAGATTGATAAGTGCGATTTGTAATCACATTAAATTCAATTTTAATGTGATGTTGTATATGTATAGATAGATAGATAACAATCTTAGTCTGTTTTAGTAGCGAATCAGACATTAAAAAGTCCTTCCGGCCAGTGCCGGGAGGAAGAGGTAGCTTTCAAATTCCTTATTTTAAAAAAGCCAACTTATATTATTCAAACACACGAAGCTCAATTATTGGAAACCGAATATAGGAGATTCAATACTAATTTTTATCAATAGTAAATCATTATGAATGAGAATTTCGCGAAATTAGTCAGCTTTATCGAAGCTGCTTTTATTTAAAGTAACTTATATTTGGCTCAGATGTTGATGTATACTATCTACATGCCTTCTTACATGGAAATAGGCGAATACGTGTGTTATCGCGTGACAAATACAAGATCGTTTCAAAATGGTAACCATACCAGAAATTCAAAGTGCTATAATTCAACCATTTTTTAAGATATAAACAAAAGAACAAATTTTTAGAAACAAAATCTGCTCCGGAATCTTTGTATCAAGAACAAACACATAAAAAAATCTTTTTCATTTTCCAATTTTTTAATACCTCATTTTAAATTTTAAATTTAATTTTTTTTAATGGCAACCATTTTGAAACAAGATAGCGAATGAAGCTGGCCAACGAACTCGGTCGAGACATTGGTATGTACTATGTACAGACCAAGTAACATCCAAATCGGTTCATAAATACGCTTGTTATCGCGTGACAAAAATCAGGTCGTTTTAAAATGTCAGCCACAATAGAAATTCAAAATGCTATAACTTAGCCATTTTTTTAGATATAGACGAAACAAAAATTGTTCCGGAATCTTTGTATTAAGGTCAAACACATACAAAAAAAATCTTTTTCATTTTCCAATTTTTTGGTATCTCATTTTAAATTTTAAATTTTTTAATTTTTTTTAAATGGCCGCCATTTTGAAACAAGATGGCGGATGAAGCTGGCCAACGAACTCGGTCGAGACATTGGTATGTACTATGCACACACCACGGTACATCCTAATCGGTTCATAAATACGCCTGTTATCACGCGACAAATATCAGGACGTTTCAAAATGTCAGCCACGCTAGAAATTCAAAATGCTATAACTCAGCCATTTTTTAAGATATAGACGAAACAAAAACTGCTCCCGAATCTTTGTATCAAGGTCAAATACATAAGAAAATAATATTTTTTCAATTTTCAATTTTTTGGTACCACATTTCAAATTTAAATTTTTCTTAAAAATTTAAATGGTTGCCAATTTTAAACAAGATGGCGGATGAAGCTGGCCAACGAACTCGGTCGAGACATTGGTATGCACTATGTACAAACGAAGTTACATCCAAATCGGTTCATAAATACGCCTTTTATCGCGTGACAAAATTCAGGACGTTTCAAAATGTCTGCCACGCTAGAAATTCAAAATGCTATAACTCAGCCATTTTTTAAGATATTGACGAAACAAAAACTGTTCCGGAATCTTTGTATAAAGGTCAAATACATAAGAAAAAAATATTTTTCCATTTTCAATTCTTTGGTACCAAATTTCAAATTTAAAATTTTAAAGAAAATTTCAAATGGCCGCCATTTTGAAACAAAATGGCGAATGAAGCTGGCCAACGAACTCGGTCGAGACAATGGTATGTACTATGTACATACCGAATTACATCCAAATCGGTTCATAAATTCGAGAGTTACAGTATGACAAAGGTCAGATATATATGAAATGATAAAAAAGCCCCTTTTTAAAATCCCCTTTTTTGTCCCTTTTTAAAATTTAAATTTAGAAATTAAAATTAAAACTTTTAAAATGCTTTTGTAATTGTGTCTCAGTTGATTGAATGAGGTTGCCCCTGTTAAGTCAGTTTTCCCGCATCGCATTTTATAACTTTTAGAGATCGTTTTGGCACATCTAATAAGAATACTTTTGCTGAATAAGTGCAATTTATAAGTCTTGCTGCATTCGATCAGCCAACTCAAACCACAGCCTGTATCCCGGGCAGTCAATCATTCAGCTAACGACCAATTATAGTTTAAAGACGCCTCCTTTGACTTCAACGGCCCCTAGCTGGAATAATGCGAAATACAGCATATTTATACCGATGCACAGGTCCCCGGACAGGGCTTTTGACCATCAAAAGAATGCCCTAACTCCACGACACTCGGCTCTCTAAGTATCGCTTAGCGGTACACATAATTCCCAAGCCCGATGTCCATAAAGTAAATTAGCAGCTCTCAAGCCAAAAGGGGCCTGATTTCTCAAAAGGATGTAACGAAGGAACAATAAATCAGGTCCCCGGAAAAACTGTGTCTTTATTGGAATAACTACTGTCTGAATCTGACTTTGATTTCCCGGATACCACTCGCGGCCTGCGACTACCTAAAGATGATAGAAGTTACGAGGATTCGCTCAGAAATCGGCACGCACGCGTCCGCGGTTCGCGCCCCTGCCCCCAGCGGTCGGGCCTTGGCCAACGACACGACAGAAGATCCATAACTGGAGTAGCGACGAATTCGTTACATTGAAAAGTCGGCACGACGGTTTATTTGCGTGGCTCAAATCCCAGAGTTCCAGCAATTAATTCCAGCAAGAACAACAACGAGATGTGTAATGAAGTCCTAAAAAATGACGTATCTACTGTTTATTTAACCAGCAATTAATTCCAACAAAACTCAAGAGGTGTGTAACAAGTGACGAAAGAAATCTCTAAAAAGAACAGTTTTCAAATCCTTTTTCTGCCTTCCATGAGTGAAAAAGAAAACGAAAAAAAAAAAAAAAAAAAAAAAAAAAAAAGTGTCGTTCCCTAGCAATTAATTAAAAAAAAAAAAAAAAAAAAAAAAAAAAAAAAAAAAAAAAAATCTGGTCATTAAAAGGAAAAGACTGGTCAAAAAGAACGGGAAAAACATTCATCTGCCTAGCAATCAAGAAAAAATTATCTGTTACTGAAAATCAATTATTTCTCCAACGAACAAGCCTCTGAAACAGTCTTTGCAAGAAAGAAAAATAAAACTCTCTCCTCCCAGCCCAGCCATGGACGTTATCAGCTGAGAAAGTGGGTCACCAGGTCAAAATGAAGAACCGTGTTGAAAAACGAATTTTCTACCGGCAGATAACTCACTGATTTGTGTTAAGAAGAAAAAGAGAAAATGATTTCTTTTTTTTTATGCAGGGAGTAAATTTAATCCTGGAAATTTTTATGAAGATCGTTTTTTTTTGTTGTTTTGTTTGTGGATATGTAAGGCTGTCCTTGAATAGATTTGTTGAAGGTAAGACCATTTTAATCTATTCTTGAATTAAAAAAGAGAAAAAGAATACAGTTTTAAAAGGTAGTTTTTAATTGTTTGTCATTTTAATAGCCAAAATTAGAATAAGACAACGTTTATTTTATTTATTTTTGCTATAAGAGAGTAATTTTCTGAAATTTAGACAGTATTTAAATGTTTGGAATTTTAAAATTTTAGTTCAAAGTTCGTTTTTTTTTTAAATCTCAATTTGAAAAAAAAAAAAAAAAAAATGATGTATTAAATTTGAATTTTATTTAGATTTAAGCCCATTTTTGTTACAAATATTGTGTTGCAATTTTTTTGAAAAATATTCCATTTTTATTTGAAAAAAAAAAAAATGATGTATTAAATTTGAATTTTATTTAGATTTAAGCCCATTTTTGTTACAAATATTGTGTTGCAATTTTTTTGAAAAAATATTCCATTTTTATTTGAAAAAAAAAAAAAATGATGTATTAAATTTGAATTTTATTTAGATTTAAGCCCATTTTTGTTACAAATATTGTGTTGCAATTTTTTTGAAAAATATTCCATTTTTATTTGTTTTAAATTGTGCCTTATATTTTTGTGTAATCTTGTAATATTTTGTATTTCAACATGAGTGTCACTCCCCCGCCTGAAAAGAATGACTTAGAAAACAAATCAGATAAAGAGAAAGATAGTCAGAAGTCCGAGATTGCCACACAGACACATAATGTAACAACATTAGGTGAACAGACCCTGTCAGCTCAAGCTGGGTCTGGTCACAACTCAGTAACCGCTAGCCCAAAAATGTCCATAGAACCTGATATTATTGCGTTTTCGCCTAATTCAAATATGAATTGGACCGCTTGGCTGGCCTATTTTGAGAGTGTTTGTGTAGAACAGGAAAAAGACGACTTCTGGAAAATTAGGCACATACAGAAATACTTAAAAGACAGTGCACTTACGTTGTACATTAATAATTGTTTAAATGTGCTGCATTGGTCCGAATTTGTCACTTTGTTCAATGAGCATTACGAAATTCCCGACACTCTTTCTTTAACTGATTTTTCCCATATTAGATACAAGATTGGAGAGGACCTGAACGAATACTATCAGAAAAAGACTAAAATAGGGAGAACCTTAGGGTTAGACCAGAAGCTTATCTTGGAAGGATTAACGGAGGGCTTGCCGTTAGAAATGCAAAAGCTAGTTATTGCAAGCAACCCCTCAAATACACATTCATGGCGTGAATTAGTATTCAGAATTTGCAAGCTGCAACTGGACAGAAAAGGAAATGAGAGCAAAATAGATGCAAGCCCACAAAACCCCAATCAGTATCGACAATGGCGACCGTTTCGCCCCCCATATGAGACAGGACAGAATTATAACCGGCAGTGGAACTACAGAGTTCCCTATCAAAACCCCCCGACTCGACCTTTTGCTTCTAATCAAGCACGAAATCCCCAAAATACAGTTAGACCGACGACAAATGGTCAACCGAGACCAAATGTACATCACCAGACCACTTTGCCACCCTCCCCATGCAAAGTTTGTTTTAATATAGGAATACCAAATGCGTATCATTGGGTGGAATACTGCCCTTTTCGACAACAAGTCTTAGCAGTTCCAACCCCTAGTCCCAATATGAATTTTGCGAACCCCAACCCAGATCAGAGAGCTAATGAGTCATCTGAAAATATATCTAGTAATCAATGACGGTTTCTTATGTCCGGACATGTACAAAAAGAAAAAGCTAGCTACAAAAAATCAAATAGAAATTGTCAAAAAATTACTGATGTAAAAAGTGAAGGCTCACTACCTTGTTTGATCGATACAGGGAGTTCTATCAGTGTTATTCCTTATCATTTAGCCCACAAACTTAACCTAAAAATATGTAAAGTTCAGCAGAGTATATCGGTCACACAAACACAAGGTGTTCTAGCTTTGAAAGAAAAATGCCTTGTTAGTTTGAAATTAGGACATATCTCTAAGAATGTTGAACTTTTTATAATTAATAATCACTTACCTTATGCTTTGATTGGGCTACCCCACTGTAAACTGTTTAAATTGAATATTGACTGTGTTAAAATGCAAATCACGCAAGAGAAAAAGAAAATACCTCTCATGGACAATATTTCAACAAATTCATCCCATCATACCTTACATTTATCAGAAACATATACTAACCAGCCAGAAATGGAAAATACAGTTAAAAATGCCGAGATATTCGAAGAAAATTTTGAGCCGGAGTTGTTCGAGACCACTGAACATGTGCCAAATGTTCAGACTGTCAAGGAACAATTACCTGCTCTTCTAGCCAAATATGTCTGTATTTTTGCTAAAGATAAATATGATGTAGGTTGTGTAAACATTGAACCCCAGAGAATACAGTTAACATCAGACCTCCCCGTTTCTTTAAGAGCATATCGCACTTCCCCTAAGGAAGAAGAAGAAATTAAAGACCAAATTCAGAATTTATTGCGAGCCGGTATCATTAAAGAAAGCTATTCCCCTTATTCATCACCCGTAACTTTGGTGTATAAACGTGAAGAAGGGAAGAAAACCCGGTTATGTATTGACTTTCGAAAATTGAATGCCATTACAAAAACAGATGCAGAACCCTTACCTAGAATAGACACCCTGTTAGATAAATTGGCACATGCTAAAGTTTTTTCCACTCTTGATTTGGCCAGTGGATATTGGCACATCCCTATCCACCCTCGAGATACGGAGAAGCTGGCGTTTGCCACTACCTTTGGATTATATGAGTGGAATCGTTTACCATTCGGATGGAAAAACGCGCCTGCTTGGTTTAACCGTACCCTCAGAAGAATCCTTAATAAATACAAAATTGACTTTGCCTGTAGTTACTTTGATGATGTTATTGTATTCTCCCAAAATGAAGAAGAACATTTGTGTCATTTAGAGACCTTATTTAATATCTGTGTCCAAGAAAACCTTAAACTAAAATTGTCAAAGTGTAATTTTGTTAAATCCAAAATTAATTTCCTAGGATATGAAGTCTCGAATGGTTGTATCACACCTGACAACCCTAATATAGAGACAATTAAGAAATTAACACCACCTACGAATGTAAAAGAATTACAACGTTTTTTGGGATCTATAAACGTTTATTACAAATTTATTCCAAAATATGCTAACATTCGATACCCTCTCAACAATTTGTTGAAGAAAAATGTCCCCTATGTATGGGACCAAAATTGTCAAAATTCTTTCGAAAAGTTAAAAAATGCTTTAATTGAAAAACCTATATTAAAGTTGTTTGATCCCAAAACACCTTGTCATTTGTTTGTAGATGCATCAAGTCATGGAGTGGGATGTGTTGTGAAACAAGTTGATGAAAAAGGAACATTACATCCTATAGCATATCACTCTAGAAATCTTCGCGATTATGAAAAAAATTATGCAATTACTGAGTTAGAATGTTTGGCGATTGTGGATGCTTTAGATAAATTTTATCATTATTTACACGGTCAAAAATTTGTCATACATACAGACCATGCGGCACTTACCTGGCTCAAAAGTGTTAAAAATTTAAGAGGACGTCTTTTCCGCTGGTCCCTAAAACTTAGTATGTTTGACTATGAAATTAAATACCAAAAAGGCTCCACTAATGTTGAAGCTGATATGCTATCTAGACAGCCTGTTTCAGAAAATTTACCCCATATTATACATCTCCTTGACTTGAATGAAGTAAGAGACAATCAGAGAAAAGAAAATGTAACAGTTGATGGTAAAAAATACACTGAGATAAATGATGTTGTTGTAATTAGAAAGAAAAGTTTGTATAAGATTGTGGTCCCCATGTCTTTACGTCTACCCCTCTTAGAAAAAACCCACACACAATTTGGCCATCCTGGAATTTATAAGATGATAAATTTAATCTCTCTGCAGTATTATTGGCCTAACATTAATCAGGACATTGAAAATTTTGTAAAACACTGTCACACTTGTCAGATAAACAAAAAATGTAGGCAAAAAAGATTTGGCTTATTGCAATTAATGCCCCCAACAGATATACCTTTTGAATGTTTAGCAGTAGACTCTGTTGGCGGATTTAATTATTACAATTCTACAAAAAAAATATTTGCATTTAGTCGTTGACCATGCAACTCGCTATGTGTGGGGTTTTCCTTCAAAAAGTGTAACCACCGAAACTTATACAAACATTTTGAAGCAATTATTTCAGATACAAGTACCAAATAGATTGTTAACCGACAGAAATGGAGCATTTACAGCTTCCAGGTTTAAAAGATTTCTCCGTACTTACAATGTAAAACACAGATTAACAAGCAGCCATCACCCAGAAACGAATGGGAAAATTGAACGCCTAAATCAGACTATTGTTACTAGATTAAAATGTAAAGTCAATTCCACAACCAAGAAAATACCCTGGACTAAGCTCTTAGATGAAGTCTTATATGAATATAATAATACTCCCCATTCTGTAACCCAGTTCACCCCTAGTTATTTATTGTTAGGAAAATTACCATATGATCCTCCTTTACCAAATAATAGTTATTATCCCCCTGTGGAGGAAGCTAGAAAATTGGCTAAAGAGAGAACAATTGCTTACCATAAAAAGAATAAAGTCCGTTATGATGCTCGTTTCCTTCCTGTAAAATTTAAAGTTGGTGACATTGTAATGTATGAAGAATTTCATTATCCTAATACCCGTAAACTGACTTCGCCATACTCTGGCCCATACACCATTTTAAAACAACTTTCTGATGTATCCTTTGAAATTGATAAACCCAGTCCACATTTTAAGAGAAATTCTGAAATTGTCCATTCCTCCAAGTTAAGATACTACCACCCACCTCAAAACCTTAAGCTCAACCATGAATAAAACCCAATCTATCTCTTTCATCTTTCAATTTTTTATTTTTGCTTTCCTATCGTCCCCCTTGCTCGTAGCATTTGGACGAGGACCCAGCTGGGCGTGTAACCTAACTCCCCGGCGGCGTAGAATGATGATGACAGTTTAAAAGTACTGTTAGAATTTTTGTTTTTTTTATAACTATATTATTATGATAATTTTGTGACCTATGAAGGGGTCCTCCGCTCCGTGGCCACCCATCTTTAGCCGGACTGTTTTCCCAGATTCTCTTTCCAGGTTGAACGGAGAATCTGGCAAAACTGCTTCGCTTCCCCTCTGTAGGTGAATGTCGATTGCCCACCTTCCTTTTTCAGTTGTGCAAGAGGCACATTTTTTGGGAGGATATTCACCTCAGAGTATTAAAATCCATGTCACACTGACCCTGGGCATGGTGAAAATTATAGCAAACGCATATTTATAATTTTTTAGCTATAGTTTTCCTTTTTTTTAAGACAACTTAGTTTGTTTTTCATAAAAATAATCCTTGGCTGCATCAAAGAAGTAGTAAAGTCCCTACCGAAACAGAAAGGTAGAATAAGAAGGAATGTGTTTGTTGTTGTTAGTATTACAGTGTATTTTACTTTTATGTTAGCTCAGTGTGAAAATTCAGTATTTTTAGAAATGCAAACTTGCCAAAGTGCATTTTGGTAGACAATATATTTGTGTTGATAGTATTAGTGCATATTTTATATTTTTGAACATTTTATGTTATTGAATATTTTATACTTTTGAACATTTTGTAGTATTGAATATTTTATATTTTTGAATATTGTGTATTATTGAATATTTTATATTTTTGAACATTTTGTATTAATGAATATTTTATAATTTTGAATATTTTGTATTTGTAAATATTTTTTACATTTGAATATGTTATATAGTTTTCAGTAGGTTTATCTTTGAGTATTTTAGTATATGTTATATATTCTGTATATGTTAATGTTACAATTTTACACCAAAAAAGGATGTTTCTCAATGGACAATACCCAGAGACATTTACAAAAAACATCCAAAGGACTTGCTTTAGAGACAGTTTGGTGTAATTAAAGGTCCCATGTCTCGAGACTGTCCCCTTATTATTTTGCTGCAGCACCATTTAAAGAATTCCAATGTTTTAGTGTAACCAATATCTTTATGTGAACAATATTTTTATGTAACTTGATATGAATGTAAAAATAGGTCCAATTGACTTGAGAGCTGGAGCCAAAAAAAAAAAAAAAAAAAAAAAAAAACACCCTGGGTTAAATTTACGAGATAAGACCCACAGGTCTTGCAGGCGAGCCCTGTGGCTCTTGTTTTAGTGGGGGGGGGATATGAAATGATAAAAAAGCCCCTTTTTAAAATCCCCTTTTTTGTCCCTTTTTAAAATTTAAATTTAGAAATTAAAATTAAAACTTTTAAAATGCTTTTGTAATTGTGTCTCAGTTGATTGAATGAGGTTGCCCCTGTTAAGTCAGTTTTCCCGCATCGCATTTTATAACTTTTAGAGATCGTTTTGGCACATCTAATAAGAATACTTTTGCTGAATAAGTGCAATTTATAAGTCTTGCTGCATTCGATCAGCCAACTCAAACCACAGCCTGTATCCCGGGCAGTCAATCATTCAGCTAACGACCAATTATAGTTTAAAGACGCCTCCTTTGACTTCAACGGCCCCTAGCTGGAATAATGCGAAATACAGCATATTTATACCGATGCACAGGTCCCCGGACAGGGCTTTTGACCATCAAAAGAATGCCCTAACTCCACGACACTCGGCTCTCTAAGTATCGCTTAGCGGTACACATAATTCCCAAGCCCGATGTCCATAAAGTAAATTAGCAGCTCTCAAGCCAAAAGGGGCCTGATTTCTCAAAAGGATGTAACGAAGGAACAATAAATCAGGTCCCCGGAAAAACTGTGTCTTTATTGGAATAACTACTGTCTGAATCTGACTTTGATTTCCCGGATACCACTCGCGGCCTGCGACTACCTAAAGATGATAGAAGTTACGAGGATTCGCTCAGAAATCGGCACGCACGCGTTCGCGGTTCGCGCCCCTGCCCCCAGCGGTCGGGCCTTGGCCAACGACACGACAGAAGATCCATAACTGGAGTAGCGACGAATTCGTTACATATATATATATATATATATGGATATATATATATATATATATATATATATCAACTTTTGAACGGAGGGTGGTTTCGGGGTATAGGGATCATGATCGATGAAAATATACCAAAATTTTTTGAAATCGCTTTCCTCCGAACGGCTGCAATAGGTAGCTTTTTGTATTGAAAGCTACCTAAAATTCGATAAATTTGAACTGCCCAGTATATAGGATGAGGTAAAATACTCCGGTGGCGAGGTTAATAAAATGGATTAATGTATCAAGCTGACTTCAAACCTTTTTCTTTTTACATTAATATAATACCTGTTGAATGTTTGTCTAAGGAAGTATATTTAAATGCAATCGTTGGAAGAATTTTGTTGTACAACAAACTAGCGATATCATCAAAAGAAAACAAACTAAAATCAAAACATAAACACGTGTTTGACCATTTTCAGAGTATTTTTGTTATTTTTAAATGCAGAGGTTGTTGACTGGCAACGATTAACAGAGCAAGTTTTTTAAACATGAATTATCCAGTTATTTCATTAGGAGAGAATGTTAAAATTGCTTATTTTAATGCAGTGTTCCTTTAACATTGATTTTATTAAAAACCCTACAGTATAGCACAGTTTTATAACTTAAAATCATCAGTGCTAGAAATGGAGGTCTGTACGGGCCAGAGCTTGGACCAAGACCTGTAACCGGCCCGGCTCGCGGTCCGTCAAAATTAAGGGAAAATTTCCAATGGGCCGGCGGATTAAAGACAATTTTTTTTAACGGGGCGGACCGAGCCGATGAGAAAGTTCGGCCTGATATAAAAATTTAAAAGGATCAAACTAAGCCAATAAAATGTGAATAATTTTCAATGGACGTGACGGAGAAGAGGATAAGTATAACCATGCTGCACGAACCGATGCTGCTGCTTATAGTTTGACATCAGTATAGAAATATAACATGTTTAGCGTAGAGCAGCAGTTGCACCGTGTCTGAACCAGGTCTTACCAGTGGCGTAGCTACAAATTCAGCGCCCTGGAGCAAGTAAAGTTTGTGCGCCCTCTTCTCACTCGAAAAGTTATGCGCATCTTTTTTTTTACTTTAAAATTTACATGCCATATACCATTTTTAATTCGATTTAAAACTTTTCTTTTATTTGAAAGTCAGACGTATTTAATAGTTCAACACGTATTAAATACAAATTATTAAAAATACATAATGGATAGTGAAATGAATTATAGTTCTTTAAGTATGGAGTACCTACCAATATTTTTGGCCAATTGGGCGGGAGTTTCGTTTTAAATCGGCCAATTGGTCAATACAATCTGCCGCCATTAATATGTTTTTCCTTTCAAGGGTTTCGAAGAATTGTAGAATACTAATAAAAAAACCACTATTGTCAAGATTTTTCTTTTTTTACTTTTCGCATATGGATGAAACACGTTTTTCTGTTTTTAGCACCAGAAAATAATAAAATTCATATAATTCGAAGTATTATAACTTGGTAAGTTTTGGTCATACAAAAGAGAAAATTTTATTATTTTACACGTATACAGAGAAACTTTTCTAAATAAATCCTCCCCACTTAATCGGGTCACGGATAATCGAATACCCCGCTTATTCGAATAGAATCCTCCGGAACCGAATTTATTCCTATTGGTTCTATGTTATTTTTACCCGCTTAAACCAAATACCTTTTACGAACGTCCCCGCTTAATCGAATAACATCTGTGTGACCGATGTTTGAAAATAGACGCGGAATTTCCTTCCACCTTTTGTCATTTTCAGTTCCTTTACGCTGAAAACAAATTTTCAGTTATTCCTGCAATGATTTCGGCCGGCAGGTGTATAATGGACAGGTCAAATGATTTTCCCACCTTGATCTCCCCACCACGGCAATGCGTTGTCACTTCGAGACTCGAGATGATAGTTGTGATATTTTGCACTCATTCGAAAACTAACTGGATATTTACTCCTTTAGAATTCCACTTAAACAAACCAATTTAAATGATTTTTTAAAGGCAGTATAAGTAACGCAAATTAGAAGTAGCTAAGTTTTGACCAAATTCAAACGAGCTGCATTAAGTGTGATGTAAACTATTTAAATATATGTACTGACATTAAATTAATACGTATCTACTTCATATTAGCATTTATATTTATTTTAGTTTATGTTATTTTATTAACGATTTATCATGCTGTTAATTAAATAAACCGTAGATGGTTATTTTGCCTTTTTATTACGCATTAAATATTACAGTTATGATTTCCCGTTTAATCAAATACCCCGCTTAATCGAATATTACTTCTGGAACCGTCAATATTTGTTTAAACGGGGACGACTATATAACGTATAGAACCTAGGGACCGAATAAAAATGTAAATCCCGTAACTAAAAAATTAACTATTTTGACATAAATTACTTTTAAGGGGATGAAGAACGATTTGAAACTTTTTTAGTACAGTAGACTCCCTCAAATCTGCACAGCTTGGGACCAGATGATGTGCAGATTTTAGAATTTTGCAGATTTCTGGTCATTGCTTTGTTTATATTTTTTAAACTTTAATTTGAATGTAATAATGAAATCTAAATTATAATGAATGCTTGCAATATAGTAAAATATTAAAATAATTAAGTAATAAACTAAAATGATAAATGTAAGATAATTAAAAAAATTATTAAAAGTGAAGATCAAGTAAATAATTAATAATGTATAATTAAATGTGCATATTTTATTATACTGAGATACATTTTCCTTGAATTATTCAATGAAACTTTCCTCATAAAGGTAAATTTACATTAAAATCATAAAGTAAGGGAGCTTTATTTCAGGTTTAGACAGTCTTAATAACCAAAAAAACTTGATTAATACATAAATATATTTGGTAAAAAGATTGTGATTACCAGTGATACCAGCAATATCTTGATTTTTTTCAGAAATAAATTTATATTTCCTTCATGAAAAACCATGAGTTCAATCATATTATCGAGAAATACATATTAAAATACATATGGAATAATATAAAACTAAAGAGTTCTGTAATTTTGCCAATAAATCTTAATTGAAAGTTTCATTGTTTACATCTGTGGTAATGTGTTTATTTTAGGCGTTTGCGGATTTTAGGGAGTCTATTGTATTGGAACTATATTTCTACAGCTACTGGTTTAGAAAGTTAACCAATGGACAACGATAAAGGTTGACACCGGTATTTTCACTGGCTTTTGACTAATTTGAGCAATTTGGTTAATCACTAAAGAAAAACTAGCCAAATTCAAATAATGGTAGTAATGGATTCGCCATGAAACACTAAAAATATAAAAACACAAATAATGAGTTACACAGAAAAGGTTTAATCGTACAACAACATCATTGAGAGTGTCGCCGAAAGAAAGAAAACATCTGTTGCAATTTGACGGTTTCAGTTTATTTTCCTCCCCAAATAAAACATTTTGGCCGCCCTGCAGCGAGAACCCTAATTGACACCCTTATATAATGCTCAAGATTACAGTTTTTACTTTCCACATATACCATGTAAGGAAGGAAATAGGAAAGCATTGTAATCACACTAAAAATAAATGAAAATAATGGCTATATTTTTACATTTTCAGATTCTTTTGAATCCGTTCTTACAATTTTTACAATGATTCAATATGTATGTGTGTATCTTAGAATTTCCTCACGTTTTCAGACTTCCAGAGCAAAATTTGGTGTGTTTTTGATAATGTCGGCAGGTATGTTATAAATCTGTCGCAAGAATTGTATTAATTTTCGGTCGACGGATTTAGTATCTAAACTGTTTTTCAACCATTCTGTGACGGTAACTGATGAATATTTTCTCTTATATCTCAATTAAATTATTTTTATTGCTCACGTTCATCGTATATCTATACAACATTTCACCAAGCAGACAGTGGCGGATCGACAAAGGGTTCATAATCACTTTACTACTAATAATTCCACACACACACACAAAAAAAAAAATCTCCTTGTTTAATCTTAGAAAATTTCAAGGTTAAAACAGATCAGATTTTATATATCTGCCTTCTGGTAAAAAAAGAGTGATTGTGAATCCCTGTGGAGGGCCGCTACTGCACGCAGGGTCGGACTCGGTTACTGTGAAATACGCAGACCTTGGATTTATGGTAGGCGCAACATTTTAGAAATTCATTATTGTACCACATTGCAAGCAGAAATCAATAATAACCCTTATCATTTCAGTTTTTTCTGGGGATGCTTTCAATTTCGGAACTGGATCCGAATTTGAAAGCGTTCTTAGACATTTAAAAAAAAAATCGAAACAGCATAAAGATAACCGTTTAGACATCGACTTCATATATTCAATGTAAAAAAAAAAACTATTTAAGAATACTAAAAAGGAGAAATTTGCAAAGAACGTTGCCATTGGTTTAACATTAACTTGCGAATGGCTAGGGTCGGATTCTAAGTATAGAAGAATTTTAATACTAAATAAGAACGATTAATTAAACCCATTTTGAACTATTTTTGCAGTGGGAGGATAAAAAATCTTAAAGCTGGTAGTAATAATAAGAAACGTGTGAATATTTAATTTGATTTTAAAGCAAAGTATATTTAAAATTTTATTTAGAATTTTATAGAGTAAACTCTGTCTAAAGCTCTATCAAGATAGATTTCCGTGTTATGCAGAATCTGCCTTAGGCAGAATGTGCTGTATTTAAAAAAAATCCTTAGCAACAGGGTATAATCAGCGGGACGCACAAAGAACATTCAAAGGGCTGAACAGTCCTGTTTTAACGCATATACAAAACAACAAAACACCGTTCTGATCATCACATTTATAAACAACATTGAAACAACAACAAGAAAAAATGTTTGATTTTTTTTCTTTTTTTGACGAAAATATTTGTAAAAAATATTTTTGTGCTTCAAGCACGAAAAACAATATAATAAACATTTCTATAGGTTAAATCACAATCACAGCATTGTACGAATACACGGAATCTACACATTTCAATCAAATACATAGTAAATGATTTTATAAAAAAATTAAACAAAAAAACCATATATATATTTTGAAATACAGGCGACGCATCGCCCTCTGAAACGAAAAAACTTAAAAAAAAAAAAAAAAAAAAAAAAAAAAAAAAATCAATCCTTTTTCAAAGAAAAAAAATCATTAATAAAAAAAATGCTTCAAAAAAGTTAAATTATTAAATAATTTAAGACTGTTCGAATCTAATGCTTGTAGCAAATTTTGTGACTATTAGTTTCACCTCACGGAGAGCGCAGCTTTACCTGGCTTAGGGCTCACCAACCCGCAGGTCGGTTGCCTGGCGGGCCAGTCTGAGTATGCCAAGATGTGACTTAATTTAGTACAATCCAATTTTTTTCTTTCTTTTTTTAACTTATAGACCTTGTTTAAGCATGGGGTAATGAAAATTTGTTGAAAACTATGCCATTAGAAAAATGTTTAAGATTTATGAATGAAAGATAGCATTTTCTTTAAAACACGAGGTCTTTATCACCATAGGAAATATATCACCTTTATAGAAATTATGATCTAAGTTTTTATTCATTGTTATACTGTTTTGAACACACAGTATTTCTGTAAACTGTTCGGAAAGTTGACTGGTATAACTCCAGATTTGTTTTTCATTTTATTATTCCAAAATTCATTGACTACTAATTGTGCGATATCGGATGGTGGTGGTTTGTGGGCAGAGCCTGATTATGGCCTCAGCAAACTCAAATTATTATTTTCGGAAATGTTATCCCTTATTTGATCCTAAAATTCTGCGATTAAATAAAGTTTAATCTGGAAAAATATTTTTCGGAAAAAGTAGTTGTTCTAAGGAACACTGAATTACATACTTATTTTTTTCTCTCTTTTTGAAAGAAAATGCTTATCAATTCTGCATTTGAGATTTACCATATTTTCAAAATCTGAAAAGCAATATGCACAAAAATTATTTTGCCGCTCCTCCCTCAAACCATATCTAATTTTTGTCGTCATGGGCTATGGAATATGCCTAAATCTTTTGTAATCTGCATTGATGCATGTTTAGTTTCCCCCCCCCCCCAAAAAAAAAAAAAAAAAAAGATTAGAATTATCATTTTTTTTTTATGGTCAATAATTTTCTTCTACTTGTCACATTATTATTTTTTTTCAAATCGTAAAATAACTAAATAGCTAAGGCATTGCATCTAAACATACTGTTAAATAGAAATTTACCAGGAAGATTATTGTTTGGGAATAGTGGTATCCAATAAAGTGACCGATGAGAGCTCTGTAAATAAGTTTTGAGTACTTTAAGATTTCAAAATCTTCAACAGTCGTCTACGAAAAAGTCACAGAGAAAAAAATCCGACGTGCTGAAATGGTGTTGGAGAAGTTATTTGAGGCTGCAATGGTGTTGGAGAAGTTATTTGAGGCTGCAATATGGTATGAATTAAAATTAAAACTTCGCAAATAGCAGTACTTTCTTTAAACTGTGTATGAAAACATGTTTTAAATCGAAATAATTGGGGTTAAACAGAATGTAAAATATCATAGAAATATGCCAGTTGTAACAGGATTCATTTATAATTTCTGATTAATAATGAAAAAAATAGGCAAAAATTTTTACAAATCTTTACTTCGATCTTTCTAATTTTGCGCCCTTAGGATTCGTGCGCCTGGAGCAGTTTGCTCCAACTGCTCCACGGTAGCTACGCCCCTGGGTCTTACTTATTTCATCAGGCTCGGTACGGACACGGACCAGGATCAGGCTTACATTTTCTTTCTACATACTGGGCTTACATGGCGGGCCGATACTAATGCTATTCTGCATTACTCTTGCGAACATATAGTAATCTATAATGTTAAAATTTCCCATAAATATGTATGCAGTATTCTAGGAAAATGTCTTAATTGTATGTTAAGAGAAATTGGCATTTTCTGGGGAAATTGAGTCGGGTCTGTTTCCATTGGTTTTTTCATGGGCCGAGCCTGTTTTCATGAATTTTAGCACGGGCTGGGCCGTGAGCCGTGAAAATACAAATGGCCCTGCACTGTAAAAAAAAAAAAAAAAAAAAAAAAATCTGCAAAGTTACTGAAGTTTTTCTAGGAAACTGGGATTCCTTGAAATTTTTATGTAACGGCAACAAGAAAAATTCCTGTAACAGACGCTGTTACAGGATTTTTTGTTGTTGCCGTTACATAAAAATTTCTAGGAATCCCAGTTTCCTAGGAAAACTTTAGTAACTTTACAGATTTTTTTTTTACAGTGTGGCCTGCAAATTTCGACCCGTGCAGACCTCTAACTAGCATATACAGGTGTGTATCGATATGTGTTTACTAAAGAAAAAATAATATCGCATATACTTGTGTATAAGTCGAAGAATTTCAGGAAAAAATTAGGAATTGAATAATGGGGGGTCGATTTATACACGAGTTAGTGAAAAAGAAATGTCTATACTGTAAAAAAAAAAAATCTGTAAAGTTACTAAAGTTTTTCTAGGAAACTGGGATTCCTAGAACTTTTTATGTAACGGCAACAAGAAAAATTCCTGTGTTTCCTAGAAAAACTTTAGTAACTTTACAGATTTTTATTTTTACAGTGTGTACCTGTTCAATCGCCGATTTTCATGATCTTTAATTCTTCAGGAAATAATCTAGAATTCATGTATCTAAAAAAAACTTTATTTTTTACATTTGAAGAGGACAATTTATCACTGAAACATATCAAAAGTAAAGCATTATTCATTGCTTCAAAATTTTTGCCCTAAGTATTCAGAAGCACTATAGTTTATCAGTCAAATGTTCTTAACTAACATTTAAAGTTTTTTTTTTTTTTTTTTGCCATATCGTTAAATCTTAGTAATTTTTTTTTTTTTTTTTTTTTTTTTTTTTTTTTTTTTTTGTGTGTGTGTGTGTGTAGTGTAGAATAAGTAAATTATGATTTTGATTAGAATCGTACTAAAAAAAGTTACTGAATTTAATAAAAACATACATATTTATATATGTTTTATTAACCATTTGGAAAAATGGTTATTGTTCTCGTCAGGATGGGAAATCAAAAGCATATCTCAAGGTTTTTATTGGTTTAATCCGAATTTTATTCGTTTTCTGACTGGTCTATACAGTAATATGTATTGCCCTTTACTTTCAACAGAGATCTGTTGCCACTATGACAAAAAAGTAATAAAAACTACAAAAAAAAATAATAATAACTCAGAAACAAATTGAGATACAGCTTTCAAACAAATTGCATTTAAAAGTACATTTTTTTTCTGTACTAGGGGGCTCGGCCCCCTACGAGCTACGCTCGCCAACCCCCGTCCAGACACCGCAGACTCTGATCGGCTTTAAAAAGATTTCGAAAGATTGAATCACAATTTAAAAAACAGTGGCGATCTCCCTATAAACGAATTTCTATTCATTTCTCTTTGATTGGAGAATTTTAACGCCAAATCCGCTGCGGTACTACTTGATTATCCTGTCGACCAATTTCGCCAAATTATATAAATCGCCAAATCACTCGCCAAATTATACAAATTGATGTAATTTTTATTTTAAATAACGAAAGAACAAATAAATTCGTACAACATTAATAAAAACACAAATAAAGCGTCGAAATAAAAATAACTTGATGACGTATACACGTGTAACAACATTTCAAAATAAGCTAATATAAAAGGAATTAAGTAAAGAGAGTCTTTGTCTCCTGGTATTTTTTAACAAAGCGAAAAGAAAGTTCTTTTAAATGAGACATTTTAAATTAATTCTCAAAATATCAAATAAATGTCTAGCGCAATTTCTTAATTTAAACTTTTTTGCAATATTATTTTGTGTTCATTTTATGTAATAACTATAATGTGGCGTAAATATGACGTAATTTCTCCTAAGACTTCTAACGCATGTTAATGAATTTATTATTTTACAATATCCTTTCTCTTTTAAAATTCACGTGTATACTTTTATGACGTAATTTTTAATAAGTTCCTGCTTTTTATACGTAATTATTTAATTCTAATTTGAAAGTTTTTTTCCTGTTTATAATAGTCACGTGTAAATAAATTTTTAATTTGAAGCAAACATTATTGCTTGCGCTTTTTATACAGTTGGCAACAGTTTAAATTAGTACAATTTTCTGAAATCTGTAAAAAATATCTCTGGAAATGCTGAAAATTTGAATTTAAAATAGAAATAAAACCTGAAAAAAGGAGTCAAAATAAAAAAATTAATGCAATCTACACTCCGGCAAATTCTAACGCATAAAATGATCTAAAAATGATTACACTGCCATGTATAGTTTTTGCTGCTATAAAACTTTTTTAGTGGAACAATTTTGTCCAACTTTAGCATTAAATAACTCTTAAAATAATTCTTCGATTTGAAAACTGTCTGCATCAGCGTGTTTATCAAACATTTCTGTATAAAACCACCGATTTCCATATTTTTGTATGCATTATTTTTGTTAATATTAACGAAGAAAGGCCTCTGGTCACAAAAAAATCAAAACCGGCGGCGGCGGTGACAGCGGTAGTTACTTTTTTTTAGAATAGAGAGATACGACGGTGTAAAAAGTAATATTGTGGGATGTTTAGAAGTTTAAGAATGAAATTTCATTTAAAATGGATTGTCAGATTTCTTGGAAATCTGACGATGGAAAAGCCTTTTCCCGAACAGCCAATGAAATGCTTGGATAATACATAAGTTTCAGGTTGGTAATACGTACGAGTCGCAGGCGATTTCCGTCGCTTGCAATTTTTACGTGTAATAACACTATTAATGTTTAATTCATGGCATACGTAATGTATGATAAACTCCGTGCTATTTTTTATGTCTTAAATTTTAGTCTTTGAAAAAATCATTTTCCAAATGGTCGTTGTAATTTGTTAAATTGCATTTTTTTTTTTTTTTTTTTTTTTTTATCTTCGGCTCTAAAGATTTTTTCTCAACGATGTAACAGAAATGTGGTTTCTTCTTATATCTGAACATTTATCTATTTTTTCCCAAAAATTTCGCTAAACAATTCAGGAGTTGATTTATATCTATACGCTATTATAAAGATAACAAAGTAGTTATCATATTTTACTTATTAAAATTTTCCTTAAAGTTATTAATTTCTATTCTTACAAGTTGTTTTTAAATTAACTGAAAGTTAAAAAAAAAGTTCCCCCACTAAATCTAATAAGATGCGTTTTTAGTGCCGGAAGACATCGAAGAATTCTTTCGGAAGAATTCTTTCGTGTGACCATGTAAACGAACTATAAATACTCACTTCATTTTTAATGTCGAAAATTCTATAGCAAACATCAATAACACATAAATATTTCATGGCAATCCGAGTATATTTACTATAGAGTTAGAGCGTGGATAGACGCAGACAGACAAACCGAATTCATAAACCCTTTTTAAATAAGTTTGAAAATGTAAAAAAAAAAAAAAAAAAAAAAAAAAAAAAAAGTTTAGATAATTTTACTTGAAAATCCAGATAACTGTCCTGGATCGGGTAAAACGTGGTTTGGTGTGTTAGGTTGGAGCTAAAACTAAATCTTTTCGTTGCGGTTCGGCTTCGGGTCAGTTTTGAGTTGAGTTTTAATTTAATACTAACAGGTCGGTTTAGGATCAATCCGATTTTCCGAAAGAAAGTCTAGAATTTTCTTTCAGAATAAAAAATGTATATTTGAATATAGATGAGTCTTTATATGTTTATTTTTGAACATAAAAAAATAGAATTGACATTAGAATGTGATAGTAAATTCTTTTTTAACAATCATATAAAATTATATATTTTTTTTCTTTCGGTTTTCAGGTCGATAAAAATTTTTTTGTCGGGTTCTGGTCAGGTTTCAGGTCAACGATGATTTTTTTGTCGGTTTCAGGTCGGATTTCCTATTGACTTTAACCCTTTAGATCCTGAATTTGGACTACAAAAATTGCGGCACCTGAATAATTATTATTTACGTTAATGTCTAAGACATCCAGAACATCATACATAATAATTTGATTTTTATATAAGTTTTTTAATTAAAACTGATTTAATAACTCGGTAGTTAGAGCTCTTTTTGCAAAATATTTACAAGAATAATTAGATTAATTAACAAAAAATACTGTTATGGAAATCTCGCAATTCTTATAAGAACAGTGTAAATAAATGTATTGTGATCCTACCTGTAACAAAGAAGTGTTATGTAGCTACAAATTTTTCGTATACTAGGGGGCTCAGCCCCCTACGAGCTACGCTCGCCAACCCCCGTCCAGACACCACAGACTCTAAATGCACGCTAATGTGATCGGCTTTAAAAAGATTTCGAAAGATTGAATTATAATTTAAAAAACAGTGGCGATCTCCCTATAAACGGATTTGTATTCATTTCTTTTTGATTGGGGAAATTTTAACGCCAAATCCGCTGCGGTACTGCTTGATTATCCCGTCGACTAATTTCACCAAATTATATAAATCGCCAAACCACTCGCCAAATTATACAAATTGACACAATTTTTATTTTAAATAACGAAAGAACAGATAAATTAGTACAACATTAATAAAAAATACAAATAAAACGTCGAAATAAAAATAACTTGATGACGTAGACACGTGTAACAACATTTCAAAATAAGCTAATATAAAAGGAATTAAGTAAACAGAACCTTTGTCTCCGGGTATTTTTTTAACAAAGCGAAAAGAAAGTTCTTTTAAATGAGACATTTTAAATTAATCGTTTTTAATCTGACGTAATTTTGACCAAGCTATTCTTTCTTTTTTTAACATTCACGTGAAAATACTTGTGTTAGAAATGAAATATTATTTGCGCTTTCCTAAGAAAAATAGTTGAAAAGTATACTCTCAAAATATCAAATAAATGTCTAGCGCAATTTCTAAATTTAAACCGTTTTGCAATATTATTTTGTGTTCATTTTATGTAATAACTGTAATGTGACGTAAATATGACGTAATTTCTCCTATTTAAGACTTCTAACGCATGTTAATAAATTTATTATTTTACAAATTCCTTTCTCTCTTAAAATTCACGTGTAATTATAGTTTTTAAGACGTAATTTTTAATAAGTTCTTGCTTTTTGTACATAATTATTTAATTCTAATTCCAAATGTTTTTTTTTCTCTTTATAATAGTCACGTGCAAATAAATTTTTAATTTATTTACACGCATAAATATTTTTTTTTTTTTTGAAGCAAACATTATTGCTTCCGCTGTTTATACAGTTGGCAACAGTTTAAATTAATATCACTTTCTAAAATCTGTTAAAAATATCTCTAGAAATGCTGAAAATCTGAATTTAAAATAGAAATAAAACCTCAGAAAATTAGTCAAAATAAAAAAATTAATACAATCTGCACTCCGGCAAATTCTAACGCATAAAATGATCTAAAAATGATTACACTGCCACGTATAGTTTTTGCTGCTATAAAACTTTTTTAGTGGAACGATTTTGTCCAACTTTAGCATTAAATATATCTTAAAATAATTCTTCGATTTGAAAACTGTCTGCTTCAGCGTGTTTATCAAACATTTCTGTATAAAACCACCGATTTCCATATTTTTGTATGCATTATTTTTCTTAATATTAACGAAGAAAGACCTCCAGTCACAAAAAATTCAAAACCGGCGGCGGTGACAGCGGTAGTTACTTTTTTTTAGAATAGAGAGAAAATTTTTTAATAGGATAAAATCTACAACTAGGTAAATGGTTGAGAAAATAACCACATTAAAAAATATTTAGCTTCGACTGTTTCATTGTGCTTTTTTAAATAGGCAGTAGGGCCAACTTTTCAAAACTATTGGGTGGGCTCAGAAACACTTGAGTAACATAACACATATTTTTTTTCTCTTAGTGTGTGTGTGTGTGTGTGTGGAGAGAGAAGGGGGAGGGGGGAGAGGAGGAGCGAATGACTAAAGATGATAATTTTAATTTAAATTGTTTTTTTTAAGCATATTTTTAAATTATTATAATTTTATTATAACTTTATAAGCAATTTTATTAAGTTATATTCTTAGAAGTTCTTCCTTATACATACATTAATATTTATTTTAAATAACATTGGAATTGCTAAGTAGTCACCTAAGTGCTTTATCAATTCAAAACATCAAAACAGATGGCAAAATATGCAGGAAATTTATTTTCGTGAGAAATTTAACTATACGTTTGATGAAGGGATTTTAAGTGCTCCTGTAAGTGTAATTGATGTCCTTCCTTACTATTTTTCAGACAAAAACTGCTTTGTGAATGTTAATAAAACCAAATTTCATTTCAGCAATCAAATAATTAAAAAAAAAAAAATACATTACGAATTAAATCACTTGAAATTGAGTGGGCGGTGAAATCAAACTATTTGGTGGGCTCATGTCCCATGGGTCCA
The DNA here is from genome assembly GCA_963932465.1 of Maratus speciosus. Classification (NCBI taxonomy): domain Eukaryota; kingdom Metazoa; phylum Arthropoda; class Arachnida; order Araneae; family Salticidae; genus Maratus; species Maratus speciosus. Next base: position 454,907,269 of record OZ010788.1, on the reverse strand, counting down.
TATAAGTTAGCGCCACTGTAAATAAGATTGAGCAAATTATTTTGTATGAAAAGTGCAATCTACTTTTTTAAAAGACGAATTAAATAAATTTTACATTGAATTTTCTTTAATGGTAATTAAGTACCGTCAGGGTATAAAGGGTTAAGTAGAATTTTCGCGCAGAACTCCAGAGAGGGCGAAAGACCCTCTCTTATCGGTGTCCCATGCTTTTATCACAAATAACACGGCGCTTTTACGACAATTGAAAGCAATAACAGTTCCGTCTTTTAACACTAGAACGCCCGGAAATTTTGCTCAAGTTTCATAAAAATACTTGACACCAGAATTTTTATTTAAAATTATTTAACGGATTTATTTAACGTATATCTGAGTGGTTTAAATTTAACTTATTTTATGAAAAAAATTCTGGTTCCAGTTGACATTTAATCACATAGTCGGAGTTGAATCGACTGCTTCCGGGCGTTCTAGTGTTAAAAATCTCATTTGGATTTGAAGTCTATCTTCCCAATTTAATCTATACTAGTTTCATGTACCTAGATTTCCATAAATTTACTGTTTACATTTTTCATAGCGTTATATTACATTTGCAGACATGTATGACATTTGGAATATTTTGATTACCAAGGACGCGGAAACATGATATCTCTACAACCTTCAAATAAAAACGAAAAAAATAGTTTTGTTATGAGAGTAAATACGATCTTTGAAAGATTATATCTTATTATTTTGCGTTTTATTACATTATTTCAATTAGCAGGAACGACTTAAAATACACTTGCTTAATATTTTTTTCGATTTTATTTTTATTAATTATAATTTGCATTTTGTAAAAGAAAAAAACAAACAAACTATATTTTATTTTTCTAATATAACAGTATACATAAGTGATTTTCACAGTGAATGAATAACTGGTATGAACTGTGATATGTAACCTGACGCCTGATTCTTGAATTTTGCTATTAGCAAGGTCGAAACGGGCTGTGAGGAATTCTCCAAGGTTAATAACTGTCTGTTGTGTAATGTCAGTAGCCCTTATCAAATAATTCAAGAAGTAAAAAGATTTGAGAAGACAAGAAATTTGATTAACATATAGACCTGCTGTGGAATGTGTTTGCAAAACTCTCATATGGCAGTTTAGTATTATTATACTCAACAGTCTAATTGGCCAGTGGATAGAGCAAAAATATGAAGTTCTGTTTCTGTGTTAACTTCAAAGTTAAATTTGAATAAAAAGGGTAAAAAATACTCTTTAATCAATCTTTAAGCATTTTTTAAAAAGACTTTAATTACTCTTTATGCACTTCTTAAAAGCACTCTTATAAGCATTTAGTGTTTATCTTGAAGTAAAATTTTAAAAAGCCTAATTTCATGAGTGCAATTGATGTTGTTTTAAAAAAAAATTCCCTTACAGTGCATTTTTTTGGCATGGTCACCGATTATGAAAAATTCACAGCTTGATTGATGAATTCAATTAAAATGTAATTATATTTTCAATGTTTTAAATTTTTATTTAGATGAAAAATAGATGAAAAAGTGTTACAAATGTATCATAAACATAGTAATACTGTAAAATAAAAATAAAAATAACAAAATTCTAAGCAAATACTACATAGATTTTTTTTAAAAAGGTACTATTCAGAAAATTCATTTTCTAACATAGTAAAGTCTGTTTATAACGGAATCCTACTACAAATGGAAAAAAAAAAATAAAAATGCAATTTAACAAATTACAACGACCATTTGGAAAATGAATTTTTCAAAGGCTAAAATTTAAGACATAAAAAATCGCAAGGAGTTGATAATGCATTACGTACGCCATGGATTACATTTTTCGGTACTGTAAATTTTTAAACTTCTACGGAGGTGGTCATTCATTACGTACGATATGGATTAAACATTAATATCCCTGGACCAATTTAAAATGAAATTTCATTCTTAAACTTCTAAACATCCCACAATATTACTTTTCACACCGTCGTATAAAGAAAAAAATGTACTTTTAAATGCAATTTGTTTGAAAGCTGTATCTCAATTTGCTTCTGAGTTATTATTTTTTTTTTGTAGATTTTATTACTTTTGCGTCATAGTGGCAATAGAAGTATCCATCTCTGTTGAAAGTAAAGGGAAAATACAGATTACTGTATAGACCAATCAGAAAACGAATAAAATGCGGATTCAACCAATAAAATGCTTCAGATATGTTTTTGATTTCCTACCCTGACCGAGGACAATAACCATTTTTCCAAATGGTTAAAAATCATGGTCCAACCCCACAGAAATATTATGCAATTATACCTTCTAATATGAAAACTTGTATAAAACGGAATTATTTAATGGTAGCTTGCGTTTCCGTCTAATCAGGTTTTATTGTATTGTATCATACTTATGGTGGAGCGCCCGTACTGGAATTATTACCGGGGCACGCGGTCTCTTTGCACGGCCCTGAATATTTAGCATATTTTTCCTGTGCACCATCGGAACATGAGTTAATCTTTTTCTTTTCACAGTAACAATTTTTCTCCAAACGATTTAGCTGCCTGAAAATGCGAGAACATTTCCGTGCTTGCGTGCATCTTTTTATTAAAAATATGCAAGCAATGAAATCAACCTGTAAGAAATGCAACTCAATTACACTTAGCATCATCTTAAATTAAATCGTATTATTTAAAAAGTTGCATTAAAAAAAAAGAATTTTTTTCTAATTCTTAAAATCTTGATAGAATTTCATCGTACATTTTCGTGGCACACTTAAGATCTTCTTGTGTGCCATGGCACACCGGTTAAAAATTCTGTCATAGGTGTAGAGACTTTTAAAAATTATTGGTGGGTCTCAACTCTAATATAATACAGTAGACTCTCTCGAATCCGCACAGCTTGGGACCAAAGGTTGTGCGGATTTTAGAATTTTGCGGATTTTTGATCATTGCTTTGTTTACATTTTTTAAACAGTAATTTGTATGTGATCAAATGCAATCGAAATTATAATGAATGCTTGGAATAAAGTAAAATATCAATATAATTAATTAAATAAATTAATAAACTAAAATGATAAAAAGTACGATAATTTAAAAAATGTTCAGATTATAAAGAGTAAAAGTCAAGTAAATAATTAATAATGTATGATTAAATATGCATAATAAATATGAGATACATTCTCCTTGAATTATTCAATAAACGTTCCTCATAAAGGTACCCTATTAATTCACATCAAAATCATAAAGTAAAGAAGCTTTATATCAGGTTTAGCCAGTCTTAATTACCAAAAAAACTTGATAATTACATAAATATAATTGGTATAAAGATTGTAATTATTAATGATATCAGCAATATCTTGATTTTTTTCAGAAATAAATTTATACTTCCTTCATGCAAAATCACGAGTTCAGTCATATTACCGAGAATTATATATTAAAATGCATTACGTAATGATATAAAACTAAAAAAAAATCTATAATTTTGCCCCTACATCTGAACTGAAAATTTCATTGTTTACATCTATGATGACGTGTGGATTTTAGGTGTTTGTGGATTTCAGGATTGCGGATTTAAGGGAATCTATAACTCTTTTCCACATAAATACGTGTATGTGCGTGCAAAAGCGATCGATTAACACGCCCATGTTACTTTTAAAACTCCTTTTAAAAAATTGAACAGAATCGTTGATAAATAAATCACGTTAAATCTAAGGATCGACCGAAACAGAAACAGAAACCGAATTTCGGTAATCATTCTGTTTTCGGCCGGAAACGAAAACGTAACTGTCCAACAAAAATATTTTTAGTGCTTAATACTAGTGCTCCCGATGGGATACGTATTTCAGTTATACGTTTAAACGATATACGTATATACGTATAATACGCTTCTTTGAAATACGAATACCTTAAAATATATGTTTAAACGTATCCGGATACGTATAAGGGTACATCGGCTAAACTTATATTTAAGCATACATACATTTAAAGTATACGTATATTTCAAGTATCGTATCTACTTTTAATAACAATGGACTTTATCAGTCTTACGTCACTGAATGGAGAATAAACTGGAAATCGGTGCCATTATCATAGCAATATGCATATTATGTTCCATATAAGATCTTGTTATTTTTCTCTTTAAATATTTTATTTCATCTATTTTCTTCTAACTTTCATTAAATTAAGTGATAAAATGTTATATAAATTTGCTGGAACAATTTAAATTGTTTTATAAATAGATAATAATTGCTGAAAGTAGCCATTATAGGTGTTTTAATTAAGTTTTCATAATGGTTTAAAAAGTAAGTGTAGTATTGGTTCTGTTCACGAACTGCTTCTCATATTAAACATGCTCATGTATGCCTATTAAGAAAGCCGTGTTTTTGAAGGATAAGGTAGTTGTTGATTTTACCTCTTCTGAACGAAATTTTTCAGCTACTGGTAATATAGTAACATCAAAACGTAGTTGTTTGAATTCCGAAAATGTTAATATGTTAGTGTTTTTATTTCAAAACCGAAAGTTATTACCGTGAATTGAGAAAGTACTTACGCAAATTTTTACTTTTAATTCATTTAGATTTTTTGTTAATCTCGTGGTATTGAGATAAAATACCCCATTATGTCTATATATTGTGTATATAATATATACAAATTGTATTAATTGTAAGTAATTAGCAAAATTAAACACTTTTTGAGCAAAGAATGAGAGTTCAATGAGAGTTGAGCAAAGAATGAAGAATCACTTTCAGATTTATTGTGAATCTTTGTTAAGTATGTTTTTTTCTTTTTAATCTTTTAAAATTTCTTTATTCGTGTGTGTTGCACTCAAGATTGCATCCGGCCGAAAATGTTTTTATTTCTACGGAGATGATGTTTTCTACTCAGTTAATGTATAATGAAAATCCATTTTTTTAATCATGATACTCATGGTATTTTTTATACAAAATGTAAGGCATTACGCTTAAGATTTGTTAATAATGACGTATATAATTTTTTGTATAAAGTACCTATAAATTTCGATTACTTATAGACAGGCAAATAACTAACTTGCAGGTTTTAGAACGCAATTGCACATTCTTGAAATGACTTGCCTCCTCTTTTCTTTCTCAGAGTAAAATATATTTTCAAAATATTTTAAATTTAGAAAACAATATTCTCAAATACAATAAAGGTATTATTACAAAACTTCCCAGGAGTCGGATTGGTCAGTATCACTATAGAATATATAGTAAATTTAATTCTGGTCTCTAACCGCATGCAAAAATATTGTGCGAAGTGCCCATGCCATAAATCAAAAGAAGCTGTGCTACAGATCTGCGAAAGGTAGCTTTTAAGCTATCCACTATCAATAGTAAAACATTTAATGATTAATAGCTTAGTTTTCAGGGAAAACAACCAAATTCTAAACAGAGGAAAAGTATTCAGATTTTTTAAGCATCTGTGCACCTACCAGAAGGTAGGTAAACCCCAGGCCATCGTGCTTCTTTGAACAAAGAATAGCGATGGCCCCGGTAAACCACTCTATATACAGAACTCTAATAGAGGATATTTCTCAATGTTTCTAATCCACATATAAGCATTAAAACATCTATTTGTATGCCTTGAACGAAAAACATTCAGGCGTTTATACGTTTAACCGCTTGGGTAAGATCCGTATATACGATGTACATGTACCGTATATGCTGTTTTGCATAATACGTATAACCGTCGTAGCCATATTATACGTATGTGAATATTGTACCTCGTATAATACGTATTATACGTATACTCGTATAAACGTTTAATAGGGAGCACTACTTAATACATACACAAATATACATAATTATTAATTAATTATGCGTGTGGCCTAAGTTGGCTCTCTGTGCCTCTGACCAAAACTTTTATTTTCATATGAAATAAAATATAATTAATTCATCAACGACACAGAATGATTTTCTAATTATACGAATTTCATCTAATTAAAAAATGTTTTAGATATACATACCTGAATTTATCTTTTATAATAATTTTTGTAAATGATCATCTGTTATACTAGAACTTTCTCAAGGAACATTCGAAACACTTCTGCGGTTTCAAACTAAAAAATTTCTATTACTGCTAAGTCTGCAGCTTTTAATGTGCACGGGAAAAGTGCCTTCAAATTTTAGTCCTATATGAATTACTTGCTTATTTGCATTCATGTCTTGATAATTCTAAACAGTGAAGTTCATAGCAATGAACACTGAGTGTCTCATTTGAGTCGATAAAGCTCAAATCAGTGAGTAATGCTGAAAATTTTCGAAAGAAGAAGCGAGATTTTTGGAATACAAATAGTTTTAGTCTGACCGAATTTTCGACAAAATTTTCGCAGAAAATGCTTCCGTAATGCTGAACTCGAAAATAAATTTCTTTTAACCTTAGTTATTATATTTTCAGAAATATCCTCGCAAATGTAGAGCAAAAATATGCCCCCCCCCCCATCTACTTCCGAATCTACTGAAACTAAAATTATGAAAAAATTAGAGATAGTAGACATTAATTTACACCTTGCAGGAAAATTATAGCGATTACCCTAGGTCACATAATTTTTGAGAAAAGCGCATTCTTCCGTTACATACAAATTTCGATTTGCGGGCATTCAGCAGCAGTGTTGAGGAGCTCTAGAGGTAACTATCGTAACAGAAGTATAAAAGCATTGTTGATAATGATTTTCGAAAAATATCGCCGGTAATTAGTCGAGATATTAACCCTTAAAGACACGGTCGGTTTGGACATACATAATGACAGGGGCGGTGTACTCTGTGTATCATCCTATTTTAAAGCCTAGATAACAACTTTTAATGATATATTTGTGTAATGCAATTCCCAGTAACAGTACAAAAGCAATAAACGCCAAATTATTAAAAACAGACTAATTTAATTAAAATTAATCACATAAATACTATGCGATTCGCGACAAGTTTGCATTGAGTGGATCTTTCAATACGCCTCTCGTGCCTTTAAAGGTTAATTAAAAACCTATCTGGAAAAACTAGGCACGGACCAAGGCGGCGTTGGAACTTTGCGACCTCCTTTTGAAGATAGCTTAGCACAATCCCAAGTTTAAACTTTGAACATGTGTTTTGTTTTAGTTACACTGTAAAAAGTAAAGATTATTACTAAGCTGAATTTAGTTTTATGAAACGCCAAAGGAAATTTAAATATGCACTACTTTTATTGTTAGTACCGAATTAGGTTCATCATAAACAGATTAGGATAAGATTAAAAAAAAAAGAGTTATACAGAATAGCAATATTTGATATTATTTAGGCTTCATATCTCTCTGAACTTTCATGGCATATCCATTTATACTACTTTTCTAGTATGTACAACAATACCCAACCCTACGTTGTATAGTTTTTTACAAAGTCTTATTATTCTTTTAGAAACTTTTTTTAAATAATACAGTTAATAATTCCTATATTTATTGTACGGAACTCTCTCAGCGCGAGTAATACTCGCACTTGACCGTTTATTATTAAACAAAACAATCGTGACTTGATACACGGAGAAATCTAAATTGAGGGGAAAAAACAAAATTATCTAGAATATCTAGTGTTTCAAATATTTCCGTCTAAACAGTAAACGAATTGGCCGAGTATATTGCAATACTCCATTTGTTTTCGTACTCTAAACTTCTGACGTTTTCCAGGCCATACATTCTAGTGAAGCGGGTATTCCCCAATCTAGATAACATGCTTTCAAGGAAAATTTCCAATTTTATCCGCGGGTCAGTAATATTTTTAAACAAAACATATTTATTTCATTCCAGATATTTCTGAAAAACAAAAAAGCCGTAGACATTTTGGGTATTTTCCTTTTTAGATTCAAGAATTAACTAGTGCTTTCTACAGATTCCATTTCAATAAAATTAAGGGGGAGTGGAGGAGATTGGAAGTAAAATTAGTCTAAGAGAAGACTAAATTACTTGCAATTATTGAAACACAAAATTTTTTAAAGAGCTCAAACTTCATCCACAAAGCAGAATTTTGAAACTCTTAAGTGTCCAATATTTTCGAATAGCCCCTATAGAATCTTTTACACAGTAGTATACTGTAGCAATGACAAAACTTTCTTCTATATTATTCTACTGTTAAATTTAAATAGCGCTGTTTACACTAACAATTACAAAGTGTAGTCATTTCTTTGAATTTAACTCTGAGTTAGGGGCCGTTCAAATATTACATAAGCACCTAAGGGGGGGGGGGGGGGGGTTAACGATTTGCTTATTTTTGCTGACAAGGGGGGGGGGGGGGTTGAATGATGCTTACGTAAGACCATTTTCAGAATTTCTAACTTGTAAAAAAAAAAAATTATAAAATTTCAAATTGAAAGAAAGAAATAGCAAAAGAATATTAAACTTGAAGTTCTGATGTCAGCTATTTTGAACGCACAAGGAAAACATAAACGATCTCTTTTATCTAGAGGTGACTGTTCATGTTTGATGCATGAGGGCTTATTATCTCTGAGAACTTACTACTATTTCCAATTGTGAGAATAAAATAGAATAGAATTGAATGGACCGATGCGATATGATGTATTGTGACAATATGAGTTTTCCGGGAAAGCTTCCAAAACGTAAGTAAAATTCCATCTTTTTTTGTTTCCACCCCTCCTCTGTCAAGTAGTTGAACCCCATAACCATAGTGACCGACTGCTCTACTGTCTGGTGTCTCGTGAGTTTTGAAAACCTCTCAGTATAGATCTGCACGGGCCGGGCTCAGGCCTATTTTCATTCACGGCACTCGGGACGGGCCCGGGCCATACATTTTTCTGAAGGGTCGGGCCGGGCCGGGTTCGGGCCTTACTTTTTTCCTGGGGGATCGGGCCGGGCCCATTTTTTTCTGTACAGAGCCGGGACTGGTTTCATTCCAAGTCTTCAAGGCCCAAAATTTTAAGTCCTAGTTTTGACGCAGCCCGTATGAAAATCATTGTCTCGGCGTGCCCTGATCCGTTCAAAGGTCAGTAAAATTAGGCCAGGCTCAAAAAATTTGGAAAAAAATGTACACATTTTTAAATTGCTATTATTCTACAATTAAACATTCAAATTTATTCTTTTTAAAGAATAGTAGATTTCCACGCTTATTAAAATATAGCTAAATGAAAATATAAGAAAACATATGAGAAGGAACCTGTCTATGGCGAAATCCTGTTATAAACTGAAAAACGTGTTGATCCATACAAATTTAATATACTAATACGTAAGAATAGGATATATAATACATTAGTAGTAGATAAAGGACAGTTCTACGGCCACAGGCGGAATCCGGAATGAGCAATTGAGAGCAATGCTCATTCAGGTCCGCCTTCCTTCTAATCGCAACAATCATTGTGTCATGTTGTTATTCAGTTTAACACTTTGCTAGAAAGATGTACGCATATATCCACCTTGTGGATGGAGGAGGAGGGTGGAATCCACCTGTTGGGAGACTTATCCTATAGTAGGAGGGGTTAAATGTTGGAGGGAGCTTAATTTTTGAGGGGGCTTAATTTTTGAGAGGGGCTTAATATTAGAGATTAGATAATGTGTTGGCAGAACTCTCCTTCTTTCCCTACTAGTGGTTAGCTGTTCTTATACACCAATTTTGTTACACTAGTTGTAAATTTAATTTTTTTAAACTTTTTTGCTCAGTGCTGCCCCCTAGCGAGCGGATTTTTGAAAATAATGGTTTTAATACTTCTGAGGCAGACAATTTGTATCTATTGTAATCGGACTTGGATAACTTTGATTTTTGAATGAATTTGAGGGATGTTGATCAGAATTAATTTAGAATATAAAATAAGATTGTTAATTAGGTATAATTTTTAATTTGAATAATAGACGTAAAAGCTTGAAAATGAGTGTTAGAATGATTTGATTATAAAATATTTGTAAGAATTTAGCGAAAATAATAGATTGTTTTCTTTTCAAACTGAGTTTTGATTTTATTTAAGGTTTAGGATTCATTAATTTAATCTTAAATATGATTTTTAAAGGATGATGCAATACCTTAAAAAGGTTGCGATAGAACAATTTGTGGTTTATTTTTCAGGGTGATGTAATACTTTTAGAGATTGCAACAAGTAAATAATATGTGGTTTTGTTTTTCAAAATGAGTTTTGATGTTATTCGAGATTATTGATTCATTAATTTAATCTAAATTAGGATTTTTAGGGGTGATGCAATATTTTTAGAGGTTTCATAAATTTGAAAGCTGTTTTATTCATTCTATGGAGAAAGGAATTTAATAATAGTATTTAATAATAATTAGGTAGATCGTTTTAGTGTGATTAGTAGATATGGAATTTAAAAAATGTATATTATATGTTGTCCGATTTAGTAAAATTAACTTCTATGTATACTTAGAACAGGGTAAACAACTTGGTATTTGTTTCTGTTTAATACCAAAATTAACACTTCAACAATAAATAAAATAAATTTAACAGTCATGTAATTAGACTATATGGTTGAGCACTTTGACAGTTGTCTGCACTGGTATTAAGAATATATATCTGTCTTAAGAGAAAATAGTATTCTGTCTTACGCAAGCAATTAAATATGAATTATGCTTGAAAAAAAAAATGAATGTGATTGGTTTTAACAATTCGAAATTCAATAATATGAGATCTGTTTGTAATATTTTTTAAGTAGAATTCGAGTTATATTTAAAAACATATCAAAAAATTTAATAAGTTAGCTCATTTTAATTAATTTTCATAGTTTAGTAGACCGTGTGTATAATTAAAAATTATTATTTATTATTAAATTTAATGTAGGATCGTAATATAACACACAGAATTTATTGATGTATTGAAATTATTATATGTATTTTTTTTAAATGCAGTTGATGTATTGAAATTATTATATGTATTTTTTTAAATGCAGATGATCTCTTAGTTGAATTTTATATTATTTAATTTTTTTTTTCTGTTTAGTATACTTAGATGTATATATGTATAAAATTTTTAGAAAGTTTCGTTAATATTTTTAAAGTAAAATTTATTTTGTTATAAAATTCCATAAAAAATTTAAATTATCTGAGTTATGTAGTTCCATTTAATTAATTTTCATGTCTTAGTAGTTTAAGTATATAATTTAAAATTATTGTTTATCGTTAAACTTAAAAAATTGTTGTAATTATATTTTTCTGAATTGAAAGTTATTCAGTTAGAGTATTTATATATATATATATTCGAAATTGGTATTATATGTCGAACAGTAATATTTTTGTGAAACTGTATATTGATTTATTTGGATAAAAAAAACACACAAAATTTACTAACATAATAAAATAACCATATGTATTTTTAAACTTTTGAATTGCTAGTTGGGTTTTATATTATTAATCAGTTGTATTTTCATATCTTTTTATTTAATATACTTTTATATATTGATTTATTTGGATAAAAAAAACACACAAAATTTACTAACATAATAAAATAACCATATGTATTTTTAAACTTTTGAATTGCTAGTTGGGTTTTATATTATTAATCAGTTGTATTTTCATATCTTTTTATTTAATATACTTGTATGTATACAGTTTTTAGGAATTTTCACTTGAATTGGAAATATATAATTCAATGTATAAAACATTTGTTATTGATATGCAAGGAAATCATGACTCTATGCATGAGAGTTTTGAAAAATATATTGAGAAACAGTTTTAAAGTATAACTATTTCTGTTTGGATAAAACATTTTTAATCGTTAATTTCTAAAATCAACTATAAAAGTCACTAGTATTAGACTTTGGTAAAGACCTTTTAATAATATCAATTGTATATAAGTATATAATAATGTTAATTGTATTTAAGCATTTGAAAGGGAAATTTAATTACATCAAGAATAAATTATAAGTCTTCGGTTTTAATGATCTCTTAGAGTGTTATTAAGAGGGAAAAAATATTTTTGTAATTTGGTGATTTTATTCTTTCGTTTGCTCGCCAAATGAATTATTTCGTCGTGATTTGGCGATTTTGATCTTTTATTTTCTCGCTAAGTAGAATATTTCGCCGCCAGATTGAGATCTGTGGAGCGGGGGAGGTTCAGGATATAAATAGGAGGCGGAAAATCAGAGTTCCATCATTTGATGATTAATTTTGGTAGTGATAAGACGTGTCTTTAATTGCTCTTGCTTTTTTCTGATTCGGTTTGTTTGAAAAGATTGCTTTTTTGTTTTTTAATTGTTGATTTCTTTGAAGTGTTTTTTATTTCTTTTTATTCTACTATGGATGTTATCATACCTATTGATGAGATTATGCCTTTGGAAAGTTCTACATCTATGAAGAAATTTTTAACCTGTTTGACTTGTGGTAAAGATTTTACGTGCACATCCAACTTGAATCAGCATATGAAGATACATTCTGGTGAGAAGCTGTACACTTGTAAAGTTTGCCGGAAAACTTTTGGACGGAGATCTAACTTACAAAGACATTTGAAGACCCATAGCAATGTTAGATCATTAGAAGATAATGGATTTTCTGAAGAATCCTCGTTGAAAAGTAGTTTATCTTCAAATACTATTAATATCAACATAACACCTGAAGATTCTGTTTCTGTAAAGAAGATGTCTATATGCCCTACGTGTAATAAGAGATTTTTATCTACTTCTAATTTGAATCGGCATTTGAAGATTCATGTAGGTGATAAGTTTCATATCTGTGACATGTGTGAAAAATCTTTTACAAGGAAATCAGACTTGTTAAGACATTTAAAAACTCATAACACTGATGATCAGTCTAAGTTTAAGTGTGATAAGTGTGAGTATGTTTTTACACGGAAGGATAACTTGAAGCATCATCTTAGATCACATGAAAGTTCAAAATTCCCTTGTCGTGAATGTAATAAAATGTTCGGACGAAATTTTGAGCTTAAACAACATATACGTACTGAACACTCCCGTACACCTCTTGTAAGTGTGAAACGGAAAACAAGTTTCTCTAATGTAAAGTCTAAAAAACTAAAGCAAAACCAATCTGATGTACTTAATGTGTTTAAAACTCTTATGCTTTATCCTGATGAGCGTGAAGAAAGTGATATAGCAGTGTTTCATACCCACTTACGAGCTGAACTACAAGAGCGTTTAATGAGTGAAATTCATGAAAAAGGGGCTGTTAAATGGTATATGGTGATTAAAATATCTCTTGAACGTATGACTGACAATCAAGAGATAGAGGAGATTCAACCTTATTTTCGAAGCCAGTGTTTTACTGAACTTACTGAAGATAATATTTCGCAACATATTGAAGAAGGATTTTCAAAAATAACTAAATCCTTTGAAGAATTTATACAAAGAGGGTCTGGATGGAAACTTAGAAAAATTCATCATTTAGAACTCAAGATTGCTAAATATCATCCCCTTGCTGCAAGTTCTTATATAGCCTTATCTAAGAAATTATATGACAAAAAAGCAGTGCTCAATATAAAAAATGAAGACAATAAGTGTTTGGTTTGGTGCCTTTTGGCATTTAAACTGAACTTAGATTTTACAAAAAAGCCTGAGCGAGTTTCTCATTATATCCCTTATGAAAATGAGATTAAGCTAGGAGAGGTGAAATATCCTGTTTCACTCCACAAGATACCTATTATTGAAAAGCTTAATGATTTACGGATTAATGTGTTTGGATATGATGAGGATGAAGTTTGTCCTCTGTATATTTCTGAAAAGCAGAATGTAGATGTTATCAATTTGTTATTAATCGGTGATGGTTAAAAGCAACATTATTGTTTAATTAGAAGTTTTTCAAGACTTTTGGGTGATCTCACCAAGCATGATGGAGTATGTTATTATTGCTATAGATGTTTGCATCGCTTTTCAAGACAAGATCTTTTGAATAAACATTATGAATATTGTCGCCAACATATAGCACAGTCTATAAAGCTACCCAATGAAAACGATAACATACTCAAGTTTTCTGGTATTCATCTCCAACATCCTATTCCCTATACCATTTATGCAGATTTTGAGAGTCTACTTATACCTATTGCACCAGGTGCACCCTCTTCTAAACCATCTTATACTGAAAAAACCACATATCATTTTCCTTGTGGGTACGCTTATGTCGTTGTTGGACCCGATGGAAGATGTATGGAGAAAGCGAAAGTGTATCGTGGTAAAGACTGTGTGGATCATTTTTTAAAACAAATGATGAAAGAAAAAGATATTTTAGGACGGGAGTTATTGAACATAGAGCCTATGAAACTTTCACCTTTGCAAGAAAAAGCTTTTCAAGAAGCAGAATTTTGTCATATTTGTAAACAGCCATTAGATTCAGAACGCACACGTGATCATGATCACATCTCTGGAGTGTATCGAGGAGCAGCACATGTAGCATGTAATCTCAATTTTAAGCAATGTAAAACAATCCCTGTCATATTCCATAATCTGAAAAACTATGATGGACATCATTTAATGAGTAAGATCGGGAAATTTAAAGATCATGAAATTGATGTTATTGCCTCCACTATGGAAAATTATATAACCTTTAAGTTAAGAAAGCCAACAAGTCCTATACAGATGGTCTTTATAGATTCCTTTCAATTTTTGCCAACGTCATTAGAAAAGCTCGTTGAAAACCTTCGATCTGACCAATTTACCATTCTAAAAGAAAATTTCTTAAAAAATAGTAATTTAGATCTGTTGATGAGAAAAGGGGTCTACCCTTATGACCATTTCACTTCCTTTGAAAAATTTAATGAGAAGGAACTTCCTCCACCTTCTGCATTTTTTAATAGCTTAACTGATGAGCCTATAGACGAGGAAGATTATAAACACGCCCAGAAGGTTTGGAAAACCTTTAATATCCAATCCCTAGGAGAATATCACGACCTATACGTCAAGACAGATGTTGTGCTACTTGCTGATGTATTCCAAAATTTTAGGAAATTATGTCAGCAATACTATGATATTGATTGTGTACATTTGTTTACCGCCCCTTCACTCTCCTGGCAAGCTTGTTTGAAAATGTCCGAAACACCTCTAGAGTTACTTACTGATATCGATATGTTGCTTTTGATCGAGAATGGGATACGTGGTGGTATTAGTATGATTAGTCATAGATATGCCAGAGCGAACATACCTAATACAGCTGATTTTAATAAAAATGATGCACCCAGCTACATTATGTACTGGGATGCAAATAATTTGTATGGATGGGCTATGTCGCAATTCTTACCTTTTGGTGGTTTTGAATGGTGTACAACAAATCATATTACGGAAGAGTGGATTTTATCTCTACTTGATGATTCTGATATTGGATACATTTTCGAGGTTGATTTAGAATATCCTGAAGAACTTCATCCATTTCATAACGATTACCCACTTGCCCCTGAAAGATTCACAGTTAGAGAAGACATGCTTTCTCCTTACGCCAAGTCCCTTCTCAATAATCAACCATTTAAAGGAACACCTAAACTTATTCCAAATTTAAATGATAAGCAGAATTATATCACTCATTATCATAATCTTAAATTTTATTTACAACTTGGATTAAAACTTAAAGCTGTTCATAAAGTCCTTAAATTTAAACAGACACCTTGGCTTCAGAAATATATTAATTTTAATACTGAAAAAAGAAAAGAGGCCAAATCCACCTTTGAAAAAGACTTTTTTAAATTAATGAATAACTCTGTTTTTGGAAAAACCATGGAGAATTTGCGAAAAAGGAGAAATATTGTGCTTTGTAATAATGAAAAAAGAGCTAAAAAATTAGTGGCCTCACCTACATTTAAGTCATTTAAAACATTTGATGAAGATCTAACTGCTGTTGAAAGGATGAAAACTAGCATACTCATGAATCGACCGATTTATGTCGGGTTTGCAATATTAGAACTCTCTAAATTACTTATGTATGACTTTCACTATAATTTTATAAGGAAAACATATAAAGATGATGCAAAACTATTATTCACCGATACGGACTCATTGTGCTATCATATTAAAACAAAAAATATTTTTGATGATATGGAACATCATGCAAGCTTGTTCGATTTCTCAGACTATCCAAAGCATCATTCACTCTACTCAGATATCAATAAGAAGGTGATCGGCAAATTTAAAGATGAACTAAAAGGCAATCTAGCCCTTGAGTTTGTCGGATTGAAATCAAAAATGTACTCTCTGAAATCTTCCATAGAAGAGAAGAAACGAGCGAAGGGTGTATCTAAACACGTCGTCGAGAACCGTCTAAAGCATGAAGACTATGTGAACTGTCTCAAAAACCAATCGACTTCTTTTGAAGTACAAATGAGAATTGGGCAAGATGCTCATAAATTATTTACATTAAGTCAGAACAAAATATGTTTGTCACCGTTTGATGATAAACGTTATTTGTTCAAAGATGGGATCACCAGCTTTGCGTATGGCCACTGTAAAATTATTCAAGATTGCAATAATACTAATTTACACTAATATAAAGAAGAATTTATCAAGATAATATTGTTATGTAAATAAATCTTTTCTTGTAAATATACTTTTCCTGTAAATTGTTTTGTTTTTAATAAAAAATTGTTTCTTTTTTATATGAGTACTTATTTAAAACATATACATAAACCTTTCTAATATAATGTTAAATATGTGTATTTATTTTATTCCCTACCCACACACTTACATATAATATATGTATAAATATCTATGCTCATTTACAAATAATTTTTTAAATATACTTTTTTAAACTTTTCTTTTGTAAAACTTTTTTCTACTTTTTTTTAATTTTGTTAAACATTTTCTATAACTTGTATTTATTTTTGTAAAACATTTTTTTTTTTTGTTAAAACTTTTTTATAACTTGTATTTTTTTTTTTTTTTTTTTTTTTTTTGCTAAAACTTTTTTATAACTTATATTTTTTATAATTTTTTTTTCTTTTACTTATAAAATTTTGTTGAAACTTTTTTTTTTTAATTTACTTAAAACATTTTCTTTTGTAAAACTTTTTTTTTCTTCTACTATTTTTTAATTTATATATTTTTTAAACTTTTTTAATTTGTTAAAACTTTTTTTTTTTTTTTTTTAATTTTGCTAAAACTATTTTTTTTTTAATTTATATATGTATATATATATATATATTTTTTTTTTAACTTTTTTTTTAAATTAGATTTTGTAATTTTTTAAACCAATAATTTTTTATATAAACACGCATATGTAAACTTATACATGCATATAAACATATTAATACTTAGATACTTATATTTAGAAACATATACTTATATACTATATATACGTATATATATTCATTTGGATAGATTTAGACATATATGTTTAGCGATATTTAAACATTTATATCTATAAATTTATAAACACTTATATACATTTTATCTACATGTATATAGATACACGTGTACATAGTCTGCTGATACCTATACTTACTAACATGTGTACATAGGCTACTGATACCTATACTTACTAACACGTGTATATCTGTTAACAATTGTATTCAATAAAGTGATATATATATATATGTATATATATATATATATATATATATATATATATATATATATATATATATATATATATATACTTATTCAAAAACAAACTTGTATACACGCATCTTTCTAACAAAATATCGGAGAAAACAATAAAATGAGATAAAAATAAACAAGTGTTTCTAAACGAAACCGCTTTGACACCTTAATTTTTGATATATGCGTACATCTTTCTAGCAAAGTGTTAAACTGAATAACAACATGACACAATGATTGTTGCGATTAGAAGGAAGGCGGACCTGAATGAGCATTGCTCTCAATTGCTCATTCCGGATTCCGCCTGTAGCCGTAGAACTGTCCTTTATCTACTACTTACATTTACAACTTGCTAAGAAGGGCACTTGTCTATAACGGATTTTTTTTCTTTTTTATGCAATTCCGTTTTAGAAGATTTTACTGTATAGCATTTTTCAGATTTTTAGCACTTGAAATTCAATACATGGAATATGGATTAACGATATTATAGATAACGGATTCATTTACATACCGGGCCAATAATTTTTTTGTACGGGCCGGGCCGAATTTTTTTCTCTATGAGTCGACCGGGCCCGGGCTTGGAAATTTCGGCCCGTGCAGACCTCTACCTCTCAGTACTGCAGTGTAGTGGTGTTTAAAATAAATAAAATCAGAAATATGTCTTCATTTCGAGAAATCTTGTATAAAAAACTTTTTGAAAGTTTCAAAAAGTCTGTATCAGATAAACCTTTGAAGGATATCCAATGTAAAACTAATGATGTGTGGCGGCAGTACAAAATGTCTTTTAAAACTGACAAAGAGTTAGAGGTATTGGTGCTAAAAAGAATTGAGGACGAACTGCGTAAGGCAACCACAAAATAAATCAGTCTTTCTTGATTATTTTATAAAGGTAATTATAATCAATTTATTCTTAAAAATTTAAATATATTTTATCATAACTTTAAGTTTACATAATTACTTGCAAAAATTGGAAAAAAGATAGATAAGATAAAATGACCGTGTAGCCTTGGCAAAACATGGTCAGTATGGGAATAAATAAAGACAAAAAAAAAAAAAAACGTCAAAAAAACGAGTTATTACTTTTTAAATATGGCGTAGCCAAGCTAAGCCTTATTTTTCCTTTTCAAATAACTCAAAAATTAATGCATCCATGGGGGGGAAAAATTAAAAAATATGTTAGTTTTATAGCAGATAATCTTCTAACTGTTTTCAAATTTTGAACCTTACTAAAAATGAAATGTAACCCAATTGAATTGAAACCAATGTATCTCAAATTCAAAAACAGATAAATAAGGTTTTCAGTGATTTCAAAAAAGGAAAAACAATCCTTAAAAAGGAAACGACCAAATGCTGAATACCAAAGAAAACATCGAACCACCAAACGAACAAAGCTTGGAGAAATCTGCCATGATAATCCAGACATAAAAAATAGCTTTGAGGGAATCAGTAGGAAGACCAAGTTTAAACAACCATTATTACTTAAAGCAATAGCAGACATAGCTATTATTGGAAGCGCTGCAGATGCAAAAAGAAGAAGCAAGTCCGAAGTGTCAAAACTCTCAATGACTTGACTGCAAAACTGAAAAAGGTTGGTTTTGCAATAAGCAGGAGTAGAACATATCTTCGTTTGCTTCCAAAAAATTCCTCAACCATCGAGTGTCGAAGACATGTCACCACAGTGCCGATAAAACTTTCTTGGATTCTGGCTGATTATCACCGATCTCACATTGATACCCAATTTGCAGTAATATCCATCCATTATTTAGAAACTTTAGCTTCAATTCTTGGACCCATGCAAGTGTTTCTTCCTTCACAGGATGACAAAGCGCGCGTACCTTTGGGAATTACAGCAGCCAATAAACAGGCTCTGATACAGATGCATATGGAGTATCGTGTATCCTTAAGCGATCACGACTGAGTCATCGCTGAACGCCGCAAACTTATCCCATGTGTTTACGCTGGTATTGTGATTGCTCCTGGCATGGAAGGTCAAAGTAAAGCCATACACAGGTTATTCTGGTCCAACGTTAATAGCTATAAGAAGTGGGAAACACAGTTCTTCCACAGCAAATACTCATGCTCAGGATTTTGAAACTCTATTAATACTCAAAGATTTTGAAAAATTAGTGAAAACAGAAGAGGGTTTCATCAAACCTGTAATCATAGTTACGGTTGATGGAGGTCCAGACGAGAATCCCCGCTACCAGAAAGTTATATCGTTTGCTATTAACCATTTCAAAAAGCATGATTTTGAATGGAATTTTCATAGCGTGCAATGCTCCTGGAAGAAGTGCATATAATTGAGTAGAAAGGCGAATGACACCACTCAGTCGAGAACTGTCTTGTCTTATACACCCTCATAACCATTATGGTTCCCATCTCGATGAGAACGGTCGCACTACTGATGAAGAAATGGAGCAAAATAACTTAGCATATGCTGGTAAAACTCTCGCAGATATCTGGAACTCATTAAACATTGACAGTTATCCTGTTACTGCCACATATGTTGATTCAGGCGAACCAGGGTCTCTTGGTTATGACTTGGATTGGTATTCGAAGCTCGTACAAGAAAGTCAATACTTGCTGCAAATTGTAAAATGCGAAAAAAGAATTGTTGCTCTCCTGCACGTAGTGAATTATTTCGTATATTAAAAGGACGATTCATTCCTCCTCCAATTAAAATGATACAATCGTCAAATGACATCATTGCAAGTGAAGAGGGGGAATTTATAGATTTAAGTCTCCGTCTGGCCTTAAATCTGAATATTACAGAAAAGGGATTTTTAAAGATGCTGTATGATCATTTTTGCTCTTCCATAAAGTTCACGCAATTATCCGCAAGAACTTGTGGAAGTTGTGGCCAATATCATGCATCTCAGAAGTCAGCAAACAGACACAAAAAAATTCAACAGAGTGAAAAAAGCGAGAAGGACTGCCTTATACGACCATTGAGAATTGCTGCTCGTCGAGCAAATGAACTTATGCGCTTCGTAAAATTCGTGGAAGATATGGAAGATGTTGAGTGGATCAATAAAGATGAAGTTGATAAAGATTGCATCCGAAAAGTAAGCGATGAAGATAATCAAGTAAAACTGGAAACCAATATCATAACAGATATGGAAAAATGGCTTGAGCAGCCGTGGTCAGCATCGGAATAGATATTGTCATGTTCAAATTTAAATTTTTCAAATGGCTAAGTTCTTCTAAAATTGTGATCTAAGAAATTTTCTTAAATAGAATTGTAAAGAAATAAAACAAGCGTTTATTATTATTTAGTAGTTATATTAGTCGAGTAGAGTTTTTTAATTTGTATTGTGTCCTAATTTTTTTTAAGTAGGGGGGGGGGGGTTCGCGATTTGCTTATTTTTGCTGACAAGGGGGGAGGGGGGTCAAAAAGTTGTCAAAAACATGCTTACGTAATATTTGAACAGCCCCTTACAGGGACCACTGAATAAAACAGCACGGTTCAACAGCGCCCCCTGTTGGGTATTCAAGCACAAAATTGGACCAACATACATATTTTTAGATAATAACTTCACATAAAATTTGGTGCATCTCTACGCAACAGAAACGAAGATAGAACTATAATGTTCATCAGGAAAAAAACAAACAACAGCGGCCAATGTTGAGTGATCAAAACCAAACCTAACTCAACATAATGTTTTTTTTAACACCTTACATATTAAATTTGGTGGAATTCCATCTCATAGATTCCGAAATATTGCGCAGCTATAACAGAAATCGTGAACAATACAATAGAGGAGCTCCACCTGTTGAGCGATATACATCTAAATTTAATCAACAGCAGTTTATGTCAATATTAACTGAATATGGGGAAATTCGACTCTATAGATGCCGAGATGTAACCACGGAAAGCGTGTAAAACGCTAAAACGCTGCATAGCAGTACCGCCTGTTGGGATATATACACCATACACCCAAACCTAATCAGCACTTAATGCCAAGGTCTAACTGAATATGATGCTTGATGAAATGGCCAAAACCACATCATAGCAGCGCCAAATGCTAGGTCGTATACATCTAAACGTAATCAGTACCAATTTATGCCTTATGTATTTTACAATTTATGTGTTTAGACCATCCCAAAATGTGTAAATCCATCAAAAAACGGAAGTCGGAAATTTTCACGATTACAATACTTTCTTCTTATGTATATTGTATATAGAAGAAATTAAAAAGAAAAATTGAACCAAAATCTCTTACATAATCTGAGCCCTAACTACCGGGAATACTCGAATTTTGAATTTGTGAAAAGAGAATTGATGAACGAAATGAAAATCACGTGTCACACATAAATTATTATGGCACGTTTTCTAACAATACTTACACACAAAGTAGCTATCAACTTTCGTGTCTATACTATTACTATATCATCTTCACTATACCAGAACTGAAAAAATTATGTGTTCCGCTGGGACTAGCTCTGTTAGTAGGCAGAATATTCTTTGCCCAAGCATTTAGAAGTATTAAACCTAGTACATGAAAAACATATATATATAAATCGGATATTCATTGAAATACTTTAATTTTGGCATCTAAAGCTTTTTGTTACCAAAAAAGCTAAAAGCACTCTCAACTCGTAGCTAAGGCAAAGAAAATCTGTCTGTTCAACGTTTTTTGGCTAAGGTGCGTCACTGGAGGTACAGAAGAGATATCTCAAGCGTTGTGCTAAGTTAGTTGTGCACAGGAAACGTTGCAAGCGAAGGAGTAACAAACTTGCACATTTAAGGGGACCCTTCACTCACTTGAAAACACCTGCTCCGTAATGTTAAACCTATAGGCAGGTTGATCCTATGTCCCCCCCCCCCAAAAAAAAAAAAAAAATCGTTAAAAAATATTCAAATTTAAGCGAGGAATTCGAAAATAACCTGCCCCTATACGTTTTAAATGTACGAAAATATTGTAAGCTGGATGTTTTCGTTAAAGATTTATTAATAGCAAGAAGGCATCACAAAAAGGATTTATTTATTTTTAATACGATATTTTAAATAGGGTAGCCTGGGGTAACTTTCAGATAAAAACAAAACTTTTGCAATTACGCAGGAATCAATGACTATTTCTTTTAACTTTCTGTTGCTAAAATCATCACATGCCTGGGGATTATTTTGAAGCATTTTCAGATAATTAGCATTAATAATAAAAAATAAAATTAATAAAATCCTGTCTGAAAATTACTCCGTGGTTTGGAGTAATATCCAGACACCTAAGGGGTAATTTCCAGACAGCTATTTTTGGAGTTATTTAAGAGTCAGGTCAGATTTGAAGAGTAACTACGGTAATTAAGGTACACCATTGTAAAATGTTATGACACAAAATGGGGGTATTTATTAGACCATTCTGAATACAGAAAAAAGGCAAGCTTCATAAATGAATGCTTCATAAATCTCTTTCATCATAAATCTCCTATTTTAGCTTAAACTCCACGCAGTATTTTCATTTTAACTTACAGATGGCCTTTTGAAGTTATATTTTAATATACAACCCATTTTAAGTCACAGGCAAACCATTAATTTACCATGTACGATCATTCAAAACGTATTTTGTAACACATATTATTGTCTGATAATTACCCTGGTGTTTCTTAAAATCTACACTTTTTTTTAATTCATCTTTTTCCCAGATGAACATTCTAATAACGTTACTTCGTTGTTTCCAAAAAGAATACCCTAATATCAAAAAACGAAGTAGCTTGTGCTAGAGTTGCCACATCCGATAAATTGAAAAATGAAATCAGTGAAGCAAAAAGTTAAACAGTAATTTTTTTTTTATAGCATTTAGGAAACAAATTTTCTACAAGACAAAGTAAGCAGCTAATTACTAAGAAAATACTAATTGAAATATAAAAATAGTTTCTTTAACTAAAATAAAAACTATTTTGGTCAGATTTCGATTAGTGTGCGAGTATTACTGCTGTCTGTTAATTACCCCAGGATACCCTATATAAAAATTACAATAAACAACATTATTAAAATAGAATTTTAATTAAATTAAAAGGAAATTAAGTTTAAATATAAAAAGTAATATATATTTTTTAATTCTATACAATAAATTGTATAAAAATCGATAAATCTAGGCAAACATTCCCGTCCCTTTTGTATAATCAGACCCTACTTAGGGGCGGGCAACAGGTAAGCAACCCTTTCTGGATCCTAATAAAATTCAGACAACGAGATCTCTACAAAGATGAACTTTGTGAAACAATAATAATAATAATAATAATGAAAGTTGCAGCATCCGTTCGAAATTTATGCGCATGTATATGAGAATGTGAGTTTCAAAACTCGCCTTATCCAAAATTTTAAAAATCGTGTTTTCTTTATCGATCTATTCTATTTGGAAACCTGCATCGAAAAAACACAATAATTTGCAGAAAAAAAACTAGTTTTACGCAATATTGCTGCTATTGTGAAATTTTGGTTTGCAATGAAGACCAATGGACGCAGTTAGAGGTTTTTCGCGATTTCCCCAAATTTAATTTTCTGGACAAGACGAGTTTTGAAACTCACGTCTTCATATACGTATATGGGGCATTCTCACAATCTTTTGACTTTTAAGTCCTTGAATAATAATTTTTATTTTAGTATACATATTCTAGTGTTTTTTTTTTTTTTTTCATATACTGGGGAAAATTCCATTGCATGATTGCATAACAATAATAACGAGACAAATAAGTTTTGGACGATGCTGGGAGTCCAAATACCAGGAAAACTCCTATACCGCCCCGTGTCTCTGATGCTGATTTTAGGTAGCTTTCATTACAAAAAGCTACCTATAGCAGCCGTTCGGAGGAAAGCGATTTCAAAAAATTTTGGTATATTTTCATCGATCATGACCCCCAGACACCGAAACCACCCTCCGTTCAAAATTGATATATATATATATATATATATATATCTGACCTATGTCACACTGTAACTCTCGTAATTATGAACCGATTTCGATGTAATTCGGTGTGTACATAGTACATACCAATGTCTCGACCGAGTTCGTTGGCCAGCTTCATCCGCCATCTTGTTTCAAAATGGCGGCCATTTAAAATTTTTAAAAAATTTTTAAATTTGAAATGTGGTACCAAAAAATTAAAAATGGAAAATATTATTTTCTTATGTATTTGACCTTTATACAAAGATTCCGGAGCAGTTTTTGTTTCGTCTATATCTTAAAAAATGGCTGAGTTATAGCATTTTGAATTTCTAGCGTGGCTGACATTTTGAAACGTCCTGAATTTTGTCACCTGATACAAGGCGTATTTATGAACCGATTTCAATGTAAATCGGTGTGTACATAGTACATACCAATTTCTCGACCGAGTTCGTTGGCCAGCTTCATCCGCCGTTTTGTTTCAAAATGGCGGCCATTTAAAATTTTTAAAAAAATTTTTAATTTGAAATGTGATACCAAAAAATTAAAAATGGAAAAATATTATTTTCTTATGTATTTGACCTTTATACAAAGATTTCGGAGCAGTTTTTGTTTCGTCTATATCTTAAAAAATGGCTGAGTTGCAGCATTTTGAATTTCTAGCGTGGCTGACATTTTGAAACGTCCTGAATTTTGTCACGCGATAAAAGGCGTATTTATGAACCGATTTGGATGTAACTTCGTTTATACATAGTACATACTAATGTCTCGACCGAGTTCGTTAGCCAGCTTCATCCGCCATCTTGTTTCAAAATGGCGGCCATTTAAAAAAAATAAAAAAATAAAAAAATTAAAATGAGATACCAAAAAATTGGAAAATGAAAAAGATTTTTTTCGTATGTGTTTGACCTTAATACAAAGATTCCGGAACAGGTTTTGTTTCGTCTATATCTAAAAAAAATGGCTGAGTAATAGCATTTTGAATTTCTATTGTGGCTGACATTTTAAAACGACCTGATTTTTGTCACGCGATAACAGGCGTATTTATGAACCGATTTGGATGTAACTTGGTCTGTACATAGTACATACCAATGTCTCGACCGAGTTCGTTGGCCAGCTTCATTCGCCATTTTATTTCAAAAGGGTTGCCATTTTAAAAAAAAATTAAATTTAAAATGAGGTATTAAAAAATTGGAAAATGAAAAAGATTTTTTTTATGTGTTTGGCCTAAAAAGATTCCGGAGCAGTTTTTGTTTCTGAAAATTTGTTCTTTTGTTTATATCTTAAAAAATGGTTGAATTATAGCACTTTGAATTTCTAGCATGGCTAACATTTTGAAACGATTTTGTATTTGTAACGCGATAACACACGTATTCGCCTATTTCGATGTAAGAAGGCATGTGGATAGTATGCATCAATACCTCGACCAAGTTCGCTGGCCAGATTCATCAGCCATCTTGTTTCAAAATGGCAGCCATTAAATTAAGAAAAATATATATATTTAAAGTGAGGTGCAAAAAAATTAGAAATTGAAAAAGGTTTCTTTCTTAAGTACTTGACCTTGATATAAGGATTCAGGAGCATTTTTCGTTTGTCTTTACCTTAAAAAATGGCTCAGATATAGCAGTTTCAATTTCTATTGTGGGTGAATTTTGAAAAATCTGATTTTTTGCAGGCGACAGCACTCGTATATATCAACCGATTCCGATGTGAGTGAGCATGCGCACAGCAATTACTAAGGTCTCGACAAGTTCACTGGTTAGCCTCATCCACCATGTTGTCTTAAAATGGCAGGCACTTTAAGAAATCGCCGAATTTGGCAGCCAAATATAAGTTACTTTAAAGAAAAGCAGCTTGGATAAAGCTGGCTAATTTCGCGAAATTCTCATTCATTATATTGATAAAAATTAGTATTGAATCTCCTATATTCGGTTTCCACTAAATTGAGCTTCGTGTGTTTGAATGATATAAGTTGGCTTTTTAAAAATAAGGAACATGAAAGCTACCTCTTCCTCCCGGCACTGGCCGGAAGGACTTTTTAAGTTTGGAGCTGACCGTATAAAATTGTTTCAATAAAACTAATTCGATGTAATTTTTTTCCAAAACTGGAACAATTGTTTTATATAAATATGTAGCAAAAAATTAACCTGCACACATTTTTACGGTTGATATTATTTTTTTAACTCTGTCCCTGGATTTTAGATTCCTTATCATCCCTCTTGCTAAACTTATACAGAAAATCACTTCAGATGCAGCCACAGATTTTTTTTTAAGTTTTTCCTCATGCAGAAGTATGCTAGAGAAAAAATGTCTAAAATTCTTTGACAGGAAATTTACTCAGAATAAAAATCAGCATTTAAATATCAATTTCAAGCATCCTGGCTTTATTGGTAGTCTTACCGTCCCCAAGGTTTATTCCTGTACTTTTCGAGGTAAAATAATTTTTTTTTTAATTTAGTCCAATGTAAATAACTGTTTCTAAAAATCAATGAACATTGTGGCTATCACTTAGTCTTAACATGATTTGCCTAAAAATAGTGGTAATTTTCCTTACCATACCATCCTTACCATCCTTTTTTTCCCCTTCCGTCCCTTCTTTAACGCCCCTTTAAGACAATATCATACCAAAATTTTGTACTAAAAATACTACATTGTTATTATTTCTTATTTGAATGTCCTATCGGTTCTATACAAATTCATTATAAGTAAAACTTTAGAAGAAAATAGAAAGTTATAGTGGTAAAATGGTAAGGAAAATTAAGCTCGCAATTTTAACTTACACCTCGGCTAAATAAAATATTTTCGCTGCTGACCAATTTTTCATTTTTTTTAATCATTAAGGCATTCGTCTATCAGATTAAAATGTTATTTTAGCAAGTTTAATTTCACCACATTTTTATTCCCGAAAATCAAAAGATTGTGAGAAGGCCCCATACACCTAAAAAATATATCTAGTATTGTTGAAAACTTCATAAAATATCCTCACTTTAACAGCGACTTAAAAAATTACATTAGCAGACTATTTTTTTCGCAATCTAAGCATTTCAAAACAAGATTAAACTATAATTTGGGACAAAGCCAGAGATTCTAATTACTTTCAATCAACAAGTAAGCGTAAGACAGCATATTGCTGTGAAATATCCAGACGAGCTACCCTACGCGAAGACCGTTGTTGCGGTGGAACCAGTTTTACAGGCAATATGATACAGGCGATAATTACCTAGAAAAAGACGCTTGCCGCGGGAAAATAAAATAAAAATAAAAATCCTACGAAAAAAAGATTCGGTCAAAACCGTTAAAATTTTCCGAAAAAAATATTTAACTCTTTCAGGGGCAAAGTACTGCTGTTGCTAAAATGTTGAAATGACTGATTCACAAGCAGTATTTAGAAACAAATTTCTTTGAAAATATGTGAAAGCTTTTCGACATACAGTGGGCGATCGGTTAATGAACTTAATCCGTTCCAAAACAGTGTTCGCTAACCAGATTGTTTGTTAACCGATCATACATTTAGTATATATTTGTATGCGAATTCAATTAATCCGTTCTTCAAATCTAAATAATATATAAAAAATAATATAAATCTTCCCTTTATAATAGTGTTAATATACGTCCTTATTTAATATGGACAGATCGTATTTTGATGCCTTGTCCTTGTCGTGGCATATTTAATAGAAATTAATGATATGGCCTTTGTAAAACTTTTTAGGATTACATTCATTGACTACGGCATTAAATCATATCAATTTGTCACTTTGATCTTTAAAAAACTCCTTAAGTTCTCTAAAAAATCGAGTTTACTGCAAGATTCGATACAGCTCAAGTGGAGTCTAGAGCCTGTTAATAATTTGTGAACTAATTCCAATTAAAATAATTAATTTTCAATTAAAACATTTCTTTAAAAAGGGACACAAAATATAAAAATTATTGTTTCTGATCTCTTCATTCTATTCTGGGGGCCCTATAATGTAGGGTCCGAACCCTCTGTAGCCTTTGAATTAATTAAGGCATACGCATACAACTGTTGAAATGTTTCTAAGTCGACAATATAAGCAACTAAATACAGCTCTGCAAATACACAGCATAGCTTTTTCTTGACTTTATTTTGTGAGTTGTTCGTTAACCAAACATGTGTTCGTGATCCGAACATAAAAATCTCTCGCGAAAGTATTCGCTAACCGAACCCGCTGTATGAAGTATAAATGCAAAATTTTATTTCAAAATTCTGGTGTCAATGTGGCAGTTGGAAATTAAAATTAAGTGGAATATATTATATCTCACCTTCCTTCAAGGGGTTAAAACATTCAATTTATGGGTCGCTTTCTTTCTCCTAAAAATGTACAAAATGATGCCACAAAATTCTTTAAAAAACATTGCAAATAATAGAAATGTAGTGTATTATATAGTATACACTATAATACACTCAATTAATTAAGTAATACAATACAATACTTGGAACTTGGAATAAAAATTATTCAGAGTACCTGGAGAGTAACTCCTCACCTCTAGTAGAGAAAAGGAACGTAAGAGCAATT
Organism: Maratus speciosus; assembly: GCA_963932465.1. Classification (NCBI taxonomy): domain Eukaryota; kingdom Metazoa; phylum Arthropoda; class Arachnida; order Araneae; family Salticidae; genus Maratus; species Maratus speciosus. The sequence continues at coordinate 454,878,420 of OZ010788.1, read as the reverse complement.
CATTTCATAGCCGAAGTCTGACAAAATAACATCAGAAACGCGGAAAAGGGGAATCTCCCCAATTAAACAAAAATAAATAAATAAATAAATAAAAGGCCATTTAAAGGCGCCATACATTAATAAGAATGTAAAAATACAGTAAGCAAAACAGGTTAAATAGATATAATAATTTAGGGGGGGGGGATATATTCACAAGGAATATTTACAAATTAACAAAAGAGGACAAGCCCTATCAGTGAAATAAAGGTTAGGAAGAATTAACCCGGGTCGATGTTTCCAGGAAAACAAGTAATATAAAAATTTTGTTTTTAAAGTCAATTCCTACTTAGGCCATCAAAGAAAAATTTAATATAATCAAGCTAATATGAGTTTTTGTTCCATTAAAATATCTCAATTTGTTGATTTTCTATAAGCAAGTAGGTTTACAGTGGAACTCTATGGGAATTTGGCGAAATATTACAGATATCGCCAAGTTGGCGTCACTTTTGGCGACTCATTTTGGCCGCCAAATTTGGCGATATATCGCCCAGTTGGCGACAAACTTGGCGGTATTTGGCAACAGAACAGGGTCCCCCCCCCCTATGGTAACCCCTTATTGAAAATAATTTCATTGAACTTCAATAACCAATGGCCGCCATTTTGTTTCCCATGCAAAACTAAAATTAATTAATTAAAATTTAATTAATTAATTAATATTTGAAAAAACTTTATTAACATCAATTATCACCCAGTACAAGTTTAAAAAAATTTATTTCAACCTGATAGGATGAATAATGAGTATTTTATTAACGATTGAAAATTTGTACAAGATAAATATATAAATATATAAATAAATATAGGGAGAGTGTGAGCTAATAGTAGGAATTGTATGAAGAGTGGCCCGTGGTCTTCTCCAGCGGTCATGCTCATCATAAATAGAGAGATTTTGAAGAGTGGGATTTGGGATATTTGAAATATTTTCGAAAAATTTAATTGCATGTTTTTTAATAACAGATCGTATAGGGGGAATATTAAGGTTTTTATGGATCACATTATTCTTACGATACCATGGAGAGTGCACAATTCCCCGAAGTGTTTTGTTCTGAACCACCTGTATTTTCTGTAAATTGGTTTTAGCCGCTGAGCCTCAGATCTGAGCGCAGTAGAGAAGTATGGGACGAAGTACTGTCTTGCATAACAGTATTTTATTGCTCATACTCATCTCACAAAATAAAATATTCATTTTTCATAAAAACAATGTATCTACAGAGTGTGATAAATTGGATCCGCAGACTGTCACGACCTTAGTTTGTACAACTTGCTGCGTTTATAATGTTGATTTAATTGTTTTCGTGATAAACAATTTATTTTTAATTTAATGCTGTTTAAAACTAATCTCAAATTAAATTCGAAGGGTGATAATGGATATTTATAATTTTATTTGATAAATAAAACAGAAATACATTTCTTATATCTTAATTATAGACATTTTAGAGTACAATATTCGAGGTTATTACATAGATAAATTCAAGATTCTAGAATACATGTTTTAAATCTTCTTTATCGGATATGTCTACAGAGTGTAAAAAATCGGATCCGTAGACTGTCACAACGATAGTTTGTACAACTTACTGATTCTATAAATTTGATTTATTTGTTTTCCTGGTAAAATAATAATAATAATAATAATAATAATAATAATAATAATAATAATAATAATAATAATAATATTTTAATTAAAAGCTATTTAAAACTAATCTCAAATTAAATTCAAAGGGTGATACTGGATATTTAAAATTTTATTTGATAAATAAAACAGAAATACATTTCTTATATCTTAATTATAAATAATTTAGAATAGAATATTTGAGGGTTTTAGATAGATAATTCAAGATTCTAGAATACATGTTTTATATCTTCTTTATCGGATATGTCTACAGAGTGTGACAAATCGGATCCGTAGACTGTCACAACCATAGTTTGTACAACTTACTGATTCTATAAATTTGATTTATTTGTTTTCCTGATAAAATAATAATAATAATAATAATAATAATAATAATTTTAAAATTAAATGCTGTTTAAAACTAATCTCAAATTAAATTCAAAGGATGATAAGAAATATTTTTAATATTTATTACTTTTAAGGGGATTCTACACCTTTAACAGTCGCAGAAAATGCGAAAATTGTGCTGTGTAGCACATTATTTTTAAAGGTAACGACTGTAGAATCATGAAAATTTATTATAAACTGTAATAATGTGAAAAAAAAATAATAATAAAACTGTAAGGTAATATGTAACACTTTTTAAAAAAATCACTATCCAGAAAATGTATTTTCTAATATAAAGGAATCCTGCTTTAAACGGAAATTTTTCATGATGCCGTTAAAAATAATACTATGTAATTATACCTGCAAAGACGGAAACAACCCATCTAATTTGGTATTTCGCACCGATTACTTGTGTTTCCGTCTTAGCAGGTTTTATAGGGCCCGCGGTTTCTCTCTACGGTTCTGATTGAGTGATATCCGTGGAAAGAAAATTAACAGCTGCTAAAAATCTCAGCAGAAGACAGCAGTCGAACACATCACTGTGATAAAGAAACTTTTTAGCCACTTTGTTTATAGTAATAAAATTTCAAGCTTAAATTTCGTAATCTTGAAATAAGTGAAAAAATCGTAAATTTTTCAGAAAAAAAGATATAAAAATTTAGGATTGGTGGTAATTTTTCGTTTAAAACATTATTTCAATTAAACATATTATCATCTATTAGAACGTGCATTAAAACCAGGGCTGCGGAGTCGGTGGGTAAAATGGACGACTCGGACTCCGACTTTTTCGCTCAAAAATGGGGCGACTCCAACAATGCAGGTCTGCTTGTAAAATGGACGACTCCGACTCTTTCGCTGAAAAATGGTCCCGATTCCGACTCCGCAGCCCTGATTAAAGCCAGGTCCATTTTTGAGCGAAAGAGTCGGAGTCGGAGTAGAATCTGTTGAAATTCCCGGAGTCGGAGTCGTCCATTTTACAAGCAGGGCTGCGTTGTCGGAGTCAGAGTCAGGTCCATTTTTGAGAGAAAAAGTCGGATCTGTTAAAATTCCCGGAGTCAGAGTCTACCATTTTTCCCACCGACTCCGCAGCCCTGATTAAAACTGCATTTCAGTTACATAATATTAGGAACATTATTCAACGTACTACACTTGGGAATATTAACTTAAGGGCTACTTCACTCACTCGAAAACACTGGCTCGCTAATGTTAATCCTACGGGTGGGGGGGGGGGGGGATTTTTAGAATATCTCGTTCGCATTTCGATATTTTTAAATGATTTATTTTTGCGTTGGACAACTGGGGGTCGATCTCTCCAAAGACCGTTTTTACTTTTTCGATTCTGTTTGCCCCCCCCCCCCCACTTTTTTTTAAGCGGACACTTTCACTTTCGAAACCGGTCCCAAAAGTGAAAGTTACTTAATAATTTTAAAAAACTGGAAACAAAATCGAAAAAGCAAATAAAGGCCTTTGTAGAGATCGACCTAGGCTATCCAATGCAAAGAAAAAAAATATCATTTAAAAACATCGAAATGCGAACGGGATATTCTAAAAAATTCCTCCCATATGATTAACATTAGCGAGCGGGTGTTCTCGCGTGAGTGAAGTAGCCTCTTAACAAAGGCAAACAAGCGGTCATACAGACTGCACAGTGCACCTCACCCGTAATCAGTGGCACCAACTTATATGGGCCCGTGGAGAATGAACCCATCCAATAATATTAGCTCTCCGCCCACCCAATTTCCGTGGATTTATTTCGTTATTAATTAATTAATTAATTTAATCGCTTTTATTGGTTTTATTGACGTTATGAAAATAATTTTGTTTGAAAAATAGTAAGGACATGAATTAGACTTACGGGAACACTGAAATCCCCTCCAGCAGATGTATAATTAAATTTCTCTCGAAAAAGATATACCTGCATATTTTGCCATCTGTTTTAATGTCTTGAATCAATAAAGCATTTTGGTGACAAAATCAAAATGTATGTTTTTTCTTGATATTTAACCCTTTCGGGTCTGGTGTACTATTAATAGTACATGTCTTTTTATCGAGTATTGTTTTCTCTTAACAATTACTCTTGATACTATCTACATATAGAAATGATAGTATATGGCTATGCCTCTCTTATTATGACTTCATTTATTTTTACATTTAGTAATAACAATAACAATAAAGGTTTGCTTAATCCTCTTTGCACCGTTGGCGATTCCTTTATTTTATACATGTATTTCTCTCTTTTAATTTAAAATATAGGTTACTTTTCTGAACGAATATCTGTTAAGCCCTGTTGTAATACGATATTTTCCAAACTTCTCTAAAAACTCTTCCTTAACCTATTATCATATAAATAATTGAATAGTGCACAAAATAAGTACATTCTTTAGATTTCAGACAATCAGATAATCTTTAAACTTCAGTAAATCTCCGAAACGGTTAATTTTTTTCACTTTCAATATTTAGCAATCTTTATGATATTTGTAATAAATATTAATGTATTTACAAGAAAGAACTTATAAGAATATAATTTTGCGAAATTATTCATTAAATTATAATTAAATTACAATAATTTTATATCTTACTTATAAAAAACCATTTTACTTCGAATTACCCTCTTTAGTCATTCGCTCCTCCCCCCCCCCCGCCCCTATCTCTACACACACACACTAAAGGGTAAAAATTGTATTTACTCAAAAAATTTTGAGCTCTCTCGATATTTTTCAAAACTGGCGCTGCTACCAGTTATGGGATTAATAACTTAATTCTTGCAGAATATTCCCGGGCTGTGTCTTTTATTCGTTTTATTCTTTTTTTGTTTGATTCCCACCAGTTTTATAAAACAGTGTAATTGGCTTTATTATGGTATCATTTTACCTGTCATTAAATAAGCTGAATATTTCTTTTTTTTAAAGTGGTGTCAATAAGCAATTTGAATTTTTAAACCGTAATTTAATGCGACCGTTAAGGGGTTAAGGAACTTAAATTTTCTGAAACAAAGATTTCTAACAGCATAAATAAATCAAACCATTAATTCAATTTAATTTCAATGAAGTCAATGATTTTAATTTCTATACACTCAATGATTTTAATTTCAAAAAAGCACATTAGTAAGCAAACATTAAAGAGAATTCTCAGAATGACAACTAATGACCTGCATGAATTAAGTTGAGAACTAACATGCATTTATTTATTTTTATTAGATGGTCAACTCGTTCGCATGAAGAACGTCTGCCACGCTGTTTAAAGAAATTATGCACATCCCTCGCACGCGCTCTGCTTTTCGCTCTGAAAAAAAATTGCGCGAAAAAAGTCATAAAAAGTTGAGTTGAAGGTCGGTAACTTCCTGCAAAGAGGAGGGTTTTGCTGCGAAGCTGCTCATTGGTTAAAAAAATAAAAACAAAAGAGAACTTGGCGCCTGAATGTCGTGCGACCGAACAGGCCAGGAAATGCATCGTAATTAGACTGTGTGTTGGAAATTAACAGTGTCTTACGGGCAATTAAGCCTTTATGCAATGGATTTTTTGCATCATTAATGAATCACCTAAAGGGGCATGTTTGTTGACGAAATGTGTTTGAAAACAAATCCATGTGTTTTCAAAAATTTTGAACTTCTCATATTAATGAGAAAATTTTTTATTTTTAGAAAAAGTTGTTTAAGTTTATCTGACAACATTTCCTTGTATCGTGAAATATGCAATCTCGGTTTATTGTAAATTGAAGAGCTTACGGGAAGAATGTTATGTAACAAAAATTAAATTGCGAGAAAATTGAGTGAAAGCTTTTTTTCTTCTTCTTCTTCTTGGTAGCACATATTTAATAGATTAAAAGGCGTTACTAAACTCTCTCAAAAAACTTATAAACATTTAATTTTCAAATATAAAAAAAGTACTAATAATATTTAAATTATCTAATATTAAAATATTAAATGCTAATGAATAATGTATGAAATCTTCAAGACTAATTAGAATTTTGGCATTTTAGTTTTATCATGTGACAGAACGTATAATAACACCTTCATCGAACAAAAATAAAACATATTTTGAGATAATGTAACATAATATGTTCTTCCAAGGACCGTATAGAGAAATCACAGACCACCAGGGTTTCTATTAAAGGATGGGGTTTCTTATAATACAAATATTATATACTGGCGACATTTTATTTTATTTATTTATTTTACATTTTCGGTTTTCCATCCCCCATACCTCCCCTTCGGAAATTTCGGAATCGGAGACATCAACCCCTATCATCCTACCATCGTACTTGAGCATAATATTACATCTATCTCATTCTGTGAACTCCACTCTGCTAGAAATCTTGAGGCAGTAAAGTCACCGGCCCACTTTTTTTTTTTTTTTTTTTTTTTTTTTTTTTTTTTTTTTTACATCAGATTAAATAAAAATACATATATTATTAATTATTACTTAATATTCTTAGATTTAGTCTTCCTCTGAAACTTTTTGGAGGGAAAATAAAAAATGTTTTAATTAAGCAAAATAATTAACATTTTTTAAAAATTATTATTATGCACAATACTACACCGAATAGTGATGGGCGATTTCGATTTTTTTAATCGATTTAATCGATACTATGGCCATCTCGATTTAATCGATACTATAAATTTTTTAATCGATGTCTCTAAAGGTCATATCATTTTCATTTTCCTTCAAAAATTTAAGGTCAAGTAGTTGCATGTCCAATCCCAAAACTTTCTTCTGTCTCATAAATGTTAAAACTTCAAAATTCGCTATCACAGTGTCAAATTTAAATAACCTATACCCATCATGAGGATCCAAAAGTATAGGTTCGTTGAAATATGTGTATTTAAAAAATATATATAAGAATCCCATTTTCCTAACAAATCATTGAATTTCGGCCCACACCCTCTTAGATGTCCGCAACGGAAAATCCCAGTTCAAAGGGCATAAAAGCGACACCTGCTGGGTAGTATACACACAAACCTAATAAGTATCTGTTTATACGACAGTGTAACAGAATATGAAGTTTGATTAAATTCCGTGCATTAGTTTTGAAATATGGCTATCATGAATATCATGAAAAAAGCAGTATAGCAACGCAGCTTATTACATGATTAACACGAAAGACTCAGAAAAAACAACTTACGTCAATGACTAACAGAATATTAAGTTTGATGAAATTCCGTTCATTATTTCTTGAGATGTTATCGCAAACATTGTGTAAACCCTGAAAAACAGTGTTGAATTCAGGGGCTGGTACGTGTGGACCCCCCCCCCCCCCGGAACATTGAAATGTCCCCTAGGGAGATTTGAGATTTTATACTTAATAGACGAAAGTCCAATCCTTCCCCCCTCGTAACTCTAGAATGTTCCTCGCCAGAACCATAGAAATCCCCCCCGGAGAAAAATGTCTGAATTCAACACTGTTGATAAAAGCAGCATGGCAGCACAATTTGTTATATCATTTACACAAAAACCTAATCATGGATAACTTATGGCATTGTCTAACAGACTACTAAGTTTGATGAAATTTCGTTCATTAGTTCTTGAGATATTATCCCTAAAATTGTTTAAATCCTGAAAAACGTGTTGAATTCAGGGGGTGGCCCGGGGGGATGACATTCCTCCCCCTGCAACAAAGCATAAAATCTCAAACTTTCTGGGGGTCATTTGAGTGTTTCGGGGGAGGAGAATGTCACCCCCCCGGGCCACCCCCTGAGTTCAATACGTTTTTGTACATTAAAAATTGATGAAATTTCGTTCATTAGTTCTTGAGATATTATCCCTAAAATTATTTAAATCCTGAAAAACGTGTTGAATTCAGGGGATGGCCCGGTAGGGTAGCATTCCTCCCCCCCCCCCCCCCCCCGCAACATTCAAATGCCCCCCAGAAAGTTTGAGATTTTATGCTTTTTGTACATTAAAATGTACAAAAGTCCAATCCCCTCCCCCTCTGAACTGTCCCTCCCGGAGAAAAATGTCTGAATTCAACTCTGCTGATAAAATCAGCATAGCAACGCCCCCTGTTGGGCGATTTATACCGAAACCTAATAAGCAGCAATTTATGCCAACGTCTAACTGAATGCGGTTTTATGAAAATCCGTGTATTAGTTCTTAAGATAGAGCTATTGCGAAACTCCGGAAAAATGCAGCATAGCAGCGCCACCTGCCGGTAGATTTACATCAAAACCTAATCCTCAACAACTTATGTCAACGTCAAACTGAATCTGAAGTTTGGTGAATATTCGTGCATTAGTTCTTGCGATAGCAATCTTGCGGAAATCATGAAAAATGCAGCATAGCAGCGCCACCTGTTGAGCGATTTTCACCAAAAAGTAATCAGCACCAATTTATATGAAGGTCTAACTGAATCTAAAGTTTCAACAGATTCCATGCATTAGTTCTTGAAATAGACCGCTCACAATTTTTTTGTCAGAAACAAACAAATAGACAGACTGACAGACAAAAAATTTATAAAAATAGTCAAATCGTATTCCAGACAAGAAGTTCTAACACTATAAATCCTTAGAAACCGGAAGTCGAAAATTTTCACGAAAACAACACTTTATTTTTCTAAAGACAAAAGAAAGCAAGAAAAGATGAACGCATCGATTCTGCCCTTGGATCAGAAACGGTGAATCGATTCAGTTCAGATTCGATGCCGATGTCGATCTTCAGATGCGATCTTCAGAATCGTTACTTTTTTGATTTACTTCAATTCTTTAGATGCAATGTCGAATCGTTATATTTTGATTTACTTTCAATTCTTTAGATGCAATGTCGAATCGTTATGCTTTGATTTACTTCAATTCAAATCGCATCGCGGTCGATCCACGATTCGGGTTGAATCAATTCTTCCAATTTTGCTGTTTTAGTGCCAGAATTGCTGTAAAATTTTGTATAAGAGCCTTTTTTTACTTTCTAGGTTAAATCAGTGTTGAATGCAGGTATTTTTCTCAGGGAGGGATTTATGCGACTCCGGTCGGGAATGGGGGGGGGGGGGTATTTCAGAGTTCCGTAATGGGGGGTGGGGGGTGCACATTTGTCCATTAAAAAGCATAAAATCTCAAAACTTACGGGAGGGACATTTCAATGTCCCGGGAGGAATGTCCTCCCGGGCTACCCCCTGAATTCAACACTAGGTTAAATCGTTATACTTTTGTTTAGAAGCCTAGTTATTCAGGTTACTGGTTTATTATATTGTATTTTTCAAGTTCGTCTCTTCTAATCTCTCCACCCCCCTCTCCCCTTTTCCTCGCTAATCTTAATTTACAGGGCCGTTCAAAATTTGCATGCAATTTTTAAAATGTCCAATTCTTGTTCTATTTTATTATAAAGCCACATTTTGAAACCTTGACCAAAGATACTTTTGAGGTCGCCCCTCCGACCGTTTGGGGCTTACCTGCTCCCTCGGGGGGGGGGGGGATATTTTTTGTTTCTTCCAAACCATATCGTATAACATATCGTTAGAAAGCTTTTAATGTGATCTTTTATTTTCTGTCTCTAGCCTTCCTTCTTTTTGGTAAGGGTCAATCGTGCTACAACTTTTGTATTGATATTTTTGACAGTAATTTCAAAGGAATATTTATTCTTTCGGATTTACTGTTTTAAAGGCAGAACTGCTGTCAAATTTCGCATAAGAGCCTTTTTCTTTCTAGGTTAAATTGTAATATTTTTAGTTTAGGAGCCAAGTTATTTGGGTTACTAGTTTATTAAGCTGTACTTTTTCAGTTCGTCACCTATACACCCCCCCCCCCCCCCGATCCGAATTTTCTTAATTATGGTCCAATTTCAATGGGACCTTTTTTGACATTCTTCCCGAATCATTTGTTTACCAACTAAACACTGATATTATATCTGCAGCTCTTGGTGAGCACTATTTATGAATGGTAATAACAAATTTCGTCGCTTTTCCATTTTAAACTTATCATTCTTGGTTTAAAGCCACGTGACTCAAGGTTCTCGTTAGTTAAGCCGTATTTTCACCCGTAAGTTTGTCAAAGTGTTTGTGTAAGTTGTATTATAAAAAATTCAGTCGTTTACAACCAAACTTACTGATTTATGATACTTTGAATTTTATGAAATTTCGGAGCTTTCCGAAACTAGTGGATCCCCTGTATGTTATTAATTTTTTTCAAGGGTGTAGGTATGAAAATACGTGCTAAAATGCTTTAAAACATTTTTTTTTTCAAATAATATATTTAACAATTTAAACAAAGTGATTCCCGAGAATTTTGTACTGTTTTAAAAGGGGACCACATCTTAGAATGTAAGGGGCGTAAAAATTCGAAACTTGGACAGGGCGATGCAAAAAAAAAAAAAAAAAAAAAAAAAAAATTTCTCCTTTCAGAAATTTGAAAAAATATTATCTTAATTACAAGCTGAGATATTAATTATTATTTCACTAATTGGTTTATTTCTATTAAATGCTTTTTTTTAAAGGCAGTCACGTGATTTTTTATAGCAGCATTAACGTTTTCTACCGATTAGCGTGCGGTTCTTTGACGGCGGGCTGAGATAATTACTACTTTTTCAATATAAAAAATTTTATAAGTGTTCATACCACTATTTTCGAATAGTAATTTCACAAATATCTTGAATTCTTGCTTAAGACTACCACTCCCTAGACTAATGTATCTTCGGGTAGGTTGTATAAAGGAGTTTCGTTTAGATACACTTTTGTTTTGAATAGACTGCGCTCCCTGGTGGTGGAATATAGAACTAACAGACCGCGATTTCATTTAAAGTAGAAAATCTAACAAGGCGATCTGTTCGAAACTTTAAAGATAGCTTATAACACATAAGAAAAAGTTTAAAAAAGAATGGTGCGAAAATTTCGGGAGGAGGTGGGGGGGGGGGGGGGGGGAGGCCGCTAGAATTTTTTTTAAACCTTAGCGTTCCTTACCGTTTTAGGTGGGGTTTTTTGACGGAGTCCTGAGATAAATGCTACTTATTAAATATAAAAAAGTCAAAAGTTTAGTTACCACTATTTCCGAATAGTAATTTCGGCAAATAGCTTAAATTTTTGATCAAGATTGCCACACTCTTGAGTAATATATCTACTGATAGGTTGTTTAACGGAGTTTCGTTCACAGTTTTGTTAGGAATAGAGTGCGCACCCTGGTGGTGGAATCTGGAACCAACATAACGCGATTTTGTTAAAATTAGGAAATCTAACAATGCGATCTGTTTTAAGCTTTAAGATTGTTTATAATACATGATAAAAAATTATAAAAAAGAATGGCGCGTCACATTTCGGGGGGGGGATAGGGGGGAGGGGCAGAACAAAATTAGAAAATATAACAGGGCGATTTGTTTGAAATTTTAAGATAGTTTATAACACATAATAAAAAATTTTTAAATGATGAATGTCAAAAATTGGTGGTGGTGGTGGTGGGGGAGGGGGGGGGAGGTGAGCGCGTTTTTCCGACCCGGTGGGCAAAGTGGGGGGGGGGGTACACCTATACGATGCTGTAGGCAGCGGCAACCCGGTTCGCGGTTCGTTCGCTTCGAGATTTCATATTAGGCGGAACCCGCTAGTTACTAGCTATAATGTTAAAGATTTCCAAGCAATATACATGTGCGTCCACTATCCTTCTAAGACAGTAAAATTAATTGATTTTTATTTCTTCTGAGAAAACTAAATTTTCCCGTCTTGCAGCGACGATTTTTTTTTTTTTAAATAAAAGAACTTTAATAAACTTTGCTAGTTACATTATTAAACTCAAATTGTAAGAATACTAAATCGGTTCTTATGGCAACGTGAATTATGTCCCTGAAAATTTAAATTTTAATTCAGGCTGGAAGAGAATCACAATGATTTAATTACAGGGACAGTCAAAAGTTTTCCGTTACATTACGGCCAATGGAAAAAATTATTTCAAGTGCATTTTAAGGATGTTACAGACTTTCGAACAGAATGAAATTGATATGCACTTATGAAGTGCACTGTTATAGTACGAGCGCACCACATTTGCCACGTTTGACGCGCAATTTCCAACTTGTATTTAACCGAGACCTTTCTTAAAAAATAAATTTAAATAAAATCTAAATTACAATATTAGTAAAATTACATCTTAAAACTAATAATTTAAAAGTTAAAAACTTTATTATTTGACTCAAAGGTCTGTAATAGCTTACGACTGGGCCCCGGACTTTGTCTACCCTCTAAATGTGAGGTATGGGAGGTGGTCTCTACGGCTCTTTGATTCGCTAAGTTTTGAAATTAATATTTTTGAGCTTATCTGTGCGAATCTGTGACTATCGAAATATCGATTCAAGTATCGATTCTAGAATTTGGGAATCGATTCTTATTGTGATCGATTCAGTTTTATACGATGTCGATTTGAATCGATTCCTGAATTTTCCACAATCGCCCATCACTAACACCGAATCATCTGAAGGTCTTTACATTTCCCCAGTTCATTAATTCCCTTATTTCCAATGCAGTTTTGTGTGAGTTTCAGAAAATTTAAATCGCACGCCGCTCTTGCAAGTAGAATTAATTAATTATTTCGTGTTTTAAAGATTCATTTTTGCAATAAAGTAATTGGTATTTGTTACACTGAGTTATTATTTTGTGTTACATTGTCAAATTAAAAATATTTGGTCGAGTCAGATCAAGATAAAGATTTTTATGTTTGTAAAAGATAAAACTACGAAATAGCGTAAAATCGAATATGTTAAAGCAAAAAAGTTGTACATTGTGAAAATTCTACAAAAAAATGTAAGAGAAAATAAAACGATAAAACTTTGATTATTTTGGAAAATAATAGATTTTTTTTTTTATATAATAGATTTTCTTATCATTGTTTTCATATTAGTTATATGTTTATAAAATAATCTTACTATTTCATTATTAATAATTAGTTATTAATATTGCCTTCTTTAAACGTATATTTCTGGATATTTTTTCTGCATGTAAATATTATTGAAATTAATTTTCTCTATTGATATGATTAATTACTTATCTATCATATCAATTTTATTAGTATGATGAAACATCTTATATTTGTAACAGCCTAACAAAAGGAAACATTTGCCTCGCAAAAAGTACGACGCAACGCGTACCTGTCCTTAAGAAAATTTATAGTGCGTCCGCTGAAAGTTTAATAAGCATTGACCTTTTAAAACCCCTTCGCTACCAGTGTATCCATTAGCGGATACATACTCCGTAGAGTTATCCCATCTGGTAGAGAAGGGGTTAAGAACGTAAAAAACGTTAGTTTTCTAAAGAGCACCGTGAACACAAGAGACCCCGGAATTACATTGGAACTAACACTAAAACACGGTATCGTAAAAAATCTTATCGTATGAATATCAAGATGGAATTTGGAAATAATGAAGGTATAGATATCATAACTCTTTTACAGATGGATTTCCACAAAGAAACTAATAGGAGGAACATAACGTTGATCACTGCAGAGCTACATGAATTAGTAAGAGACGTTAAAGACAAAAGAAGGAGTAGTAAATTTCTACTGCGAACGAAGAAGACAACAGAAATAAAACATTTGTATGCTATATAAAAGTAACGTATTAAACACACTATCTTCAATAATTTCTTGTATTTAATTATTTGTGTCTTTCATTATTATTCATTATTTGTGTTAGTGTGTGCAGGGCTCGCAGCGTTCCTAAATTTTTCTACATTTTCTACCACTATTTCAAATAAAGAATCTTTGTGACAGATTCCTTTAACATTGGCAATAGAAGCTTAAAGTAAAGAATATCGTTCGATGATTTCATCATTTAATAACAAAATTTGTCTGTGTCGGAAAGGGTTAAAAAAACTCGATTAAAAAAAACCTTACAATACTGAAAGAAAATAATTAGTTAATAAATACCTTTCATATTAACTCGTAGATTCTAGAACCCACACTGTCTTCCTTGACAATAATTTTAATCAATTTAGAAAGAGATTTTGTTGGATAAGTCTTTAGATCTCCTTCAAACCTCACAAATCCAGAAGCTGATCAGTTGATTTCTCATAAAATAATATGAAAAACTGAATTTTAAGATATGAACTTCTGGTGTAATGAACAGCGAACGGAAACATATGAACGTCGTAAGTCGAGGTACTTAATCTTTATAAGGTCGTAATTAAAAAGTGAATACCCCTACTAATTCTAAAACAAATTACTGCATAGGTATCAATCGACTGCAAATAATGTCTATTATTTAATTCCATTATCCTTCGGAGGCCATATGCGCACTTTTTAACCCTTTGAAGGTCGGCGATGCCGCTACGGCATCACATAATTTTAATCCCTAACTGGCACTCGAATTTTTAACGAAAATTTCACTTTTATTAAGTACGCGAAAATATACTTTTACTTGTTTACAAATAAATTTTCTTGTAAATACTGATGTCATTCAATTATTTCAACATTTTACGAGTACAACTACGTTGCCCCTGAAAGGATTGACATGGACACGGCCCGTATCCCGTATCCATATTAAAAGTGCACTAATTTTTATTTTTCAAATGGTAACATTCACTTTTGAAGTTTAATGAAAAAGAAAATAGTTTATGCATTTTTTTTTTCTTAAATCTTCATAGAGTTAGAAGAGATCCAAATTTGAGGGTGCCAATGTTCAATCCACAAAACAAAGTTTAATTTATATCTTTCCGAAAAATCATCCAATTGAAATGTTTCCTTTTAATTGAGATATAATCAATGGACCCAAATATAATTTAAATATATTTTTTATTCAAAAAATACTTTTTATTGTGAAGATTATTAATTAGTTCATATTAAAAAATGTGAATCATGATCTACATTAATTTTTGTATAAAAAGAGTCAGTGTCATTGAAAACATGGCTATTGCCCAGATAGCAGGGACATTAGCTGTAAGTTTGATTTTTTCTGACATTATCTTGCCGTGACAAATTTGAATTGAGAAATTCGCAGCAAATTTCCCGCAAGGTATACCATCCCCTACTTGCGTGAGTAGTTTGTTGTGGAAACGATGGCAAGACTGTCTTTAATTCACGAAAGTGACGAAAGCAAAAAACCCCTCTGTTAAGAGAATAGACAATCAGCGCAGAAACTGCAGACGCAGAAATGTTATTCGGTTGGCACCGCTTTTTCTAAACGCTATACTTATCAAATACCAAAATAGGCTCGTATCGAAAAGTACAAATATTACCTTAACTTGTTTGTGGTGATGAAAACGATGCATGCACCTACTGACGGTGTGTTCGCATCAATAGACCTGATCAGTTCTATGGACCCCTTCGAAGGGGTTAAACTTATAGTGTAAAAATTGTAAACAGATAGTGCGGCATGGAAAGATTTTTATTTTGCAGTATTTTTGTTTATTTGTTTGCCCTTAATTTGCAATAACTTTGATATAGCATGAATTTAATTTGCACGACGAGTTAGCTGCAAGTTCAAAGTGTGGTGACTTCGGCGTTTGCGTTATCTTTCTGCAGCCTTGTTATGAACTTTCAGTCTTGTTATGTTGAGCTTGCTGCAACTTTGCAGGTTTTCAAAGCAAGGCATCTACAAATTTTCTGCAAACTAAAAATGCTATGTGGGTATGTGCTTTTACAGCTCATTCCATCATTAATTTTCGAGTTATAAAAATATTTTATTTTTCGACGATCTAAAGGGGCCGTCTTCCATATTGTTGCATCCGCAGGCAAGAAAATCATAGAAAGTAGCTAGAAAAACTCTACGTATTTTTCTTTTATTTATAATTAGTTTATAGTATACTTAGAATTTCTGTACATATTTTTTCGGTAATTATTGGAGTATTCTCGGTCTTTTCGATGCAAGATCTTAATGTTATTGTTCTAAATTTTTGGATAAATCTTTAACATCTTCTCGGGGCTGCTTTAATTCAAAGAATTCAAACAAAGTGTCAAAAGTAGGTGTTACCATTTAAAAAATGAAAGTTGATGCTATTTTTAATATGCAGTTGGTTTTTGAAGCATAATGTATGCATAGTATTCAATAATAAGCATTATTCTCAGTCTATTGGTACCTATATTATTTTGTACGATTATTTACAGCAGAATTAGTAAGGGGGGATCCCTTTTTTTATTTTTTTTTCTAGGATGGTATTTTTATTTCTGCGTTACACAGATCTGCATACTAAAGGCCAGTAGAAATCCGGGTAAAAAATGTAATGATACAAATGCAACACAAATGTCAATCTTTATTACATACATAAATGTCTCTATTATTATAGATATACAGTAATGTCTATCTTTATAACTGTAGTTTGTAGATACACGCAAATGTCTATCTTTATTATTATAGATACCAAAATTATCCATCAGTTTTAAATTATGGGGAGAGACGACAGGGACGCCACGCCTATTCATATTAATTTTACGCTAACATTTTTATTCTATTTTTATATTCTATTCGCACCACTATATTTTCAAAATAAATTTTGCACTGGGTACATATCAAAATAGAAGTGAAATGGCTTCTTGAAGAAAAAGTTGAGTTAACCGACTAAAATTCGTGTAAGAGTTGTTGGTCCTGATGTCACGTGGGAATGACACAGAACCGGTAAGAGTAAGAGTTAAAACCTTACCTCTCATTTATTATATGTAACTAAATTTTATCCAAATCCTAGTCTTTATATATGTACTTTAATTCATGAGTTTGATAAAATTGTGCAAGAACTTCACACACGTTAGAAGTGTCTAAGGTTTTTGGCTCTCCTGAAAAAGCGTACTTTTCAGGTAAAAATCGCATGACCTCCTTAACCCTTAAATTGCATAGTGTATCAAATTTACAACTCTTTTTATTTAACTTTTATTAAATAAATCAAGTTCTTTGCAACTACTATATTTATATAGAAATAGTAATCCTGTAAAAAATCACATAAATATGCTACTAAATAAAGTTACAATCTGTCTTAAAATTTTCGGTGTCTAATTCTTAATATAAGTATTAAAAAAAAATACAATTATAAAAGAAAAATTCATCATTTAAGGGTTAAGTACTCAAGCAATTTCGATAAAATTTTGTAGTGGTAGAGTATAAAAATATAAGATCATAATATGTGGCAGACAGTTTAAGGGGTCGGTACCCTTTGAACCAATAAAGTACATGGAAAAGTGACCTCTGTAAGAATTGCAGTCACTCTTTAACTAATTAACTTTTAATTATAAAATTGAAAACACATGTTAGGAACGATTTATTTTATCAATTAAAGTTGTTAGAAAAGGTATGCACATATATAGTTTTTTTTTTTTTATTATTAATTATTTTTAAAGATAAGACAATTTTTACGAAAGAATTATTCTTGCATGCATTGCGCGCAAGATTTTTTCCATTTGAATGGCTGAAACAAGCCAAGATTTTTTTAATGAGTACAGATATAAAGTGTTTTCAAAATGACCTACAATGAAAAAAATAAAACTTGTAGATCCCGGGAAAAAAAATTAAAGTAATATACAATAGTTTTTTATACAAAAGTAGTCGTGAATTCTAAACTTCTTACTTGAGAAACATAATAATAGGTCATTTTGTGCTTCTGTACGTTTAATACATCCACCAAAAATTTCGTGACATTCTAGGTAACCGTTTTTCAGAAATCGTGCGCGCAATGATTAAAATCGCTGTTTTGAGAAAATTGGCTTTAAAGATTGAATCACCCGTTGATCATATAGCAAAAGCTCAAAGTGTTTTAGACATAACTTCTCTTCTAATGCGACTTTTTGTATGGGCTTTGCTTTTAAATGTTTCTAAAGAACCATATTTAATTATAAGCTATTTTTAAAAAAAATTCGATTTTTGGAAGCTTCAAAGGTTACCTGACCCCTTAAAAAAAATTTTTAATTAGTTTCAGAAAAAAAATTCTGAAAATGGAAAATTTCTGAAAAATTGCCATTGCTCTAAAGTAAAAAGTTTTAGTCGCAGAAAAAAATTGTCCGCCATAAGTCTTGAGCATAATCTAGTGAATAGGGATTCAAAATTGCATCAAAATCGGCCTGGTAGTTTCCAAGGAAACATGTCTTAGAGCTACACATATTTCCCCTATGATTGCACCCAGCCCTGTCTTCCCTTTAACCCCTTGAGGGGCGGTGGGATAGAAAATACCCCACCCACAATTAATGAAGATTTGCACCAGAAAAATTTTATTAAATTTTACTCTTCTGATTTTGGTGGAAAAAGGTCTCACAAAATTGCTTTTCCTTATTTTGCAATAAATCTTTTTGCAGATTCCGGTGTGAATTCGACGTTACAGAAATACAATTGCTTGCCTCTCAAAGGGTTAATAACTGCATCTTCTATAATTTGTAGCACACGAAATCTAATGCCATTGCCAGCCTGAATAAGAGGCAAAGAAATTCAGATTGTGCCTCATCTTTAAAACCTCGCTGATATTTCGCCTTTGCAGTTGAGCTACTAAAGCAGATATTTTTCTGTTTTTTCGATTGTGTGATTGTTTTACCAATTGCCTAATTAAAAACCTTTACGAGTGGTATAAAAAATTAAAAATAAAATAAAATAAATTTACACCGTCTCTAAGACGCCAAGACTTTTTTTCAAATGTGTAGTTGGCAGTATGCCAAGTATTGTGAATGTTACTTCTATTCAGATCATTTCTTTTCTGGGCTAATTCGTAATTTACAAAGGTTCTTTTAAATAGGAAATATCTTACAAAGCAAAAATAATTAAAATTCAGACAATTTACTTAAAAACATTTAAACACATATTTAAAAAGTAGACGTACTTTGTTAATATTTTAAATTTTTTTAAGTAAATTGTCTGAATTTTAAATGCTTTTATTTTGTAATTGTACGATTCAGACGTAAGATTTATATGTTAAATAAATAAGAACGAAAAATAATGCGTCCAGCTTTAGTTATGAAACACTTTCCAGCACATTAATAATACTGTAACAAAATTTTACAGTTTATTAAAGTGGAAAATGTCTAAATAAACAATTTAGAAAAGGCAGAATGAATCTGGAAACCAAATTTCTGCAATTAACATCAATAGTGGGAAACATATCCTAACATTTTGCGCAGTCCTGTATATGATTTATAGATTTGTATTGTGTGTATACTACATAGTATGCTAAATGTTAGTTCAATTAAATGCATAGCACAATTGAAAATTGCCATTCAGCAATTTCCGTCAATAAACAGAAAAGTACTTACGATATTTTGTGTAACTATGTATATGATCTATAGAATTTATATACAGTAAGTAATATGCAAAAAAAGAAAAGTGAAATTTTAAAACGCGTATCACAACCGAAAACGCACATCCAGCTATTATTCTTCGTTGGCAGTACTGTCGCCAAATACTTTTGTGTATCCCTGTAAATGAACGACAAATTATATGCACATAAAATATTTTTATCCCTACAAAATCAAGCCTATGCGCCTATTACAGGACAGGGACTCGGAGGTTCGTAAAACTTTTGTACTTCGGTTCCTTGCTTAAATGATGGTTGACGTCACTTGGCCACCGTGGACTTGCAAAGCCCACTTTTGCCTCAGTGAACAAGTTAACACCCACAATTGTCGGATTTGGGCAGTGGAAAACCCTCACGCTATCCAGGAGTAACCATTGCATCCTGAAACTAGTCTTTGGGGGCCACCGTAATACTTACCCATCATGGATATACATAATATAAAACATGAAAATAAAACATGTGATACATGCTAAGCATTGTATCATGTTACTTTATTCATGATTTAATTTACTTAGACTCCCTTAAATATAATTAATATAATCCCTTAAGCTAATATTACTTTTGCATTAAAATATCTCAATTTGTTGATTTTCTGAAAGCAAGTAAACACTATAGGTTTACAATGGAAGTCTTATGGGAATTTGGCGAAATATTAGAGATACCGCCAATTTGGCTTCACTTTTGGCGACTAATTTTGGCCGCCAAATTTGGCGATGTATCGCCATGTTGGCGACAAATTTGGCGGTATTTGGCGACAGCACAGGATCCTCCTTATAGGTATGGAGATGCATTAAATGCTTGACATTTACGATAAGCCATTATTGGCATCTAATCTTATACTTTGGCGATAGTTTTTTGGTTGGCGGGATAATCGTGTAGAACCGAATTGCGTAAAAGAAACATCCTTATAACTCGAAAAATTATAATAATATTAACTAACAGTTTACTGCGTCGGATTAAGCGTCTCATTTCCAATTAAAATATATCTTTGAATTGAAATTTGAATGAAATACAGGGTCATGAAAAATTGAAGAGTGTGAAAAATAAAATTACAAATATCTCGACAATTACCCGATCGAGTTCATTCATGATGCAAAATTTATGTTTTTTTATTGTCTTTTATATTAACTCCTTCAAATAAACAATATCGAAAATTTTTGTATACCTTTTATCAGAACCAATATTTCGAGTGTCCGAAAAAAATAGTTCCGGATAATCGAGGTTACTGATATTCAATAGGCTTCTTCCTATTGTTACTTCCTAAGTACACACCGAATTTCAAGTCTCTATCTCAATTTTTTCGGGAGATAGAGCTTTTACAGACACACACATACAGACGGACGGCAAAATTTTTTTCCTAAAAATATGTTTTTCGGAATCTCCAGTGTCTGAAACGTGTAAATCCGTCAAATTTTTTTTTTCGATTTTTAAAACGATTACCAGACTTACCCTATGCTACGTATGATGGGTAAGTAAAAATGAATAAATGGTGTGATTTTATAGCCCAGTGGTAGGGAAGCAAAAAAAAGGCCGAATTCGGAATTAATTAGGGGAAAGCTGGAAATTGTTTTAATCCCTTCTGTTTAGGTCTAGAATGAATATGTTATATTTTCCCCCTCGTACTAGGTGAGCGTTAGGAAATATATAAAGAATTATAGTCAAAAAACATGTTTTTTTTGCATACCATAACAGTATCTCAAAATAGCTAACTCTGTCAAAAACATTGTCAGTACAAATGTTGTAGAGCTTAAAATTCTGAGTAAATTGAGTACCTACACTCAATACTTATGTTGAATATTAAGGTCACAATTCTACTTCAAAATTTTGGACCCATCATCAGGGGGATGACCTCAGAATTAATTAGGAGAAAACTGGAAATTGTTTTAATCCCTTCAGTTTAGGTATAAAATGAACGTACTATGTTTTCTTCCTCGTACTTGGGTGAATGTTAGAAAATGTGTACATATTTATTTTCGAAAAACACGTTTTTTTTTTTTTTTTTTTTTTTAGTTTCCTTAACAATATCTCAAAACAGCTAACTCTATAAAAAACATTGTCAATACAAATGTTGTAGAGCTTAAAATTCTGAATAAAATGAGTATCATCATTAATATTTTTGTTCAACATTAAGGTCGCAATTCTATTTCAAAATTTTTCAAATAAAGAGCTTGAAGCCAGGAGAGACCAAGTTAACTTAACAATATCTCAAAATAGCTAACTCTATCAAAAACATTGTTAGTACAAAAGTTATAGAGCCTAAAATTCTGAGTAAAATGAGTACCTACACTTAATATGTTTGTTCAATATTAAGACCGCAATTTTGAGATATCGTTAAGTTAACTTGCTCTCTCCTGGCTTCAAGCTCTTGATTTGAAAAATTTTGAAATAGAATTGCGACTTTAATGTTGAACAAAAATATTAATGATGGTACTCATTTTATTCAGAATTTTAAGCTCTACAACACTTGTATTGACAATGTTTTTTATAGGGTTAGCTGTTTTGAGATATTGTTAAGGAAACTAAAAAAAACGTGTTTTTCGAAAATAAATATGTACATATTTTCTAACATTCACCCAAGTACGAGGAAGAAAACATAGTACGTTCATTTTAGACCTAAACTGAAGGGATTAAAACAATTTCCAGTTTTCTCCTAATTAATTCTGAGGTCATCCCCCTGATGATGGGTCTAAAGCTTTGAAGTAGAATTGTGACTTTAATATTCAACATAAGTATTGAGTGTAGGTACTCATTTTACTCAGAATTTTAAGCTCTACAACATTTGTATTGACAATGTTTTTGACAGAGTTAGCTGTTTTGAGATACTGTTATGGTATGCAAAAAAACGTGTTTTTTTATTATAATTCTATACATATTCCCTAACGCTCACCTAGTACGAGGGGAGAAGCATAGCATATTCATTCTAGACCTAAACAGAAGGGATTAAAACAATTTCTAGCTTTCCCCTAATTAGTTCCGAATTCAACCCCCTAACCACTGGGCTAAATTATAGTCCTATAGCTAAGTCTAATCATTAGAACGTATTTAAAAAAAAAAAAAAAGAAATAACTGAAAATGGAATCCAAACCTATTACACCACAGGACATCGAGACCGTGATATGTTGAGGGATGTTGTAATCCACAACTTCATCAGCATAGATGCCTTCAGGATATCATTTTCATGCAGGCTGGCGCACCTTCTTACATTCGTCGTGTAAAGCAATTGCTAAGACAGCATTTCACAGATGGCACGGGTGATCAGCCGCCATTTTCCAACAGCATGGCCTCCTCGTTTGCTGGATATTACAACCTGCGACTTTTGGTTGCGGGGCTTCCTGAAGGATAATATCTACCGTCAAAGCCCAGCACCTGTGCCAGAACTGAAGGACAACATTAGCCGCCATAATCTTGATATTCTGGCAGACTCACTCCGGTCACTTGTGGAAAATATGGTTCTGCGATTAGAGCACATTGTTGAAAGGGGACATATTGAGCAGTTTTAATGTTGCTTTTTTTATATTAACATTTATAAAGCATATTAAATGTTTTATGTGTATTGCAGTGCAGATTTTTTGTGCTTTTTTTATTTATTAAATGTCAAGCGCATCATTTGAATTATCTGTAGTTCAAATTTTATCTCATTTGGACCAATAGAACGCATTCTAGAGCCCTCTGAAGTGGGAAACTTATTTAAATATAAAAGTATATATTATTAAAATTAATTATTTTAATATATATTAATTATCAATAAATATATTATTAAAATAAAATTTTTACTTTCACTCCGACTAGTATAAAAATCGAGCCCGAGACCGAACCCGCTTCGGACCTAGGCTCGTTCTAAGGATCGCTTCATCTCTAGTATGCCACACTATAGAGAGATTTTCTATCAATTATCTGACGCATATAAAACCTGGATGTTAACTTCTTCTATGCCGCTTTCTGCAGCAGTATTTTCGTTTTTAAAAATAGTTTACAAGGCTGCTAACTCGTTATATCGCTAGAAAATATCTATTCAATCCACGTGCCTAACACCTCTCACTGACGTAAGACAGAAGAATGTGTCCTCAGGTGTCAGACTCAACGTTACATTCCTCAAGGATATTTTGATTTTTATCTTGAAGGAGTAGCTTTACACGTGCAGTCCAGTTAGTGTTCGCATAAAACACTTATTCAAACCAAAAAGAAAGGCTATTCCTAAATTATGAAATACTTTTAAAAATTATGCATTTATTAAGATACACTGCTTATGCTTTCTCTTTTCAGCATTAATTACACCTTGAAATTTCTTCAAAGAAAGCATATGTAAATAACATCATTAATCGGATATATAGCTAGCTGTCTATGAACTACAATACAGAAAAATAATCAATGCAAGCACCGTCTCATGGGGAGGAGCAAATCACGGGATCACCCCCTCCCCCGCGCCTCAAAGCAGCCTTCATTACTGGAAATCATATTAACCCCTTCTCTCCCCACAGCCACACACACACAAATCGAGATGCTGAGATCGCTCCCGATAGTAAATGCATGTCCAAACAATAGTACTTGCTTACAATTATTTTGATATTTCAAATTTGTAAAGCTCAGCCTATGAGGTTTAATGTGTTTCACATGATCAATATATGTTCGAGAAGTAGAATGTGTCTACTTTATACGGTAAAACCTGTAAAAACGGAACGTGTCTATAATAGAACACTACCTTAAAAGAAAATATTTTACTATCCCGGCAAATACAATCCAATAGAATTATTCCTGCTAAGATCAAAATCTGCATAACATGCTATTTCTTTTCAGTTTTTTGTGATTTCGTCTTAGCAGGTTTTACTGTAGGTATTTTTATGAAAAAAAATCATAGAGTTTTTGAATGACATGAAAACTGTTTCTGAAGAAATATTCGACAACTTTTCCTTCAATCATATTTAAAACTATAAACGCGTAGTAATGTCTGTACTCTATATCGTAAAAACTTTCAAAAACTTATTTCAACAGATACCCACATAGCATTTGTAGTTTGCAGAAAATTTGCAGAAGTCTTGCTTTGAAAACTTGCAAAATTACAGCAAACTCAGCATGACAAGACTGAAAGTTCATAACAAGACTGCAGCAAGATAACGCAAACACCGAAGTCACCACACATTGGACTTGGAGCTAACTTGTCGTACAAGTTAAATTCATGCTGTATCAAATTTATTGTAAATTAACGGCAAACAAGTAATCAAAAATACTGCTAAGCAGTAATCTTTCCATGCCCCACTATCTGTTTACAACTGTTACACTATAAGTTTAACCCCTTCGAAAGGGTCCATAGAACTGATCAGGTCTATTGATGCGAACACACCGTCAGTAGGTGCATGCATCGTTTTCATCACCCCAAACAAGTTAAGGTAATATTTGTACTTTTCGATACGAGCCTATTTTGGTATTTGATAAGTATAGCGTTTAGAAAAAGCGGTGCCAACCGAATAAAATTTCTGCAATTTCTGCGTATGTGCTGATTGTCTATTCTCTCAATAGTGGGATTTTTTGTTTTCATCACTTTCGTGAATTAAAGACAGTTTTGCCATCAGTTTCACAACAAACTACTCATGCAAGTGAGGATGGTATTACCTTGCGGGAAATTTGCTGCGAATTTCTCAATTCAAATTTGTCACGGCAAGATAATGTCAGAAAAAAATCAAACTTTGTGCTAATATTCATGCTATCTGAGTAAGATATTTAGATTAGATCTGTAACTTGCTGTTAGGTTAAATTGAAATATATAACATTTTTTAAAAATATTTTATCATTCATTTTTTTAAATACCCAAACAGTACTAATTGTTTCATTTGAATACCTTGAATACTTAGTTTTAATATCATTTTCTTTATTTCTTCATTCCATATTCTCTACAATCTTGAAATTTCTTCAGGCATCCATTTCTACTGCAGACAGCTTTCTCTTACTTGATGCAGTAATTCTCCATGCCTCTGCCCCATACAACAAAATATTTTATATAATGGTATTACATAGTTATTTAGTTTGAGCCTTCTACACAGTTTCTCAGAGTTTACAACATTTATCATTTTCTTTATTTCTTCGTTCCATATTCTCTACAAGCTTGAAATTCTACACGATTCCCAGATAGCATTTTTAATTTGCAGAAAATTTGCAGAAGTCTTGCTTTGAAAACCTGCAAAGTTGCAGCAAGCTCAGCATGACAAGACTGAAAGTTCATAACAAGACTGCAGCAAGATAACGCAAACGCCGAAGTCACCACACTTTGAACTTGCAGCTAACTTGTCGTGCAAGTTAAATTCATGCTGTATCAAATTTATTGTAAATTAACGGCAAATAAGTAATCAAAAATACTGCTAAGTAGTAATCTTTCCATGCACCACTATCGGTTTACAACTGTTACACTGTAAGTTTAACACCTTCGGAGGGGTCCATAGACCTGATCTGATCAGGTCTATCGAAGCGAACACACCATCGAAGGTGCATGCATAGTTTTCATCACCATAAACAAGTTAAGGTAATATTTGTACTTTTCAGTACGAACCTTTTTTGGTATTTGATAAGTATAGCGTTTAGAAAAAGCGGTGCCAAACGAATAAAATTTCTGCAATTTCTGCGTATGTGCTGATTGTTTATTCTCTCAACAGTGGAATTTTTTGTTTTCGTCACTTTCGTGAATTAAAGACAGTCTTCCCACATAGCATTTTTAGTTTGCAGAAAATTTGCAGCAATCTTGCTTTGAAAACCTGCAAAGTTGGAGCAAGCTCAGCATGACAAAACTGAAAGTTCATAACAAGACTGCAGCAAGATTATGCAAACGCCGAAGTCACCACACTTTGAACTTGCAGCTAACTTGTCGTGCAAGTTATATTCATGCTGTATCAAATTTATAGCAAATTAACGGAAAACAAGTAATCAAAAATTCTGCAAACTTACTGCAAAGTTGTAATCTTTACATCCGCATTAACTGTTTACAACTGTTAAACTACAAGTTGAACCCCTTCGAAGGGCTCTATAGACCTGGTCAGGTCTTGATGCACACGCCTCGTTATGGTGCATGCATCGTTTTTACCAGCAAAAACAAGTTAGTGTAATATTTGTACTTTTCCAACTCGAGCCTTTGTTTGGTATTTGATAAGTATAGCGTTTATAAAAAGCAGTGCCAGCCGAATAAAATTTCTGCGTATCTGCTGATTGTCTATTCTCTCAACAGAGGGACGTTTTGCTTTCTTCAATTTCGTGAATTAAAGACAGTCTTGCCATCAGAGTTTCACAACAAGCTACTCATGCAAGTGGGTTATGGTATACCTTGCGGGAAATTTGCTGCGAATTTCTCAATTCAAATTTGTCACGGCAATATAATATCAGAAAAAAATCAAACTTGCTGCTAATGTTCATGCTATCTGGGTTGCCATCAGTTTCACAACAAACTACTTATGCAAGTGGGTGATGGTATTACCTTGCGGAAAATTTGCTGCGAATTTCTTAATTCAAATTTGTCACGGCAAGATAATGTTAGAAAAAATCAAACTTGCTGCTAATGTTCATGCGATCTGGGTCATCTTAAGGCATCTATTTATACTGTAAAGAACTTAATGTCAGATAACTAACTTTTCAAGCCTCCGATAGATGGCAGATGATAACTGAAAAAGTTTCTCTAGAAAATTGGACTGTCTTTTCGAAAAGCTGACACTCTCAGAAGGAGAGTGAGCGCTCAGATTTTGAGGTGTAAAGATGACATGATGTAAAGTTTACAGTGATGCAACTAAACGAATCCAATGTTACTACAATTTTTTTGTTTGTGTTGTAATTTGTGTTTGTAGGTGTGAATTAAATCAAAAAACGACCAGGGATTCTCCATGCCTCTGCTCCATACAACAAAACACTTTATATGATGGTATTACAAAGTTATTTAGTTTGAGTCTTCTACACAGTTTCTCATGCTACCAAATTCCATTTAACCCTTTCGAGGGCAGTGTCCTTAAAAAAGGACACCTAATTTTAATTCCAAAACTGACTACTGGCACAAAGAATATTGAATTAAAATTTTCCTTTGATAATGTACGGGAAAATAAGCAAGTTCGTATTTTTAATAATTTCGCTTAGAAATTCCGGTGTCAGTCCATTATTACATCAGTTTATAAACAGAATTACTCCGCGCCGGAAAGGGTTAACCATTTAATCCTGCATCAGTCGCATGTGTATCAAGTGTGTGACACAAGTCATAAAAAGAGACTTGGGGACTATCTATGAATCTAAGTAAAACTAAATATTTAATATAAGTATTTATGAAATGGAGACAGGTCTTACTGCTATAAAAACTGCAGCAATATGCTGCTATTTTTTCATGCCTTTTTTTTTAGAGGATGGGAAAGTAATCAGTAGCTGTGATAAATATAAATATCTCAGTGCCGAAATTAATGAAGAAGAAAGTTGCACTTCTGAGATAAATAATAGAATTTCATTTGGAAGGAGAGATCTTCACCCTGCGTTAGTCGCATGCGTCATCTCTGTGATACAAGCCACCATTTTCCTCTTGTAAGTTTTGAATGCATTATTTGGTTCGAGAACAACTGCTGCGAATTAAAAATAGATCCCGGTGGGAGGAAGGTAGATGGTTCCGAATCTCAGTATAAGACTTAGAAGAGGAAGATGGCGACTTATCTCGAAGAGGAAGACTCGACTATAGTCGAAGAGGAAGACTTCGACTTATCTCTGTGATACAAGCCGCCATTTTCCTTTTGTAAGTTTTGAATGCATTATTTGGTTCGAGAACAACTGCTGCGAATAAAAACTAGATGCCGGTGGGAGGAAGGTAGATAGTTCCAAATCTTAGTGTAAAACTTACAAGAGGAAGATGGCGACTTATCTCTGTGATACAAGCCACCATTTTCCTCTTGAAAGTTTTGAATGCATTATTTGATTCGAGAACAACTGCTGCAAATAAAAAATAGATGCCGGTGGGAGGAAGATAGATGATTCCGAATCTTAGTATAAAACTTACAAGAGGAAGACGGCGACTTATCTCTGTGATACAATCCGCCATCTTCCTCTTGTAAGTTTTGAATGCATTATTTGGTTCGAGAGCAACTGCTGGGAATAAAAAACAGATTCCTTCCACCGGCATTTGGGTCATTCCAAGGTAACTTGCATTACATTTAGAACAATTTTCTTCAGTAATTTTAGAAATATTAACTCCAACAAAATATTCAAAATGTAAAGTTCACATGATTTATTAATTAAACCTATTCAAAGCTCAATTTAGATGAAAATTGCCTAATTTTAGTGTTATTTCTTGAACTCTGGCATTTATATTTATTATTGTAACTGACATTACTGAAAACGGAATGCAAGTTACCATAAAAAATATAATTTTTATTCTAATTTTTTAGGTAATTTTCATCCAAATTGACATTTGGATAGGTTTAATTAAGAAATCATGTCAACTTTGCATTTGAATATATATATATATACATATATATTTTTTGAAGTGAAAACTTCTTTAGGCGCGTTGAGCTTTTTTTGAGATGGGGAAAAACCACTGATTTCGAGACACTGTAACGTAACCGACATGCTAGCATTTTGACACATAGACACTAGCGCGCCAAGCGGTGAATGACAGGAACTTTTCCCTCTTCAGCTTAATCTGCAAAAGAAGAAGGAAGGTAAAACTCACTTTTTCTCCCGGCGTATTGCTAAAACAAATTATTATTTTGTTTTTTGTCAGTTAAAATGAATTATACCGTATTCGTGACCTACCTATTTCGTGTAACTAAAAACCGATAACGCTGTATTTTATCGTGTTGATGGTCTGGCCAATGACCAACAGTATTGGCGGGAATTTCGATTACGGAAGATAAAATACGGGGCACAGATGTCAGATACGCACTTGGGTACCTAATTGACAACAAAATGGCGTTACTTTATTTTACAAGGTAACGCGGCTACTGTTGCTTATTTATTAATAAATTGTTCATTTACTTTTATTTTATTTTTTTAAATTGTACAATTGTTTTGTTCTATAGTTATTAATGAAATTACCGTTTATTTATTGTTGTTTACTTTTTAAAACAATAGAAAATAATTTAAAAATATATATCGTAACTGGTATTGGAAAACGGGCTTTCGCCAAATTGACGTTAAAAAATCGCGCCAAACCTGGTTCGTATATCACATCTCTGCCAAATTCTCGGTTTTTTGATTTTTCGACTTTTTATCCAAATTTTCCGTATTTTTTAAATTTTCCCTTTCATTGTATCCCAAACACTACCTTCATACCAAATTTCAAGATTCTAGGGATACAGGACGTACCTCTGAGTTTTGATGATCGGTGAATCAGTGTCGAAAAGGCGAAAGTTTAAGTTCGTATATCTTCTGAAATAAAAAAGATAGAAACGTGAAATTTCAGCATTTAGTTCCATTTCCACATTACTTTAGATTTACGAAGTTTCAAGTTTCTGGGAATCACCAACACAAAGATATTGGGGGGTCAAAAGTACCCTGAGTTGCTTCCAGAAAAAGATGCTTACGGCTGTGCTTTCAAGACTTGGCAGGGGCACTGCCGTGTCCCCAGATGCTTTCATTAGTGCTGCTACACAATTCAACGCATAAAACATTTCCTGACGATTAAAAAAACACACACGTAATTGTTGAAGTTTTGGCTTCTATTGGCACTCCCGGAGTGCCACTGTTTTTTTTGTTTTGTTTTTTTGTTTTTTGTGTGTGTATGTGTGTGTTATATTACTAAAATTACTGCAGTAAATTTTTCTAAATGTAACGTAAGTTACCATGGAATGACCCATGTATTTTTTATTCGCGGCAGTTGCTCTAGAACCAAATAATGCATTCAAAACTTACAAGACAAAAATGATAGTTTGTATCACAGAGGTAAAACGCTTGCGATTAATGCAGGGTAAAGATCTATCTCTACTTCCAATTGAAATTCTGTTATTTACCACAGTAGTGTCGCTTTCTTCTTCACTGATTTCGGCAATGAGGTATTTATATTTATTACAGTTACTAATTACTTTCCCATCCTCTAAAAAAAAAAAAAAAAAAAAAAAAAAAAAAAGCATAAACAATTAGCAGCATATTGCAACAGTTTTTATAGCAGTAAGATCTGTCTTCATTTCATAAATACTTATATTAAATATTTAGTTTTACTTAGATTCATAGATAATCCCCAAGTCTCTTCTTAATAAAAATTATATATATTATTATATGTATAGAAAAGTCGGAAATTGAATGTGAAACGTGACAAATATGGTGCGTTCGTAGTATAACTAGTTTTTTAAATATTCAGATCTTGGTGCAATAGCTGTTGCACTCTTATCCAAAAATGCATGAATACAAAATTTATTACGATTATATATATTAAATTCAGTTTTTAGGAAATAATATGACTCCATTTTAAATAAGAAAAACCACCATGGCAACTTAGAATCATTACCTATCATGGGATATGATTGAATTAATTACGTATGATAGAATGTAATAGAACGAATAAAACTTTTATTAATATATTTTTAAGTTCTGATTCGATTTTCATACAATTTGAAATAACTCGACAAAATTCTGCAACTATTATATATATTAAACTTCAAACCATTCGGTTGGGTAGTTTTTGAGCTTCGTTCACTTAACATTTAAAGAAGAATAACTTCATCAATTAAGCAAAAAATTTCGATAATTAATAGTATATGCAATTAACCTTTTATCATATTTTATAGTAGAAACACTTCTAATGATCCCAATTTTCTTATATTTCTTTATATATATAGGATCATTTAAGTTTCTTTCGTGAGCTTGAAATTTCATACTCGTTTTCTACAATTAAATGAAGAATAAATTTACATCTTTGTTATTCTATTTTATTATTTATATTTATTCTATTTTATACTTATTCCGTTCATGGATATTGATTTATATTTTCGTGACAAAGAATATTATTTAAAGAGATATATTAGTAAATAATGATTATTACAGATCACTTCAGACGTGTCTTTGAATGGATTAGAATAATTAAAAAATCCACATACAACATTATGTTTCTATTCCAAAAAATAGCATCTTGGAAAAGGAAAAAATATATAAATGGTATTAAAAAAATCAGACGTGTCACTTCAGACGTGTCTTTTAATTTATTAGAATAATTGAAAAATCAACATACAACATTATGCTTCTATTCCAAAAAATCACATCTTGGAAAAGAAAAAAATATATAAATGGTATTAAAAAATCAGACGTGGTGAAGCATCAAAAGTATAAAATAAATAATAAAAGAACGAGAAATATCTTTAACTTTCAAATATTTATTACATTTTTATTTCATGGTACCACCCCAGCAAAGAATGAAACAGTGAGCCATCGGCTGGAAAAAAGATGGCAGCCAGCACTGCCATCAGCGGCAAAGTGCAATTGTGCCATTACTTAACCCCTTAACGCTCGAATTAAATTACGGTTTAAAAATTCAAATTGCTTATTGGCCCCACTTTTTTGAAAAAGAAATATTCAGCTTATTTAATGACAGGTAAAATGATACTATAATAAAGCCAATTACACTATTTTATAAAACTGGTGGGAATCAAACAATCTGAGTAAAATACACAGCCCGTGAATATGACGAGAGCGAGAATTAAGGGGTTAAACCAGCACAAAAGTGTCCGTGCGGAATGCAGCTGTCCCATCAGTGATGGCCAACAGAAGGCCAGCATTGGTATGTCATCACATTACTTCAATCCGGCACTTTTCTAGCAGTGCTAGCACCGATCCTACTGTTATTCCTTTGCTGGCCCAGCCCTTTCCCTTACAATTTTTTTTATAGAATTCTATAAAAAAAAAACAAAGTATTATAGCCCTTTTTTCTATAAGCTAGTTTAACCAAGAACCATGAGTGTCTATAACAGAAATGTCTATAGAAATACTTGAACTTGCAGCGGTTTCCATGTGGTCACCCTCCCAAGTACTAACCACGCTCGGTGCGGTTTGGTTTTCGTGATCGGACATGAACAAGAACTTTCAGCGTATCCTACGAGCGTTCGCAGTTTTCAACCTCTCATTACACTATTTGAAGTTTGTTTCTTTTGTGATTTACGTTCCCAATCATTAAACTGGTATAGAAATTATTGTATTGTATAGAAATCCTATATATTTCATAAGCTTTTTTTTATTGTTTCTCAACTGTGTAAATTATGAAAACCGAAATCCTTTATAACTTAGTAAAACCAGATTTAAGGAGGAAAAAAAAGCGTTGAAATAAAGAATTTATTTATTTATTCATTTACTTATTTATTTTGCTGGTGGCAGTGGTGCTATATTATTTACAGTTTCAAAAAAAAAAAATTAGCTTCACAGCTTAAATTGCGTAAGATATTCATTTCAGATTTGTGTTCAAGTACTCAATGTCTTCAATATTCGCAACGTCACCCAGCGTAAGGGTTCCCAGCAATAATACTGCAAAAGTTTGTGCAGTTCCATGTAGTGGTGGGCCAGCGCATGAGATAAAACGGAAGCCCACCAGAATTTTATCTGATGATTTCCAACAGCAAAGTTGACTGAAGCTGTCCAGCAGTGTCCATGCAGTGGTAGACCATTAGCCAGCACTTCTCCATCATTGCCAGCACCTGTCTTGCTGCTAGCCAGCAATTTTTTCTTTGCTGGGACATTTTTAATAGCTGTAGATCTACCAATAATATGAAAATGTTTATCACATTCCGAAGACTCTCGAAGCCTAAATGCTTATTATTTAAGCAATAGAGTTGCTCATTTCTTTCAATTGCGAAAGAAATCTGCAAAAAGCATTTCAGAACGGAAGCCCACCAGAAAATTCCCATCTTCATTTTTGAAAAAAGCATTCCAGTTACAGCTAAATATTTTCATATCGATTGTTGTGTTGTAATTTTCGATTATGGAAGCTTGGCTATTTGTAGGAATATGCTCCAATGAGGGACAGAGATTGTGTTTCAGAGATTTTAAACTATAGATTTAGATATTTTAAAATCGAAAGAAAATTTCCCCTCTTCTCTTTCGCTTTTCGATTATCATGGCGCCTTTAAAAATTAGACGGGTGTCAGGTGAAAGGCAAATTTATTGCTTAACCCCTTGAGGGGCACCGGTATATATTATATACCACTTACGATTAATGAAGTTTTACACCGGAAAAATTTTATTAAATTTTACTTTTCTAACTTTGGTGGAAAAAAAGCCATAAAATTGCTTTTACTTATTTTGAAAGAGAATTTTTCAAAGATTCCGGTGGGAATTCAGCATTTCACAAACGTAATTGCTTGCCCCTCAAGGGGTTAATTAGTGATTTCACCTCTTCCTTACATGTAAGCCATGTCGTATGTAAATCCTAATCTCTAATTAAAATTACTTGCTAAACTTTCTTGCATCGAATTTCTGGGATATTTTAAAGTAAAAAAAGGATGTTAAACATACATTTTCGAATGGTAAATTCTGTGGAAATCAAACCATTTTGTATAAGGGCTATAAAATGCTAATATTGTCTGAAAGCAAACTAGTTAATGATTTAAAATATGACGATGTCACATGGTTAGTTTTTCGTACGGAATAATACTTGTCGAGATAAATATATATATATATATATATATTCTTTCACTTCATGAATCATGTAAAACTATGCAATTTAACTTAATTAAAACATGAAATCGCTTAATGAAGTCCAATATTATTGCACATGTACATTTAGAAAAAATATTGAAATTTATTTTTACTAAATGTTAAATTTGCAAGAAAATGTATTTAAAATGCAAGCTAAAGTTACATTTTGAAATAATGCGACTTTTGACGCAAAACATTATTTCTGAAATGTGTATTATTAAGATTTCATTTTTAATTTCGAAACTTGTGAAATGAATATTACACCACTTTGACGAAATTAAAACGATTATATATTAATGTTTTCTAATAAAATGAATGCTTTACATGAAAAAAATATTACATCATTTTTACCCGATAAAACCTTTTACTAAAAATGCCTTTGTGATATTTTTTAACTGCCATCTGTTAAAAATAATTAATATAAATAGCATGTGATTTTTTTAATTCAATTCGTAGGGGCAATAACTTTCCACTTAAATGTACGGACATCATTGGTTTTAATCATGTTTTTGTATCATCTACACAAATTGAAATTAAATTCGTTTTAATTTTAAAGAAAAAATAGAGTCAAAAATATATTAATCAGATTTATTTCCCCTTTTTTTCCACAAAAAATGTCTTCTACTGATACTCATAACGTGAATTTTGAATGTAAACTCTCATTCGTGTGTAACTTATATTCAAACTTATTAATCAATATTAATAAAAATGCAAGTGAAACATTTTATTAATAATATAATTCTTGTTCATTCTTTTTCCTTCTAATTATATCGCCATTTTTGACAGAAAACCCCTTATTAACGTAACCGATATTTATATACAATAAAAAATACTTCATTTTTTTCGTTTCAAATATGACGGCATATTTTCTTTTTATTCCCAGTTTTCAAGAAAAAACTGTTGAATTAAAAATTAATTGCCGAGGAGAAATTATTATTCCAGATTTTGATTTTCTTGGTAACGGGAACGAAAAATGGTCAAATTTTATCGAAAAAATGTCAATTGATTCTGTATGAAAAAGAATGAAATTTTGAATTGTTAAGAAAATTATTTGAATAAATTAAATAAAATATAGCCTATGTTCATTTCCGTTTTATAATACACCTATATGCAAAGATACAAAGACATTAAATCATCCGTTTAGGTGTTGACTTCATTCAAACTTTCGGACACACTTTCACATTTATAATATTATAAGGATTTCAAAATATTATTCACTCTACGACATAGAGTTTAAGAGATAATAATAACGTCTGCATCTACTCCGTTATCAAACCATCGAAAGCATCAATGTATACAGCTGCTTAAAGATACAGGACGAATGAGGTGCATTGCGGGCACTTTACAGCTGCTATTTTACGTTTGCACCTTTGAATGTTCCTCATTTATTTCGTTTCGAAACACATTTCACCGCCCACACGAAATTTTACGTGTATTACGCAGTTGGCATATGAATTTACAGAAGCTGTTCAAATTCATGTTCATATGCGCATCAAGTAGCCACCCATTCCTACCTGTGTAAATACAGTCGTGGCCATAAGTTTAGGGCCACCACTGAAATTTAAGATCCAGACAATAAATTGCGTCTGCGACATTTATTACTCAATGTTCAAACGAAAAGCGAATACAGTAACTGCACTGTCAGACGGAATGACGCCATCTGACGCAATCGATTTGATTTATGACGTTATCAGTGGTTTCAATTTTAAAAACGGTAGTTTCTGCACGGTGGTCCTAAACTTTTGGCCACGACTGTATAATTAGTACAGATTTAATTTTGTGTAACTGTGTTCTTACGTACAAAACGTTAAATTTTTGGCATCACATAAATAATGGCTTTAATAATGGCTTTTGGAGAAAGGGGAGAATGGTTACACTGTTCAAGAAATTTTAGCGAACTTTTTTTTCTCAATATACTTTGTGTGTTTCCGATAGAAAAAGTTGTTAACAGTTTTCTATCACCTTACAATTTTAGGAAATTTTATTTTTAATTTTTTTTTTTTACTGTATGAGTATTTGTGCATATTACTCATAGCAATTATAACATTACATTTATCATTTTGATTACCTTTAATCTTAATCTTACAAACACACATTTTAACTTGTTACTTCAATCGAATATGTAAGAAGATAGTAGACACTAATTTTACTTTGGTAATTTTGTTTTTAAAACTTTCTTGAATTTTCATACTAAATTTCATTTATGTTTATAATTTGTTTTATAGAAAATAATTAACACTGTAACTTTTAAATATTCTAACTTTACTTCTCAACTATGTAAGTGTTATTGATATAAAAAGAATAATAACTTAAAAGGATTTTGTAATTTATTAATTTATTTATTAGTTAAAGAAAGTTATGTACTCATACGAACATACAGGTGGTAATCGAAATAACGGAAACAGGGATAATTTTGAGTGATGCAGATTAATGGGTTTCATGTTCAATAAAACAAATCTTACCCCCCCCCCCCACACACACACACACACACCACCACCACCACCACCAGCAGATTATTATTATTTTTTACTGTAAATAGATAGGGTCTATGTTATTCTACCCTAAGGACTGGTATGAAGGTTTGGGCGTTGTATCATGCTCATGTCAGACTTATAAAACAATTGAAACCAATTTTTTGACTATCTGGGAGCTTTAATCACTGTATCTCTTAGACTATTAAGTGTTTCCCGAGTAATAAACGACAGCACATCGAATAAAAGGGAAAAAACCACGACGAAGCACAGGAGTAGACGAAATCTCAAACTCAGTGAAAGAGACTGTCGAGTATTGAAACGAATTGTAACATTGCAAAAGAACATAACCGCCGTTGAAGTGGCTTCAGATCTCAACCGGCATCTTCAGAACACTATATCCAAGACCAAGACTGCCAGTTACAAGAGAGCTAACAAAAATAAACTTTATGGCAAAGACATTCCAAAAAAATTAGAATAAATCTTGGTCGAATGATGCATGAAACAAAGTATATTGTCAGAGGAATTATCATTCCTATTCTTTCCTATAATCGGATATGTGTACGTCTGGAAAACACCACAGCAAGCGGGTTATTCGGTTTGCCTTCTGCCGAGTGTCAAAGAGGGAAGCGGATCTGTGATGATTTTGACAGCCATCCTCCAAGAGAGAATAGTTGGAAATGATTATGTCATAATTTTAACCAATTATGTTCCCTCATCTTCCAAACATTATTTACTGCAAAGTATGGCATCTTTAAAATGACAACTGTCCAATTCATACAGCTAGACCTATTAAATTGTAATTTAAGAAGCATGGCGACAAAATCTGGCATCAGACTTGGTCCTTATACAGGGTGCGGAACGTATTTGAGAACAAAATAATGTCTTCTTTCAAACAGGGACAGACAGTAGAAATACAGCATTTTTTTTTTTTTTTTTTTTTTTTTTTTTTTTTTTTTTCATTTTAACGTTCTGTGCAGGTATACACAATGGATGATATCATTCACTGAAACCACCGCCAGCCGCAATAACTACCGCTACACTAGGGATGCACAACCTGTGGCCCGCGATGGGTTAACGTGTGGCCCGTGAAATTCGTCAATTCATAACTGGAAAAAGTTGCAATTTTTTCCATATGGTTGCTGGAAAAAATCGTGAATTTCGTCAATTTGCCACGAGGAAAATTTTGTCAGTCAAGAATCCCGAATTTCGTTGACCGGGCGCTGAAAAATCGCGAATTTCATTGATCGGGTGTGGAAAAATAGCAAATTTTATCGATGAGGCTCGAAAATCGCGAATTTCGTTGATCGGACACAGAAAAATCACGAGTTTTGTCGATTGGGTTCGGAAAAATCGCGAGTTTCGTTTGTCTGACACGAAACAAATAGCGAAATTTCGTTAGTTGAGTTCGGAAAAATCGCAAGTTTTGTCGATTGGGCTCGGAAAAATCGCGAATTTCATTGGTCGGGCACGGAGAAAATAACTAATTTTGTCGATCAAGCGCGGAAAAACCACAAATTTCGTTGATCGCGAACGGAAAATCGTTAATTTTGTTCTTGATTGTGAGTTTCGTCAGTCGCGAGAAAAAAGCGCGCATTTCATCAATTTGCCAAGGGAAAAAATTGTAAATTTCGTCAGTCGGTTAAGAATCGCGTATTTCGTCAATCGGGTGCGAAAAAATCGCGAATTTTGTCGATTAAGAGCGGAAAAATCTCAAATTTCATTGATCGGCTTCAGAAAAATCGAGTGTTGGGCGCGGAAAAATCGCAAATTTCATCGATCAGGCGCGTAATAGTCGCAAATTTCGTCGATCGAGCACGAAAAAAATCACGAGTTTTGTCGATCGTGCTCCAAAAAATTGTGAATTTCGTTGGTCGGACACGAAAAAATTGCGAATTTTGTAGACGATGCGCGGAGAAGGTGAAAATTTCGCTGATCGGCTGCAGAAAATCGCGAGTTTCGTCCGTTTATCGCGAATTTCGCGAATTGGCCGCCGAAAAAGATTTCAGATTTCATCAGTCAGTTAATAATCGCAAATTTCCTTGATCGGGTGCAAAAAAATTGCGAATTTCGTCGATCAAAGGCGGAAAAATCGCAAATTTCGTCAATTGGGCGTTGAAAAATCGTGAGTTTTGTCGATAAGGCTCGAAAAAATCGCAAATTTCGTTGGTCGGGCACGAAAAAAATAACGAATTTTGTCAATCGGGCGTGAAAAAATAGCGAATTGCGTTGATCGGGCGCGGAAAAATAGCAAATTTCGTCAATCGGCTTCGGAAAAATTGCGAATTTTGTCGATCGGCTTCGGAAAATTGCGAACTTTGTCGATCAGGGGCCGAAAAATCTCAAATTTCGTTGATCGGGTGCAGAAAAAACTCAAAATTCGTTGATTGGCTCCTCTTCCCCCCTTCGTTCATAAAGTTCACATTTTTTTCTGGCACCATTTTTAGCCTACGTTTGTTTTTTAGCCCTTTTAATAAAACAAACTTTACTCCCCGAATAATGTCAAAGAATATTATCACTCCTTGAAAATATTCCTTGCTATATTTCTGTTATATATACAAATGTAAACTGTTGATATATTCTGTCGACGATGCGCGGAGAAGGTGAAAATTTCGCCAACTGAATTGGATATGTTGACTGGGTTGGGGAACCTAGAGGGGTAAAACTCCCACGCTTCTGAAACCATATTTTTTATCTGATTATAGGCCACAGATTTCCTTCCCGAAATAGAACCCCCTATTACTGATGTGGCCCTCAACGACCCAGACATTTTTGTAAGTGGCCCTTCTCTTAAAACGATTGTGCACCTCTACTCTACACGCTGTCAAAACTGACTGCAGGCAATAGTTAGATAGGTGTTGGGAACGTTTGCCATCGCATACACGACAGCTGCCCTGAGAGCTGCAACAGTGTTGTAAGAATGAATACCGGAGTCCCTTTCAATCACGCCCCATACGTAATAGCCCGTCGGGTTAATATCTGGGGAGCTGGAGGAGGGACAACTTCATTATGACATTGACATGAATGTTTTTGGCCATCCATTATTGGGTTAATATGGCCTATGGGATGATACAGAATTTTTTTGAAAAACGTACGGCCTCCCACGAGCTACAGAAGTAATCCAGAGCGTTGACTGTGGCACGTTGTAAAAGAAATTTTGAGCATCACATAGTCTTCGCTGCTCACGATCACCAGAATCATTAGTGAGGCTCTTAATTTTTTGTACAAGACGGTCGGAACCTCTTCGGGGATTTTATACAGCAACCGATCTTTTTGCGGTTCACTTTCTGGCCCTGGACAAAGTTTTTCTCGTCGGAGGGAAGCAAGAGAATTCCTGGCTCTTCTTCATGTTTCAACCTGTTAAGGAGGCGCTTGGCTGTGGTCAGGCCCTAACAATGGTTGTCTCGGACAAGAACTGTCCCTTTCTTATTACGTACTACCCCTAACGAAGGTCCTCGTGAATAACACATCGGTTGGTGGCCTCATCAACCTGCAGCTCCATAGCGATTGCCCTCGTCGTCTTCCTAGGATTTTCATCGACATGACTGACTAATTTCGGCGACTTGATAATGCCATATCGCCGACAATGTCGTTTGCTGTATGAAACGGTTGCCACATCAAACCTGGTTGCCTTCAACTCGCACTTTACTTTAAAGACGAATGACCTGGCGAGTGTCAAGAATGCAGCAATCTCTAAATCGGTGTGTTCTTCAGTCAATACCACAATTACAGAATACCTCTGCATTTTCTCATTTAGTCTAGGTTCCGACATGTTTACCTGTAACAGAAAAGAATTTGTAAGTATGATGTACAGGGTGGTATTCCACCTATAATGTGTGTTCTCAACCACATGCCGCTCCCTGTATTCCTCTGACCTCAATATGAATGAGCCACTGTGGTCTATTTTGGAAAATGGAAACCACAGCCGGTATCTTCTACTCTACCACCATCTCTTCAGGAACTTTCACAAAATCTCTCTGTGAAATGGCGTAATATGCCATTAACTATTATCCATGATTTGTAAAATTCGATTGTTAGGCGAATTCAGGATTTATTATATACTAAAGATGGCCTGCTCTGAATTAATAAAAATACTTGTTTTATTTATTGGTGTTTCCATTAATTTGATCACCGCCTGTACTGCGAACATTTTAAGTTAAATCAGAGATTTTATTTCTTTAAAACATTATATAGAGTAAAAAATGCTAGGATAACTTTTTTACGTTATAATCTAAGTCTTCTTTTAGCTTATCTATATATTTAGTTAAGCTATGATAAACGATTTTTCGAAAATAGAACAGAGAAACATATGCGTTTAAGAAACCTGCTGATTCTAAGTTCCAACGCATAACTTTCTCTATAAATATCCACTTCCTTCCTTGGGTTGAGATGCTACGCCTTCAAGTTACGTGTTCCCGCTTTAACTTCAAAGGAATGCAATTATGTCTAGGTTTAAATAGGTGAAGAACAAAACGGATTTACTCAAGGAGTTTAAAAATATATCAATTGTAAATTGGGGAGGAAGTTTTTGGATTTCACCCAAGTTTCGAGTCATTTTTTAAAAGGTCCATTGATCCTTAAAATGTATATAAACATGCCTTATATAATAAATAGGTAGGTAATCTATGGTTTGAGCCTATGATCTTAATACTATTATTTAATTTCCTTTTCACTGTAAATAGGCAGTATTCGGGTTAGGCCTCTGTAAAGGGCACAGACCTGAGATTTTCATTGAATGCAAACATTTTAATAAACTCAACTCATTTTACCTGCTTGTGGAAATGTATGTAGAAATGATAGTAGAAACCAATAAATATAAATTAATGCTAACCACCTTTTTTCTAATGCATCTCGGTTGAATATGAATCATTTCCATTTATTCATAAACAGGAATCAGTTTCTAGCTTTTGAGGATTTATTTTCATTAGTGATGTATTTATATAAATTTTGAAAATATGTCCGATATTATTTTTTTAAATAAATCTAACAAGGAAGGTCTCCTTACTGGGCATATTCAGAATATGTTGAAAAAAATACTAGTGAAACTACTCATGTATGTAATAAGGGATCAGTTAAATTTAACGGCGGAATTCCAGTAGAAAGTCTGTAAAAAAATAAAATACTTTCGAATATTTGGCGCAAAAATACGAAAATGACACGGGATTTGGCGAGCAGGATTTT
The DNA here is from genome assembly GCA_963932465.1 of Maratus speciosus. Taxonomy (NCBI): domain Eukaryota; kingdom Metazoa; phylum Arthropoda; class Arachnida; order Araneae; family Salticidae; genus Maratus; species Maratus speciosus. Next base: position 454,836,969 of record OZ010788.1, on the reverse strand, counting down.
TCCTCGCCAAAAGCAAATGATTTTAATGCATCTGAAAATACTGTTTTTTAGAATGCACGGTTTTTAATGAATTTAAACTTAATCAATGAAAGAGGTTATTATATATATTTTACATTACATATATATGTTATTTGTTGCTGTAGTTATTTAATTTATCACTGTAAAAATATTTTCTATGCTTTGCAAGTTGCAAATATCTATTTTAAGTTAGAGCCAGCTGACATTTGATTGCCATAATACAATTCCATATCGAAGACGAAGCCGTTTCCATAGCAACAAAATCGAATCGGCAGTGTTACAGCGACTAGAAGATACAGTGTGGAAAACGGCTACAAAATAGTGCTAAAAAATTGAATCCCATAAATGTACAACGATGCTGAATAACAAGATGTCGATCGTAGCGCCATCGTAGTGATTTAAAAACGATAGTCATTCTAAAAGAGACTCTTTAACCTATTTCACGTCATTCCTTAACTAAATCAGCTTATAACAGACCAAAATATCTTATATTTATAGTTTCCGATATTTAACATTCTATAATTTTTGAAAACACGGTGTTTATATTGAAAAGAGTTACGAGATGGCGCTCGTATCAGCATATTGCCGCTGAGCATTGTTGGAGATTTATGGGATACAAGTTTTTAGCACTTTTTAAATCATTATAGGAACGAGTTGGAACCCGTCGAAATTCGACGAATTAAAATGTTTAGAATGGAACTGTGAGATCGAATTTATAATAAACCTACAAAAATAATTATAATAAAAAATTCATCTTGCATTGGTTGTCTAACTCTTAAAACAAATAATGTTTTTAACCTAAAATTACCAAAAGATTATTTCCACAAATTTCAACTACTTAAATTATTGAAAAATTAAACTGTATTAGAATACGTATTCAAGATGAGTGATTATGTTGAAGTTATCGATTGAGGCTCTTATGTTTGTTTTTACGGGACAAAAAATCAGTAAAAAGATCTTCGCTTTGTCACATCATGAAAATTTCCCCATAAAATCCAAATTATATGTTAATTTCACATCCTCAACATTTATATACGCACCACTCAAATTCACAATTTAAAAGTATTTTAATGCGCAATACATTATTAATGAATGTATTTCCAAACTTAAAGTCACGTTTGTCAGATGCAGCTTTTCATGTAAACATTCACACAAACTTTAAGTTCTAATCTCAGTACCTGCGAAAATTTACCATTCAGAAATTTGCCTTTAGTTGCCATAGTATTGGCCATTTAGTATCGGTCAAATATTTAGTTTTATCAAAGAAAATGATCGTTTTGTTTTAAATATGACATCATTTTTACTCACTGAATCATTTTGCCTATAGCGTCTCAAACTCAGTATCAGCGTAATGTAAAAATATTGAATATCTTCTTCAAATGCGTGTTTTTTTTTTTTAATACGTCATTTTCTATGGCTGACGTCATGGCTGACGTCATTTTCTATTCAAAAATGAGAAAAAAGTTACTTTTATTTGTAATGTGAAAATGGCATCAATAAGGATATAATCAATAAAAATAAATTTCCTTTACTTTTAATAGAAATGGAGTACTTCCATAGGCGTAACCAGCCTTTTGAACGGGGGGGGGGGGGGGGTGCCCAGACTTTTTAACCTGAACATGTTGGATACAAACAATATCTTATATAGTAAAACCTGCTAAAACGAATCCCATAAAACCGATCGAATTCTGTTTTAGACAGTTTTCCATCTTAGATGGTATAATTGAGTGGTATTTCTTTTAAAAAAGGGCTCAAACGCATTTTTTGTTTGCGTGAGGAGGGTTGAGAAGGGGTTTAAAACATTAAAACTAAATCTAATGGTAAAGAAAAAGAAATGTAGCAGTGAAGTAAGACAGTGACTAAGTGTGGTCACAAGTGTAAAAACTTTTGGCATCCTAACTTCTTATAAAGATTGAAAAAGGCCTTTAATCATGCTGGAAACTTCTATAGCCACAGGGGAACACTGCATGAGATCTAAAATTATCTCAGTCTTGTAGATGAAATTTTGCCGGATGATAAATCTCAGATAATACATGCGGTACATCAGTACATGCGCACGAAATTTTTTCAGAATGTGACTCCATGACTTCTTAGGGATCACCGGAGGGACCCTAATATAGAAGATATTCATTAATAGCGTAATTTCCTGCCTATAATCCACGGGTCAAACAATCATGTTTCGACCCAGAAATTTTATTTCATTATTTAAGTTAAATATTTATCGCGATTTAATAAGTTACGTTTTACGAAACAAGATTTCTGGGTCTGAACCTAATTGTTTGATCCGCAGATTATAAGCTGGGAAATGACGGTAATTCAGGTTTTTACCTCAGAGTGTGTCGAATATATTAGGTAAAGCAGGTCAGGATAATATGCACTAAATTTTATCAAGATGATAAAAATTATACTATCATGATGCGACTGTAAATACTAAAGATAGGCGCTTGTCTGTCTCTGTGTGTGCGTACGCGCGCGCGCTGAGCTCTGAAAATACAATGCAGCCTGTACCCGTAAGATTTGACAGGACCTGTATGCCTGTACTCATGCATATAGAAGACAATTTCTGGAAATTTTCAATTAATTTTTTATGCGAATTTTTTCGCATTTTGCGGCAATTTTTTCAAATAAGTAAAAAAGAATCCAATTTCAATATTTTACCCAGCAAACTTTGTCTTCTTTTTTTCAATAAAGTGTTTTCGAGATTCTTACAGCGATTTTTCAATTTTTTAATGTTATCTTTAGAGGGGTTTTTTTTCGCATTTCGCGGTGATTTTTTTTTTTTTTTTTGACATTCCTAAAACGAATCCGGTTTAAATCTTTTACCCAATTAGTTAATTTCGTTCCCTGTGGTTTTTTAATCTTTTCCGAATTTTTAATGCTCTTTCTAGCAGGGGTTTTCGTGCTTTGAGGCGATTTTTTGACATTTTTTGAAACAGAAAAAACTCTCTGGTAAGTTTTGCAATTGCCGTGATTAAATTCGAATTGAAATAATGCCAAATCAGCTGTTATAAGAAAGCTGAAAATTTAATTTTGCTCGAAATAAAAAGCGCAATAATTCAAGATTCGCTTGTTTCGAGGCAGAAGAGGTCGTAGCTTGCTCGGGAGTACGTTGCCGAAGGCAGTCCCCCCCCCCCCCCAATCCTAAATTTGTTTAATTCTATGTTCGTTTAAAAAAATACAACCACTTCTCTAGTAATAAAGTTTTCTTTCAGGGACAGGGTTTGAAATAACGCACGGGATCGCGCGATTTGTGCACAGAAAAGGAAAGTCTCTCATAATAAAAAATGCTGGGCAGTATTTCCCTCTTCACATTCTTTCACAGACCTGTGATTCTTCAGTGGGTATTTAAAAAAAAAAATTAGGTCCGCGATGTTTATTTATTTTATGGAATTTCTCAAAATCAATTCGTGAATCAGTCACGGAAAAAATTGAGAATTTCTTCAAACGATGGTGGAAAAATATCAGGAATTTCGATAAAAGAGTGCAGAAAGTAATCGCCAATTTTGTTTAAAGATTGCGCAAAAAAATTACGAATTTGATAAAGCATTGACGAATTTTTTTTTTTTTTCAAATTTCGTCAAAATGTTGCGGTTAATTGGTACGGAAAGATATCGAGAATTTTTCCGAAAGGTTGCGCAATACTATCTCGAATTTCGACGAATGATGTCTCTGTAAAAATATCAGTTTCGTCAATCGGTCGCAACAGAAAACAAAAAAAAAAGTCATTTAACAAATTACAACGACCATTTGGAAAATGATTTTTTTCAAAGACTAAAATTTAAGACATAAAATAATCGCACGAAGTTGATCACGTACGCCATGGATTAAATATTAACATTCCTGTACCCATCATGAACAAATTTTAAAAGAAATTTCAGTTTTACAATTTTCGGTACTGTAAATTTTTAAACTTCTACGGAGCTGGTCATACATTACGTACGCGATGGATTAAACATTAATATACCTGGACCAATTTTAAATGAAATTTCATTTTTAAACTTCTAAACATCCCGCAATATTACTTTTTACATCGTCGTATAGAGGGAAAAAAATGTGCTTTTAAATGCAACTTGTTTGAAAGCTGTATCTCAATTTGTTTCTGAGTTATTATATATATATATTTTTTTGCAGTTTTTATTACTTTTTCGTCATAGTGGCAACAGAAGTATCCATCTCTGTTGAAAGTAAAGGGAAAATACAGATTAATGTGTAGACCAATCAGAAAACGAATAAAATGCGGGATTCAACTAATAAAACGCTTGAGATATGTTTTTGATTTCCTACCCTGACCGAGGACAGTAACTATTTTCCCAAATGGTTAATAAATTTCGTCAAAGGATTGCGGTAAAAACGAAAATTTCGTCAAAGGATCGCAGAAAGAAAGCGCGAATTTCGTCAAAAGATTACGGAAAGAAAAAGTGAATTTCATCCAAAGATCGTGGAAAGAAAACGCGAATTTCATCGAAGGATCGCGTGCTAAATAAATGCCAATTTCGTCAAAATATTTCGGTAAAAAATGCGAATTTCGTCAAAGGATAGCGGTAAAAAACACGAATTTTGTCAAAGGTAAGTGGTGAAAAGTGCGGATTTCGACAAAAAATAGCGTAGAAAAACGTGAATTTCGTCACACGATTTTGGGGGAAAATTGTAAATATCATGAAATGATCACAGAATAAAATCGCGAATTTGTCAAAATTTACTGCACTGGGCTAAAAGGTTGAAACAGGTTTCCTTTTCCTACTTTCAAAAGAACGTCGCGAAAGGAGAAAAAACTCTAAAAATCGTATACAAATTTTCAGAGGAAAAAAATTACTATATTGACTTGAAAGACTGCAAACATATTCCTTTCAAGAATGTCAAAAAAATGGCCACGAAACACTAAATTCAACCAACCAACCTGCAGATTAATTTGAATTTTCTGTGCTATTATTTTTCATTTACAAAAAGGCAGGGTATGTGACCCCCCCCCCCCCCCCTTTACCTCGGCTAATCGAAATTTGGAATTATGGTTTCACATTTGCATCCCCTTTCAATTTTTTTTTGCTTCTTTCTTGACTTTAAACTACCAAAGAAAAGAGACAAATAGTTTCTATCCTCGTCAAGAACTTGCGTTAATGTCTCATCAAATTGCAGAACATGCAATAGAAAGAACGGCGTTAAAAACATCTCCCACAGACAAAGGACGGCAAAGTGGGATTATAAAGCCACCTTTTTGAATTACTATGACTAATACAGATTCTTGCAAATATTCTAGTTTTAAAAAAGATAAACAACATAATTTTCTTTAAAAAGAAAAAAAAAAAAAAAAAAAAAAAGAACGTGTGTTTCTATTTTTTATCACATTTCAAAACTTAGCCGTTTAGTTTTCTGAACTAAACTATTTGAACTCTGCTTTCACTTCTTCTTTTTTCTTTTGTAGATTTCGATTTTTTTTTAATAATTGTGCTCGAGTCTGCGGAAACGGGGGGGGGGTGCCCGGGCACCCAGGGCACCCCCCCCCTGGTTACGCCTATGACTTCAGTTGCCACAATTACAAAATTGGTACTAAAAACTATAAAAAATTTAATATCTCAAAAATAAATTGAGATAGAACTTTCAAACAAATTGCATTTAAAAGTACATTTTTTTCTCTATACGACGATGTAAAAATTTAAACCGTGCGATGTTTAGAAGTTTAAAAAAAAGCAGTAGCGAAAATTGCAAAACCGAAATTTCATTTCAAATTTGAAAGTGTTGCCATTCGCAGAATGACGTATGCGTTACGCACAGATATGTTTGTCCTTTATAATATAGATAGATAGCCGTTTTCCACACTGTATCTTCTAGGCGCTGTAGCAGTGTTCTATCTGCCTTATTTTTTAGTTTAAGACTATTTAAATCTAAATTTTGTTTTAAATCGTAAAATATGATATTTAATTTTTATAATAAATACATATAAATATATATGACAAACTATAGTTAAAACAAACTAAAAATGACAAAACTATAGTTAAAACAAATTAAAAATGACAAAACTAAAGTTATTTAAATTAAACTTTTATAAACAAATTGAACATAAAAAGTTTTTTCCTACATAAAAGAGTTTTTTTTTCATCGCCAGCCTGTGATAAATCGCCAAATAAACGAAAATTTCGTTATTTTTTTACGACGCTGTATCGGGGTACCGCCAAAAAATTTTTTATAAACATATATATCCATATGAGAAGAACATTCTGTAATTTTAGCAGATTTTTCTGAGTATGCCCGTATGGAGACCTTCCTTGTAAGTACATTAAAATGGACTTAATGAACACTTCCGATATTTGAGAGTTAAATGAAGTAAAAAAATGCTCACTTCATTGGAAGTAATACTAATTCTTAAATATGATGTATATGTCGTAGGCTAATTGAGAAATACGGCTCTTTCCAAAAAGAGTCTAATATTAGGCTTACTAATATTTATATAAAAAGTCTGTCTTAATATATGTGTACCTTTGATAATTACTAATATTTAATACATATAATATTAGGCTGTTTGCAAAGAGCCGGGTTAATTGGAGAATCATCTCCCTTTTTTTCAATCATCCTGATATTTTTCAGACTAACTGCAAATAGCCTAGAGAGCGTTAATCTAATTGGAATATGACCATTTATTTCTCAATCAGCCCGATATATTTTTTAGGTTTATTGAAAAGAGTCTATATAGCATTAGGCTAATTGAAAAATGACCACTTGTTTCTCAATCAGCCTGATTTTTTTTTTTTTTCAGATTTATTGTAATGAGACTGTACAATTTTAGGCTAATTAGAAATTGTTTCTCCATCATCCTGATTTTTTTTTTTTTTTCAGATTTATTGCAATGAGACTGTACAATTTTAGGCTAATTAGAAAATTGTTTCTCCATCAGCCTGATTTTTTTTTTCAGATTTATTGCAATGAGACTGTACAATTTTGGGCTAATTAGAAAAATGACCAGTTGTTTGTCCAAATATCGTGTTGTACCGGATCCGAAACTGAAAATTCCATCTGAAGTCAACCCGTAACTTGACCCGAATCTGACAAAAAAACTCCACCGACTCGCAACCCGATAAAATAATTTCCGTCGATCAGCACCTGACCCGAACTTTAAATGAAAGGGAATTAATTCATCTTTTAATGCAATTATGAAAAGTAGTCTACAATTATATCCCCAATACCATTTTTATCTTTTATATTGAAAAATGGATGTATCTACCGGGTGTCCCAAAAAGGACTGACTGATTTTAAAATTCAATAACTTCCAAACGGTGACAGATATTAAAAAAATTCTTGCAGGAGGGTTATGCATAAGGTCAAAAGTTTTATTACAGTGATTTTCGATTTTAGTTCGACTTACAAACAATAGATGGCGCTGTAAGCAATAGTCGCTAAATACAGGCTCAATTGTTGGTCCTTTCTGTTGTTCCATGCAGAAAAAGAAGATGGAAATGTATTATCCGGGCCACGAAGTACCAAAAATCGAGCCTGAATTTAGCCTTTATTGATCGCAGCGCCATCTATTGTTTGTAATTCGAAATAAAATAGAAAATCACTGTAAAAAAACTTTTGACTTTATGCATAACCCTCCTGCAAGAATTTTTTTAATATCTGTCACCGTTTGGAAGTTATTGAATTTCAAAATCAGTCAGTCCTTTTTGGGACACCCGGTATATTCTTTAATATTCAAATGTAGTAAAATTTCTAAATAGCGGGCACCTCGGGATTATTGAATGGTTTCCTGCATCGGATCAGGTTGTCTCTATTTTCCTTTTTTCGGGTCGTGGTGACTTTTTTCCTATGCATCGGTTTCACTCTGGTGTTTCTTGCGGGTCAGATTTAGGCTTATGCAAGGAAAGTTAGGATTTTCACAAACAAATTAAGGGAAGTAAGCAGAACTATGTTTCAAATGAATTGAGTTTATTGTAATAAGTTTTAAAAACGTTTGCTATAATTAGCGTTTTAATTTTATTCGGATATATTTGTAGATACTTTTCAATTATCAAAAAATATATTTTCCAATTTTAAGCGAATGATTAAGTTGATCTCAGGAAACATTAATCTAAGAATGAATTTTTTTTAAAGGTTTTTTTTCATAATTATTAAACGAAATATTAGTTTCATTTCACTTTGGGTTCGGATATAAGTGTATTGGGTTTGGGAAGGATTGCAGGTCGACAAAAATTACTTTATTGGATTCGCATTAGGTTGTGGGTTGACATCAAACTTCAAAATGGATTTTTCGGTTTCGGGTCTTATACAACATCACCCCGCAGAATTCTACCCTAGAATCAGTTCGATATTCGGAGATTTTCATTATTCAGTGAAAGCTTACAAATATGTAAGTCTTAGGAATTGAAAAAATGTTCGTTAAATAGAGATGTCCGCTACTGCGGAGTGTCCGTTATGAAGATTTCATTCTATACTAGATAATCCACCCGACGTTACCAGGAGGCTTTAATATAATCTTAAACTCAAGTTTGTATGATTTTATATATCTTTGGAAATTTTAAAATGAACCTATTTTCGGGGCCCAAACTGCCTTCGGAACCGTTTAATGTGTTCCCAACAAATCTCTTTCAGAACGAACCTGTGACTTGGGCTTCTTCTACCTAAGGCAGCGTGTACCGAAAGGTCTCCGCACACTCCAGAGACAATCGAAAACCAAGTTGAATGAATCAAATCCCGTAGCAATTGGCCCATAGAACCCGAGAAAAGAATGTATTGTTAACAGGGTTCTCGCTGCCGCTCGCCATTGCGCTAAATTGCGACAAAATGCTTCATTTGGCGAGTAAACGAACTATCAGATTCGCCAAATTGCGAGTGCTCAATTTCTGCTCTTTTTAAGCGTGTGCCAGTATAGTCCAGATTCTTATCCGCGTTACTGAACGATTGATGTGCCTTTTTCGCACCGTGCCTCTATTTATAAAGATACTGAGTCAACACCAATTCAGTCTAGCAACAACCAAAGATATAGAAAGGATTGTGCGATAGGTATTTCCCTATTGTCAATTGATCACTATCTATACACCGGCATCGCGCCAGTAAAAACACACACAAAATTACTTGTATCAAGCGCCAAATAGAGAAAAGTTTTGCTGAAATGCGGCTTTGAAATTAGCCATTTACCGTACTATTTATTAGTTGTGTGCTAAGTGTCAGTGGCGAGTGAATCTTTTTTGTCAGAGTAAAAATCTCCTAACAACTATTTTTAGTGCATATTTTCATACCGGTAAATCAAAGATCGTTGCTGTTTTGAATTTTTATTTAGACTGCTAAAAGAAAGTCTGAAACATTTACACATTCAGAATGTACTTATTTTTAATAGTTTCTGTAGCGGATACTCGAATTTCTATTTTATAAGCAATTGAAAAAAATTAAGTTGTTTCAGAACATATTGAAAAAAAAAAGAGATACAATAAAGGGTTAAAGACAGATTTTTCAGTGTTTCACGCTGAATCTTTTTTTGCAAACTTTTTTTTCATTTGGATTCTGTTTTTTATTTCTTATTCGCCAAATCCGGAATGTTGGTCAAAACCCAGAGAGAACACTGATTGTTAATGCTAGAAAATGTTGGTAACTGAAATCTAAGATAAACTTTCATAATACAGAAAGTAGCTGAATCGTAATCTAAGTTGAATGAACCAATTCCCGTTGAAATTGGGCCCATAGAACTCGAGGAAAGAATGCGTCATGAAGCGGTGGAGCGTGCTCCCCCCTCCCCCGTAAATTTAATAAATTACCTTTAACATTAACACGATATTTAATTAACGGATGAATCCCACCCCCCCTCTTCTAAAGTTCGCCATTTACCTTTAACAGTAACCTGATTTTTAATTTACGGCTGTATGGAGTAAACGTAAGTTGACGCCAAAAAAGATTAATATTCGAAAAAAGCTGTAGATGTGGTATAAGGAACATTTTTAGTAGATTATAAAGTAGCCGTAGGACTCTAAAGCTATGTTAAAGAAAATTGCAAGAGAATGGAATATTTTTTTAAGAAGCTGCACCAAGGGCTCCAAGAGGAAAATTAATATTTAAAATTGATGGTAACTGAAGTCTAAGATATATATATATATATATATATATCGCTCATATAGTAGCTGGAATACCTAAGAAGTTGAAAGAGAAAAAAGCTAGTGAATCGGCAAATTTTTAAGGGAGGTATAATAGGGTGTTTTAAAAAGGCCAACTGATATCTAAGAGCAGAGCTCTAAGATGGAAACCTTTAATATAATTTTTAAAAAAATGTGCAAAAAATGAGTGGAAATGCTTAAAAAAGTGCTCTAAAGCCCAATAAAAATATGAAGGTGTTGACGCTGTTAGGGTGAGTCCAAGACTCACCTTTAAAGTTATGCACTGAGAGGATGACACAATTAGGGAGTGAAAAATGTATGGCGCACAAAATGTTCAAGGAGCCGCCCTAGGAGCCAGGGTCATAACTGGGATGTAGAAATTGGAAAATAACTAAATAGAAAAAGGGCTCCAAAAACGAAGATCGGATTAAAAGGGACAATTTGTTAACAATTTAGGACACAAAAACTTCAAAGGTCCCTGTAGTGGGTCCCAGAGGGGTAGGGTCTTAACTGGAATGTAGTTGGGTATAAGGACATTTTTTAGTTAGTTTCTAAAGTAGCCGGGGGAAGCTAGAATTATGTTAAAGAAAATTGCAAGAGAATCGGGTTATTTTTAAAGGAGCTGCACCAAAGGCCCCAAGAAAGCGATTAATATTAAAAATTGGTGGTAGCTGAAGTCTGATTTTTTTTTTTTTTTTTTTTTTTTTTTTTTTTCGTTTTTTTTTTTGCTGGAAGACCTAAGAAGTTTTTAGGAAAAGAAAAGCTAATGAATCGGACCATTTTTAAGGATCTATAATAGAGGATCCAAAAGGGGCCAACTGATAGTTGAGATCGTGACCATAACATGAAAACATGTTAAAAGGTTTTAGTACTTAGCGCTTTAGATCTTGAATTAGTCGAAATTAAGCACAGGGTATAAGTTAATCATTAGAATAAAGTTTTAAAGAAATCTGCAAAAAATGAGAGGAAATGCTTAAACAAGTGCCCTAGGGCCCCAATTAAAATATAAGTGTGTTGTTTCGGGGAGAGGGGCCCAAGATTCAACTTTAACGTTATGCATTGAGAGGGTGACAAAATTAGCGAGTGAAAAATGCATGGCGCACAAAAAGTTCAAGTAGCCCCGGACTGGGCCCTAGGATCTTAAATGGATTGTAGAAACGGGAGAGTAACAAAATAGAAAAAGGGCCCCAAAAAAGATCGAATTAAAAGGCGGCAATTTATTAACAATTTAGGGCGCAAAAACTTTAAGGGGCCCTGTACCGAGCCACAGAGTCTTATCTGGGATGTAGAAATGGGTGAATAACTCTATGAAGAATGGTCCCCAAAAACGAAGAAGATCGGATAAAAAAGGGGCCTTGTTATTAACAATTTAGGGCAAAAAAACTTAAAGGGGCCCAGGGGCCTTAAAAAATTAAAAACCTGAGCTTCAGGTGCATCAGGACCTGTCTTGGACTATCCTCACCCAAAATTTCAGCCTTCTACATGTGGTAGATTTCGCTAGCCATCGCAGACAGACACACATACAGACAGACAGAGCTAAACTTTCTTTTAATAGAATAGATATATTTTTCACCTGAAAAAAAAAAAAAATTCAGCTTTCTTTTGAAAAATTGTGTCAACCCGAACCCGAAACATTGAAAGTCAATCCGACCCCCAGCAAAAAAAGTAGAAGTAAACTCGACCTGCAGCAAAAAAGTAGAAGTCAACCCGACCCGAAACACGAAACGAAAAAATATAGCGTCAACCCGAAACCCGACCCGGGTAGGATTTGGTCAAAATCAGGTTACCCAACACGATGCAGGACTCTAATCCAGACTTATTACAAAACGCCCAAGGTAGCGAAAGATTATGCATGATTTTAATATATAAAAAAAAATAGGAACAAGAGCTTAAAATGCTCATAAAAGAATGTATAAGAAAGCTGTCTTATTGACATGTTTCATTTACACGACTGAGAGTCTAAGGTTGGTGAAAATTTCATTTTCATTTTAATGGTTTATTTTTCGCAATGAAAATAAATACATAAATATATAAGAAAAGTGAAATATTTTAAATGTTTTCCCAGCATTACGTAAAGAAGTTGGGTCGCTGAATGAAAATTATTATAAAAAATATGTATGACAATTTCTGTATTAATGAAATATGCAGATGAGGCAGATTTTTAGTGTTTTCGCATTATTACACAAAGAAGATGGATTCTTAAAGAAAATAATTATAAATAATTATAAGAAAATTTCTGTAATAATGAAATCTGCAGATGCGGTAGATTTTTTGTTTTCCCAGCATTACACAGGAAAGATGGTTTGCCAATGAAATAATTATAAAAAATATATCAGAAAATTTCTTGCAATAATGAAATCTGCAGATGAGGCAATTTTTTAAGGTTTTTACAACATCATGTAGAGAAGACATATTGCCAATGAAAATAATTATAAAACATGTACAGGCATCCCTCGACTTACGTAAGAAATTTCGAAAATTACATTTACGAACATATTTGCGCGTTTGATACGCATTTGCATACGTTTGATAATTGTTTCATAAATAAACTATGCAGATAAAAACCACAACAATAATATACTCTATATATTAGATAGATTTATATTTTTATTGGGATATACAATCAAATCTTTAACAAAACAAACACAAATCTGATTAAATTGAGCCAAAAAAATCTCTGTTTAACCGTTAAAATTTTGTTAACTGAATTCAAACCATAACGAGACCTAATTTTAAAGTTTCGGTGAAGAGGAACAGTATACATTTTCGTCCAGCTTCAGAGCTGTTCGTTTGATGTCGATTCAAAATTGATATAAATTAATTCATCAATGTTAAATTTATAAATCCCATATTTCACAAGATACTTTTTATTTGAAAAGTGTTCTTTCAGTTTGTTTTTATATTTTTTCACATTTTTATAGTTTGTATATCCAAGTAAATACTGCTGTATGCGACTTTTTTTATAAAATAATACTGTGTAAATAATGTATATATTATATATATGTAATAAATATTGCAGTTTCTGACGAAATTTTACCTAAGGAATTTACAAATTCAACTTACGTAAAATTCGACGTACGCAAAAGTTTACAGAACGTATTACTTACGTAAGTCGAGGGATGCCTGTATAAGAAAAATTAATGTATCCATGGAATTCGCAAATGAGTGTCATATGCTTGATAATTATTTTCATTCAGTAGCACCTCTGCTCTGCAGAACGCCGGGAAAACATTAAAAATCTTCTCATGTGCTGATTTAATTAATACAAAATGTTTCTTACATGTAGTTTTTAATTATTTCCATTAGCAACCTATCTTTTCTACATAATGCTTGGAAAAGATTAAAAATCTACCTTATCTGCAGATTTATTGATGCTTCTGCGCAGGGTGTTGAAAAAAAAAATAAAAATGAAGTATTCATTAACCTTACAAGAGGAGGTTCCGAGGTTGGGGACAGATAATGCGGCGAACGTTTTGTTTAGCGATAGTGGATAGTTAGTATATGAAACCTATAAAGCGCAATATTCAGGGGGACTTGAAGAAATAAGTCTCAGGGTTTATGTTGCAGTTTACAATTGGATAAATTTCTTCATGTGGAAAGCGGCTCAGCAGCATGGTTTAACGTGCTGGATTCGAGAATTATCTGTCAGACTTAATTTTTCGCAAAGAAAATTTTTATCAATTAAGTTATTTTCGAACCACAATTAAAAAATATGTATAATAATTGAAATTTATGAAAAATAAAAATAAAAATTAAATATATTTTATAGGATATAAGTACAGGGTGATCTTTTTTAAAGTGACAGTGTTTGGAGCGCCCTGTAGCGCGATCTAATAGCCGAAATGGCCCCAAACTTGGTATTTAGATTAATCAAGACATGGAAAAAAGGATTCCGTGAAAAAAATTTAGTTCCAAAAATCGCCGCTAGGGCATTTTGTGGCGCTTTGCAATGAATAAAATGTGAGAAAAGAAAAATACTAACGCATACAATCGTGCAGTTAAATTATTAATGTTTATTTACTACATTAACTTCTCCGGTGAGGAATTGGACCACCTCCAATGTGAGCACCGTTCTCAGAAATAACACCATGCATTCTGTGTACAACATTCTCTACAGCCGTACGTAACATATCACGAAGAATATTCCGCACTGTCTTTGTTATGTTGTCCTTTAGAATAGACAAATTTGATACTCCACCAACATAAACTTGAGATTTCAAATAACCCCAGAGCCAAAAATCGCATGGCGTGAGGTCAGGGGAACGAGGCGGCCATGCAACTGGAAAACTCCGACTTATGACTCTATCATCAGTGAAGTTTTGGCGCAACAGCTACTTTACCTTATTAATTACTAATGTGTGGCGGAGCACCATCCTGCATAAAGATTGTCTGTTGGAGACGGTTTCTTTGCTGAAGTTGTGGAATAACAAACGTTTGCAGCATTTCGTGGTACCTTTCTGCATTTATGGTGCAGGTTTCGGGTCCTCTCGGAGTGATGGTCTCAAAAAAGAATGGCCCAATTACGAATTCGGCTGTGAAACCACACCAAACAGTGACTTTTGGGAATTTAATGGGATTTCATGCACGGTGTGAGGCTGCTCAGAAGCCCAAATTCGGCTATTTTGTGTGTTTACGGACCCATTGAGATAAAAATGGCACTCATCTCCCCACAGAATATGCCATGGGAAAGCATCATCAATTTCTACCCTGGCAAGAAACAATAGAGCGAATGTCACTCGCTTATCATAATCACTTGGTTTCAGTTCGTGCAAGCGGCTGATTTTGTAGGGGTAAAATCCAATAACGCGCTGCAAAACTCTCCATACCGTGGAATAATTCATGCCCAATTGTCGAGCTACACACCGGGCGCTGCTAGTACCAGCAATGGTTTCCTGCGATCCTTCGACAATTGCAGTTGCCACATCAGTTATTCCATCTTTTGATACTTGTTTACGTCCTCTCCCAGCGCGAATGGTCAGTGACCCCGTTTCCTCGAACTTCTTAATCATTTTCTTAAGACCATTCAGCGATAAAGGCCCCTTTCGTAATTTTTTTCTGGTTCGAAATTCCCGAAGAGCTGCGGATGCATTACATTGATTCATATAATACAGCTTCACCAGTAAAGGACGTTCCGGTAACGTGAGAGGCATGTCCACTGGAGCTCGTTTACTTCAGCTGAGATTATTTGTCGGAGCTGTCTACTACTTTCTTTTATAGCCCCTATTACTGGCGCTGCCATCGCACAACATTTGCATTTTTCTTTGATACCCGTGTTTTATGCTAATTCTCGTTATTGTAAGCTACAGCAGCGCCACAAAATGCCCTAGCGGCGATTTTTGGAACATTTTTTTTCTTTCTCAGAATCCTTTTCCCCATGTCTTGATTAGTCTAAATTCCAAGTTTGGTGCCATTTCGGCTATTAGATCGCACTACAGGGCGCTCCAAACACTGTCACTTTAAAAAAGATCACCCTGTACATTTCTAACTAGGAAATTTTGCATGTTTAAATATTTAATGAAAAGAAAAAAATGGGCAATTTATATTTCTATAGACCAGAAATTTTTGCCGTTATTTAAAATTATTTACAAAATAATAAAAGCCAGTGTAACGCTGGGCGGGGCGAATCCATCAATCTTACCAGTCTACCAGGAAGAGACTCAAAGGGAAAAGGATCCATTCTCCCATTGGTTGACAAGAAACAAGAATACCGCGATTACTTCTCAAGGTTACAAGTCCTGATAATTGAGCAGTAGTAGGCACTTCTTCCTAACAAATCAGTGCAAGGCACATCACATTACACCACCAAAATAAATCGCCAAGTGTCACTTGAGATTATTTCAAGTATTAAGTTGCAATCATATTAAATTTTCTTTGCGACATGTAAGGAATTTTAATTTATTTCTCATATAAAGTGATTGACGGAAAACAATGATATGGTATTTTTTAAAACATCCTTTTTTTTTCCTGCAAAAAATTGATAAAACTGACTTTCTTTTAAAAAAGTAATCAATTTAAATATTTTAGGCTTATTATTTTGTAACTTATATTTAAATTACAGATTACTTATATTTTCCTTTTCTATATACAGGTGTGTGCAAATTTAAACAACAACAACAAAAAAAAACAAAACATATTTAATATTTTAAAAGTAAAAAATTAATATTTATACGAAAAGTAAAATTAATAATTTTTGAGTTTTTCAAGTTTTAAGTGAAAAACACAATTTTTACCCACCGTCCTAGGACGGGCATTTACACTAGTTTACAGATATTTAAATGAGTAATGTACTACTTTTAACGGAGAAATAAATTAAAATATGTGATACAAATACGTGAATATACAACGTGGCCATAATTAAACTGACGGTACTCAGAGTGTTCTGTAGCGCGATCTAATTGCGAGAATGGCGCCAAATTTTGTAAGAAGATTAAACAAGACAGGGGACGAAGGATTCCGCGAAAAAAAAATAGTTCTAAAAATCACCGCCAGGGAATATGTGGCGCTGTGTATTCGAAAAAGTGAGTTTCAAAAAAGAAGAATCAATACTGAAATAAAATTACCGTTTATTTAGCACATCCAACTGAGGTTCGATGTGGCCTCCGTTTTTGTGGACCACATATTGCATTCCGTGCACAGCATTTACAGCAGCAGAGAATAACATGTCTGCAGGAATCTCCCGTACAGTTCGCGATATGTTATCCTTCAAAGTTGAGCCAGGTCCTGGACACCTCCTTGATAGACCTTTGACTTTAGGTAACCCCATAGCCAAAAGTCGCAAGGACCATGCACAGGGGACAGAGATGGCCATGCAGTTGGAAAACAGCGGCTAGTGACTCTTTCTTTTGTGAATTTCTGTCGTAGCAGCTGCTGTATCCGCAAAGCAATATGTGGGGGGGGGGGGGGGGGGGGGTCCATCTTGCATGAAAATGATTTTCTCCAGGCACTGTCTTTGCTGAAGTGCCAGAATAACAAAGTTGTTTAGCATTTGGCGACATTTGTCTCTGGTAACAGAACAAGTTACAGGTCCTGTCAGAGTAATGTTCTCATAGAACAATGGACCTATGAATCACATCTGCTGTGAAACCACAGCAAACAGTTATCTTTGGTGAATGCAAAGGAATTTCTTTGAATGCTCTTGGTGACTTGTTACCCCAAATTCGGCAGTTCTGGGTATTTACAGTTCCATCCAGGTAAAAGTCTCGTCTCCCTATAAGATTTTCCAGGGCCAAGCATCATCCAACTCCATTCTGGCAAGAAAAGTGAGAGCAAAAGTCAATCACTTATCATGGTCGGTGTGACGTAACTCTTGTACACGGCTGATCTTGTACGGATAGAAGTGGATAATCTTTTGTAGGATTTTCCATACTGCACAATAAGGCATATCCCGATTCCAAGCTATCCCACGAGCGCTGGAAGTGGTAGCAATATTGTCTGGTGCTCTGTCGACAATCGCCGTTGCCACTTCTTCGATTATATCCTGTGATACAGTTTTCGTCCTCTGCCTGACTGAACTTTAGAGAACCTGTTTTCTCGAACTTCTCAACCATTGCTTTTAAACCATTAACTGACAAAGGACCGTTTCCTTTACGCATTTTTTTTGTGGTTTCTAAAAGCACGAAGAGCGGCTGGCACATTGCACTGGTTGAGGTAAAATAAATTGACTAGTAGAGCTTGCTCGACTAAAGAAGGAGACATTATGAAAGATAACTTTCAACGAAATTGCTTCTAACAGTAGTACATTACCTTTTAAAGCCGAATAAGCTGGCACTGGGCCAAAAGATGTAACGTGAAATTTGAATAAAGAGCTTCTTCTTCTGCTGTTGCTTTCTTTGGGGCTCTGTAAGAAATTGCAGATAAAGAAACTTTAGCAGTGTTTATGCAAATTTTTAGCTTTTTATAAACTGTTACCATTTTGAGCTTGGGTTAAATTGCTAAATTCGTTAAATAAACGGTAATTTTATTTCAGTATTGATTCTTCATTTTTTGAAACTCTCTTTTTTGAATATACAGTGCCACATATTCCCTTAGTGGTGATTTGTGGAACTAATTTTTTTTAGCGGAATCCTTCATCCCCAGTCTTGTTTAATCTTCCTTCAAAATTTGTCGCCATTCTCGAAATCAGATCGCACTACAGAACACTCTGAATACCATCAGTTTAATTACGGCCACCTTGTATATCACTCACCAGCAAGAAAAGTGACACATCTTGCGAAAATTCATTTTGGATTTTATTCCACTAATAAGTATGTCATAGCCCATCTTGCTACACAAAAAGTTTCATAAGTGTAGTTATACGAAAAATCACATTATTACACAATTTGTCCATTTGTGACCACAGAAGTGGGTGGATTGTGTGGGGAGGTAAAATTATTATTAGGTATTAATTAATGTAGGTGCGATATACATTATTTTAATTTTGCTGCATTATACAAATATTTCGAATATTTCATGGTTTATTAAAAATATGCTTTTAGATTTTTAATATATATTTTTTTTAATCGGGTAGTCTTGATTTTATAATTAGGATAACTGTCTGCAAAATAATTATTTTCAACAATTAATTTTCTTGTTCAGTATTTTTATAATACAGTTTAATTATATAAATACAATTTTAACTGTGAAATTTTGCATGTTTATATATTTAATTAAAAGTAAAGTCAATAAATAAATAAATAAATAAATAGGCAATTGGTACTTTTGTAGACCTCAAAATTTTGTTGGTTTAAAATTTATTTATTACTAATTACATAAATAAGCTACTATTTTTCACTTTAAAATAAATTAAAATACGTTACATAAAATTATAACAGGCTGCTTTAATTATTTTTAAAATCGTAATTTTTCTATTATCCCAATATTTCAAAATATATCATTTTCTAACAACTAGCTTTTTAATTTTTTTAATCTTAATTTTTTATGTTTATGCTCCTGTCCCTGCCGGCAAAGACACTCACGAGCTAATGTTAATCCTATGGGAAGGGATTTATCTAATATCTCGTTTGCATTTCGACATTTTTTTTTTTTTTTTTGCATTGGATAGCCGAGGTCCGTCTCTACATCGCACCTTTTTTACTTTTTTCGATTTTGGTCGCAGATATTTTTTATAAAGTTACTTTCACTTCCAAAACCGGTTCTGAAAATGAATGTGTCATTCTAAAAAATATCTGCAACCAAAATCGTAAAAGTAAAAAAGGTGCGATGTGAAGACGGATCTCGGCTATCCAATGCAAAAAAAAAAAATTATTTAAAAATGTCGAAATGAAACGAGTTATTAGAAAAATCCCTACCCATAGAATTGGCATTAGCTCGTGAGTGCCTTTGCCGGCAGGAACAGGAGCCTTAAAGAACTCGCACGATTACGGGTTAAACATTTTAAAAAAAAAAAAGAGAAAAAATTGATTTTATTGTGAATTTTTAATTGTTGGCAGCTGCTATAACGAAAAATGTTTAAACTTGATAGGAAATAGCTGTTAAATTGGTGGTTTTTTATTAATTAAAAGTTAACTATAAATTATTTCGATTCCGGATTGCTTTAGTTGCCTCGGCCATGTTTTAATATACATGTACATAATATTTCACAATTCTGGCTTTCAATCTGTGGATTTGTATAGCATTACACACAAATTTTCATTTTTATATATTAGATTATACTCTATCGATGCACAGACGTTCACCGCATTCTATGTCCCTGACCTCAGACAGGGGAGGACTGGCTCACCCCGCTACCCCTCGATCGCGGGTGGGCCAAAATAATATACTTTTTAAGATTTTTTTTTTCAATGAATCTCAATAATATATATATATTTTGAATTAGGAAACTCAATTTTTTGGTCCCTTTTTTCCTCCGGTGAAGTGTAATTTTTTTTTTCTTTGATCGGTTAGGTTCTAATTCGGTAATTAATTAAAAATCGAATGAAAATTACTTTTAAAACTCCTAATTTGAAAAGTTTTTCGAACCACAATATACAGTGTCTATAAAAGGTCTGACACATTTTGATGTTTTATAATCTATATCTATAGTAGTAAAAGAAAGTTTCGTTCTGTATGTATGCGATGACTAGCAAAATCTACGGCATGTACGAGGCTGAAAAGTTTTGTGAGGTTAGCCCAAAGTGTCTCCTGATGCACCTGAGGTTCAGAATTTTAAATTTCTAACAATTAGTTTAGTTATTAATTATTGTAACTCGATTTCATCAAAAAGTCATCTATTTGATCCCCGCTTACGCACGCGCACAAACCCATTTACTCGTCGGAAGCTAGGGAAGAACTGTTTTTCGATAGTTTTGTTTTAATTCAACTTGACCAAACCTATCGGTGCAGTTAAAATTAAAAAGCATATTCCGAAAGATCGTACTCTTACGTCTCAAATGCCGCAATCAATTCGAAAAAAAAAAAATGTAGTTAACCCTTTGAAAAAAAATTTCTGAAACTGTCGTTTTTAAGAAAAGTTTTTCATCCTTATGGCAATGCCCCTCCAGTACGCAATTTTAGAGGTACGACAAACCAAATATATGCTCTTAAAGCTATGAAACCTTCTGATCGATAGTGCAATTGGTTTTTAAAAATGACTTTTAATCTTTTTAAAAACACTGGTCACTTCACACCTCAAGGAGACATTTTTTTCTACGCTAAAAGTAACTAAACATTCGCATTTTAACACAATCTTTTTAAAGCATTTCAATAGACCACATTTACATCACCTACACAAAATTCAAAATGTTCGTACGAATAGAAATGTTTTTTTACAAAATAAAATGTGCGAAGATTTCGACTAAATTAGTAAAAACCCGAATTTTTCGTTGCAGTAAGTAAAAGAAAGTGTCTTCTTACGAGCCCTTTTCCACTAAATATCAATATTTTTTCATCCAGGCTACGAAAACATGTTTTTAACTCCTAAAAATTTCAAATAGTTTTGATGATAACAATTTTTTAAGCATTTAAAATATCGGATGAATCCTGCGCCTCCCTCTCTTTTCCGGTGTATTTTAAAATTACGCATAGACTCCAAAAATCAAATTATGCAGAAAAGAAAATACCATATACTTTCAATTCAATATTTTTTCATTTAAAAATATTAATTCAGATAAAATGGAGTTAAACATATAAAATCATACAAATTTGAGGTTCATTTAAGGGTCATTCATTACGGGCCCGGGCAACGCGGGTGAGTTAGCTAGTTCATAAAATAATGATGATAGATCTAAATTAATAACATTAATGGTTACATATATTCAAAAAGTTTTATAACCCTTGATGAAAGCAAGCTTCGTCAGAGCACATTGTGCGATTAAGAAATTCAGCCTCACCCTCTATCTTTCTTAGCATGTCTGTTACCAAGTCCATCCTTCTAGGCTTATTGCCAGGTTCCAAGTCTTGAACAATTTGAACTTTGCAAGCACGCAGTCTTGATCTTTTCCTAAGAACCTTCTGCACAGTTGAAAATGATATCCAATTCTCTGGCTGCTGATCTCAAAGATCTCCTACAACTGTGTAAGAATGCCTCTCTGACACGCTTAGCATGAACCTCACTTATCTGTGAGATCAGCGGCAAGAGAATTTGATATCATTTTCAATTGTGCACAAGGTTCTTGGGAAAAGATTAAGAATGTATGCTTACAAAGTTCAAATTGTTCAAGACTTGGAACCGGACGATAGCCATAGGAGGATGAACTTTGCAACAGCCATGCTAAGGAGAGGATAGAGGATGATACTGATTTTTTAAATTGGATAATGTTCTCAGACGGAGCTAGCTTTCATCAAGGGCTTTTTGAATCTATTTAACCATTAATGTTTTTAATTTAAATCTATCTTCATTATTCTATATATTATTAAACATCAAAATGTGTCAGACCTTTTATAGACACTCTGTATTTTCCTTTTGAGTTGAAATTTTGGCGTTGTCTCAAGAATGAATGCGGTTGGATGGTGTTGCCAGGTAACAGAATAATCGCGCCTTAACTATTTGGAGTTTCGATTCAAAACTGGTATCGAATTGTGTAAAAAAAAAAAAGTCTGATTTTAAAAGACCAAAGATGAAAAAGATTCATCGATAAGTTCCAGAGTTATTAATTATCAAACTAATTAAATTGCTGTCGGAATATTTTTTATTGGCAAGAAATAGTGCGATTTGATTAAAAGATTTACTGCGATTTTATCAGGTTACGTGATAATTAAAAATTTACCGTACCTACAGTTTTGAAAATCACATCGTTAGATCTAATTTTTTACTCCAATTAAAAGATTATAAAAATAAAAAAATTTGGTACATAAGACAGAGAAATTGATAAATTTCCCTATGTTAGGGTCAGCAATGCCCTATTATCGTTGGGAGCCCCTTCACAAGAAGCCATCATCAACTCTATCAATGTCGTTGTTGGCCGATGCTGGCAGCGCAATTGCTCTGCCATTGGACCAAACCTTTTTTTTTTAAATATAAAGAATAAAAATATCGGAACAGAATTTCCATAAGAAATTTCAAATATTTATTTTTATTACGCGTACTAGCTGACCCACCCGCATTGCCCGTTATAATAACCTTATACAAAACTAAAGTTTGTAAGATTTTATACCTTTTGAAAATGTTTTAAATGAACCTAATTTCGAGGGCACCATTGCCTTCCTCGGTGTCTAGTGTGTTCTCAACAAACCTCTTTCTGAACCAACCTGGATCCCCGCTACCTAAAGCAGCCTGAACCGGAAGTGCTGCGCACGTGCCAAAGACGATCAAAGAACAAGTTCAGTGAGCCAAACCTTGTAGTAATCAAGCCCATAGAACCCGAGAAAAGAATGCACCATTGATGTTTGAAAATGTTGGTAACTGAAGCATATGATAAAATTTCATTATACAGAAAGTTGCCGAATTGTAATCTAAGTTGAATAAACCAAATCCCGTTGAAATAGGGTCCTTAGAACCCGAGTAAAGAATGCGCTCCCTCCCCTGTAAATTTCGCAAATTAACGGCTTTAGTGTGCAAACATAAGTTTTTGCCAAAAAAGCGGATTATGTTCGAAAAAAGTAGTAGCTGAGGTAAAAAGAATGACCGGACTCTGGGGGCCAGGATCTTAACTAGAATGTAGTTGGATATAAGAAAATTTTTTAGTTGTTTTAAAGTAGCTGCAGGACGCTAAAATTATGTAACAGAAAATTGTAATAAAATCGGATTGTTTTTAAAGAAGCTGCAACAAAGGTCCCAAGAAGAAGATTAATATTTAAAATTGGTGGTAACTGAAACATGAGAATTTTTTTTTGTCGTTCATGTAGCAGGATCAGGATAATTTCACCTGGAAGACAACCAGAAATGGCAAAGACTGAAATGCCAGGTGAAAAATCTCTACCACCAGCAAAGCCCCACCAGGGGCACCAGCTCAGAAAACAATGGCATTTTTTACTATTAGAATCACAAACCACTGTTGCCCCAACAACATTAAGTAAAAAATAAATAAAAGTTAAAAAATAATAATAAACAGGTTTTAAGACATTTACACATATGTCCAAGACAACAATAAGCCAAATTGTGCCTCAACAAAAGACAAAGGAATGTCATTGACAGGATTTTAAACATTTACATATATGGTATTAAAAACAAGATAATGTGTAATGTTAAATAAATATGAGTTGCAAACAATATTACAGACAGTTAAGTCAGGGATAGAAGCAAGCAGTACTCTTGAACTTATTGGTCTTAATCTAAAACAAAGTTATTTAAATTATTAAAATTCTGTCTAATTCTGTAATGTTCATTCCATAAAAGTCCAAAGTTTATGTGATTAAAGTCTAAGATAAGAACAGGAGCAACAATCTGTAATGTTAGTCTGCAGTAAAACCAAATGTATGCAAACCAACACTGTAATGTCTAAAATGAGGATTCCAGTCAAAGTTCAAAGTCCAGACCGTACTTAAACACATTAAAGCACAATAACACTAAGCCAGAAGCACAAATAGACAGTTTAATAGCATTATCATAATTATTAGAAATTAAAAGACAATTTCTTGAATATTAATATAAATGATGAAGAGATTATTATTATTTAGCAATAAGTGAAATATTAAAATGAAGTAAAGACTAAAAACGATATTTAATAAAGAAAAAATGCTGGTTTAATGTATAATAAATATCTACAAGTTGCCTTTGAGTTGACTTCGTCTTCGACAACAGAATGTTCATGTTCCAAGATAGCGTTTTAGAGTGAATAAAGTTAAATGAACTCTGCATATGGCGGTAACGACCAAATAGTTCTTTGGATCACAGACTGCCCCACAAAGGCATGTATCAGTATCATGACGATTTATTTTAAATAGATATGAGAGGAAGGAACCGTGACCTGTTAAAAATAAGCAGGTATTTGCGTGGGGCACAGGAAATCTGTGTTCACATCCTTAATGAATGAATGAGTATCCCGGCCTTTTTCACTCACCTGCCAATATTCCTGCCATTCAGTAATAATTTGTTTCTTGAAGTGAGAATTTATATGACTTATAGGAATTGGAACATCTAGAAATTTGTTGTATTCTCTCTGAAAACTTTCCAATAATTGGTAGACGCGTAATAGGTCTATAGGAATTAGCGCTGCCCGGAGGAGGATTTCTTTTTCTGAAGAAAATTATTGCACCTTTCTTCCAACACAGAGGAAAATGACCCAAGCATAAACATGTGGTATACAAGAGCAACATTAAAGGAGTAAAATTTTTGCAGATATTTTTAATTATCAAGGCATCTAATTCATCCTCCCGTGGGGCCTTATTTCACTGTTGTCTTAAAACATGAAACAACTTACTTTGAGAAACCGGGCAGAAATCCTGAACAGACGCATAGTCTATCGAACTCACATAGTGGAATTGTTCAGCTAGAGGATTATCCGTATCAAACTGCTTGGCCATAAGGCTAGCTGCTGCATCTTCATATCCGGCAAAAACCGAAGAATCTTCAAGTGAAGTAAAAATAAGATCCGTCTGCTTGAATGTTTTACCCGAAATATATTTATAAAAGTTACCACATAAGCGTTATCGGTTCTTTCACAAAAACGAAGCCAACCCTTGCGTTTAGCTTTTCTAAGATTATTTTTATATGATCTTCTTGTCTTAAGATACTTTTCTTTATACATAATATTTGATAAATTGTTTCTGTACAGTTTATAAACTGCATTCACCTTACTTCGTTCTATTTTCAAATCGCTCGTATACCACATCATAGAAGAGCTATGACGTAATTCTCCACGTTTCAAGCACTTACTTGAAATCATAAAATTCAGATATCCAATTGTCCAAGGCAGATATATTTTGTACTCTTTCTAGGATAGATGTTCAGATATCAACTTTATCTCTAAATAAAGAATTATTCTTTGTTTTATATCTGTATAAATTTAACGGTAGAGCAGTAAGAGCAAGTGAGAAGCATATGTAACGGTGATCACTAAACGAATATCTATCTGCAACCACTGGCCAGGTTTCCAGCAACGTCAAAATGTTAGAACCAGATTGCTACGTTTGCAGCTATGTATTTACAAATTACACACTGGAAATATTTTATTTCAAATTCTCTAAATATAGAGTAATATTTTGATGCTTACAATAAAGTTAAATAATTTAGGACACAATTTTAGCATTAAATCAATAGAATTACAATGATTTTAATCAGATTAAATGAATTCAGATAATTAAAAAGAAAATATGAGTCTAGCAAAAGGGCAAAATTGTAATGTTTTCTTTATATTTTGTTTTAAATGCTAAAAATATGTTTATTAGTAATGATATTTAAAAGAATATTTTAAAAATGATTTTAAAAAGCTTTAAAGAAGTTATTTTTTAATTCCCTCTCATAGTGACTTATTTG
This sequence comes from Maratus speciosus, assembly GCA_963932465.1. NCBI lineage: Eukaryota > Metazoa > Arthropoda > Arachnida > Araneae > Salticidae > Maratus > Maratus speciosus. The sequence goes on along the minus strand of OZ010788.1, from coordinate 454,811,052 downwards.
GAAAACGATAGCATTTTATTAATTTACAATGACATCAATAAAAGAAGATACAAATTGATGAGAAAAGCATTTTATTTTAACATGAAATGAATGAAATATGACAAATTGGATAACACCATATTTTCTTTCAAAATGTTCAGCAAAAATCTATTGGATAATAGATTACAACATAGAAAATAATCTAATAAGTAAAATGGTGCAATTTTGACAATGGTTAGAACCTTCCTTCTCTTTCTCGTCTATCTCTATCACGGCTACGAGACCTTCCCCTCCTCCTCTCTCTGCTACGAGATCTTTTGCGTTCTCTACTTTTAGGACTTCGGGAAAGTGACCGGGAACGTGATCTATAAAATGAACAAATGAGAGCTATATTATCTATGCAAAATGAAAAAAGCAAAACAAAATAAACATACTATATAGAGTAGATTTGTATAGCGTACAATGACAAAAATTTAAACTTAGGAAAATGAAAATAACCTATCAATTATTTGAATATGTAATGTAACATGAAATTGAATTTTTATGCTTCATTTTCATGTAGTATAGCATACATATTGGGAAAGACATATGTTATTTTATCGAAATCAAGATTGTAAAGAATTAAACATGTAACATTCTTATATGTTCAATCAATTAAATAGCAGAAATTAATCTTTGCACTTTCCTTTTTTACAGCAGCAATTAATCTTTGCATTTTTTTTTATAGCAGCAATTAATCTCTGCATTTTTCTTGTTTACAACTGTTTGGATAGGTCAAATTTTTATTTTAAATAGGAGAAAAAATTATTAAGCAAAATTATTGCAGCATATAATTTTACTTTTAACTTAAAAGAAAACATAAAACATCAACATATTAAAAAAAGCACATTGTAAAAAAAGAAAGAATTTAAGATCACAACATTTTAAACTGATAGTTCGTTTAAAATAGTGTTTCAAATAAAAACTTTGCAATTTCAGTTTAAAGAGTTAAATTGAGTTTAATTTTCTTAAAATTGCACCCCTTCAAAAAATGCAAATTTATGTTTTAGCAAAAGTATTTCAATAAAATAAATGTGAATTATCAATTGATGACATAAGTACTTAAAAATATACAATTTACTATTTTGTCAAAATATAAATGCTAATAGTAATATGATAACCTAATGGTGAACTATTAATTAGTGATGCAACGAATAGTGATTTGGCCGAATAATCGAATACTCGGCCAAGTTACAGCCGAATATTCGGCTGCCGAATAAAGAACTTATTTTTGCCTAAAAACAAAATATAGTATGCACTATATGCACAATTCTTGTATATTTCACAATTAAAATGTATTGTTTTCTTTTAAAAAATTATTTATATACAATTTTTTATTTTTTTAAAGCATTATTTTACTCAGAAAAAATATTCGGCCTAAAAATTGCCTCAATAATATAATTCAGCCCCCCCCCCCCCCTCAAAAAAAAATCTTAGCAAACGTTCCTCATCAGGTACTGTCTAGTTACATTTTAATAGATATTATGTGTGTTGTTGTTACATTTTAAAATAATGACAAAATTTTAAAAGTACTAGGAAACATAAGTTTCAGCTTTCAGATGAAATAAAATAAAAAATAAGAAATCTTAATACAGTAGAAGATCTTTATAACGCAAACCTAAAAACGCAAGGTTGTGCGTTATATAGAATTTTGCGTTATATGGATCACATCATTAAATTCACCTTGTACACATGGCCAAATATGTCTGAAACATATCAAAATACATTAGAATATCTTTATACTGCATTCCTTGTTACCAAGAATTATCCAAATTATAAATTTTTGCATAATATAGGTCAGACATTGTTAAATTTACTTTATAAACATAATTCAAATATAACTGACACAACCATTCCTTATATTAGACATTTTCAAAAATGTTTATTATAATAACGAGGTGGAACCCGCCGAATTTCGACGAAAGAAAATGTTTACAAAGGAACTGTTGCATCAAATTTATAATACATCAACAACAATAATTAGAATAGAAAATCCATCTTACACTTGTTAATTTAACTCTCCAAAGATATATTTTAACCTAAGATTAACAAAATACTTTTTCCATAAACTTCAACTGTTAAAATTATTGAAAAATTAAACTTAATTCATATACGCCATCAGTAAAATATAATCAAGATAAGTAATTTTGATTAAGTTATTAATTGATGCTTGGTATTATGGAATGAAAAATCCGCAAAAATGATTTCACCTTGACATAATCATAGAATTTTTCTACCTTCACATCTAAACCAAATCAAGTAATTTTCCACGTTTCACATCCATATGAACCATTTAAAAACATTTTAATGCGCAATAGGTTATTAATAAATATATTTTCAAGCTTGAAGTCACGTTTGTTAACTATTACAACTTTTCATGTTAAAATTTCATCTCGTCATATAATCTCTGTACCTGCGCGTAAAAATTCCAGAAATTTATAACTTTTAGACGTATTCAAAGAGAAATATCTCCTTTTATCAAATAAAATTATCGTTTACTTTTAAATATGACGTCATTTTCAGTCGCTGAAATATTTTGCCTATTGACTCAAACTCAATATCAGCAAAATGAAAAAATAGTGAAATATAACAGCATCATCAGGGAAATTGTGTCTTTTTTAAAGCGTAACGTCATTTTCTGTTCAAATTTGTAAAAATATATTTTTAATTATAATGAGAAAATGGCATCAGTAAGAATATAATCAATAAAGATGACTAATCCACTTTTAATAGAAATGAAGTACTTCAGTTGCCACGATTAGAAAATTGGTATTAAAAACTATAAAAAAATTAATATCTCAAAAATAAATTGAGATACAGCTTTCAAACAAATTGCATTTCAAGGTGCATTTTTTTCTGCGTACGACGGTGTAAACATTTAAAATGTGGGATGTTTAGAAGTTTAAAAATTTGCTGTAGCAAAAATTGCAAAAGCGAAATTTCATTTCAAATTTCAAAGTGTTGCCATTCGCAGAATGACGTATGCGTTACGCACAGATATGTTTGTCCTTTATAATATAGATAGCCTTTTTTTCAGTAAAAATGTCTTAAATTAGAAGATAAAGTTGAACTAATGTATCAAATTTAGTCCTCTAGAGAGTAGCAATATTTTACAATGTGAAAATGCAGGTGCTTTTTAACTGCAAAAATCATTGTTTACATCTGAGGAGTTGTGCGTTATATGGAGAATTGTGTTATAAAGATCTTCTACTGTATCTTAAGAAAAACCACTGATAGAAAAAGTGAAAGGAATATCCTCTAAAATGGTGGAAAGAAATCATTGTAGACTTTATAAAGCTCACAATTAACAAAATTTTTATTTAGCTTTATTATTATTTTTTTTTCTTTGTTGTCAGCAGTGAAGCCTCTATAGAAAGTGCCCCTCAATGTGAAGAAGTAAAAGAAATTAGTAATTTTCTTTCCTAGCCACTACTAGAAAGACAACAGTGTCCTTTGGAGTGGTGGGCGAAAAATTCGGAAGACTTTCCAAACTTTCACAATTAGCCAAAAAGTACCTTTCTGCACCAGGAAGTACCATATATTAGTGAGAGATTATTTTCAGAAGCAGGTAACATTTACGAAAAAAAAAAAAAAAAATAGACTATCACCTGAGAATGCTGAATTATTATTATTTCTGCATCACAATCTACATTTATTGAAAACATTTTAACTGTTTTTTAAGGCATTACAATGCTATTCTTGAAAAAAATATCCAAAATGTAAATGCATACTAATTAAAAGAATTTAGTATTCACATTTCTTTCATTATTTAATAAGAAATAGTAACAGACTTTAAAAAAAAAATCACTTAAATTATATTTAACTTTTAAGCGTATTTAAAGCGTAAAAAAAAAAAAAAAAACTGTTATTAAGCGTAAAAAAAAAAACCCTTAAGTATTGCAACATATACGACTTAAATATTTTATACATATAATACATCTATATATCTAATCAATCATATATTTATGTTCTTTATAGGTATAATACAAAATATTATGGAAAGAAATATTTTTTTATGTAACAAGGGTTAAATGTTAAACTTCCCATTATGATAAAAGAAAATTTGAATTACCTTGTACAGCTGTATTAAAACAATTTTGAATAGATTAATTTTAAATTTAACAGATTATGTTAGCTTATTATAGATACTTTTTGTACTTACTGATACAGCATAAAAATTTTTTAACATGATTCCTAAATTAGCCTCTTATATAAAAATGGCTAGATAAAACCTATTCGAAGTATAAAATATATTTGGAAAAAAAAAAGTGTTAGTTAATTTCAAATGAAATTTTCATTACATATGATGAATATAAATTTTCAAATTAAAAAGCTATACTGTGTAAATATAAAAACATTTATTACAGTATTATTCGGCAAGGCCGAATAATGGACTTGATATTCGGCAGACAGGCCGAATATTCGTTGCATCTCTACTATTAATGCTAAAATAAAGTTCAACTATAAAAACTACATTAGTGGATGATACATTAACTGATAACTCCAAAAACAATATATAAACTAAATATTCGGTATTTGGACAATGTGTCAAATATTTAGCTTTGGCAATCAGATTTAGATATAAAGCCAAAGGTAATGTTAGAGTTGAATATCCATATTTATAAATTAACAATTCACAAGTTAGAAATTTATATTTCTCATACATGATGGAAATTTAAATTAAAATTGTTTTTCACTTTAACACTAGAACGGCGGTAGGGGTCAATTTGACACCTGAGTACTTTCGTCCGTTGATTATTTTTGTTTGCTTGGACGAAATCGTTTGAATTTTTTTTACTTTTCCTAAATAGATAACATATATTTCTAAAAAAAAAATTCAGCTTTCTAGATTTGTTAGTTCTTGATATATGGGCTTGTATTCCTAGAACGGCGGACGGGGGTCATTTTGACCCCTTTAGTAAAATACTCTTTGTGATCGAAGCAGCTTTTGTTGCTATACTATATGTTCGAGGAGCAATAAAAAAAGGGTTTAGATTTATATTCATTGTCGTCCAAGGCATGAGGAATACTATTTTGCAAATAAACTATCTCAAGAGATAGATTCAAAGAAAGAAAAAAAAAATTAGGTTTGATGAAAAGACAACAAGGTCTAGCAGACTACAGACTGTTAAATTTGCTCTTGCATCTAAAATGTGGAATAAATTTATTGAAAATTGCAAAACATGCTACCGACCAGAACAAAATATTACAGTTGATGAACAATTGTTCCAATCTCAGGATAGATATAAATTTACGCAATATATGCCAAATAAATCGGATAAATTTGGAATAAAATTTTGGTGATCTGTTGACGTTGATACTAAATACTTCTTGAATGAATTTATTTACCTAGAAAAGGATGAAACAGCCAATCCTTAATTACGTTTATCAGAAAATGTTGTCATGAAATTAACAGATCCCCATCTAAACGAAGGGAGGAATATTACGGCAGATAGCTATTTTATTAATATCAAATTAGCAGAAATGTTAAAAGCTAAAAATACAACTTTGGTTGCAAAATGAAAAAGAACAGAAGAGAAATTCCTATATTATTAAAAATACTCTTTATTCATCGAAGATATAAAATGTGATAATATGACACTTACCATCTATCAAGCCAAAAGATAAAAAAAGTTTTTCTACTGAGCTCATTACATTCTACTGTAAAAACTGAAGACGGTCTCAAGAAGTTGCCTGATTCAATAGAATATTACAACGCAACGAAGTATGTTGTGGATAGCCATCCATGTTCAGATGTGCCGAAAATACTTCGTGAAATCGGCTTCTAGATGATGGCTTGTACATATCTCTTTCAATATTTTGGATCATGCAGCTTTTGGATATGCTGGATGCAGCCTGGATAATTTATAAAAGTGTAGCAGGCAAGCCTATCAGTAGAAGAGATTTTCTATTAAATTTTGAACAATGCGACTGGAACAATGTTTGGCGATTTGTCCCCTACATTCGACTAACAAATATACCGAGTGCTTGGTTTCTCTATCAGAATCTTTCAATTTGGCGAAGGATAGGAGATGTGTTCAGAATGGATCTTATGGTTTCAAATCTCCCAAAGATCTTTCCCGAGTCTTCAAAGAAAAAAAAAACACGAAAATAAAATAAATATCAAGAGAAAAAATGCGAAGTACAGACATGCAATGGAAACAAATCTCAAGAATTTTACGCGGAAAATGTACTGAAAAAATTGCTTTTATTCCTTTACAACTGAATTCATTCCTAATACGTGTGTACAAATTCGAGCATTATAAGCATTAAATAAAACTAAAACAGAATGCTTAACATATTAACCATTCAGCTAAACTTATAAAGAAATAACGGAAACAACAGAACATATTTCTCATTTATGGATTTAAAGAGTGAATCATTCGGCGAGTAAGTAGATGAAAATATAAATATATATTATTTTATAAATTGTGTTTTATTTTAGTTAACATTAGTTTTAATTTGTGAAAACATTAATTTTAAATCGATTTTTATATCAAATTAATAAGTTTTTTGAGTAGTCGTAGTATGATCCAATTAATAGCCCTGTAGGCTTTACAAATACAGTACTTTAAAAATCCAACAAATCATCGAGTAATATTAAATATAAATTATGAAATATACGTAAATTACATATTTTTACCAATGTATGGCATTTAAAATTGTTTTAACATTGTTATTTCAGTAGTTTCATCGAGGGGTCAAAATGACTCCTTCCCGCCGTTCCAGTAGGTAAGATTTTCCCGCCGTTCTAGTGTTAACCCTCTGAGCGTCTTGAGGGCTTTCCTGCATTTTCTTAAAAATGCTTATAAAAAATCTTAAATTTTCTTTTTGTTTGTTTCTAAAATACACTTCATGCCCCTTTAATTAAAATACAATTCTGTTTAAAACATTTTTTTCTACAACAGATTCAAGTTGTTTTTGGGAGACAGAAAAATGCACCCAAACCGCTCAGAGGGTTAATATTTATGCAATGCTTTATAAGGAAAATTTTTATGATGACTTTTTTAATTATATGTAATACATTTACCTGCAACATTTGAAAATATTTCTTCCACATTAAAATATGCATGACAAAGTTTGACATAAATTATGCTTTTTTTGAAAATATGAAAAAAAAAATTAATTAGACATATGAATTACATAACATCAACATTTTTTTTACTTATTAACTACCTGTTTGTTTCTTCTCACAGACATTTCTTATCTTTGAAAACTAAAATTCCCTAATACTACATGGTGGAATATATGTATACAAGTATGCATATTTTGCTAAATTGTTTTAAAGTTTTAAAAATTCTACACTGTCTAACAATTTTTGTTTCAACATTTGTAATTTTATATGACAGAAAAGTATATGTTTACAGTTAAAGAGGAAATTTGAAATAATTCCATTATCTTTTGGATGGGATTAATTCTGCTGAATGTAAATATTACTATTGTTTCTTTCCTATTTTGTGCCAGAAGTTTCATGAAATAATAAATTTAATCTTATGTAACAAAATATCTTATAAGAAGTTTAAATGTAGCCAGGACTGCCAACATTTGTGAGTACAGTAGAGCGCCGATTATCGGAACTCCAATTAACCGAACTTCCTATTATCCAAACAGCCTATTTCTCTCAAAACAATTTTTTAACTGAACTTCCGGTTATCCGAACTGCCTATTTCTTCCAAAAAATTTTTTAACCGAACTTCCAATTATCCATTGACTTGGAATAAAATTTTAAATAAAGAAAAAACTAATAGTGGATCAGAAAATAAGGCATGTAAAACAATAAAGGAGATGGGAAGAGCCCTAAGCTATGATGAAAATGAAATTAACGAGTGGTTAAATAGTGCAGTAACATGGCTCTGGATATCAGATTTTAAATGATGATGAGATTGTGGATGAGATTCATGATGAAAAAGAAACTGAAGAAAATGAATGCTCTGAAAATAACCCAGGTCCATCACACAACAAAATCTTTGAATGTTTGGAAACAGCTATGAAATGGCTCGAACGGCAGAAGAACGTCGATCCTATTCAACTACCGTATTTAACAAGAATTAGAGATATGACAGCATTGAAAAGAATGCCTTCGTTGAAGCGAAGCAAGCAACAATCAGAAGCTTTTTTGCTTAAATTATAATATCTGGAGTTCAAAAAATGATAAAAAGAGAGAGAGAGAGAGAAAAAAAAAAAAAAAAAAAGTAAAAAGACAAATCAATTTTTAAACATGCCTGCCAGCACTAACTGGTGTTTCCAATCCTAAGCTTAGATAACGTGTGAAGATTTTAGTATAGTCAGAAACATCCCTTAAACTGTATCTCTCCATTTATCAACTTTTGCTTATCCGAACTAGAGTGGGCCCCAATTTGTTCGGATAATCAGCACTCTACTGTACTAATGTGTAATTCAAGCTCAGAAAATGTGTAATTTTAAGTTGTCAAGTATAGTCACATAATTTATGAACATGTTTGAATAAAAATCTAAAAGATAATACCAAAAGTTTAAATGAACCCTCATTTATGACGCACATTAATGTATCAAACGTCAAAATTTCACACAGCACAAAGAGCACTAGCAACTATACAAGACTTATACAAATAACATGTACATCTTCAATTTACCTCCCTAATTTAAAATTATTTTGTATGTCGAATAAAGTGTTATTAAAGTGTATTCAATATCAGAAAATAAAATATTTGCCAAAATATCAATTGAACATTTTTACTTAAAATATTTCACACAGTATACAAATACCGACAAAATACACACGTTAAATCATAATAAAATTTATAAATTTTAAAAATGGAAAAAGACAAGTGTAGCATTCATTAAAAACCTGAAGTGTAATTTCCAGTAAGCAATGTGCAGTATGTAGTAGAAACAGAACAATGTGTAGTTTCTACATATATTGTGTTGGCTGCCCTGCATTCTAATTTTGAAGAAAGCTTCTTTTTGAGAACTTTCAGGCCAAATGCTGAATATTTTTGTTAAGAGCAAATTAACCTCTTAAAAATCTATAATTGTTCAAGTCCAACCATTTTAAAAGAAAATAAACATTTTTACTGAGAAATTCACAATTTTATGCAGAGTGTACATTATATCATGCTTTAAGACAAAATTAATTCATTATTCAGTAGCCAAATATTTAGTATTCATAAAGGAACTGGGAAATTTCATTACTGGCCATAATAATTTCATTATTATTTTTATTTAAAAATGTTAAAAAAAACTTCAGTTAGTGTTATCGTATATACTCGCGTATAAGTCGAGAAATTTCTGACAATTTTTGGTAAACAAATTTGGGGGGTCGACTTATATGCGAGTCAGTTAAAAAAGAAAAACCAAAAACATCGAATACTGCAAAATTAAGGCTTTTTATGTGTATGAATAAAAAAAATAATACATAAAATATACAAATAACAATAATTTATCATTTAAAAAAATTTTAATGATTTGTTTTTGTTTACTTACTACCTTTTCGCATTGGAAAGTGAAATCTTTGATTTGATTTTGTGCAAAATTGAAGTAAAAAGTTAGGGGGTCGACTTATACGTGGATTTTTGATTTTTTCCAGAATTTGCATTTGAAAGTTAGGGGGTCGACTTATACACGAGTATATACGGTAATCTAAAATTGAATATGTTAATACAGTAGACTCCGTGAAATCTGCATACTTAGGGACAGAGGGTTTTGTGGATAACACATTTTTGCGGATTATAGATCATCCATTTGTTTACATTTTATTTTTTAGAATCTGGCAATAAATTAGAAAAAACTGCACACAAATTACTAATACAATGTAAAACATAATGCCTCATTATTTTACTGATTGTATTCATTTTTTTAAACACTGATACAACATAATGTAATTTCTGTTTTGCTTTGTTGTCAATAATTTTTTTTCTGTAGTCTATGAACACTCATTTCTTTTTGCTCTGAGATAAAATTTTATTGCCCTGTGGAGTTTAAATTTTGATACCCAATTTATATTTAAATATTTATTCTTTGGAAAATTGATAACTTATGAAAAAAATACCAAATTTAACTTTATCTAAGAGTTTAACTGTTAATGATATTTTCATTGTTTACATTCCAACATGTAGTGCGGATAATAGACATTGGCGGATTTCACAGAGTTGACTGCATTAACATATTGCAACCAGCAAAACTGGGATCATTGACTGCACACAAGAAAATTCCACTCTCCACTAGAGCTGGATGATATCAGAAATTTAATATCGCAATATATCAACCAGTTAATATTGATATTGGTGATATATTGCGATAACTACCTTAATGTGCATAGCAGTTGAAAAAAATCCTTATTTCGAAAGATAGGTAGGTAGCAGCAATTTAAATACAAATAGTTCTAGAAAGCAATGAATCAATTGTTTTATACCTATTTTTTCACAGAGTATCCCTTAAATAAATAAATTTATATATATTGTACATATTTCAAGGGCGGTAGTCACACGGCGTGACCAACTAATTTTAATTCCGAAACTGACAACCGGCTCCAAGACAATTTTAATAAAATTTTACTTTTATAATGCAAGTGTAGAAAAGCAAGTTTTTATTTTCTAAGAAATTCGTTTTAAAATTCTGGTGTCGGTCGATTATTTCATCATTTTACTAACAGAATTTTTCTGCCCCTGAAAGGGTTAAAATAAGTGAAACGCAAAGCAAAAATCGAAATTAATTTATTGCTACATGTCACGCTAATATATTTGTAATTAAATAGGTCTCAATGGATGGGAGATGCAGCAGAAATGTTGTTTCTCAATATTTTTCTATGGTATCATAGTATCTTAATTCAAAAATGCAAAGCAAAAAATCAATGTCACTGTATTTATGCCTTCCTATCTGTTTACTACATGAATACAACACTAAAACGTTTTTTGAAATATTAACCAAATGACACATGGAAATAGTTTTATACTAATTGATTTTTTTTTTTCATTGAGTAATATTCATTTTAAGCTGAAATACTGAGGCAGCTTACATTAAAATCACATGAAAAACATTCACTATACCGCTAATAAGGCAGAAAAAATAAGATCATACGAAAATGTTCTATGAATAATACGGCGCAGCAGAGACAATTTCTAGACGTTAGTAGCTAGGAAATTCAACTCAAAAGCAACCAATGAAGAAGCGGAAAGGCTTTGCCATGGTAACGAAAAGCAAAAAGGCAAAGCTTACTTATTACGAAGCGTACCATTAGCGTACTCTGATTGGTTTTTCTCGAGCCGAGCTTTCCAGCTGTTAAGCTACTATAATATTCTTTACTCCGCACATATTTTAGCTCGTGATATATCAAAGCCTTGATACATATAAATAGGTCTACACCAATAGCAGCCGCGGAATTAAACACAAACGATAACAGCTTTATTCAGTAACGAACGAGCAAGGAGCTTTATTCAGTAACGAATGAGCAACGAAATATGCGGTTAATAACAGCAAATGTAGATAACGTATTGGGATATGTTGGGATATGAACAAACAGAGATAATCACTGAAGGGGGATATTCTGCTCTGAATAGAGCGGGGCGTTGAAGTAAGGATTTGAGAAGGTATTGCGATATGTTTGGATATGAACAAACATAAATAATCACTGGAAGGGGATATTCTGCTCTGAATAGAGTGGGGTGTTGAATAATTGCGTTCACTAAAGTAAGGATTTGAGAAGGTATTGAGATATTGGTACGGGATATTTTGAGCTTTTTTTCATGGTTTAATGTCGCGGTAGGGAAATAAAAAATATTTCTTGGGATGTATTGGTAGACTCAGAACTTTGATATCGATATTGGGATATATCGTCAGAGGCAGAGTTTGGATATTGTTATTGTGATAATTAAAACATATCGATATTTATCGATATATTGATAAATAATCCAGCCCTACTCTCCACTTGTAAGAAAGAATCTTTTAAGGGGAGTCTTCACTAACTTGAAAATGCCCATCCCGTAATGTTAAACCAATGGGCAGGTTGTTTTCGAATTTCTCATTTAAATTTAAATATTTTTTAACAATCTTTTTTTGCATGGGATACGATCTTTAATATGGCTGTTTTTTACTTTTTCGATTTCGGTTGCAGATTTTTTTTTTTTTTTTAAGTAAAAGGTACTTTCACTTTCGGAACCAGTTTTGAAACAAAGTACCTTTTTAAAAAAATCTTCAACCAAAATCGAAAAAGTAAAAAACAGTCATATTAAAGATCAAGCTCAGCTATCATCCTATGCACACAAAAAAAAAAAAAAAAAAAAAAAAAAAAAAAAAAAAAAAAACATTTAAATTTAAACGAGAAATTCGAAAACAACCTGCCCATTGGTTTAACATTACGGAGCGAGTGTTTTCAAGTGAGTGAAGACTGCCCTTAATAGCCGCTTTTTTCAGTTAGTGACCCAGTGGCTGCTGGCCTGCACTAACTTTGTCCTTTAAATATTCGACTAAATCACTATTCGTTGCATCCATAATTCTTAGTATAGGGGAGATCGGCATACACATACCACACCCTATTTTTCACATTTCTCTTGAATGCTACACATTTTGGTACACAGATGATATCACTACAGTGGTGGGGGAAAAAAAAGTAAACTTAGGTGCCCAATTGACAATTTAGCCATTTATTCTAGATAGATGGTTTATGACAGGTAGAAGTAAATATTTTCAGCAAAACATATCTCCTTTACTTCATTGAAGAATTTTGATATGAAAGACATTGCTCGGCAAGTTAAAATGTAAGATATTATTATATTAATGTAGCTAAAATATATGGATATAAAATTTTTTATTTTTTAATGTCAAACTGGAATATGGCATACAATGGACCACCAAAACCCGGGCAAATTGGACCATGGTCTATTGTACCCCAGTTCTGTATCATATATTATTTTTCAGTTGGGCATTATATGCGAAATTATAAATTAATAAATTGTTCATTTTTAGTGAATAAAGTAACCAATGATTCATGTAGTCTACACTTTTAAAGTGTATCTCAAATATAAAAATTAACCCAAATTAGAGACTAAAAGAATAGTAAACAAAGATTTTACTTATTCACTTATTTGTGGTTTCTTCTTATTTACTATTTATAAACATTCACTTAGTTTTGAATTTTTACACTTTTACAAACATGCAATTATATAACTATTAGTTTGTATCTATAGCTATTATAGATAAATTTTAAAAGGTGCAGTATTGTCAAGAACATTTTCACAAATAATCTAAAATAGACGAAAAATTCATTTTTTTTTAAAAATTATTTTTCAAATCATTGTAATACATTAATTTAGCATAATTTTATTACAAAGGATATATTTAACTTTATGCCAACAAACAAGCCTAGAAAATCCTAGAGTAACACGTATATGGTCACTCAATGAAAATGTCTTTGACGATGTCAAATTTCACTCAGAATATGTGACCGATCAACCACCAACATACTTGTTTCAGACAGCATAGGCGGTTGAAGGAGAATAAAAATCCTTTCCAACCTCCTTGGGTTGGCATGATAATTACAGACCATACACCCTTTTTTTGTTTTGGTACTTCATTTCTGTTTTGTGAACTACATACTTTTGTGAACTACTACGTGGTATCTAGAGTAGGATGTGTGGGGAAAAACAACCCTCAAATGCCGCGTGAAAAAGAGTGTCCAATTGGGAAATCTGGCTTCATGTCACCATAAACATTTTTCCAGCTGTCAACCATTTATATTGTCTAGATGTGAAACTACCATGATCAGCAACCAGCAAATCGCAAGCACTAATTGAAAATAATCAGCTAAAAATCATATCACCATTAGAATTGCATCCTATTCCAAAAACTTGTTGGTGCAAAAGGTTGCAATTGAACAAAAGAAAAGTGCATTAAAAAAGATTATTGAAGCAAAAAAGAAGGAAAAGAAAAAATTGAAACAAGAAAAAATGCCGCTTGAGCTAAAAGGAATTTGGATACAATGTTAGTTTCTGTTACAGAGAAAGATAATAAAACTGAAGCCCATCACACATTTCAAGGCAAAAAAAGCAAAATCGTATATCAAAGTTTCAGGGTTGGGTTTCTTCCGGAAGAAACCAGTTTCTTCCAGGACAGTGAAAGAAACTGGGAAAAACTGGAAGAAACAGAAAAAATGGAAGAAACCAACAGATGCTCAAAATTGAAGTATATTAACTATGTACAAGAATCAAACTCAAAGTATAATTATATGACATCTAAATTGGAAATTTTAATTAATATTAAAAATATTATTTTTGGAAAAATAAGTTATTTTCTAATAACTTCAGGTTCAGCAGATATTTACAGGTGATGGATTTTACAACTTTAGAGGTAGAGGGATTTTTTTTTATATTAATTATGACATTTATGTAAAAAAAGAAAAAGACTACCTACAAATTCTTTATTTTTCATACAATACATTATTTTTATATAAAAATGCATTATTTTTAAACTGCACAGCACAGCAAATAAACAATTTTGTAGTTATTTATATTAGCATCTAGCATGCATATCTCAATGCTGATTTTAAGACTAATGTTCTAAAAATATCTATGGGCATGTCACAATACTTTTAAAACTTTCTTGGGGACTGTTCTGTAGGATTCGAAAGAATTTTTTTCATTGCTTGCATTCATCCATTCTAAGTTGAGAAACTAATTATAGCATCCTACTGCTAAAAAACTTTTTTTTTTGTTATACCATGTTGCATTATAGTAAGGAAAATGAGGATTTTAGTGAAATTTTTTAATACAGTAATTATTGTATACAGGGGTCTGTCCAGACTTTTCTCACAGGGTCCTTTTTTGTGAAATTGTCAAGTTTTCCTTATTTTTGTGAAAATTCTAGTCATAATTTTGTGAATTTTAAATTATCGTTGTCTTCATGTTCTATCCTTCATATATAAAAACCTAAGTAATATGCTCTTTGGTGAGTTTAACTGCTTACTTACAGGCCAGATTTTATTTTTAAATGACTAAATTTGCAAAAAGTTCAATTTGAAGGTGAAAAAATTCTGTGAAAGGGCTATTTAAGAGACAAAGAATTTTGTGAAGGGTCCTATTTTGGGATAAAATGTTTTGTGAAGGGTCCTGTTTGGGGATAAATTTTGTGAAGGGTCCTTTAAAGAACCTAAAATTTTCCTAAACATATCCCTGGTATATTACTTACCTTAATAAAATTGATGTAAATTAAAAGAACTGTCTTATTTAAATGAGTTTCATTCTACCATCAGTAAATGATCCGTACTATTTACTACTAGTTTCAAAAGTTTAAATAATTAAAAAATATGCTGGTTAAATTGAAATGGATAACATTTAATTGATTTTGTATGTTTTGGATTAATTGATTTTGTATGTTTTGGATAAAATTTCTTTTCTTCATTTAGCCATCGGTTGAAAAGCTTTAGGTTTAGACAGGTGTCGTGTGTGATCTTGGCTAAAAAAGAGATTTAATTATTAATTTAGTATATATAATTTTTTTAAATTTGTATAGACCTAATGGAATTAATTTACGCAAGGTTATAAGAAGACATTTATTGTATCTTACAAAGTGTAACTTATATGGTAAATTCTTAAAAAAAAATAACAGTTTCTTTCACTTGGAAGAAACCTATTTCTTCCGGCCGGATTTTTCCACTTTGGAAGAAACTTGCCAACCCTGCAAAGTTTTAATGAAATAAAAGTTGGCAATTATATTTTGGCCAAACTTCTGACAAAAAAGATATGTTTTTTGTTTGTTTGGTAACAGGAAAAAAAAATGGTGATAGTGAAGATTAAGTTTTGTCAGATTCATGCGACGAAAATCAAATTAAAACTATCATTTTAACTGATATTGTTGATGAACTGAATGTCAAAAATTTTCAAGATATCACATGAGTCTTCCGAACTGTACAGTTTTAAAAGAACAGCGCACCCTTCAGTGACACAAGAATCTTTTAGTGTGTCATTTTCTAATTTTAATGTTTATTAGCAAACCATAGCTTATCTTCCATTATGTGTATGAACTGAATCTTTGAATAAAAAAGTACAATACATTCTATGTTTTGTGCTATTAAAGGATATACTACATAAATGAAGTTTTTAAATTTTACTTGTCGTGCATAGAGCCCCATGCTGGGGGCTTTGTCACTTACTATTTATAGGGTCAGGTGGGATGGAATGGGTATAAAAATACAAGTTTTTGAAATGATTATGGAATCATTCCTAATTGGAAAGGAATTTATAGAAAGCAATGTTTACATTGCATTTATAGACATCACATTTTAATTGCATACCTGCCAACATGTCAATTTTGAAATCCTTACAATTTTTATGACGTATTCTTGGGTGCTTAAAAATGCATAACATATGCACTTTCTATGCTATATTCATGTATAGTCTTTTTTTTTTTTTTCAAAATAAAAATGTGAGATATCAAAAGAAAATTTTTTTGCATGGGAAATTCTAAAAATTCTGAAATTCACAGCAAATTTTATGAAAGGTTAAGGATTGGGGAGGAAAGGGAGGGGGGTCCCTTCCGGTGCTAATTATGAGTTTTTTCGAGGCCCTTTGATGAAATTCGGGCTTTTTCCATGATCCTGTGAAAAATTCGCGTTTTTTTTTTTTCAGGTTTTTTTGACAAAATTTGCGTTTTTCCGCGATCTTTTGATAAAATTAGAATTTTTTTCACAATTTTTTGATAAAAGCGTTTTTTCTGCGATCTTTGACGAAATAAACATTTTCCTCGCAATCTTTTGACGAAATTCGCATTTTTCTCGCGATCTTTTGACAAAATTCGTGTTTTTTACGCGATCTTTGACAAAATTCGTGTTTTTTTACGTGATCCTTGACAATATTTGTGTTTTTTTTTACTAGATCTTTGATGAAATTAGCGTTTTTACGCGTTTTCTGACGAAATTCGCGTTCTTTTCACGATCCCTTGACAAAATTAGTGTTCTTTCCCCGCGATCTTTTCACAATTCTTTGGCGAAATTAGTGTTTCTCCTGCGATTTTTGACAAAATTCGCGTTCTTTTCACGATCTTTCGACAAAAGTAGTGTTTATCTGTGCGATTTTTAACGAAATGCGCGTTTTTTTCGCGATTCTTTGACAAAATTTGCTTTTTTTTTTCAAATATCTTTGATAAAATTCTTTTTTTTTCCCCGCGATCTTTGACGATATTCGTGTTTTTTTCCATGAACTTTGATGAAATTCGCGTTCATTTCACGATCCTTTGAACAAATTCGCGTTTTATCCCCACGATTTTTGACGAAATTCGCGTACTTTTCACAATCCCTTGTCAAAATTAGTGTTTTTTCCACGTGATCTTTGACAAAATTCGAGTTTTCTTTTTTCGAAAATTAGGGCTTTTTTCAAGATTCTTTGAGAAAATTGGCGTTTTTTGCGATCCTTTGACAAAAGTAACGTTTTTTTCACGATCCTTTGAAGAAATTAGCTTTTTTGAAGGGATCTTTGACGAAGTTAGAGTTTTTTCACGCAATCTTTGACAAAAGTAGCGTCTTTTCACGCGATCTTTGACAAAATTCGCATTTTTCAGCGATCGTTTTTCCCGCGTGCAAAACTGTACAATCATACTGTTCATCCATACAACCGTACAATTAGAACAAAATCCGTACATTGTACGGCCAATCCGTACAAGTTGGCAGCTATGTAATTGTTTTTCAAAAGATTATTTATAAATGTTAAAAAAGAGTTTTTCTGATGACTGCTTTTATACCCATTCCACCCCATAGGGTGGGGTGGAATGGGTAACCAAGTTTAAAAGGCATTCAAAGCAACCAATAACTCAAATTTCAGTGTATTATATATTTTATTACATCAAATTATTTATAGACAATTATATTGACCAATTGTTTTCTCATTACATATGTAATGTCCCTGATTATTAAGTGTTTGTTGGTTAAGCTTTCTGAAAGTTGTTTACTGTCGATTTCTACCTTGTCATCTTTGTTACGAAAGGTATAGAAGTTTTCTATTGGTGATTTATGCAGGAATTTTACAATGTAAGTAAGAGGATCTGATGTTTCAATCATTTGGGCATTAAAATATTTTTTAGATTTTTTTCCTAAGTATTTTTTCCCTAAGACTAATCATATACCCATTTCACCCCACTTTACATTTTTAATTATAACTTTTAAAAAATAAAGAATTTTTCTTACATGTTTGTTTCAGTCAATAAAGAACACTGCTATGTACAAACTATGCAGTAAAAAAATATATTTCTGCAATAAAATAAAAAAATACAATAAAGTTAATGTAGCACTAAGCGACGTCTACCGTATGCCTTTCTTTATACGTCCGTATGCCTACCGTATGCCTAACTTTATACGTCTTCACCGTATGCCTTTCAAAACTGATTCTAAATGGGCTAAATGTTGCCAATATTCTTTTTCTAAACTTAAAATGGAAGTTGAATGGTTAATAAATTATATACATGATTTGCAAATATTTTTTGTACATAATATGATTTTAATTCAGACACAAAACAGTATTACCCATTCCACCCCACCTGACCCTAGTATGTCTATTCCAGATCAGCAACAAATTCCCCTTTATAATTCCTCAACTATTTGACCGAATGACTTCCCGTTCAGTATGCTAAGATAAAATTTATCAAACAAAGCAATTATAATGTCAAAATTAGGTGTCCATATTAAAAATTTCAGAGTTTAGTACAATTTGTGTAAGATGAATCTCTAAGCTTATTTTTTTTCGCATAAATTGAGAGACAACACAATTTTCTTCCTCTTTGAATTGTATATGGTGTAGAGTAGATCATTTTACATTTATTATCCATTGGGCATACAACCAATAAATTTTAAAGATGCTCCTTGCTAAGTAAATTTTTTTCTTTTTCTTTTGGATAATAATTAGCAAAAGACGCAAAACCACACTCAGAGATTTAAGATTTCTGAATACAATATGTTCACATTATAAAGATACAAAAATGGAGTAAAAAAGATGTACTGTAGAAGTTTCAAGCACAGTTGAACAGGAAAGACAGATATAATTAAAATAAAAACTAAAATTGACATTCAAGCAAGCTAAACACTAAAGAACAATCAAAGGAATGAGAAATTATGTAAAATAGAACTTTTAAATAAAAAAGTGTCTATAAAGCAGTTGTTTTTACATTTTACTTAATAACCAATTCATTTTAACTTTCTCAGGGTTCATACTCTATTTGAATAACAAAATTCCCTGACTTTTCCAGGTTTTCCAGGCCATATTTCCTACAATTCCCTGACCAAAATTCACGACAGTTTTAGAAATACGAATTACAATTCAAGATCTTAATGATTAAACTTACATCTGAAAATTAAAATAACGTATAAAATTGAAACTAAAAATCTATATCATTTGGCATTCACAATATATTTATATGTATATATATATATATATATATATATATATATATATATATATATATATATATATGAAAGTAACTTTTTATTTACATAACTGAATTTACGTATATTAAACATTTAACTTTTTTTAGACTTCTATCATGTCATTTATTTGTGTTGTTTCAGAAGCAGTTTGTTGTGTAAAAGTTTCAATTTTTTGTCTTTTAACATTTTAACTTCAGCTAGAGCTTTCTTCTATCTGTTCCCCACCCCTCCCCCATCTTGCTTCATAATTTTCATTCTTTTTCTTATATAATTATTCATGATATCTCATCCAAGCCACCTTAACAAGGCTCAACATTTCTTTCGCTTAAGTACTGACTATTTGTATAGCTAAAACATCTTTATGTTAAAAATGTGAATATAGCAAAAATTCTCCTTTTAAGGGAAAAATCTGAACTTTTTCGCAGAAGCACCGTGAACTCGGGAGAATATTGATGCACGATAGTGCATTAAAAAAAATCCCTGACTTTTCCAGATTTTGGAGTTTTTTTTAAAATTTTCCTTGACTTTTCCATGACTTTTTAAGCACATCATTTTCCCTGACAATTCCCTGTTTTCCAGTCGCATAGGAACCCTGTTTCTGGAGGGGGTGGGGGGTGGGGGATGATGAAAGCAAGACTGATGAACAAATTTGAATTTAGTTGCACTAATCATGCAGACATACTAAACAAATAAACCTCAAATTTGTATGACTTCATATTTTTAACCCAACATTAAAAGAGCATGGATTTTCATTTTCACATCAGGCCATTTAATAGGGGGAAAAAATAGTTCTTACTATTTGTTATTCTTAGTTTTTACTCTTTGAAACTGTTATCAGTTATAAATGTAATGGTTGAATCCTGCGTAAAAAATATTGTTATTTAGTTGTAAAATGGCTGTGTTTTTTTTTTTCACCGCATCAGACTGTTTAATATTAAAAATAAAATAGTTCTTAGTCCCCAAACTCTTTCAAAAATTTCGGAAGCCTGCATATATTTTTTATGCTATAAAGCATGGATATTTAATTAAACATGAGCAAAAGCAACCTGCATATTCGTATTCTGAGTGAAAATTTTCCAATTTTACTTTTTTAAAACACCCCTAATTGTCCGAATATTTCAAGATTTTTATACGAGATGCAAATCGAGGGGCATGCAAAGTGACTTATGCGCAAATTTTTTTTAGAAAACGTTAATATTCATATTTTTGAAAAATTAATTGCATTGTTGTAGAGAAGAGTTTCTGGATTAAGTGGGTATGTTTTGTTTTGCCATATCGCTAAAATTGAGCATGTAGCAAGCTTCAAAAAAGGGAAGTGGGAACCTAAGAAATAGAATCTCCCCACCCCCCACCCCAAATTTTTTTATGCCATATATATATTTATTTTGAATCCAAATTAAGACATTCCAAAGTACAACACATATTTTCATTTTTTCTGTATTTCGGATACACCCCCCCCCCCTCCCCCCCCAAAAAAAACATTGTTTGTTGTACTTATAATTAATACCTTGGTCAATGATAAAAAAATAAAAGATCGCAGTCTCAGGTGCATTAGGGCCTACCTCATACAAATTTTCAGACCTTCATGAGCAGTAGATTTTCCTAACTATCGCTTACAGAAAAACATCTTTCTTGCATTAGTATAGATTATTTATGATGTATCCTGCAGGTGCAATTTCTTAGATGAAAAATCATTTTTACATGAGTAAAAACAGTTTTAGTTTTTATAACTTTTTCTAGAATAATTTTTTGCTCCACACTTTTCTTTAATATGTCCATTGTCTTTTGCCATTCCATAATAACGGAGAGAAATTGAACAATTACCTTCGTTTACGATGTCTTCCATATAACTCACGACGCAATTCTCTTGAAATAGGCTTCAAGTGCATAAAATTACAAAATCCACTTCTGGTACATTCTCTGAAAACAAGATAAGAAATTTTATTATACTTATACATATATAAAGAAAATTTCTGAACAAACATTTCAAATTTAGTAGAAGCATTGGATTTAATAATTTATATAGAAAATACGCAATGTACAAGTCAGAGTTCATACACACTTTAAATAAAAATCAAGGACTTTCAAGGACCAAAACAAAAAAAATTTAAGCACCTACAAATGAAATAAATTAATAAATTTTAATATGCATTTTTTAATAAAAGGTTTCATTTTTATAAACATATGTTTCGAACATTCAAATGGCAAGGAAAGGGGGGGGGGGGGGGAGTGAATTTCAGCGAGTTGCAGTAGAAATTTAGAAAATTTTAAAATAGCAAATACAGCCGAAGAAAAAACTAGTTGGACGTGCCAGTCCCAAAACTTCCTTCTATGGCATACAAGTTAATACTTCGAAATTTGCTCTATCAGAGTGCAAAAATTAAATGGCAATCTATGCCAATCATGAGGATTCTAAAGATACTAGTGTAAATGCCTGTCCTAGGACGGTGTATAAAAATTGTGTTTTTCATTTAAAATTTTTAAAAACAAGGAAAATAATTGTCAATATGGAAGTGCTTAGATGAGCTAATTTCGGCTTATTTATGTTCTAATAAATACATTATTAGCATTAACAATACTTTTGGGTAGACCAGGCTTTCTGGCTAATATAACATAAGAAAATTAAGAATTCTTAGAACAAAAGTTTAAGAAACATGCAATAAAACCTCATAATTAAATTCTGCTGCAACTATTAAAATTTTTTGATGATTTGTTTGGTATTAAACCTTGGTAAGTGTGTTGTATTTTTTGCGAAAAGCAAAAACAGGTACTTTTCGGTTAGCCGGGCACCAGTGTTATATATACGTACATATATATACATATGTGTGTATAAATATATACAAATATATGCATTTATACATATATATATATGTGTATATAACACTGGCGCCCAGCTAACCGAAAAGTACCAAAAAAGATTTAGTAAAACTTTTAACGGCTGAATAAGCATGTGCACAACTTTTTGAGTTTTAACTTACTGAACATATAAATATTAAAAGTACGCACAGAAACTGGGGATCAGCAGTAAGAACATAGAATTTCCTTCAAAATGTTATTGCATCTAACAGCGATGTATAAGACATCCACCAAGTAAGAGTTTAGATGAGCAAGTTTGGTTTTTTATGTTCTAATAAACACACTATTAGCATTTACAATAATTTTTTTGTAAAATTACAAAAAAGTGATAAAATATATTTATTAAGATTGACGATCGTTTCATTCATTGCACAAACGGCAAAATGTCGCCGTTTGTGCGATGAAACGATAGTCAATCTTAATAAAGATATTTTATCACTTTTTATAGCATTATTTAGCTTAATCTGGAAATGCAATGTTTTCCTGTGATCCTTTAAAGAAAATCACTTTTTTTTTTTTTCGATCCTTAAAAAAATTTGCGTTTTTCCCGCAATCCTTTGAAGAAATTTGCTTTATTTGGCACAGTTGGTACTCGCGTTTTTCTTGTATATCTTCCGTTATCCCCCCTCCCCACATAAAAATGTCAACAAATTTTAATGCATATTTGCATAGATCCACGGGATAATAAAATTCAGTGCCAAAAAAGCGCAATTCCGCAGAAAAGTAACATGTCAGTAAAATGGATTTTGCAGGTTCAAGTCAGGTTCTCTGTATTATATAGTTCTGCATTAATGGAATGAGGAAAAAAAAAAAAAAAAAAAAAAAAAAAAAAAATGGAACAGAATATTTAGCAAACAGGAATCTTGTAAATGCATGAATTTTGTCTATGATCACTGCGGATTATAGATGTACGTAGAGAAATTTCTAAATCGCTCTTGTGAAGGGGAAAAAAAATCGAAAAATTCACCAATCGGTTACAGGAAATTCTTCAGTTGGTCATGCCAAAAAAAATTGCAAAATTTGTCAATCTATCGCTTAAAAAATCACAAAACTCATCAATCAGTCGCAGAGGAAAAAGAAAAATCAACAGTTGGTTGTGAGGGAAAAATGAAATTTGTCACATAAAAAAAAAACCCCACAAAAATTACCCAATCGGTAGAGTAAAAAGAAAAGTACTGCAAAATTCATCAATTGTGGGGAAAAGTTGCAGCATTCTTCCTTCATTCTTCAGAAAAAATCGTGAAGATTGCCAGTTGATCATAGGAAAAAACTAAAAATCCTTTAATCGGTTGCTTTAAAATATTGTGAAGATCATATGTAAACTGTCGGAAATTCCTCAAACAGTCGTTGGAAAGAAACGCAAAATCTGTCGATTGGTCGTTCTGGTTGATCGGGAAATCCTGTCATTTCAATATGTGACTCACTGGCAAAATTCACAATATTTTTCTACCATCATTCGAAGAAATTCAGAAAATTTTGCAAAATCGCGCAAAAGAATAAAAATCCCCCCCTTTTTTTTGGGGGGGGGACGGGGGACGGTAAGAGTCACATGTGTGTAGAAAAATTTAATGAGGCGGAACACACAACATTTTCCTATTTTGGGAAAGATCGATGAAATCCTGCATGGGACTGCAAATTTTGCCCTCCACTAAATTGTGCTCTCCTCACCCCCCCCCCCCCCCACAAAAAAAATCATGCCACGTTGGACAGCATTGATAAAATACATTAAATGTTTTCCCACCAACCGAAACACTGATAATTTTATTGTCAGTGTTATGTGAATGAATTTCTACCTTTTTGGAAAAAGCTTTTTAAAATAGGATTACACATATTATGTGTTTTGAAATTTATTCACTTTGACTTATTGGGAATTAATCATGAACTTTTCTTTTGATTTAGTAATCCTAATGGTCTTCAGATTTTCAAGTGGAAATTGTTTAGAAATCTATTGGTATGTATCATATGATAGGGCATAGAGAATGTTATTTTGGTGGTTTTTAACACAAATCGCAATCGTCTGTCAACAAAAATTGGAAAAAAGATGATAACTTATTTTCAAATATTTTTTGAGTTATGGGGATCCCACAATAAACAATTTAATTAATTTGTAACTCTAACATTGAATTTTAAATTTACTTTAATGTAAGCATTGAAAAATCCATTTATTTGTCAACAGAAACATTGTAGTCCTTTCTAGCCAAACAGTTTTAAGTTTTTTTATCCTTTTTCGCGAAAAATCAATCATCTTAAAATGAATTAAAAACTTCATTTTGTTTAAATTTGTTAATATTTAAAGTTCTTTTAGTTAAAACACTGTGATTAAACATTCATTGTATGATATCTGCTTTAAAAATTTATATTTGTCTCAGCCTTTCCAAGTATTAAGTTTTTTATGCTTAATTTAACATATAATTTTTAAAAATATTTTAAAGTATGAAGTTATAAGGTACACTGTCAAAATAATTACTGCTGGATATTAAAATATTTCTATCGTAATCGATATGTAAACAAAACAAAAGTACAGAAAATTTATTTCTGTTGCTCTTTTCAGAAAGTATTCAGAAATTTTCAACTATGAAGCCATAAGGTACTGTAAAAATAATTACTGATGCTGGATATTAAAACATTAAGAGATATTTCAAGAGAAATTGAACGGTTCGTAATATCTACATAACAATACGGTAAAAGTTTCCACTTGTTAGGTTAAATAGGCGGAAAATACAAAGAAACATTAAATCTAAGTAAATCAAAAGAAAAGTTAAAAATAGAATCGCAACAAATCAGATTTAAAAAACAAACAATAAATTAACAAAATACCTAATAATGTGTAATCCAAAAAAATTATACCCAGAAGACAGCAAAATCTCAGTAATGCTGAGATCAATGAATATGCGTCGCATGACGATATCTGTATAATAGGGGACAGGAATAATACGGAACTCCCATTGGAGATCGGTCTTAGCACATGCGCTGTTTATCCGGAGTAGGAAGCTTCATGGCCGAAAGATGAACACCGTATTTGATTTGCACCATAGCTCAATGGTTTATTTTTCAATTCAATGAATCAAGTGAATGAGTCGCTATCGCTTGTTTACATTTTACGATAATGTATGTTTTGAACTAGTTTTCTGAAATTGTTTTTCAACTGTGCAAATCATTGAACGGTCATCAGTTTTGAATCTTTTAAAGAAAATTATGTTGAACAGAAGGGGTTTCAGGTAGAAAAGATTTGTATTTAAGCAGATAAGTTTTCTCTTACGCATCTGAAATCAAACTTAAGCCTAACGTGGCTGCTTCTTATCAGAGATTGGCAAAATCGATGGGTTCGTCCCGGACGCGTTACAATGACAATTATTATATAGAGATGAAATTTCATGCATTAGTTCTTGATTTATGACTATTGCTAAAATCGTGTAAATCCTGCAAAATGTGGCATAGCAGCACCACCTGTTGGATGATTTATACCAAAGCCTAATCACCAACAACTTATGTCAACGTCTAACTTCAAGTTTGATTAAAATCAGTGCATTAGTTTTTGAGATAGAGCTATTGCAAAAACTGTGAAAAATCCAGCATAGCAGTGCCACCTATTGGGCTATTAACACTAAAACATGGGTGATTGTGAATTCATGAAAAAATACCTGAAATTTTAACGAGAGGAAGTTTTGGTATGGAGAGAGAACATAATTTATTGCAGGGAGGTCCATTTCTCTCATTATGAAATATATTACTTTTAATTATGTTTAATAATGATATGAAATTGATATTTTAGTGTTATTTTATGAATTTAACTATCAGAAAAACAAATTCCAGTATTGAAAATGAAATAAATACCTGAATTCAGGTATATTACCTAAACACAATCACCTCTGACTAAAACCCAATTACAACAACTTGTGTCAACGTTTAGCTGAATCTGAAGTTAGATGAAAATTCCTTCAATAGTTCTTGAGATAGAGTTGCTATTGCAGAAATCGTGAAAAATGCAGCATAGCAGTGCCACCTGTTGGGTGATTTACACCAAAACGTAATCAGCACTTTTATTTATCAAGGTATACCTGAATCTGAAGTTTGATGAAAATTCCTGCATTAGTTCTTGATAGAGCTATTGCAGAAAGCGTAAAAAATGCAGCATGGCAGCACCACCTGTTGGGCAATTTACACCAAAACGTAATCAGCAGCAATTCATATCAAGGACTAACTGAATCTGAAGTTTGATGAAAATCTGAGCATTAGTTCTTGAGATAGGGCTATTGTGGAAATTGTAAAAAATGCAGCATAGCAGCGCCACCGGTTGGGCGATTTACACTAAAACGTAACCAGCATAAATAGAGCAGAAAAATAAAGAAACTAAAGACTTAATTTTGTGAGTTGGGGGGTGGGGGTGAGAGGAGAGTTCAATAGATGACTGACAATTTATCTTACTAAAGATTTACAAATAGTGCAAAAAATGAAAATTAAACAATTTAAAATACTTCAAATTTTGTATGTTTGGTAGGGGGGGGGGGGGGGGGCAAAATTTTGAGAGGGTGAAATTCAAATGAAATTAATGTGATGGAATGAATTATTAATGAAATTTGAGACTGATTATTTATTCCCTATAAAAGTAATAAAGAGCAGAAAAAGTTTTAAAAATTTTAAACTTTGGTATTGTGGAGGGGGGAACAAAAGGGAGAAGTGAAATCTTGAAAGGTGAGGCAAGGGGGAATTAAGATTTTTTTTAAATCCGAAATTCAAAGATATGCAGAAGAGTTTCACCCCTAATTAAGAAATCACACATACAGTAAACTCTCTATAAGGCGGACTCTGTGTAAGATGGAAATTTGTCTAACTCGGAAAGATTTTCAAGTCCTGCAAATCCATAGACACAGTTAAATTTGTCTAAGGCGGAGTATTGTCTACCACAGAAAATTTTCTTGGTCCCGTTTGATTCTGCCTCAGAGACAGTTTACTTTTTTTTAATTATTATTTATTTTTTTAATATTTAGTTAAAAAAAAAAAATTTTTTTTTTTGGTAACTACACGACTATTAAGACTTTTCATCAATTTTATTTCTATCAGTCTCATCTTAAAACCTTAAACTTAAAGCTAGCAGCTAGGGATGCACCGGATATTGATTTTGCCGGATATCGGATACCGGATATCCGAAGCTCCTTTGCCTGCCGGATTCAGATATCCGGCACTAGATATGTTTTTAGTTATATGGTGAATTATTTCTTTACTAGTGTATAACCCCGTCAAAAATGACGGAATGTTGATCTGCGTTGACAATTCAACAAAACAAACAGCAGTATTTATTGCAACAATAACAATAATTGGCAAAGTGAAACACAATTCTTGAAGATTTCACAAAATATTAAAATTAAATATTCAATGCGTTAAAGATTTTTTTTTTTTTTTTTTTAAAGTATATAATTTTTATAAAAATGAATGAATCTGAATAATGAATGTCCCACCGCTTTTCTTTAGGGGTGGATCAAGGCACGGAGTTAAGAGATAGAGTTACTATATTAGAACTCTGTGGGATCAAGTCAGCGGGTTTTACTCATCTATAGAGCTTTACGTTTAATTTCTAAGTATGCACTTGGTGTCATTTATCATCAATTAATATAAAAAAAGGAACATTTGTTAAAATTTGTAGGGTTTTTTCTTTTTTCTTTTTTTGTATAGAAAATACGCAGGACACATTGATTTAATTAAAGATAAATTTTTTAAATCTTCAGCTATATAACTTTAAAATTTCATTTGGTATAAATAAAATCAAAAGTTATTATTATTATTATTATTTCTTTCGTAAAATTTTAATTTAATTTTATCACTTTTTAAGAACTTAGCTTATATCTACTTGAAATTCACTTGCATTGTAAGTAAATTTTATATTTTACATCAAATGTAATTAAAATGCAAAGAATACACAATACCATGTTATGTACTACACATATTAATTATATCTATGCAGATAAAATTTTGATTTTTAACATAATAACATGTGAACAAACAAAATTATAATTTAATAAGTGAAAAGATAATTTTCAGCCATACTAATGCAATCATAACATCTTATATTTCAGTTACATCTGGGGGGAAAAAATATAAAAACATCTATAATACAAACAAAATTAAAGAAAATTAAGCAGATAAATGTTAAGCTAAATAAAACTAAATTAAAATTCTATCAAAGTCATCATCATAATAAAAATAATATTCATTTTATTTATATTGAATAAAATTTTAAAATTATATAAATGAAGCTTTAAAAAATTGATCTCGAATTACATCATTACGTCTGCATTTTTTTTTTTACTTATAAGAATCTCAAATTTCAATCGATATCGAAAGTTTTCATTTATATTGATTGCCGAAAGATGGCGCCAAAACAAAGTTAAACTCATCTTGCACTCTTGTTATCCATTGTTTACATGGAAGTAGCTGGTTATCCGTTATTTTTTATTTAGAATTTAAAACAATATAATTTGATAGATTTTGAACGTTTTAGAGAAAATAACGAAGAATAGATGTGATATAAAGCAGATTGTGTGTATATTTCCATACGTTGAACAATCGGCAGACTTGCGGTTTCTTGAATATTTATGCCTAACATGGCCGCAATAATTGCTTTTCTCGAGGATAGGTTCGCCCCGGACGCGTTACACTGTGTTTTATTATATAGAGATATAACGCCATCTCAGAACAATAAATTACAAACATGTTTCACACATCCTTAAAACATTTTAAATGTATTGAAATATAATTTACAAAAACTATATCTCTTTGAATATCAGGGCTTGAAATTCAAGTTTACCCCAGGAAGGGAGTTTCCAACCCAACATTTAAAAAGCGGGGGAGTTGAACTATTAGAAAGGGAAAAAAATATTTTTAAACAACTTTATTTTTTATGTGCCACTTAAAGAATTACGTTTATACAGACATGACAAAATACCATTGAAATAATTTAAATTAAAAACTCAAGATAATTATCCATTTTTTTTTTTTTTTTTTTTTTTTTTTATTAAAACAGAGGAACAGAATCAAGTTTTATATATATCATGTCTATTTTTCAACTTTCACCTAATTTTATGGGCAATTAACAATTGGGTTTCTAAATGAATTTCTTAATTTAGATTTTACTCCATTTTGCGTGATTTAGCCTCTTTCACTAGTTACACTTTTGGCAAACAGCACAGAGCAACTTGTATAACTTTAGAAATTATCGGAAACACATGGTTATACTCTGTTAAAAAATTTTAGAAAATTTTGCAAAATCTGATGTGCATTAATTTTTAACTTACTTGCATGAATAATGCATATCGGTGATTCTATTGTCAATATCCTACGGTGATTGTATGTCACTTCTGAACAAACTTGTTTTATTATATCCTTAATGGAATTATAGTCAAAACTGTAATCCCTGGTATTTTCGTTAATTGAACTATGTTCTATGCATTGGAATTTTAAATCCATATCCAAAGTTTGAAAAGGAAATAGTCAATTGACTTCTTCTATTACACGATAAAAGGTTGATATCAAAAAGTCATGCCCTAATTTCTGTGAATTTCAAGAATCAACTAGTTTGTTATTTCTAAACATGTTTTTTTAAGTTCACCAATTTTTTTTTCTTCATGTGCACCACAGGTGTAATCTCATTTTGTTGAGTGCTGACTATTCTATTGGCCAATTTGGTAGGGCTCAGTCTCCGGTGGCCATTACTGCCCTTTTAGTTATTTCCTATTTTGGGCACAGGGAAAAAGCATCGCAAAATACATAAATCGGCCATAAAAAAAATATCGCCGATTTCGTCAATCATGGTGAAAACAAATAAAAAAATTTGTCGACCGGTCGCAAGGAGAAAACTGAAGTTCGTGGGAAATCGGCAGTGGGAAAATATCACAAAATTCGTCAATCGATCATGGGAAAATATCGTGAAATTTGCCAGTCTGTCACAAGCAAATATCGTGAAATTCCTCAGTCGGTCGCAGAGAAAACGCGAAAATTTTCAATCGGATGCAGAAAAACAACCGCTACTTTCATCAGTATGTCGCAAGAACAAACAGGGGAATTTGCCAATCGGTCAGAGAATAAAATTGCTATATTTGTCAATTGATCTCGAGACAAAAAAAATTATGAAATTCACCGATCGGTCTCTAGAAAAAATCGTGAAATTCGTCAGTCAATCCTGGAGAAAAAGCACAAAATTTTTCAGTCAGATGCAGAAAAACAACCATGAATTTTGTCAATTTGTCGTAAGAAGAAACTGTGAAATCTGCCAATCGATAGTGGAAAATATCACGAAATTTGTCAGTCGGTCTTGAGACTTGATCGTCGTTTTACAAAGAAACGTTTTCGGAAAATGATTTTTTGGAAACAGGAGCCGCCCACCCACAATAGGACATAATATAATAAATAGGGCACAATAATAATCTTTAGGGCACGAATCCTGCCATCCCGTCCAGTGGTATAGTAGTAAAAAAAGCAGAGAGCATACGCTCTAAGCAGAAGGTATACGCTCAAGGCAGAGGTATACCCTACAGTGTATATATTATAGCTTTTTTGAGAAACAGAGGATATACGGTGTTCCTTAAAAAATCCCGAGGGTATACGGCGTATACCACCGTATACCCTCCACTACATCCCTGATCCCGTCTCGAAATTCAAGCCCTGTATCTGCCATTCAAGCCCTGTAATGTATATTAATAATATTGCATAAAAAATGTAATTTAAACATTAAAATATTTTTTTTATTTGTACAATGAATTGCTGATAATTGCTACTGGATTTGGATATGGGATTGACTATATTGATAATTGCAAAATAATTAATTAATTTGTACAATGAAATGTTGATAATTTGTACAACAAATTTTAACCAATTAATATGAGTATAATTGTAAAGTATTTTCACAAGGAAATACTACATACTTTCTTTTTATAATTTAAACATAAAATATCTACTAATATACCATGATTAAAGAGTTATTTTCTCCAGACATAAGTTTAGTTGATGCCCCTTTTCTGTTTTAATTATTTATTATTGTTTTTGCTCTAAGCCACGTTTAGTTTTATTTTAAGTTAAATTATTTCGATATTTATAAGTAAAAAGAAAGTTACTTTTAATTTTAAATATTTATAATGAAGTTACAAAAATAACTAGCCGGATTTGCCAATCCCAAAACTTTCTTCTAATACTTTTAAACTACTAACTACTTTTAAACTTTCTTCTAAGCTAATATTTCAAAAAGTAGTTCCACATGTTAATAGTTAATACTTCAATATTATTAGTTCAATATTATACCAACTTTGATTTTGATCTAAAATTTCTGCTCCAGTCAATTAATCAGAATAAGAATAAGTTAATCTCGATCACGATATTTATTAAAATCAATAATATTTTTGTTATTTTGTTGTACATCAGCTGTTTGTGAATAGCCAGCTTAGCAGGATGCGAAGTTCCCTTCGCTTCATGAGCCGCCAATATACAATAAAAAAAAAAAACTGCTAAAAATCGAGAAAATTTTACAAAAATCTCTGTTACAGTGCCACCTTCTGGCGGAATATTTCCAAATTCAAAGAGAAACTGCTGGCCATAGTCAAAAATATACACACAAAATTGATTCAATTCTATGCTTAGCTTCATACACTTTTCAATGGTAAAATAATGAAAATAACACAAAAATCTGTATTATAGCGCCCCCTTCCAGCAGCATATTTTCAAATTGAAGGAGGACTTGCTGGCCATAGCCAAAAACATACCCCCCAAAAATTGGTTCAATTCTATGCATAACTTCATACACTTTTCGATGGTATAAGAATAAAAGTGGCACAAAAATCGCTATTACAGCGCCCCCGCCCCATTCTGGTAGAATAATATTTCCAATTTAAAGGAGAACCTGCTGGGCATAGCCAAAAACAAATACAAAAAATTTTGTTCAATTACCTGGATAACTTTATACACTTTTCGATGGTACAATAAAGAAAATGGCACAAAAATCGCGATTACAGTGACCCCCCGTCCCTTCCAGTAGAATGTTTCCATATTGAAAGAGGGTCGCCTGGCTATAGCCAAAAACATTCACAAAAAATTTGGTTCAATTCTACGCATAACTTCATTCTCTTTTTGATGGTACGAAGGCGACACACGGACAGACAGACATTTTGTATAAACATGTTTTGGGATATCTGACCCCTAAAACATCCAAATCCGTCGAAAACCGGAAATCGAAAACAATTCTATTACAATACTTTCTTCTAAAAATAGGCCTGTTTAATTGTTAAACTTAAAAGAAAGAAAGAAAATTAATAAAGTCATACTTTAATAAACAACTTCAAATTTTGTTTTACATTCTGAAAGTAAAGGTACAATTTTCTTAGAAGTAAACATAAATTCTTAAATTTATTATAAAGAGTTCAAATATCAATGTTAGGAAAGCTGACAATTCTTTAAACTTTTGAGAATTACATTTTACTCATGAATAGTGAACTTACTTTCATATTTTGCTTTATAAACAAAATTGTCCGGCATTGTTTCGGGCCAAAAGATTTCTGTTATCCTTATATATTCGCTTCGCTGCGCTCTGCCGGATATCCGACAGAGAAGTCGGATATCCGGTGATAGTGATTCGGATATCCGACGGTATTTCGGATATTGAAAAATCAGCCGGATATGCCAGATATCGGATATTTGCCGGATATCCGTTGCATCCCTACTAGCAGCTAATGTTTTTTACATATTTTTTAATCATTTGAATTTTATTTTGCATTTTCATACATTATTTAATTACTAAACCATGGACATCAAGGTAATTTCATTTATAGTTCTTATGTGAATATTTTTCTTTCTTTCTGTTTTCTTTTTTATGGATTTGAATGACAAACACTTTTTTGTACACACACATATACATATTCTTGATATGATCACAAAATGAGCCAAAATTGTAGATCAGTTCAATTTATCTAACTGATAATCTCATGCAAAATATTTTAGCATAAATATTTTTAATATAAAATTGGTATTTCAAAAATATTGTTCAGTGTAAATTTTTTTTTAATTATAAAGTATTCAAATAACAATAATAAAGGAAATACAAATCACTTAAACTTCTCCTCCTGAAAGAAAATATGACCTTACTGAAGTGAATTATTGCCAAAACATGTTACAGAAATCATTTTTCCGGGCGTGGGGACAGAACTCGTATTCGCTAGTTTCATATCTTTAAACTGACGCCTTTCAGGGGTGATTGTGACTCAAAGTGAAAAACCCTGAAAATTAACTGATATAAAGTAAAAAACCCTGAAAATTATCGATGCAAAATATACCAATATTAATTTACATAGCAACAGATGCTGCAACAGCACGACAATCAAATGACATATTGACATATTTCTGCTATTGTTTTTTGAAATATACAATTGCAGAAAAATATAATTTGGTAAACTTGCATTAATTTAACTGAAAGCTAAATGTAGGGGTGATTCTGTGTTAAAAAAAAAAAAAAAAAATTCTGAAATCCACAGCAAATTTTCTGAAAGGTTACAAGAGGGGGAGAGATGGGGGGAATCCACTATGGCACTAACTGCGTGTTTTTTTGCGATCTTTTGACAAAATTTGTCTTTTTTTTTGCGATCTTTTCACGAAATTTGCTGTTTTTTCGTGATCTTCTGGTGAAATTTGCCGTTTTTTCGCGATCTTTTGACAAAATTTGACGTTTTTTTCACGATTCTTTACGAAATTTGTGTTTTTTCCCGTGATTCTTTGACGAAATTAGCTTTTTTTTCATGATCCCTGGATGAAATTCGCGATCCTTTAACTAAATTTACATTATTTTCGCAATCCTTTGACGAAATTGGCAATTTTTCTTCGAACGATTGACGAAAATGATCTTTTTCAGCGATCATTTGCCAAAATTCGTGCCATATTTTATCCCCGAATTTGCGGATTTATGACAGATTTTCTTTTTTTAATTTTCGGAAATGACTGCCTTAATTTCTCGGAACTTTCGGAACAGAATCACCCTTGGCTAATTGACTTCATCAAATGGAGAATGCAATTTATCTTGCTAAATATGCAAAGTTCGAATTCTATAATCAGTAAATAAATTTATTCCTGTTAAGAGTAGGATATCTTAGTAGATTTAATGCAAGTCATATTTATGATACCTAGTTATTTGAAAGCAGTGAAAAAATGAGAAAACCAATCCAATTTTACTTCTAAGTGGCTAAATAAAAGAAAAAGGAAAAAGAAGTAAATAAAAATAGATTTTTTTTTTTTTTAGTTTTGCCTTTACACAAGGTTAATTTCTTTTTCCTGCTTTCTTCCTCGGTATTACACATTACAGATATGAAATTTTTGTACTGAGATTGAGATGGATGACACAATACCAGGAGGGGGTGATTCTGAGAAAAAAAAACTATCTGGAAGGTTACAGCAGAAGGGGGGGGGGGGGGGGGGGGATCACTCCTGGTTCTAATTATGTGTTTTTTCTGCGATCCTTTCATGAAATTAACTTTTTTTTCACGAAATTTGCGTTCTTTTCACGATTCTTTAAAGAAATTCATGTTTTTTTCCCAGTGATCCTTTAAAAAAATTTGCTTTTTTTTCTGCGATCATTTAACGATATTTCCATTTATCCATCAATCCTTTGATGAAAATCGCATTTTTCCTGCGATCATTTGACGATATTTGCGTTTTTCCATCAGTCCTTTGATGAAAATCGTGTTTTTCCCGCGATTACCGGGTGGGGGTCCCCTTCCGGTTTTAATTACAGTATGGAACATTTATCCGGAAACCAGATAACCGGAAAACCAGTTATCCGGAATGATATTTCTGATAGACTGATTTCAGAATCTTTGTAGAAAAAGATGTCATACACTGCCAGTTTGACATAGGCTTTGCTTGAAACAATTGTATAATTTGATGACAACATCTAGTATTTGTTGTCATCAAATTTAGTTGTATGTTAGATGTTTTAATTTTTATGCAGAGCAGAGGAAACAGAAGGATTTTTGTTAAGGATCCCCATAAATTACCTTTTTTTAAACTCTGGTTAACTTTTGATCTTTCTTGCACTGATTTTTAATCCAAGTAATCTAATAATTTAAAATCAGAAATAATGCCACAAACACACTTATTCCACAAAACTTATCAAATGGATGCTGCTTTAATGCACAACCAGTTAACTGGAAAAACCAGTTATCCGGAATACATCTGACCCCAAGCATTCCGGATAAATGGTTCTGTACTGTATGTGTTTTTTCTGCGGTGGTTTGGTGAAATTCGTGTTTTTTTCCGCGGTTCTTTAACCACTTCAACAGCTGCCCCGAGTTAAGTTGGGGGTAAAAGCACCATTTCCCTATACCCATCACCGGTGAAGTTGTTAAAGAAATTTGCCTTTAACGAAATTTGTGTTTCCCCCGCGATCCTTTCACGACATTTTTTCCCTGCGATTTTTTGATGAAATTTGTGTTTATTTCACGATTATTAGATGAAATTTGTTTTGAGATTCTTTGACGAAAATTCATGGTTTTTTTAATATGATTTTTTAAAGAAATACATGTTTTTTTCCATGATTCTTTAACGAAATTTGCGCTTTTAGAGCGATCCTTTGACGATATCTGTTTTTCCCGCGATCCTTTGACGATATCTGTTTTTCCCGCGATCCTTTGACGATATCTGTTTTTCCCGCAATCCTTTGACGATATCTGTTTTTCCCGCAATCCTTTGACGATACCTGTTTTTCACGCGATCCTTTGAAATAATCGTGGTTTTTCCGCAATGGGGTAAATCCTTCCTGGTTCTAATTATGTATTTTTTTCTGTGGTCATTTGACGAAATTCAAGTTTTTGCGCGATTCTTTAAAGGAATTAATTTTTTTTTTTTGGGGGGGGGGGGGGTGGGGGGGTCCCCTTTAACGAAATTTGCGTTTTCCCAGCGACCCTTTGACAATAATTCCTTTTCCCCCCACGATCCTTTGACGATATTTCAGTTTTTCCCACGATCCTTTGACGAAAATCTTGTTTTTTCGCGATCTTTTGTGAAATTTGCGCTTTTTTTCGCAGTCCTTTGACAAAATTTGTGCATACATTGGGATTTTGACGAAATTCGCGTTTTTCAGCAATCCTTTGACGAAATTGTCGATTTTTTTCAGCGAACGATTGAGGATTTGATTTTTTTCATGATATTTTTTAATATCAGAATTTTTCACTAAACGTAACGATCTCATAAACCCCGAAGGATCGAGCGAAAAACCCGGAAATCCGGGGTAACCCCGGAACACAATCACTCCTGGCCTTTGACCATTGGGCTAACCGGATCTTGCTCCGCTTTCCTCCAAAATTTAATAGGTTTTAGACTTACCTTTACGCATGTGCATTTATGCTCATTTCGCACTAAACTGAAAATTTACCTCAGTGTTTCAATATATATGATAATAAATCTTGATTTAAAGCAAAGGAAGTTTCATTGATGGACCAACAATCACAGAAACCTCAACTAAATTCAATAGAAAACCCATGGGGAAGAATAGTATGGAGACATTTATGCAAAAAGCAGTGCTATGCCAATAAAGATGAACTAAAATCTGAAATAAAAAATCATGAAGAAAAATTTCCGAAAACAATCTCTCGTATTCTATAAACTTTTAAAATAGTAAAACAGACTGAAAATGATAGTTTTTTAAAATTACTAGGTTTAATTTGCCTGAATTCACCATTTTTATTTATTTATTTTCTAATTTCCTCCCTATATAAATGTCATTACGACAATTTTATTATTTTGGGATTACTACAAATTTTTTGCTATTAGATGATATACAGATTTACAAACATAACACTACCGAAATAACTATCAGCAACTGAGCTCAAAGGATTAATTATTAAAGGAAACCAACAGGATAAGATCAAATTTAATTGTCAGTAAAAAAATTTAGTTAAATAAAAGAAATTTTAAATATACATATTTAAGGGGAAGAAGGGGTTATCCAGCCAAACCTGTTGATACACAATTTAAATTTTTCCAGATTACAGAATCAAATAATTTTTACTTTAACCTAACCAAATAATTTTTACTTTAACCTAACTAAATAACTTTTACTTCAACCTAACCTACCCCATTTCATACTGTCTGCAGCAAGCTTCACGGAAATCTGTTACAGGCGATAATTCAGCATAGATTGGCCGTCCAGCAAACCAACGCTTATTTAAATCTTCAACAGCTTTTTCAGCATCTTCTTCTCTTCGAAACTGTAAAAATTTAAAAATAAAATCAATTTTCTAATAAACTATACATTTTTATAACTAACAATTAATACTTTTATTATTAGAAAGAGTTGTAGATAAAACAAAGTTAAGGGCAAAATAAATTATCAAGTCCGATTTTACTACCTAACTTTTGAGATGGAAAAATTCGAAACATTTCCATAAGAAAATAGTTTCTTAGCTATAAAAAAAATTACTGTAAATTATCATAAACATGGGCAATTTTCAAAGTAATACAAAAAGAATTATATTCCTAATAATACATAGTTTAATTATAATTTTTTCACCACATATTATTTAATATAATTTAAAGTATATGAAAAACTGTTTCAATGATAGTAAACTATCGCTTAAAATACAACTCAATATGTCATTCAAGACCATTTTCATTAAAAAGAAGAGAAATAGCATCTTTTATACCTGTGTAATAGGACTGTTTTCCCATGTTTGACCATTCAAATACGACTGGGCAGTAATGATTCTTTGATCAGTCACTAATTAAGTTAAAATAAAATTAGTAAGAAGGAAATAAATACTGAATACCTAGCTGTAAAGGAAACATGCTTATATTTTGAGAAATTAATAGAGTCCATATGTTTCTCAAGGGAAAATCCCCATAAAAATTTTGAAGCACATTTAAAATATGGTTACAAATATTCAGTGTTAAAAAGTACAGTTGTATCTGAAGTCTTTATTACTATTTTATTAGTTTTTTTTTTTTTTTTTTTTTTTTTAATGAGACAAATATATCCAAGTTATAAAAAAAAATCTTACTTTTACTATAAGAACAGTAGGATTTTTAAGTACCACAGAGATGCCAACTTATTTAAAATGAAAAATCAGAAGATTTTTTCTAGAATATATTTCAAAATATAAATTTTAAATTCTAAGAATAACAATAACATAACAGGGTTCCTACACAATTCTGGAAAAAAAAATTCCCTGACTTTCTTCAAAAATTCGGCTTATATATTGCTGTAAAACCCTCCACAATGGGCTTTAATCTAGATATGCTAGAAAAAAGTATGTGCTATATGCACTTCTGATTTTTTAATTATTTTTCATATTGTTATATAGTTTGCATAAATTTTATATAAAAAATTTAGATTGGATGAATAATTCAAAAGTTCTTCATTTGTGACGATAATAGAAATTCTGATGGAAAGCGGTATATCAAAAATTCCCTGACCTAAATTTTCGTATTCCCTGGCCCGTAGGAACCCTGCATAAGAATACATATTATAATTCATTATTAAATTTCCTAACAAGGTTTATATTAAATTTCTTTTAAACAATGAGTTGCAGCTTTTATTTTGTTTAAAAAATTCATCGTACTTTTAGTTACAATAGTTGCTATAGAGTAAGGGTAGTGAACCTATGACATGTGTGCATAATCACAGATACAGCAAAGTCTCTCGAACTTGAAAAATTAAAATTACATAATCATCGCTTTTTTTAATTATTATTATTGTTACTTTAAATCAAATTTACATGTACAAAATATCTAAATAATACAATACTTTAACATGAATTAACACATTAGAATTTTTCTTCATGTGATGCTTTTCTCTACATGTAACTATTTTGCTTTTCTATAGGAATTCCAAAAGTTTTATTTCTTGGAATTAATTTCATAAGGCAGTCACTGCAATTAAAGCACTAACAAGCTCAATTTTGCTATATACACTGCCAAAAATAACAATATATGAAACAGGTATAAGTCAATATCCCTCGAAGGTACAACAGCAAAAATCTCATAAATTCATTTTTTATGCAATTCGAATTATTTTAAGCTAGATGATGCATTAATGATAAGTTTAAAATAGCTAAAAGGTTTTTTATTTATTTATTTTTTTTTTATTATAAATTTTGCTACTTTATTTCAGTACATGCCACTTAGATGAATCATTTCCCGAGGGTTCATACACATTTCTTTAAATACAAATCAAGGATTTTTAAGGGCTTTCAAGAACCAAAACCAAAAAAATTTAAGGACCTATAAATTAAATAAACTAATAAATTATAATATGCAATTTTTAATAAAAGGTTTCATTTCTATGCATACAAGTTTTAAACATTCAAATAGCCAGGAAGGAGGGGGGGGGGAAGGAAATTTCAGCATATGGCAGCGTAAATTTAGAAAATTTCAAAATAACAAATACAGCAGAAGTAAAAACTAGTCGGATGTGCCTATCTCAAAACTTTCTTCTATCTCATACATGTTAATACTTCAAGAGTATAGTTCAAGGTACACTATTAGAGTACCAAAATTAAATGGCAATCTATGAACCATCATGAGGATTCTAAAGACATGTAATTCTGTACATTAGTTCTTGAGATATGACTATTGCTAAAATCGTGTAAATACTGCAAAGTGCAGCATAGCAGCACCACCTGTTGGTCAATTTACATCAAAACGTAATCAGCAACAACTTACATCAACGTCTAACTGAATCTGAAGTTCGATGAAAATCCATGCATTAGCTTTTGAAATAGAGCTATTGCGAAAATCATGAAAAATCCAGCATAGCAGTGCCACTTATTGGGCGATTAACAACAAAACCTAATCAGAACAACTTATGTCATCGCCTTACTGAATCCGAAGTTGGATGAAAATTTGTGCATTAGTTCTTGTGGAAATCGTAAAAAATGCACCACAGCAGCACCACCTGTTGGTCAATTTATACAAAAATGTAATCAGCACCAATATTTATCAAGGTATACCTGAATCGGCAGCTTCATGAAAATTCATGCATTAGTTCTTAAGATAGAGCTATTGTGGAAATCGTAAAAAATGCAGTATAACAGTGCCACCTGCTGAGCAATGTACACCAAAATGTAATCAGCTCCAATTCATATCAAGGACTAAGTGAATCTGAAGTTTGATGAAAATCTGTGCATTAGTTCTTGAGATAGAGCTATTGTGGAATTCGTTAAAAATACAGCATAGCAGCACCACCTGTTGGGCAATTTACAACAAAGACTAATCAGCACCAATTTATATCAGGAACTAACTGAATATTTATCAAATGCTGTGCATTAGTAATTTGTGTCATATACAAACAGACAGACATTTTGTAAGAACATGTTCTTCAGGATCTTTGACCCCTAAAATGTGTAAATCCTTTGAAAACCAGAAGTCAATAATTTTCACAAATCCAATACTTTTTTCTTGTACAGATAGAAGAAAGTAAAAGGAAATTTAAAGATTGTAAACTTGGTGTGCAGGAGGAATAAGAAAGGAGATTGGGGGCGGGGTCCAAAATTTTTGAAGGGAGAATGAAGATGATTAATTACGAGTATATAGAACTTCAAAATGTAGCAGAGAAGAAAAATATTTATTTATTTTCATTTTTTTTTTCATTTTTTTTTTTTTTTTTTTTTTTTTTGTGTGTGTGTGTGTGTGTGTGTGTCCAAAATTTTTGAAGGGAGAATGAAGATGATTAATTACGAGTATATAGAACTTCAAAATGCAGTGAAGAAGAAAAATATTTATTTATTTTCATTTATTTATTTATTTTTTTTTTTTTGGGGGGGGGGGGAGGGGGTTGATTAGATGATTATTTATCATTACTATAGAGCTAAAACTAGAGCAGAAAAAATATCAAAGAGCTTTGATATTTTTTTTAAACTTTGTATGCTTTTCACAGGTGAAGAAAGGGAAATTAGAAAAAAAATTGGGGAAGAGGAATGATTTAGATGAGTGATTATTTATTGTTCGAATAAAGAAACAAAACAAAGTATTAAAAATAAAGAAATAAATAAATAAAATATTAAACTTTGTAAGCTGGGGAGGTTCGGATCCAAAATGAACGAAGATTTTTTTTTTTTTTTTTTTTTGGGAGGGGGTAAAAAAAAAAGGTTGATTAGATAATTATGTAGTTATTAAACTTTACTTTTTGAACAGGAAAAAAAAAAAAAACTAGAAGTTTTACAGACAAAGTTTCATGTGGTAGGAAAGAGATTCAGATTTGTGAAAGTCAAAGGATTAATTATTGTTACTGTTACAATAAAATAAAAAAATAGAGGAAACAAAGTTTTAAAAAAATTAGAAGTTTCAAAACTTTTAACTTTGTGAGATGAGGTGCAAATTAGGGGAAGCGCAAGCTTTATAGGTCGAAGGGGTAGGAAATTTATTAGATGATTAATTACTTATTATTAGTAAAGATTTATAATTAAATCGGGGAAAAAATAAAAATTAAACAGTTATAAAGACTAAATTTTGTGTGCAAGGAAAATGGTAACGTGGGCGGCGATTTCGGATTGTGGGAAGTCTTCAGGTGGTTAACTATTTTTATATTAGTAACTAATAGAGCAGAAAAATAAAAAAAATCAAAGACTGAGTTTAACAGATGACTGATAATTTACCTTACTAAAGATTTAACCTTACTAAAGATTTACAAATAGCACAAAAAATAAAAATTAAACAGTTTAAAAGACTTTATATTTTGTATGCTTAGTAAGGGGACGGGAAGGGAAACGTCAATTTCGGTGGGGGGAGTAAAACTGTATGATCGATTATTTATTGTTACAATAAAGTAACAGAAGAGCAGAAAAAGTTTTAAAAAAAGCAATAATTTTTAAGGTTTTAAACTTTATGAGCTAAGAGGGCAAAGGAGGAAGCAGATTTTTAAAACTTTTTTAGAGGTGTGCGAGTTTATTAGATGACTTATTATTTATTTACCTTACTAAAAATTTACAAAGTTAAAAAAAAACTATGAAGTTTTAAAGACCAAGTTCTATGTGCTCTTTAAGTTAGGGGGGGAGGGAAAAATGCCAATTTCAGGTGTTAAGAGAAGGGAGGAGAAATTTTTATGATTGAGTATTTATTGTGACAATAACTAGTAATATGCACTTTTAAGGACTGTACAAACTCTGTTCCCAATAAAATTTCTCTAAAATTAAGAATGATTCCCACTTATGGAAATATCTCATTTTGATTTCTGTTCTTGGCTATTTAATAAAGTGACTAATTCTATTAGTCAGTAGTAAGCAGCATATATATACATATATTTGTAAAAGTTGGGCAAACTACAATGTTGATAGGGACTGTTTATTAATTTTTAGCATGCACAAGTAAAAAGATTTGCCATCCCCGCTTTAGAGGCTTGTTTCTATTGTTAAAAGTTTTTCTAATTTATCTTAGGTAGATTTCAATTTTTCCAATGTACTTTTTAACTAGTGTTAGGTTTAAACTTAATGGTTTTGATTATAATGATTAAAACCCTCTTATAATTTGCACGGCTAGGAATTTTTGACAGTTTATTATGCTTAAAATTCCATCAGCATTTTTCATTCAACAAATAGAATTCCAGTGAATTTCAAGTCACTCAGACTTTGCACAAAACTGATAGCATTTGATCAGTCGCAACATCAGTTAACCAAGTAAAAGTAAACTAAGGCAACAAAGCTGCCCATAATACATTCTAAATCAAATATGAATACTTATAAAATCTCTGAATTACAGGCACATCAAATTACAGCATGTCTAATGCATTTCTTCAATAAAAGACTCTCTAAACATTAAATAATTGAAAATATTTCATTGTAAATACTGTGTCTTATAAATTTTATTCATTTAAAATATTTGAAAGATCTGATATAATTTAATGCAGCTTATGAGATTACTTAATTCTAATAGATGGGATATGCTTTCAGTACTTTTTTTTTATGTATTTGCCAATAGAAGATGCTGCACATTTCAAAAATTTATGTAGTAAACCTAGGCTAACTTGGAACATCTAATTTGCAACATGGTAGGAAGTTGAAAATTTTCTTTAAAAATTGATACTTTTATTAATTATATTTTTAGATTAGCAAATTCCTTTGGGAATGCGCTTTCCAAAAAGTAAATGCTTCACCAGACATAGCCAAAAATGTACAATTGTTTAAGGAATACAGAAACAATTTTTATTAATAACCTATTTAGGGATGCACTGAATAGTGATTTTGGCCGAATACCAAATATTCTTCCAGCCAAATTGTAAGTGTTAGGCCGAATACTAAACATCCGGCCAGCCGAATAGTAACTATTCGGCAGAATAACGAATATTCAGCTAACCAAATACTTTTATATTTCAAAGTTTAAAAGCATTAAAATGTCAAATTTTAAAGGAATTTTACAAAATGTTTAATACAGAAGTTTGCATTTTGATAAACAAGAGCTTTTTACAAGTAAACTTTACACTGAAAAAAAAAATCTGCCTTGAGTTATTTAAGGATAGTTATAAGCTTTTTAAATAAATGAAATGTTATAATTGTATGGCTTCTTCTGTGGATTAAAACAAATCAATAAAATTTCCTTAAATTCTAAAACAAACACGTGAAAATCAAGAAGAAATTGTGAAAACATTAGAAGAAAAGCGTTACAAGGTCATACACTATTTAACTGTCAGGAAGAGACTAAAACAAAAATAAATAAATACAAACTATTCGAATTTCAAATGGTGGCAACCAGGGCTGCGGAGTCGGAGGGAAAAATCCAGGCTGGCAATAAAATAATGATGGAATATAAGAAAAATAAAGCTAAAATCTCAATATTTCGGAATTGATTACCTTTTTAGGGCTTCAAAAATAAAACAGAAAAAAATTATATTAGCCGCTTTATTAATTTTACAATTTTGTTCCTGT
Organism: Maratus speciosus; assembly: GCA_963932465.1. Lineage (NCBI taxonomy): Eukaryota > Metazoa > Arthropoda > Arachnida > Araneae > Salticidae > Maratus > Maratus speciosus. The sequence goes on along the minus strand of OZ010788.1, from coordinate 454,766,925 downwards.
AAACCCGAAAAATCCAACTACAGTCTAAAGAACACAAAATGGAAATTTTACTATTTTGCATCTGTGAAATGAGAAGAAAAAGTGAAATCATTACAATTTAGTTGCTATTTTGCTCCTCCAGACTGGAAAAACTTATATGGAAAGGAGGAAAAATAAAGATGAAAATTTTATTATTTTGGAAATAATTCGGATCTTGTGGATTCTAATGAAATAATAAAAAAAATTACATTTTAAAAATTAAGTTTACAATTTTGGCTTTATTTCAGGTTCTGCAGACCTAAAAAATCCAAAATTCAAAAGGTGAAAGATAACAAAATTTCACTATTTTATTGTTATTTTGGGTACCCCCGATTCAGAAAAAAAAATTACAATTTCATCTTATTTTGACTCCTGTGCACAAAAATAAATAAAGGAAGGGTATTTTAGAATTTTTACTTTTGGTCATATAGACTGGAAAAATTTGAGGGGAAAAAAACATTGAAAGGCTTCTATTACAATGCTATACGGTTCTTAGCTCTTTTGCCTCCAAAAATAGCACAGATTTATAATTTTCACGTTACCTCCGGTAAGAGATCTGCATGAACCAAAATTTTAAGACCTGTCAGCTAAAACGTTCCACCGTGCTTTTATATTTATTCCCCAGTGGCAGAAAGTTTTGTAGCTGTCTGCGACAAGCTTTTAAAATTTCATAATCTGTCTGCAAATTTTGCATGTCATTTTAATGAATAAATACATTAAACTAGGAATTTTTCATCATTTTATTTAAAACATGGTAAGTATGATGCATTTCTCATTAATTTTGCTTATAACTTAACTAACTTCTTGTAAGATTTCTAAAATGGGAAACATAAGCAGAACCATTCAAAGAAAATAAAGATGCTTTTAAAAAACTTCGGAAGCTTCACAGCTGATTTGTTCTTTCTTAGAGCTTCACTTTTTTAAATATGTTTTCTAAATTTTTAGCCCAGGGTAATTTCCAATTAATATTTTGACCAAGTTGGCATCCTTGAAAATATGTGCTCATTTTCTCGCCAATCACATACACCAAAATACAACCTTCAATCATGCTACAGGCTCAGTGTAAAAAAGGAGGCAAATTTTAACCACCTTATGCGCGAGAAGCGCCGAGTTTTCTCCACAACCCTTTGATGAAATTAGTTTTTTTTGCAAACCTTTGACGAAATTAATGAGTTTTTTTTTTTTGCAGATTTCTTATGAAATTTGTGTTTTACCCACGATCCTTTGACGAATTTTGCGTTTCTTTCGTGATCCCTTGACAAAATTCACGTTTCTTTCTGCACCTTTTGACAAAAATAGCTTTTTTTTTTTTTTTTTTTTTTTTTTTTGTAATTCTTTGACGAATTTTGCGTTTTTTCATGATCCCTTGAAGAAATTCGCATTTTTTTCAGCAGCCTTTTATGGAAATTAAGGCATTTTTTTCGTAATTCTTTGACGAAATTTGCATTTTCCCCACAATTTTATGACGTAATTTGTGTTTGATAAACGATTCTTTGACGAAATTCACACTTTTCCGCGATCCTTTGATGTAATTTGCATTTTTTTTTTTTTTGACAAAATTCGCACTTTGTCTAGAATTCTTTGATGAAAATCTCATTTTTATGCAATCATTTACCGAAATTAGTGTTTTTTTCACAGAAAAAAAAAAGTTCGAAGTTGCAGACAATTTTAAGAATTCATTTCATTAGTGCAGACAAAAATTGTCTGCAAGAGATTTTCTTTGTCTACGACTATGTCACTGCATTTCCACCACTGGGATTTATTCTCACTGCAATCATGTCTATTACCTATTGTAAATTGCTCCTATTTTATCAGCGTAGTTTGATTCTTTCAAATTTGTTATATTGGGCTTGTCAGCCTGCTCAATTTTTTTTATCTGGCCCATTAACATAAATTGTCTTAATTCTACTTACTACTGTTTGAAAAACTGCCTTCATTTTCCGGGCCTTGGGTCCTTCCAGTCCTTTGTACCCTGGGTTCTATCCGCAAACCCCCAAAATATGAAGGGAAGTACTTATATACTAAATGTAAAATATCTACTACAGTTATTAATTAAAACAGTTTTCATCTACTCTGTACATGGGTAATAGCCTGTATCTACTTTGTACATCGCAGTAGTTCGGCCATCTTTAAATTGAGTTGCCTGATATAGTCCATAAATAACAATAATAATTCATTTTATAGATTTAAAATTACATATAATTAATTTAATTTCAAAACATCTAACAAAAAGATCTGAAGTCTGAGTCTGCTTGTTTTTTAGCGACTCCAACTCCGCAGCTCTGGTAGCAACTCAGCAAGAATAACTTTTCTACTCGCATTGATTTAGCAAGGAAGTTTTTAAATGCAGTCTTGATCAGTATCTGGATTGGGCAATCATTTCTTGCAACAAACTTTCATCATTGATAATATGGCTCAGACAAACATTTTTTTGAACAAGAAATAACATCAATCCATTTATTCCATCAACATTACAATACATTCAATCAATAACACTAAGAGTGTAACTACAAGCCAAAACTAAATCTTCGTTCACAACTTTATCAATAATGAAAATATTTTAGCAAGATTTATATTAATTTTGCTTGTATTAAATGTGATGATATCATTGAAAATGACTGAATTTTGGCCAGTGACACAGTATAAATACTGTCAACTGCATTCTGAATAGAGATGTAAATTTTCCGGAAAAGTTGAAGTGGCGGAAAAAAACGTTTTTCCCAGTTTTTTTCTGGAAAAATTGATTTCCTATAAATGTTTCTAAAAAATAAGTTATATTTTCTTAAAAAGTATACAATAATAAACTTTTTCAATATTTATGCATATGCACGCACATTAAAGAAAATTATTTTCCCTTTACATGTGAATATGTTATTAAAAAATATGAGAAAAAAAAAGTCAGCTTTTAAAAGTTTATCCTTTCAGTCTCATAATTCTGACAGTAGCTTTTCTTGCTTAATTTAACACAAGTGTTTGTAATATATCATGTGTCTGTTAAAATGATTTTTCAGTGGCACTTTCTGAATTATATCAGTAGAGCTAATTAAAAAACTTTAGTTTCAACCAATATTACTGTAGTTTTAAAGCAGTTTTAACCCTCTAGTTCATACTGTTGCCAATTGGCAACATATTAAAATATCCCTCCTTGTTGTTTATTTACCATTGTCTCTTGACAACTTTATGTTTACATATTCATGTTGGTCCTATATTTAGATTTAGTTCATAAAAAGTATCATAGTTGGCAATAGTTGTTTATAAATTACAAATAAAAAGCAACTTTTGAAACTTTCCATTTTGTTAGCCATAGTTGGATTTCTAACTATTATAAAGAATATTTAACATGCAAAATTTCATTTGAAAAAAATATTTCTGAAAAGAATATACTTTTAAAAGTTATTTTAAATAATTTTCAGTTATGCTTATTGGAACAAAAATTGCGTGCACATGAATATACATTTGTTGCCATTTGGCAACACTATGAATTGAGTTCCGCTTTTGTAAACATTTTGAGAATTGTTTGTTTCACAACTGGTTCGCATGATATTTAATTTTTTTTTTCACTTTTATCACCATATGTCACCCTAACTCGATAAACGACTCTTATTAAATACAAAATCTTCTCAGTTTACTGTAAAGCCAGGGCCTGACTAATGCAGGGACATGCGGGCAGCTGCCCCGAGACTCCCGATTTGAGGGGTCCCCCCCCCCCCCAATTGCAGATATAAATTTTTTGTTAAACGGGAGCCAAATGATAAAAAAACGGCCAAAATACATCTTTTACAGATTTAAAGGAGGTCTATTCTCCTTCCCTTGTGCTTCCGTGTCCATGTCCTCCTGAATGTACCAGTTACATCATCAAATAAAGCCAATGATTAAAATTTTATAGTAACAACTTAGTAGTGCGTTGTTTTCAGCTTTATGAAACTTCTAAAGATGTCAGGAAGGATAAAACTGATCACTGGCCCAACACTTAGATAAAAAACAACGGTGTAAAGTTCTGGGCTATATAGGTAGCACTAGGGTAAAATGAATTAAGTGTTTGGTACCTCTATGTTTAAACAAAAACAATAAATGTTCTATCGGTTACCATTCATAACTTTGATAAATATTATTGATATAAAATTCTATGGTATTCTGCAGCATTGCCCATATATTTATAGAGCATATTTTATTAGCCTATGATTTTTTCATTGTATTTTGCATGTGATATTACACTTTATAAACCCATATATATTTATTTTTTAAAATTTAAAGGATTTCAATTGGTTTAAAATACAGGATAAATATGGCTGCTTTTCCACATTTTATTATGTTTTTATTTAATTATATTTTTTACAATACTTCTATTGTGTTCTGCATCAGGACAGAATATCTTCTTATTCATTTATAAATTAATAAGAATTGTAGCATCTAACTTCGTATGTTCATTTAATATCTTAGAACTATAATTTGTACCATTATTATTTTGTTGATAGATAACAATTAATGTATAATATTATTACATGCCATCTTTATTTAGAATTTTGGTTAATATTGTTATATGACTTGTAAGTTAAATTTTGATTTAAAATTATTATATATATGTAGTATATGTATATATATACGTATATGCATACATACCACACATATATATAATTTTATTTTTTTAAGTGTATGTAAAGTATTGTATTCATTTAAAATCTTATAATTTACAAAAAAAATTGCAACAGCACAGTGTTGCTAGTTGGCAAAGTTCAAAAAATTTTTTTGGGGGTTAATGCATGGTGTTGCAATTTGGCAACAATTAAAAAAACTTCAAAATACTAAAAAATATAAGAGTGAAAACTTTTTCAATATTTTTCCTGTAATTTATGGCTGTCAAGGAAGCAAATATATTTTTTTTAAGAAAAAATAAAAAATCATGCATTAGAGGGTTAAACTGTATTGTACATCTCATCTACGTAGTACTGGTTTTTAAATACATAAAGGATGTCAATGTAAAAAAAACAAATTACAGTAGTTCTGGTATTATAAATACTATTATCATTTTCGAATCTTCCGTTGTTAAAAAATTGGTATTATTTGAAAATATTACCCCCCCACCCCCCCTTACAGTTATAATTTTCATTTCCTGTATATGTGATTTTGGTATAGCTTTCCAGACTAAACCCAAACTATGTTTTAGTAAGATTTAGATCCTTAATATTGAAAGCGGTATTTTTTTTTTTTAATGAAACTTTTAAAACAGGTGGATTTTTCATATGTTTAAAAATTGTTTTCAACTATATTTTTCACAGTGATTTGCTTACATTTTCTTTGCAAAGTTTGTATGGATTTATATTTTTTTGAAAATACATTTAGACAAATCTAAGAATCTATATTTCAAAAAAGAAAAAAAAAAAGATACATAATTTCAACTACATGTTATTATCAAAAGAAATTTTTTCAACAATAGTGAAAAATTACAGCCATGCGAATAAAAATAAATGTCTGTTTCAAATTTTACATTAAATTTTCTATCTTACCATTTTTATTTATTGGTATAATATTGAAATACTTTTGCACATGAATTTTCATTTTTAACGAGAGAAGTTGCATTTAATTATCTTACCAGGAATGTGCTTGGATTTTTTTTTCACACGATCATGTTTTTGCGAAACTGAACTTTTATAAAAACTTGTGAACTTGTAAAAAATGTAATTGGAATTTTGCAAATTTGTCATATTTAAGTTCTTATTTAGACATTATTGAGATGGTCCTTTGTACATATAAACAGCTAGATAATAGATTCATTGGTTATTGCAGTTATTATACAACAGGCTTTTTTTAAAATTCTAAAATCATTACGTTTGTGAAGAATTTAATTTGAAGATTGTAAAAAAATTCTGAAATGTCTATTTTTAAGAGAAAGAATTTTGTTAAAGGTCATATGTTTTAAGGAGAAAAAACTGTGAAGGATCCTTGAAGGTTGTTCTCAAATCCAAAAGGACAACTTTGTGACCTAAGTTTGAATTTATTTTTGTTCGGAAATGCATGAAACTAGCAGGTGTTCAAAAACTATGTAATCAAGCTGTTTTTTCCATTTTTTTTTTTTGCAAACGCAATAGATCTTTCAGAAAATAGTGTCAAAATGATCATTTTGAACCGAATTTCAATGCGAAAGAAGAATAGCCGGTCAAGAATGAGTAGAAAACGTGTTTGTCACGTGATCAAAATCGCCTATAACTCAATAGGTAATTTATTGATAAAAAAATGAAAACACAGGTCAATTCCAAATCACTTCCATGGTCAGGTTTCTCAATTTTATATCTTTCCATTAAAAAATGAATTTGCAAATGTGTCAAAATGTTTTGCTCTTGTTGAGCAGTGCAGTTAAGAACATCCTTAAGAAACTCAAGTTCTTTCTAAAGAGATCCCTGCTTATAGAAAAGATTTTCCATATTAAGATTTTCATGAGGGACACTAAACATGAGAAAAATATAAATAAAAGTATCAGAATGTAGCACTTATAAAATTTTATCTACATTACTTTATAAATGAAATTTCAATTTTTCCAATTTGGAAAAATTAAAAAATAGCCCTTCGGAAAAAAACAAAAAAAAAAAAACTTTTTCCCCCAACTTTTCCGAGCATTCCCATCTCTAATTCTGAATAAAGGAATGTCTAGCTCATAGTTGTTTAGGTATGAAATGCGGCTATTTCCAGCACTTATCATATCATATTTCACAGAAATCAAAGCATGTCTGTTAAAAACATAGTTATGATATCTTCATTATTGTTAAAGTAACAAACTCTCCCTCGAATAAGCAGAGATACACTATATTTATGAATGACTGAATAAATGGATTGTGATTATGGCTTCCTGTACAAAAGTTGTCTGTCTTGATGCCTATTATCAACCCTGAAAGATTTTCTATTTTGTTTACAAACACTTATTTTTGTGAAAAAGCAAGAAACAGGAACTTGCATTTGTACATCATTTAATTCATATGAAAATCCTCATTAATGCTTAGTTTTCTTAAGTGATACTTAACAAACAGCAAATAATGTAAAAACATTCTCTTTTATTTAAATATGTTTTTGTTTCTAATTATTTGGAATATCCTTATAAGTTGACAGTTAAAAGTAAAAATTTTGTAACGTTTTCAAAAATATGTGTTAAATGATTTTATTAAGTATTCGGTTCAGCCAAATATTTTGATATTCAGCCAAACCGAATATTTGGCATACCAAATGGTTTGATATTCAGTCAAACCGAATATTCGGCACATCCCTAATCCTATTCTTTATATCCATTGGATAATGGAGAAGCATTTTAAAGCTAAAACTGAGTGACTTGTGTTTTGTAATTTAGTATAATCAACAATATGGCTATTATGGGCTTTTTTACATTTTATTCCAAGAATTACAAATCTCTTGAATATTTTAGTTGATTCAACACAATATCATATGGTTAACCATAAAATTTTGGCTGACATATTCAATAATTTTAAAGCCAATTATAAAAGAAAGAAAAAAAAAATGTTCTGCAAAAATTTTGCATTTTTATCTCATTGTGGTATTTTATTACATTTTCTAGCACTTTTGTTTAACAACTATTGTTAGTATTAGTAAAATGTATTTACAGTTTGAGAAAAAAAATTCCCTCCCTACTAATATGACCTGAGACAAACTTTTGTCCAAATGTAGCTCACACAAGCAAAACAGTAAATCAGTGTGGTAAACAATTATTTTCAAAAACATTACAAGCATTTTTACAACATCAAATGTTAAATGTGTCTGCCATCACAAGGAACTGCATTTTGTAGGCAATTGAAAACCTTTAATTGAAACACGCAATATAGTTAGAAGGATGGAGTTAAAAGTTTTTATGAGGAATGCATAGACGCCAACATTGTAAAGACTGTATCAGAAGTAAACCAGTTAAATTTCAGGAGTAAAATGTTCACGTTTCAGGAGTTGCACATAGTTTTTTACGAGCTATATTTTTTACAAAATATTCTGTCTTCTTGCAGCTTTTGCATTTACCAACACAAACATAATTTAAATAAAGATTACTTAATTTACTTTTACTGTATTAATAATTTTTTATAATAAATTTATAAAAATGGAATTTTTTTTTTTTTTTTTTTTTTTTATCCCTACAGAGCAAAAAATCCGCGATTGATATAACTGTGTAAAATTACATGACTATTTTTTCCCCTACAATAAAATAGTGACTTTTTCCAGAACCAATTAACAAAATTTGCGATTTTTCGCCGCGACTGACTGACGAAAACCGTGATGTTTTGCCGTGACTGACGGAAGAAAATCGCGATGTTTTGCAGCAACTGAGGGACGAAAATGGATGTTCTGCCGCGGTTAGCCGACGGAAATCACAATGTTTTTCTGTGACTGACAGACAAAAAGCGCTAGGTTTTACCGCGACTGACGGACAAAAATCGCGATGTTTTGCCGCGACTGACGGACGAAAATTGTGATGTTTTGCCACGAATTACGGACGAAAATCGATGTTTTTCCGCGACTGACGGACGAAAACCGCGAATTTTTTGCTGCGACTGACTGACGAAAAGAGCGATTTTTTGCTGCGACTTATTGACCAAAACAGCAATTTTTCACCGCAACTCATTGACGAAAACAGCCATTTTTTGCCGTGAATGACTAACGGAATTCGTCATTTTTTTGCAGTGCAGTGAGTGATTGACAAAATTCACGATTTTTATCATTGGCCGATTACCGGATTTCAGGATATTTTTTCCTCAATTGATTAACGCAATTCACGATATTTTGCCGCAGCTGACAGCCGAAATTAGAGTTTTTTGCAGAATGAAAAAATTTGCAATTTTTATCAACGACTTATTGATGAATTTCACGATAATTTGCAGCGACTGATTGACAAAAGTTGAAACTTTTTCAATGATCGCTTGGCGAAATTTGCGATTTTCTGCCGCGAGCGATTGTAGAAATTCGTGGTTATATCGACTAATAGACAATTTTCAGGATATACTTCAACAACTGATTGACGAAATTCGTGATTTTTTGCTGCGATCGATCGAAGAAGTTTGCGATTGTTTTGCCTCAAATTTCCGTATTTTCTATCTTATTACCGTACTTCCGTATTTTATCCTACATTTCCGGAGAAACTCCGGAATTTCCGGAGATATTGGCATCTATGGGAATGCATTCTCCAATGCATTAATTACACCAGTGGTTTAATTCCTTGTGATAGTGGATACATTCAGTATTTGGCATTATAAAATGCTTGTTATGATTAACCTGAAAACATCTATTGGCAAATATTTTAATTAAAATTTATTATAGTAAAAAATGCTTTTATTAGAATAAGCTTTCCCATAAACTGCACTTTCATATATTTATGGGACACTAGGTATCAAAATAAGCAAAAGCAAAGACAAAATTGGTAGATTTTGTTAAGAATAGTAATAAACAATTACATGAGTTGGCATCTTCAGGTACTGTTAATATTTCCATTTTAAGAGTATTTCATCACATTTCAAGACATATATAAACATTGACACTTTTAAAGTTATGTATATAAAAAATAATAAAATTACCTTCACATAAACATTGCCCACAAGATGATCCCCAAGATTATCACACACATTCATCTCTTCGATTTCTCCATACTGGAAAGGAAAATAAAGCTACAATAATTTATAGAAGAATAACAAAATTTATGCATTCAAACTCATTTAATATCAACACAGATAAAGAAAGAGTGTGGTTACAATGAGCATTTTGCAAATAAAGAATGATTCATTATTTAAATTAACAACAAAAACTAGTAATGTACATTTAAATTTTCACTTTTTATAAGCTACAAAAACGAGATCAAGATAAAAGAAAAATATTAATTTTATCATGATTTTTTGTAAAAGTGTGCAAAATATGAGCTATCCATGTCAACGGCATAAACATTTTTGAAAAATAAAGATACCAGCCACCTTTTGAAAAAAGAATCTTCTTAACAGTAAAAAATTAAAAAATATGAAAAAGAAGAGATGGATAAAGCATTATTAATGCTGATTTTGTATCCCCCCCCCCTTCTTTTCATTAATGGACCTATCTTAAAGATCAAGCCTTAATTTTACAGAGAAATTATGTTACACTGATTACAGGAGCAATAATAGGTAGTTGTATCATTTTAAAAACAGACACAACATTGTTTAAGTGCTCAGTTATCAGGAGAAAATAATGCCTGTATACTAGAAAACAGCAGATTGGATACAAAGATGTGTAAAAATAAAGTGTGATATCTTCAATGCAGATGAAACTAGATTTTTTTAAAACACGTGGCAAATCTGTTAAAGGTAAAATTTATGCAAATGGAAAATTTCCAAAAGAATGAATTACAATTTAACTACAAGATAATTAACAAGAACAGAAAAGAGAAAATTACTAAATATGGTAAAATCACTTAAACTTCGCTGATTTAAAAATGTAAATAATATTTTTGTAGCTTACATTGTAAGTTATTCTCTTCTCAGGTATGAGTATCAGCTAATATGAGAAATATTACCTCCTTGCTTCTTCATATTAACAGAATTTCACTATTTATAACTGTAAAAGCATGAAAGCTAATTGGCAAATCCCTGCATATATTTCCATTTTGGGCTTTTACCGAGTCACTTTAATAAATGTTGAAATTAGTGATGAGTTGTTAATACACCAATCTGTTCAGTTTCTCCTGTACTTCATATAAATGCATTGCATGAAGCTTGAAACATCTATATGTCCAGGATAATTTTTCTAACACATGTTAGCCTTCAATTTTTTGCTTAAACGATGTGCTGGCATCACTGTTAATGTAGATTGCAGACGTAATTATCATTTTTATGATTGTTTATGTATATAAGGGCTGCCACAGGAGACTATCTTTTAATTCTAACTGGCACCACTCTCTCGAAGCAGAAATCTTTAACACACACTTTGACAACATTTACAAGGGAAATATACTTCAAAATTTATATTTGATAAATACCGGGGCGAAAAGAATATAAAAATAGTCGCCTGTGGCAACCCTGTGTATATGTATGCATTACAAGCGAAACTAATTGCAACAATTTTTTTTATTAGAATGCATGTGCGTAAGTTGAGATTTGTATCACTAAATAGATTTTACAAATTACTAGCGACAAGAAGTTACTGTTGCATAGTTTCTACCAAACAGTTTCAGGCCTGTCCTTTGATATACAAAATAGCGCTCACTTATTTGTGCTGCCAATTAATGAAATTTCTTACTTGTAGTTTCATTTTTTTTAATAATTACTAATTACAAGTTTATTAATTAAAATGGAAAAATACTAATTATGCTTCTCAATATCATATAATTAGAGGTTTAAATATTTTAGAAATATACCAGTGGAGAAGAACGAGCTACGCTCGATTAAAATTAGCTTTGTGTTCAACTTGATATAACAATAAATTATCGCTGTATTATTGCTATAAAGCATTTTATTTTATAACAGTATTTATTATTTATGGAAATAACATTAAAACTATGTACATATTTCTAAATTTTACATTATTTACATCTTTACAAGAAGTATCCTTCCAAACTACACTTTAACTTTGTTGCACACTTTCTTTTGGTAGCAGGACTTTTAAGCCTGCATGGTTGAATCCTGTTTTCGAGAACATTCTATGGGCTTTGGTTGAATCATGTATCTTGGCTCCTATTGGGAATTTCTAGAAAATTCCTTTAGATTATGTTGCCGAATTTGGCGACACTCTTTCATTTGGCACCAAACATGTGTTTTGGCATTGGTGATCTTGAAAGTCTATTTTCCTGCCAAATATTGACAAAATGTTGCCAACTTTGCAACTTAGTTTACTGCCAACAGTTCAACAACTTCATAATTGTTTCCACCTACATTCCCATTAATGTGCATTGAACCAAAAATGAGCCACCTAGGCTAATGTCAGACAAACGTCTTTTTGCACACTTTTTCCCTTAAATATCATCCCTACACAATGCTGCTAGCATTATGTAGGGATGATATGTAGGGAAAAAAGCGTGCAAAAAGACGTTCGTCTGACATTAGCCTAATTGAATTATCTCGAACATGTACGACCTTACACAATGGTCTTCTCGTACCCCAAATTGGTAGGATACAAAATTTAGTCAAATTCATTAGCCGTTTTTTAGATAATATTTGCACGCATGCACACGCACACAATATTCGCTCATATTGCTTATAATATATGGTTGGTGTTGGTTGATAGATATTCAGTACCTTAACACAGCAAAACTAAAAATGGAATATAAACAGAGAAAATTTAATTTTAAATAAAAACAAATTATTTTTTTTATATTATTAAAAAATTATTTTTTTACATGCTAGTTGCAAATCAAAAAAAGTTTTTTTTCCCCTTTTCATACCTTATCTTCTAATTCCACAAAGACATCTTCAAAAAAGTTGTCAAAGTGTTCTTGCACTTCCTCTTCAGTCAAATTTGTCACTAGAATAAAAAATAAAGGTTACTATAGTCTAAATAAAAGGGTATTTCTTTGTTATGGTGGCCTTGGCATAAGATAGATAGCAAGGTTGAATTTCGTAAGAAAAGCAAAATTTTGAAAAGCACTTTCTGCCAACATTTATTTATATTTTTAAAATGTCACCAGATTGTTATATAGCTTTTAGAAATAGCTATTAATGTGTCAAATGCATAAACAATGTTTTATATTTATACAATTCAATACATATATCGGAACAAAATACTCATACAAAATATAGAACATAAATAAACCATATAATATTTAAACAAATTTTCTTAGTTGCAGATTCATGTTCATGTTTAAAATATTAGGCACAAAATTACACATTCTTAAGACTGAGTTATGCCACGGTCCCTATAACAAAGAAATACCAATACAGTATCGACAAAAACACTTAACTTTAATTTTTTTTTCTTTTTTTTTAAATGAACACTTTTTTTTAATCTTAAATATTACACTATATACACAATTTTTTTGTTTTAAAAGTATATATTTAAAACAAAAGTGAATTTCTTTTGACAAAAAGCTGCCAAAAAACCTTTATTTTTGCGTTACCGATCGACAAAAAAAATAATTTTTTTTCGCGACCGATTGATAATTTTTTTTTTTTTTTAAATGGCCAATAGATGAAAATTGACATTTTTTTTTTTTTTTTTTTTTAACACCAATCATCGAAAATCATGATCTTTTTGTGACAAATTCTAAACTTATAAAAATCACTATTTTTAACGATGGATCGATGAAAATTGAGACTTTTATAATTATTATGCATTTGTAAAAAGGTACATCTACCCCTTCCAGCAACTAAGAATTTTAATATGAATCAAAATCAAAATAAAAAAACTGAAAAGTAATGTGTTTATCAACATTCAGAATCTTTCGGTGCTGCAATTGCATAGTCTATGCCACCATAAATGATACAATATCCATTAAGATTAAATAGTACTTATTGTCAATTGTTATTTACACCACCAGAAAAATGAAATTTCTCTCTGCACAGGTGTTCCTGATTTGTGAGCATACTCTAATCTCATTTGCTCGTGCTGCATTCCTTTTTAGGTGCGTTCGTAATTATATAAATACGTAGCACCTATAGTCGTCGTTCAGTCCGTCCGTCCGTCCGCATGTAACAGAGCAAAAACTACCCAACCGAATGGTCTGAAATTTCAAATATATGATTGTTGCAAAATTTTGTCGAGCCATTTCAAATTTTATGAAAATCGGATGTATAGTTTAATTACAGGGACAGTCAAAAGTTTTTCTTTACATTACGGCCAATGGGAAAAATTATTGAAAGTGCATTTTAATGATATTAGAGCCTTCCGAATGATCTGAAATTTTAAAGATATAACTGTTGCAAAATTTTGTCGAGCCATTTCAAATTTTAGGAAAATCGGATGTATAGTTTAATTACAGGGACAGTCAAAAGTTTTTCTTTACATTACGGCCAATGGGAAAAATTATTGCAAGTGCATTTTAATGATATTACAGCCTTCCGAATGATCTGAAATTTCAAATATATGATTGTTGCAAAATTTTGTCGAGCCATTTCAAATTTTAGGAAAATCGGATGTATAGTTTAATTACAGGGACAGTCAAAAGTTTTTCTTTACATTACGGCCAATGGGAAAAATTATTGCAAGTGCATTTTAATGATATTAGAGCCTTCCGAATGATCTGAAATTTTAAAGATATAACTGTTGCAAAATTTTGTCGAGCCATTTCAAATTTTAGGAAAATCAGATGCATAGTTTAATTACAGGGACAGTCAAAAGTTTTTCTTTACATTACGGCCAATGGGAAAAATTATTGCAAGTGCATTTTAATGATATTACAGCCTTCCGAATGATCTGAAATTTCAAATATATGATTGTTGCAAAATTTTGTCGAGCCATTTCAAATTTTAGGAAAATCGGATGTATAGTTTAATTACAGGGACAGTCGAAAGTGTTCCGTTACATTACGGGGAATGGGAAAAATTATTGCAAGTGCATTTTAATGATATTACAGCCTTCCGAATGGTCTGAAATTTTAAAGATATAATTGTTGCAAAGTTTTGTTGAGCTATTTCAAATTTTAGGAAAATCGGATGTATAGTTTAATTACAGATACAGTCAAAAGTGTTCCGTTACATTACGGGGAATGGGAAAAAATTATTGGAAGTGCATTTTAATGATGTATCAGACTATGCGCTTTATGAAGTGCAAAAAAGTATACATTCAGTACAATATGGGGTGCAAAAAATAATTATAAAACTAGTTATAGTACGAACGCACCTCATTTGCCACGTTTGACGAGCAATTTCCAACTTGTTCTATTTATGGTACATGCATTGTAAGGAATTTATTTCTACAAATAATAGAAATAGTGTTAAATAAATTCAAGATGTAAGCACACATTATAATGTGCTTTAATATAATTTAGTTTTATATAATGCAGATAATCAAATAGTTTTTAGAAAGATAAAGTTTAATTTTTGTCAAAAAGTAAAGTTAAAATAGTAATGCAGTTCATTGATGGAAAGATCTGGA
Source organism: Maratus speciosus (assembly GCA_963932465.1). Lineage (NCBI taxonomy): Eukaryota > Metazoa > Arthropoda > Arachnida > Araneae > Salticidae > Maratus > Maratus speciosus. The sequence continues at coordinate 454,751,877 of OZ010788.1, read as the reverse complement.
GAGAAAAATAGCATTCAATGAAATTACGTATAAAAGCTGTCAATACTCATTACAAGCAAGCATTGAGTCCAACACATTTTTGTATCCTAACTTTTGGATCCCTGTTATGCAGGAGAGAAATTAACAAGCTCTGAGGAAATGCCAGCATTATTGCTTACTAAAGAGAAAAACTCTACTTTGGCGATACCTATCTATATTATAAAGGACAAACATATCTGTGCGTAACGCAAACGTCATTTTGCGAATGGCAACACTTTGAAATTTGAAATAAAACTTTGGTTTTGCAATTTTTTCTACTGCAAATTTTTAAACTTCTAAACATTGAACATTTTAAATTTTTGCCCCATCGTATAAGGAAAAAAATGCCCTTTTAAATGCAATTTGTTTGAAAGCTGTATCTCAATTTATTTTTGAGATATTAATTTTTTTGTAGTTTTTAATACCATTTTTCTTATTGTGGCAACAAAAGTACCTCATTTCTATTGAAAGTCATTGAAAGTAAACGGAAAATAGTCGAAAATATGAGATATTGTATCTTTGTTGCCATTATCAAATAAAACCTGAAAAAAAAGTTTAAATTAAAATATGCGCTATGTCCAGAATATACTCTGTTATTCCTTGATAATGACGTCATATGCACACTTTTCTATAGCCGAAGTTTAAGACTGGATTGTAAAAGTGGATTGCTTTAGCGGATGCAAATGACGTCATTTTATAAAAAAGCGTGTATTTTAATTCTTAAACCTGAATTATGTTTTGTAGATGTGCGTCATTTTCACAACCCAGCTGCTTTGGAATTCTTTACAGGTGAAAATACTTCACTTTTGAAAATAATGTAATCGAAATCAGACACTGATAAAACGCAATGTTTTACAAAAATTTAGAGTGTCTTTATAAAAGGGAGATCACATGCACATAATAGCGATTTATATTACAGAAATTGATGATTCTCGCTGGATGGATTTGCTTCGCAGCAAACAAATAATTTGTGGTTTAAAATAATATGTTCCTGACCAAAATTCCCTCGAGTAATAAAATTTTAATGGTATTCTTTAGGACATTCTACAATAATTTTATCAAAATAACATAATTTGCTTAATTTAATTTTTCCTAGTTTTATATAATCTATATATTTAAAACACAAGTATGTTTTTTAGTCATCTGCCCTGATCTTTCTGCTGAACCAATTTTACTATTATATATTTTTTTTTAAACTGAAAGCTCTTCATTTGTAGATGTGATCGCACTATCTGTTCTTTTTTAAATATCCCCACTTTTATATTTTAATTTTAAAAGCATTCTATGAAATTTCTTCAAAATGGTGAAAATTAGATAGCTTTCATTATTGCAGACAAGAGAGAAATAATGAGGTTTTTTTTTTTTTTTTATTCATGTTATTTTCTGATAAAAATTCAAAATTGTTGATAAAAATTGTTGTATAGGTTTTAGTGTCGCAAAATCCCATTAGGAGCAGAATATTATATTAGGGGCATAATAACAGAAAATGACATACTGCTTTTGAAAACTCGCATTTTACCTCAAATTTTCTATATTGTTCTTCTTTCTGCATGTGTATTGATCCTAAGTTTCCGACACTAGGCAAAATGCTTATTTAAGTGAAAATGAAGTCATATTTTAAAAAAAAAATGATCATTTTCTTAGATAAAACTAAACATTTTAACACAAATGCGTATAAAAAACATAAATTATGGAAATTTTTACTCTCCGGAATTGAGATTAAAATCTCAAGTAAAGAGTGCGTCTGTTCACATAAAAGATGTTGCTGATAATCGTGACTTCAATTTTTGAGTTAAAATGATTTTAAATGATCAAACAAAATACAATTTTTTTTTTAAATGATGAATATGGATATGAGAAGTGCGTATGCAAATTTTAAGAAGGTGAAAATTGCTGTTTTTCATTCCGGAATACCAAGCATAAGAGCCTAAATTGATAGCCACATCCTAATAACTAATCTGTATTATATTTTACTGATTATCTATATTATAAAGAACAAACGTATCTGCGTGTAACGCTGATGTCATTTTGTGAATGGCAGCACTTCACGATCAAATTTTGGCCTTGAAATTTTCACCACTGCAACTTTTTAATCTTCTGACCATCGTACATTTTTAATTTTCGTCGCATAGGGAAAAAAAATTACTTTCAAATGCAATTTGTTTAAAAACTGTATCTTAATTGACTGATGTATTATATCTTCCAAAATAATTTTTAAGCATGATTTTTTTAAAAAATTTATCTTATCACGTGCCGGTTTCAATACATAATAATTACAAACATTTTGCGCATAAAGCAACAAACATTTTTCAGCATTTGTTTCAGACTATTTTTGCATAACGAAATTAATACTTCCTTTATAAACAAATAAAATATTAAAATAAACACCAATCTACCATATTTATATATTTGTGAAAGACAAATTAACGAAATTAATACCTCTTTTATAAGCAAATAAAAGAATAATATTGATGAAACACAAATCTAACATATTTTTAATTGTACAATTTAAATTTTTTGATCACCAAATAGGATTTTTTTTTTCAAGTGGAATTTGTTTGCAAAGTTCATCTCAGTTTACTGATTGTCTATGGTTTTAAAAGCAATTTTAAAGCATGAATTTTTTAAATATATCTATACGAAAGATTAATCCGTTTGCCCTTTTAACAAAAATCATTCGTTTATATTTTTTCAAAACAGCACGTATTTTAATTACATTTTCTTTCGGTTGTTATGAAAAAATGGCAACTAAAATATATAATTAATATTTTACAACTATTTTTCCTTTACTTTCTACAGAAATGGAGTACTTCCGTTGCCAATATCAAGCAAATGGCTCCAAAACTATAAAAATATTAATATTTAAAAAATAAATGGAGATGCCGTTTTCAAACAAATTGCATTTCAAAGTAATTTTTTTTACCAATACGACGGTATAAAAATTGAAAATGTGCGATGCTTAGAAGTTAAAAAATTGCTATAGAGTATTTGATCGTGCTGCTTTGTTTTACGGTTGCCTTCTGTAAGGTAACATTTTTTGGAGACGACACAAAATAAGCTTGGAGAAAGAAATGGCATACCATACGGGGGCTAATAAAATAATATAAATAAAACACAAATTTAACAAACATGTATAAGCTCTGAAATTATCAGATTGTAAAAGGATGCCATAAGTAGCAAAATCTTGGTCAAATAACTCTTAGCATTTGGCAAATAAGAAAATATCGCTCATGATAAATTTCAAAAATGTATTTGATTGTATAATTTGTATTTTCCATATGAAAAATGCTTTTTTAATATAAGTGGGCAATCTAAAAAATGTATTGCATATAAAAAAATGTTTTCACCTATATTCTTTAACTCGGGAAGCCCGGGTACGATACCCTAGTTATAGTAAAGTTTGAAGCAAAATCTGAAGATGAATTTTTGTTTGAATCTAATTACAGTAGAATCTCTTTTATCTGAAACTCTCGGTTAACTGAAATCCATTTTTGAAGTTTTTTTTTTTTTTTTTTAAACTATTGCATAACTTGTGTGTAAAATCCATTTTTAAAACTTTTTTTTTTTACTATCACATTCTTTGTATGCAAAATCCAATTTGAAAGCTTTTTTTTTTTTAACTAACATATTCCTTGTGTGCAAGCAGTCCTTTCCAAACTACAAGTCCATCTAAATAATTTCTATCCCTTTTCTTAGAGTTCATTTGAATTTAACTTGAGCTCCTTTAACCTGTGGAGGAGAATGAAGAAAACTAATAAAATAGCAATTCTGAAACTTTTGAATGTTTTGCTAAAGGTTTGACATGGCTGGAGCAGCAGAAAGACTGCGATATTGGTGAACTAATAATATTACAAAACTCCGTGATAGAGCTTCAAAGCAAAAGCAATCCAAATCGCAACAAGCAAAACATTTTTTCAAACCCTTGTGATATACTATGAAAAGGTACTTAATTTCAAAATTAAATTTCAGGTAATTTATTCTTGTTTCTGTTTTGCTATTGCTTAATTTTTATTAAGCACTTGTTTCCATAATAAGAAATATTGCATATATTTCTCCTTAATCTCAAAATCGAAGCATTCTCGATTATCCGAAAAATTCGATTTTCCGAAAGAGGGTCGGCCCCAATTGCTTCGGATAATCGAGGTTCTACTGTATAGAGAAAAAAAGTCCTTTAGAATGGTGGAAGGCACGTGGTAGTTATAGAAAAGGATGACACTAAAAAACTTATAGAATTCATGATCCGCAAACTTTTTTAACGCAACACCTTCTTCTGCTTCAATAGAACAATTGTTTTCATATTTTGGTTTGGTACATTTGAAAATTAGGAAGTACTTAGGAGCTGATAAAGCTGCTAAACTTGTTTTTTTGTACCAGCACTTTAACAAACAACAAAAGTTAAAATCTTACTTTGCTTCCAAAATTGTTTAAAACCATTATGTGCTGCAGTTATTTTTATTTTAACTAAAATACTTAGGTTAAATTGATTTTTGACATCTGATTTGTACTTTTCCATGCACATGTATTTGTGTAATAAAATATTTTGATAACATAAAATGTTACTCTTTAATCATTTATGTAAATTGTGTAATAATATTAATACATATACTTATACCATGCATATGTGTGTGTGTAATTTTTATTTTATAAATTGAAAGAAAAGTCACATAAATTAACAATACTGTGAGGTTTAAAAAAAAAAAAATTGAAATCCAATTTAAATTTTTTTTTTTTTTTAAATCCTGAACCTTGTTTTTTAATGATTTAAAATACTGAATTTCAAATCACATTTATCAAATTATTGTGACAATGGAGGGGGTATTTAGAGAGGTCAGTAATATATATATATATATATATATATATATATATATATATATATATATATATATATATATTGAAAATAAAAAAATGAGTACTAGTGCATGGAATGATACTTGTATTTCCCATTATTCTTAACAGTTAAACTTTCTGAAACTACTTCCTAAATTACTTGTAATATGAAATAAATGAAACTGTGTTTTGAATATTTTAAATACTAAATAAAATTTCAAAATAAAGCTGCAAACTGACATTTGAGATCACCAATCTGCACATTTATTAGTTTCATTACTACTATAAATTTAAGTAATATTAAAGTTTTTTTTTAAGTATAGAGTTGTTTTGTCAAGGATGAATAATAAAACATTTAAGGTAGAAAATGATAGGCTCCTTAACAACATGTGTGACTTAAATTGCCTTTATTAAAATAGGGAGGGCTTGAGCACCATGAGCTCCTCCTTTCCCTACAAATTTAAACATTATTCTCTGCTTCCTGATTGGTTTGATTGATTACCAGATTATAAAATATGCAAGGCACGGTTATAAAAAACAAATGATTACAATATTAAAAATTTTATTAATTACATGAAATTAATTAAAAGAAACTATTATAAAAAATATATATAGGTTAAGTGCACCAATAGTCGGCCACGTTATGAACAGCTTATTTTTGGTTTCAAATGAAATATTACAATCCCCTATATGTAAGCCATCCTTTATACGTCATAAGCCATCAGCAGAAAATTGTGGGTATTTTTATTGCATTAGTAATCAGCCATTTTTTATTTGGTTGTGGTCAGATAACCGTTTTTGCTATTTTTTTGTTAACTGATGTCAGAATTTTTAAAAGACAAGTATTAATTAATTTTTTTTTCTGAAATTATAAGACTGTTCTATTAAAAAGTTTAATAAACTAATGTTTTTCAGTATAAAAATTAAGTAAGTGTGTATTAATTAATTTTAACGTGGCCGACTATTGGGTATTATATTTACTTACATGTTCAGTAATCGGCCACCACAGTTGACTACTGGCTAATTTCACTTTTTTGAGCCTAATTTTAATATTTTGATTTTTTTCGTAATATGATTTTCGCAATTTGAGATTTATAGACTTTTACTTACATTTTATTTTATACACACTATATATAAGGTGTCCTGGGGTAAGTTTCTACCAATTTTTACGGCTTAATTTTAGATTCCCCCCCCCCCCCCCCCAAACTAATACAGGATTTGATTCAGCAACTTATTGATTATGTATACAAGAAAGACTATTTTAGCAGATATCTATTCATAAAATTAGTATACCCAACTGGTGGGTAATAACACCATGCAAACAAAACTATAAAATATGATGGAATTATGGCATATAAATTGTCCAATTCTAAAGATACAAACTCTATAGCTTTAGAAATTGACGAATTGTTTTTACTTACTATTAATTGCGATATCAGGATGCAGTAATAATGATATTTTATTCTTCTGACACGAAAAAATTAGCTGCATTTAGGACGTACAAATTTCTATTTATCTTTTTTAGTTTTCAACAATGACAATAATGGTCTCTCATGTATAAAATAAAAAAAAATCAAATAAAAAATGTAGTTCTGCCACGGAAAAGAATCAAAAGGTTGTAATAACACTAGTCGATGGCGTTATTTTCCGGTTTTTCACAATGTTTCTCACAATCACCTAACAGGTTATTAAGATGAAATTTCAACAAATTGCGTTTTAATTAATAATATTTAACTTTCTGCAGAAATATAACATCTTCCTAATTTTAATAGGCACATAAATATAATTTCCCCCTAAGTTTAGTAAGCACACAAATATCATTTGCCATATTTCAATAACTACAAAGCCACGGATTGTAATAGCTTTTCAAGAATATAAAATAAAACTTATTATCTGGTTGATTAACTTAATAGCAATAATATTAACTAGAGGCTAACTATTGGGTTTTTAAATCCCATCTTCTGCCTCTATAGAACGTAAATTTTAAAAAATGAAGCTAACATTGTTCATTTTCAAAGGAACTGGCACTTTAAAATATACATTACACAGAATATCAATAATCGATACAATAATCGATGTCTATGACATGTTAAAATTTCACATCGAAATTCAATCAGTTATACTGCCAGAATGATGAATTGACGCCCTATTCTGATCATATCGTACCAAGATATCACGAACCAGATAGTAATATTTTACTGTACTAATCTAAATATGCAACATATTAAACTTTCATTTCGAAATTCGATGATGCGATAGTACAACTAAAAGGAAGAATTAGCGGCGCTAATTTACCCTGTTTTTCTCATATCTCTTCGAGATATCACGAAACATACGGAAGCATTTGTATTATACTAATCTGTAACTCTAATCATTAACATTTCATGCTCAAAACTGAAAACGAAATAGTACCGCCAAAATAATGAGTTGGCAATCCGTTGTGCTTGTATTGTATAGTACTCAGACACCACGAACAGACTGAAATACTTAAATCGTATTAATCGAAAGAGACATATTAAAATTTCATTCTGAAATTCGATGACCAGATAGTACTGCCAAAATAAGAATTTGTGCCTCATTCTGCTCATATCGTTCAAAGATATTACGAGGCAGACTGTAATATTTGTAATGTACCATTCGAGATATGCAACTTATTAAAATTACATTTTGAATCTCGATGACGAGATAGTACCTCCAAAAGAAAGAATTGGCACCGCGTTCTGCTCATATCTAACTATGAAATCCTAAGACAAACTGAAATATTCATAGCTGCCAATCTTCCGTAATGTCTGGATTAATTTAACCCAGGTTAACCACATTTCGAACCAGAAAATTAATTTCATGAATGCTTCCTTATTTAATTCCAGGTTTCTACGTGGAACATATTTATTTCCATTTCTTAAAAAAATTTCTGGTTTGAAACATATTAAACCAGAGTCAAATTAACGCAAGTATTACGGAAGATTAGTTTGAGGTTGGCAGCTATGAATATTTGCATTGTATTAGTCGAGATATGCAACATATTGAAATTTCATCCCGAAACTCGATGGCATGATAGTAACACTAAAATGACGATTTGGTGCTCCCTGCTGCTAATATCATACCAAGATATGCGTTGATAAGATCAGTCATTTATGTTCTGTTAATAATCTTGTTCTAAATCATAATTTCATTTTAAAACAAGAGATGTAATAATTTTTTGTTTGCCTGTTGCCTAGTCTACGATGGCTAAACACAACATTTGAAAGGCGACTACTAGATGACTTGGTACTTTTAACTTTACTTTCCATGAGAAACAAGAATGAAAAATCATGCATCAAGAATAGATTACAAAAGCATTTCCCATGACTTGCAGAATTCTTTAACGAAATTTAGCTGCTCAATACCGTAAAAAAAAGGTGAACATTTCAGAAAAGGCATAGTACTTTTGAAAACCAGATTACAGTTCCTAACAGGAAAAGTAGTCCAATTCTCCAAATGCAGTCCTGTATTTAACCTAAAAATTTGTATATTATTCATACCTGCCAACTGCTACAAAAAAATCGTAGTTACTACGATTTGGATCTATAAACTACGATGCTACGAAAATCGGTCTTAAACTACGATTTTTTGCAAAATATACACAAACGCATTTTTTATTTCTAGTTGCAATTTTTATCCCGCGCAGCATATTTTTCAGGAGTGATTCTGTTCCGAAATTTCCAAAATTTCAAAGTATTCATTTCCGGAAGTTTTAAAAAAATTGGTCATTAGTCCGAAAATTTGGACATTAAAAAATGCTCATGGAAAAAAAAAAAAAAAAATCTGTGCTGCAAAACAAACTTCTGAACATAAAAACCGTCTTTATGTATATTAACCACGAGTGGATCGTGTTTCTGTAAATATTTATACAGGAATTCTCTTCCTTAGAAACAGGGGTGCCATTTTAAGAATTTCTGGAGGGGGAGGTGGTTCTTTGAGGGGCAAGGTTTGAAATAGTGTGCAAAATCGCACGATTTGCACACGGAAAAGGAGAGTCCTACATAAAGAAAAATGCTGTGCAGTATTCCCCCCAGTAAATTCTTCCACAGACCTATGCTCCTTTTGCGAGTATATTTTGAAATTTCTTGGAAGTCCGCGAATTTTTTTTTTTTCATTTAAGGAATTTCCCCAAATTAATTCATGAATCGATCGCGTAAAAATATCGGGTATTTCGTCAAAGGTCTCAGAAACAAATAGTGATTATCTTCAATTGGTCGCCGAATAAAATCGCTAATTTCGTTAAAAGTTCAGAAAGAAATTGCGAATTTCGTCAAAGTGCGCAAAATATCACAAATGTCGATAAACTATCGAGAGGAAAATATTGCAAATTTTGTCAAAAGGTCGCGGAAACGAGTAGTGAATTTTGTTAATTGGTCGCGAAAAGATATTGAAACTTTTGCCAATCGGCTGCGATAAACTATCGCTAATTTCGACAAATGACCGTGTAAAAATATTAATTTCGTCAATTGGTTGCAGAAGAAAATAAATTTCGTCAAAGGTTCGTGGTAAAAACGTGAATTTTGTCAAAATATCGCAGAAACAAAACATAAATTTCACCGAAAGATCGTGGAAAGAAAACATTTATTTCATCAAAGGATCGTAGTAAAAAACGCAAAATTCGTTAAAGGATTGTGGTAAAAAATGCGAATTTCGTCAAAAGTTCGTGGTAAATAGTGCGGATTTCTAGTAAGAATCGTGGTAGAAAAATGTGAATTACGATTTTTGACAAAAAAAAAAAAAAATAAAATAAAAAAAGTGAATATCATGAAATGATCGCTGGAAAAAAATCGCGAATTTCGTCAAAATTTACTGCACTGGGCTAAAAAATTGGAACCAAGCTGCTTTTAAAAATCTTTAAAAAAAAAAAACCGCTTTGAAACGAGAAGAAACTCTAAAAATCGTATAAAAATTTTCAGAGGAAAAAAATATATTGAGTTGTTGAAAGACTGAAACCTTATTCCTTTTACGAACGTTAAAAGATGGCTGCGAAACACGAAAAAACTACCGACCAACCTCCAGATTAATTTTAATTTTGTGTGCTACGATTTCTCATTTTCAAAGGTTGGCAGGTCTGATTATTCTATACATAGTATGATAAAACTTGGTATAGTAAGAAACTGCATAACAGATTGAAAATTCACCTTCAGCAATTTCTACCACTATACGGAAACATACTTGAATTATTTTGTACAGCCCTGTATATTACCAACAGATTTTTATATGCCGCACATATTAAGCTAAAATTTAATTCAGGTTAAAACATGGTTAAAACTACTGAAATAACACTTTCACACATTATTATCACTGGGAGGTCATGTATTCAGTTATTTGCGTGGCCCTGTATATGATTTTATTTATATTATACAAACATCTCTTGGTATACTAAATATAGTTCATCTTGAAAGAACATAACTCAATTAAAATAATCCTTTAAGCCATTTAAGCTGACACTCCTCAAAGCTTAGAAATTTTTTTGTGTAGCATTGTACATGATCTATATCAGTTATAAAGACCGCATACTAAGCAAAGATTTAATTGAACTTAAAAATGCATGCCATAAACGAAATCACACTTCCAGCAATTATCGCTAATAGAAAGATACAGTACTGTATCTGAACTTTTTGTGTGTCTCTGTAAATGAACGATAAATGCTATGCAAACCATGTTATACAACAAGTAAGCCTCAGTCATGTATGTCAGTTTCATTATATCTGAAATAGTGTAACATAATTAAAATACGCTGCAAACTGCCTTTCCCCCGACACTATTATGTTAAGGAATTCTTTTGCGTGGCCCTATAAATGAATAAGTACTTTGGACCCCATATTGTCCAGAATGGATAGTTTAATGCACTTCATAAATGCATATTAAAATAAACTTGAAGCAATTTTTTCACATTGAGCGTAATGTATCGGAATACTTTTGACTGTCCCTGTAGATGAACTATAAATTCTACACACTTTATTTTCAATAGCGATCGTACTATTGTTAACGTCAATAACATACAAAAAATTCAGGAAGATTCGAGTATATTTATGAGTGTTGGAGCTCGGACAGACTGGAGACAATCCAAATTCTCAAACACTTTTAAACTACGTTGGAAAGTGTAAAAAACTATTATAATATTTTTAATTAATACTGAAACATTATAAGAAAACATAAATCAACACACTGTATTGTTAGAATGTTGTTTTGTTTATAAAAATTATACTTTAAGTTATTTACAATAACAAAGTATTATGTGGCCGACAACTGGTCCAGTGATGGCCAAACACTAGAATTGAATGGCTGACTACTAGTGACTTTGCTACTTTTAAGTTTAACTTTTATAAATAAAAACTATAATCAGTTTTTTAAAAAACAATTGCTGAAACAGTAAAGTAAAAGTATACATTAACATGTGTCACTATTAAAAATGTTGTATTGCTTTTTAAAATTTTGCTTGAACTATATACTAAAAGAAGAAGGCCGACTATTGGTGCTTTTACCCTATATATTATTACATTCTGATAAGTGCAATTTAAAAATTAAATTTGATTACTTAGCTTTTCAGTTAAGTTATTGGTATATAAAATTCAAAGTTTTCTATTACTATCAAAACAAAAACATACAATTTTTGGAAGAAAATAAAAAATATATCTAAATTAATTGAAGCCAGTTCAACGCATTCATTAAGATTTTCACTGAAAAATAGTGGATCTATGAAACATTGTTTTCCACTTCTTGATTCGTTTGAGTAAGAGTGCCAATAATAACCCAGATTATAAAACATGCATACCTGCCAACTGCTACGAAAAAGTCGTAGTTGCTACGATTCGAACCTGTAAACTACGATGCTATGAAAATCGGCCTTAAACTACGATTTTTTTTTTTTTTTTGCAAAAAATACAAATGCATTTTTTGTTTCTAGTTGCGATTTTTATCCCGCGCAGCATATTTTTCAGGAGTGATTCTGTTCAGAAATTTTCTAAATTTCAAAGTATACATTTCTGAAAGTTTTAAAAAATTGGTCATTAGTCCGAAAATTCGGACATTAAAAAATGCGCATGGGGGAAGGGGGGAATCTGGGCTGCAAAACAAACTTCTTAACATAAAACCCTCTTTATGTATCTTAACCACCAGTGAATCGTGTTTCTGTAAATATTTATACAGGAATTCCCTTTCTCAGAAACAAAGGTGCCATTTTAAGAATTTCTGGAGAGGATGAGGTGTGGGAGAGGTGGTTCTTTGAGAGGCAAGGTTTGAAATAGTGTGCAAAATCGCACGATATGCACACGGAAAAGGAAAGTCCTGCATAATGAAAAATGCTGTCCAGTATTTCCCACTGCAAAATTTTCCACAGACCTATGACTCTTTTGCAAATATATTTTGAAATTTCTTGGAAGACCACAAATTTTTTTTTTATTTTATGGAATTTCCCCAAATTAATTCGTGAATCGATCGTGGAAAAAAATGAGATTTTCTTCAAATGATAGTGTTAAAATATCGGGTATTTCGTCAAAGATCTCAGAAACAAATAGTCATTATCTTCAATTGGTCGTTGGATAAAATCACTAATTTCGTTAAAAGGTCAGAAAGAAATTGCGAATTTTGTCAAAAGATATCGCAAAAAATCACTAATTTCGATAAACTATCGACGGAAAAATATTGCAAATTTCTTCAAAAGGTCAGGGAAACGAGTGGTGAATTTTGTTAGTTGGTCGCAAAAAGATATAAAAAAATTTGCCGATCAGTTACGATAAACTATCGCGAATTTTGACAAATGAGCATGTAAAAAAAATCAATTTCGTCAATTGGTCATAGAAGAAAATAAATTTCGTCAAAGGATCGTGGTAAAAACGTGAATTTTGTCAAAATATCGCTGAAAAAAAAAAAAAAAAAAACGTGAATTTCGTCAAAAGATTAGTAAGAAAACGCAAATTTTACCAAAAGATCGCGGAAAGAAAACACTAATTTTGTCAAAGGATCGTGGTAAAAAACGCAAAACTTTTTCAAAGGATCACGGTAAAAAATGCAAATTTCGTCAAAAGTTCTCGGTAAAAACTGCGGATTTCAACAAAGAATAGTGATAGAAAAATGTGAATTACGATTGTGGGGGAAAAAAAATTGAATATCCTGAAATGATTGCGGGAAAAAAATTGCTAATTTCGTCAAAATTTACTGCACTGGTCTAAAAAACTGGAACCAGGCTCAAAAAACGCTTTGAAACAAGAAGAAATTCAAAATTCTAAAAATCATAAAAATTTTCAGAGGAAAAAATTACTGTATTGAGTTCAAAGGCTGAAACCTTATTTATTCTTTTTACGAATGTCAAAAGATGGCTGTGAAACCCGAAAAACCAACCAACCAACCTTCAGATTAATTTTAATTTTGTGTGCTAGGATTTCTCATTTTCAAAGGTTGGCAGGTCTGAACATGCAAGGGGAAGTTATGGAAAAAAATAATAAAAACTAAATTTTGATTGTTTATTTTTTTTATAAACCAGAAACTTTGAAGGATGTCCATTACTGGTGCATCTACCCTATATTAAAACATAGTATTTATCTGATAATACATTTGTCATCTTATTATTGCGGCCTTTGTTAAAATAAATTTTCTCTTTTAATATATTAAAAATATCACTGAACAAATATGGATTAATTTAATGCAATTATCATATATATTATTTCTGTTGTTAACATGCATTTTTCTATGCCAACTGCCAACAACGTACGAGATCATATAAAAGTCATACTCAACCTGAGAACCACGAGTCGCACGTGGCCCTGTGACCTTTTATGAGTGGCCTTAGACACAAACATTAAACGATATTTTAAAAATTAATTGAGGTGTGCATAAAAAGCATTTAAAACCTTCACTGTTGTTTTTTATATTTCATGGCAAGACAAAGTTTGTCCTATTATGTATAATTATGTTAAGATCTTACATTCTGTTTTCTTTCAAAAGTGTTATTGCATGCATGTTTCTTAGTGTTATTACATGCAGTCCTATTTGTGCTACAGGGTACAATAGGATATACAGATACCTATATACAGAGTTGTATACTACATTTCTTAAACGTCAACACTAACCAAACTATATTCAAATTAAGTTTCCACTACATATTTTTGCAAATAAAAGGAAATAAAGTTTTTTCATTGAGCAAAAGATTGTTTAATTAGAGAAACTCTCCTGATTTTTTTTCTTTAGAACTAGGAAATTCTGCATTTTTATATTACAGTGTGTTAAGAAATTATAAGACCATTTTAATTTTGAAAATTATGAAATAAAAAAAAAGGTTCTAATTATAGTTTAAACACATGAGATATCAAAATACAACATATTTATTAAAATTAGTTTGCAATAATTTTGAATAATTCAATAAATAAGTATGTTAACAAATATTTATGCAATGATTGAAAAATACACTGTTAACAAATTATAAGACCACTTGTCTAAAAACAAAAATATGTAAAATAATATGATATTGACTTTCCATTTTTCCTTATAACCTCAAACACTATGTTTTTCATAGAAGTGACCAGGTGATTAAGTAGAGATTCAGAAATATTGTGCCATTCTTTTACAATGGCTACTTCTAGCTCATTGGTAAATAAAAACTGTTTATTATTAGCATAAACTTTGCGACTTAATACACCCCAAAGATTTTCCATATGGTTCAAATATGGACTTTGACTTGGCCATGACAAAACATGAATTTTTTCTTTTCTAAACCATTGCTGGTTTGGTTTAGACCCACGGCAAGAAGCACTGTCCTGTTGAAACATCCAATTAGCACCACCTAAAAAAAGGTCTAAATGGTATCAAATGATCATATAACATAGCCTGATATTGTGCAGAGTTCGTCCTGAAATTCGGGTTAAATCGCATAAACCATCAAGACTAAAAGCTTCCCAAACCATTACTGGTCCTCCTCCCATTTGTCGACTGGAGTATTGTTTCGGTCCCTTCCTCAAATGATGCCAATAGTGTTTATTAACCATTCGGACCGTCAAGATTAATTTTTTTTTTTTTTTTAAATCTGAAAATATCACTTGTTTCCATTTCTTGTCCCATGACATAGCATTTTTATTTTTAGACCATTTCAGCCTTTCATCACCATACATTTTGCATTACTATTTGATTTCAGACTCTTCCAAACTGTTACGTGTGAAAAATCTACTACGAAATTTATTGTTTGGAAATAGCAGAGTTAAAACTTTTTGGTAGCATTTCTTCCAAGGTAAACATTCAACCATACTGATAATACAGTGATGGAGCAGCATGGATCTCATTTTGGAGCAGCAAAAAGCCATTTTGAAGCAGCAAAAACGCTCAATTTGGAGCACAAAATAACTATTTTGAAGCAGCAAAAAGCCACTTTGGAGCAGAAAATAACTATTTTGGAGCATCAAAATGTTATTTAGGTATTCTTTGACGAAATTCGCATTTTTCCTGCAATTCTTTGATGAAATTCAAGTTTTTTTACAACCCTTTGACAAAATTTGAAAGTTTTTCCTGATCTTTTGACCAAATTTGCCTATTGTTAGCAATCTTTTGACAAAATTTGCATATTTTACGGACCCTTTGTTGAAATCAGCATGTTTATCGCTATCTTTTGATGAAATTAGCGTATTTTCGAAATCTTTTGATGAAATTTGCGATTTTCTGCGACCTTTTGATCAAATTTGTGGTTTTTTCTGTTATCTTTTAACGAAATTTGCATTTTTTCACAATTTTTTGACCTTGTTTTATTAGTTTTTTTTGAAGAAATTAGCTTTCCTTTGACAAAATTCACGTTTTTTTTGGCGATCCTTTGACAAAATTTGTGTGTTTTTCGCGATCATTTGACGAAATTCACGTGTTTTTTCGCGACATTTTGACCGTTTTTTGACAAAGTTAGCTATCCTTTGGCAAAATTTACTTTTTTTCGTGATCCTTTTACGAATTTCGCATTTTATTCGCAATCTGTTAACGAAATCGCATAATTTTCACGATCTTTTGACTGCGTTTTGTTCCCTTTTTGACGAAATTAGTGCTCCTTTGACAAAATTCACCTTTTCTTCGCAATCCTTTGACGAAATTCACGTGCTATTTGCGACCTTTTGAAGAAAATCTTGGGTTTTTCGCAATCTTTTGACGAAATTTAAAACCTTTTGATTAAATTTGCGGGATTTTTTTTCTATCCTTTAAATAAATTAGCATTTTTTTATGATCCTTTGACCGTGCTTTGTTCGTTTTTTGACGAAATTCGCGTGTTTTCCGCAATCGTTTCACGAAATTTGCGTGATCTTTTGACAAAATTCGCTGTTTTTTGCGATCTTTCGACAAAATTTGCGTGCTTTTCGCAATCATTTGACAAAATTTGCGTGCTTTTCGCGACCTTTTGTCAAAATTTACGCGTTATTCGCAATCTTTCGACAAAATTTGCTTGTTTTTCGCGATCTTCTGACGAAATTTGGGTTTTATTCACGATCTTTTAACGAAATCAAGTTTTTTCGCGATCTGCTGGCTGCGGTTTGTTCGTTTTTTGACGAAATTAGTGATCCTTTGTTAAAATTCACATTTTTTTCCGTGATCATTTGATAAACATTGCGATCTTTTTGCAAAATTCGGGTGGAAAATGATCGATTTGGCTCAAGAATTATTATCGAATCAGCGCAGTTGGGTGCAATTTTGTTGAAAAATGATCGTTTTGGCGCAGCTGTTCCATCACTGATAATATTAAATTCGTTATATTGCTTTGTTTTTGTTATACCATTTTTGTTATCTTACTACTATTTTAATTACGCTTTTCTAAGTGTGTTGCGGCCCGCCTAACATTGCAAACACTTGTTTGTGGCCCGCAAGAAAAGAAAAAAGTTTGATTAAATTCGTTATATTGCTTTGTTATACCATTTTTGTTATCTTACTACTATTTTAATTATGCTTTTCTAAGTGTGTTGCGGCCCACCTAACGTTGCAAACACTTGTTTGTGGGCCGCAAGAAAAACAAAAAGTTTGAGTATGGCTGATATAAAATGATTTTCATATGATTTCATATTGTTTTATTTTATTTTAAAAAATAAATAAATCTTTCTATACATAAAACTCTGTGGTGAACAGTTTTACATTCACAATCCTAATTTAGAATAAAAATGTACAAGAAATTTATTTTTTTAAGATTATACATGCTATAATTTATAAAATTACAATATTAAACATTTAGTCTGCAACCATTATATGAATTACACATTAAGAAATAAAAAAAAATACATATATAATGGCATAAGAAAAGATTTTCTTGATTAACATTTAAATTTTTTATACTTATTTCAAATTCGTAATCATTCTAAAGTAGTTAAAATAAATCCTCATTTATTTCAACAGAAAAGGCATATTAAAATCACCTATTTTGCTAATAAAATATTCTGTCAATATAATGAGATTTACTTGAATTTTCTTATTTTGATATGCTTTAAAATACAGTTGATAGGCAATGATTTAATGATGAAAGAGAACAAAAACAAATGAATTGGAAATTTTGAAAGAAAATGAGAAAGTAAAATGTTTTAATATTTCTTGAATTGATACATGAAATTTACCAGTAATTCATAGAATTAATTTCGAAATTCTAACAAATGTACTGGCAAATTTTCAAAGCAATCTGATTAATGAAAAACCTCTATTTTGCAAATTTAGCTTTTATAATTTAACATTAAATCAATTATTCTAATGTGCCATTTTTTTTTCAGCCGAATGATAAAATTTTGAAATCTGAATTTCCATAGGAAAAAAGCATTATGACATAAAAGAAAAAGTACTTTGTTTTTTGGATGAATGAACCAAATATAACCTAAAACCATATATAGCTAATTCCGGGTACCTCGCCAACATACATACATAATTAAACTAACCAGATGCTATTTGAGACAGTTATCATGAGACAAACATGCAACAAAAACTTTTCAGGTCTCCCCAGTAAGCTTCACCGACGTTTTGACAATTAAAAATATTAATTTGATTCTAGAGATATGGGTTTTTTTAATTAAAAAATGAGAATATGACAAGTAACCAAAATTATACATTTGAGGAAGAAAAGAATAAGCATTTTAGAGCTCAATACTATGAAATTTTTTAAAATAGAAGCAAAATGATACTTACAAAACTTGCAATGAGAGCCATCTGCTGACTGGGCAGAATTTTGAGGATTATGGTATAAGTTTTGCAGCAAAACAGTCTAAATAAAAATAAAAACATTTTTTCTTAAAAAGATTTTATTTTTTCAAATAAGAAATGAAGTATAAAAAATAGAATACTTACTTGACTGAAAGTAGGTTTATTGTGAATGCGAGAACATCTATCCCCATGACGACAAGCTCCAATTTTAAAATAGAAAGAACAATTAACCCTAGAAGAAAATTAAATTACTCATGTTGGAATTGTAAATTAACAATGACTAATTAATTCTTATAATTATCTAAATTTTATGGTGCTTTAAGAAAATTTCTTTTGTCTGTAATTCATTAGCAAAATGAACACAAAAGAGTTTTATAATATACCCAACACATATAGGTGAAAATTGGCGGTCGCCACTCGCCACGTGGCGATTAAAGTTGTAAAAGTGGCGATTAAAAAATCGACCATCGATCGCCACCCTAGTCGCCACTCGCCAAGTGGCGATAAAAATCTGTTATCGATCGCCAAGTGAAATATAGCTTTTTTCATAGAAACATGTGTCTCTAGTGATGGGCGATAACGAGATGTTTTTCTCGATTGTATGGACATCTCGATATTTTTTGATTGTATAAATTTTTTCTCGATGACTACAGTTTGCAAATTTCTTTTATAAATCATATATTATGTATTATATAACGTCATACATTTATCAAGAATCGTCTGCGGGTGAACTGGAATGAGTCGATGTTAATAAAGACTAGGTGACTTAGACCGCTAGCGGGCCCCTCCTTTAATCGGGGCCCCTAATTTATACGTAATCTTGTAATATGAAATCACAAACAGGTTACGCGCTATATACAGCACTGATATATGATAGCAGGCGGGTGTGGTGTGCACGCACTACAAAATCTTGTAAAAAATATAATATCGAAACGAATGAACGTCGGACCAGATCTCTTGGGGGAGGGGTCAAAGCGAGCGGAGGGGCACAGCAGCTGCATAATATGATTAAGTCGTCACAGGTCTTTAGGCCTTTCCAACCATATGTCACATGAGAAGTCTGTATCTGAATTTATAAAAATGCCCTCCCCGTGGGGGCAAAGTGGAGGGGGGCGGCCACCGGAAGTGCATAGCACTAATAAGTAGTCACAAACCTTTCTAACGATATGTCACATGAGGGGTCTTGGCTAAATTTGGAAAAGTGTCCTGAAATTTCATATATTATAAATAATATTTAGCGGAGGGCTCCATAAAAAAATCCGATCTAAAATGATAAAAGCGGAAAAAACTACCCTCGCAGTGGGGGCCAAATTGGGGAGGGGAGGAAGAAAGTCTCATAATATGAAAGAGTCATCCGAGAGCTTACATATGACATATCACATGACTGGTCCAAAAAAAGTTTGAAAATTGCTCCCCCTCTCTCCCCCCGTGGGCCCACTCTTTCACCCCGGAATTCACACAGCCGCCACTTTAAAATTTTTATGTTCAATAAATAATATTTACCGGAAGACTGCATAAAAAAACCCATATTTAAAGTGATATTTAAATTTATTATAGAAATCGGCTACGGTTTTAAAAATTTGTTCGCCCCTTCCCCACCCCCCTTTCAGCGAAGAAAGGTTCATAGTATGAAAGAGTGGTCAAAGGGCTTTTCGATTATATGCCACAGGAAGGGTTCGGTAAAATTTTTAAAATTGCACCCCATGAGTCCACTCTCACGTCCTCCTCCCTCGAAATCACCCGACCCACCTTCCTCTTTGAAAATTTTATATTTAATAAATAATTTTTATCGGAGGGTTCCAGGTATGTGACATCTTGGTAGGGCTAAAATAAGAGAAACTTTGAAAATTAAAGCTTCATTTCACAGCTCATTGTCATGCCTTTTTCTCTATCTCGTCCCTTGGTGCTCTCGATAAATTTTCTTCTCTGCCGAGGACGAGAGAAATCCTCGAAAAGCTTCTCATAGCGAAATGTTGAAAAGCGCGAGAGAAATCCTCAAAAGGCTTTTCATTGGGAGATTTCGAAAAGGACGAGAGTAACAAGCGAGAGGCTTCCCATCAGGAAAGGCTGAAACGGGCGAGAGGAAACTCTCGAGAGACTTCCCATCCCGAAAGGTTTAAAACCGCGAGAGAACCAACCATCGAGCAGCTTGCCATCTGGAAGCGTCAAAATGCTGGAAAAATCATCGAGATGAGATTTGCCGAAATGCGAGATGGAAATGAAGCTTTCAGAGTTAAACTTACCGCATTTCTGGTTTAAGTCATAATTTCTCAAAGGAGTCCATCTGCTTATCCAATCTCTTTTTAGCTCACAGGCTATCTAAGCCTGAGAGCTAATGTACCCGTCGGTTCTGTGTGTATGCATGTACTGTACGTACGTACGTAACGCGATAACTCTTGATTAAAATGTACGATTTGCTTCAATTTTTTTTATGTTTATTCTGATAAAGCGTTCCGCTGTTTAGTTTTGACGGTTCATTGGTTAAGGATAAAGGGAGAGAAGGGGGGGCTGCCCCCTCCTTAATTTAGATAAATAGGTTTTTCATGCAGAATTCTTCGATTTGCTCCAAATTTCGTATACCGGTTTATTATGTTAAGGAGCTTCCCTGATTAAACTTGGAGGTTCATTAGTTAAATATGAAGGGGGGAAAGGGGGATGGACCCCCTCCTTAATTTAGATAAATGAGTTTTTCATGCAGAATTATTCAATTTGTTCCAAATTTGGTATACCGGTTCATTATGTTAAGAAGTTGCCTTGATTAGATTTGGAGGTTTACGGGTTAAGTATAAAGGGGGAGAAGGGGGCTAGACCCCCCCCCCTTAATTTAGATAAATGGGCTTTTCATGCAGAATTATTTGATTTGCTCATAATTTGGTATACCGGTTTATTATGTTAAGAAGTTGCCTTGATTAGATTTGGAGGTTTACGGGTTAAGTATAAAGGGGGAGAAGGGGGGCTGGTCCCCCCTTAATTTAGATAAATGGGCTTTTCATGCAGAATTATTTGATTTGCTCCAAATTTGGTATACCAGTTTATTATGTTAAGGATAAAGGGGAGAAGGGGGGCTGGTCTCCCACTTAATTTAGATAAATGGGTTTTTCATGCAGAATTACTCGATTTGTTCCAAATTTGGTATACCGGTTTATTATGTTAAGGAGCTTCCCTGATTAAACTAGGAGGTTCATTAGTTAAGTATAAAGGGGGGAAAGGGGGGGTAGACCCCCTCCTTAATTTAGATAAATGGGTTTTTCATGCAGAATTATTCGATTTGCTCCAAATTTGGGATACCGGTTTATTATGTTAAGAAGCTGCCTTGATTAGATTTGGATGTTTATGGGTTAAGTATAAAGGGGAGGGGCTAGTCTCCCCTTAATTTAGATAAAAGGGTTTTTCATGCAGAATTATCGGATTTGCTTCAAATTTAATATACCGATTTATTCCGATATGGCGCTTCCTTCATTAGATGTGGAGGTTCATTGGTTAAGTATACAAGGGCGAAAAGGGGGCAAGTCCCCTTAATTTAGATAAATGGATTTTCATGGAGAATTATTCAATTTACTTTAATTTTTTTTTTCTATGTATGTTCTGATAAGGAGCTTTCCTGATTAGATTTGGAGGTTCATTAGTTAAGTATAAAAGGGTTAAAGGGGTTAGACCACCCTTAATTTAGCGATATGTTCCCTTTTTTCACGCAGAATTATCTGATTTGCTTCAAATTTGATATACTGATTTATTATAGTTAAGGAGTTTCCCTGATTAGATTTGGAGGTTCATTGGTTAAGTATAAAAGAGGCAAATGGGGGATATTTCCCTTCATTTATTTTTTGAGGGACATTATTCTTTGATATAAGAGTATAATATACAGTTAGTGTTAATAACCTGTGAGCTCAATGCCATCAGTTTAACTGGCACTTATAATTTTATTGCTATTAACCGACGTGGGTTATGAAGCATAGTGGTTTATGTATTCAGTTCTGTATAGTCCTAGTTTCAAACTTTACTGTTAAATTTAGTGTCATTTTGCCACGAATTTTCAATGTTTCTCTTATTTTAGCTCTGCCAAGCTGCCCCATACCTGGAGACTCAGATAAATACTATTTATTAAATATAAAAAGTTCAAAGAGGAAGGTGAGTGAATTCTGGGGTGTGCGAGAGTGCACAAAGGGAGGGGGGGGGGGGTAATTTTCAAACTTTTACCAAACCTCTCCTTGACATATCATCGGAAAGTCCTTTCACCACTCTTTCATATTATGAACCTTTCTCCTCCCAGAGTTGGGGGGATGGGGGGGAGCGGTGCGGGGGTGACTTTTTTTTTTTTTTTAATTGTAGAGATTTCTACAATAAATATCATTAAATGAGGTTTTTTAATGGAGCTCTCCGATAAATATTATTTATTAAATATAAAATTTTAAAAGTAGGACTGCGTGATTTCCAGGTATATTCTAGAATAAAAGAGGAAACCCACGTGGGAGGGGTAGATTTCAAACTTTTTTTGGACCAGTCATTTGATCTATCATCGGAAAGTTTTCGGTTATCATCGCAAAGTTACTCTTTCATATTATGAACCTTTCTTCTTCCTTCCTTAGTTTGGCGCCCCGAGAGAGGCACTTTTCGAACTTTTTTGAAATCGTAGCGTTTTTAAACATTTTAGATCGGATTTTTTTACGGAGCCCTCCGATAAATAATTTTTAATATATGAAAATTTCAAAGAGAAGGATGGGCAGGGTATATTTCGGGGGCGGGGCACGATAATTGGAATCCTGGGAGTTGGGACTCTTTTCTATCTTTTGCTGACACCCCTCATGTGATATATCATTGGAAAGCTCTGTGACTACTATTTCATTTTATATATCGCCCGCGCCCCTCCCCTTACTTTGCCCCCGAGCGGGGTCACTTTACTAAATTTAGCCGACACCCCTCATATGCCATATCGTTGGAAAGTCCTGTGACCACTTATTCATATTATGCAATTCCCTTGCCCGTCCCTCCTACTTTGCTCCCCGCAGGAGTTCGTTTAATGTATTCCAGTCGAAGACTTTATAAAAATGGGGAAATTAAAGATTCAATCTCAAATGACGTAGAAAAATCAATAAAAAATTTTGATCCCTTTTATCATCCTTTAGTTCATGTTTTTGCCACTAGGGGGTGCTTTTGATTCTTATTTCTTTGGCCATTTTGGTACTAATTGCCGAAAAATTCTAATTTTTGATACTTAAACTCCCCTTACCGCTTCATAGCTACTCGCGTTTTTTCAACCAGGGGGCACCCTTACAAGACTTTTCCAGTCTTATGGCTCCTTTATAGTTTCCCTTTGGTTTGTTGTTTTTTTATTCCATGTGTTTTCAGTTACCCTATATTTAATAAAATCTGCCTTATATATATATGTAAAAACAATGATTTCAATAATCGATTCTAGAACATCTCCTTTGTAGATTCTCAAAAGTAATCGATGACTGTATTGATTGTGTATTTTACGATAACGATTTTTTTCGATTGGTAAATTTTCGAGAATCGCCCATCACTAAGCTCTATCACTACTATGAAATTGTCGGCCAGAATATATAGGTGAAAACTGGGAAATTGAGTTAGTAGCCAGTGACCGGTAAACTCAGTTTCATTAGTGGCCACTTTTTAAAGTTAGTGGGCACTATAATGTTTCAAACTTTCTTGACATCTAGATAAACTATAATCGCTGTATATATACATATTTTTCTATAAATCAGAATTTTATACCAGCCAACTATTCATGATAAGAATAGGGAAGCAGTCAAAATTCAAGAAAATTACTTTAAAACCACAAAATCTGTTATATTAATTTTTTAGAATATATTTTTGGCTTATTTGTATATGTTTATAAACACAATTATCAACCTAATTACTATTACTTTCCTTATATATAAAAAAAAAAAAAAAAATCAAAATCAAAATTCCAACAGCAAAGTGTATACAACAATAATAAAAAAAAAAAAAATAAAATACAATAACATGTTATTTAGATTTTATTTAATAAGTAAATGTGCTATTAACATACTACACAAATTACATACAGTTGAAATCCAAGCTGGTGAGTGTATTTCGCAGGATTAAACAGTATCTCTTGAAGAAAAATAATCTAACTTGTGAGAATGTGGCAGGAGTCGAAATATTGAAGATACTGCAATGTCCTTAAAATGTGCTTCCATTCAGTTGGGGGGGGGGGGGAGGGGGGGGAGAAATAAATTATTTGAAATGCATGTGGAATCAAAGCTGATAAATATATTTTGCAGAATTCTTGAAAAAAATAGAAATTTCTTGTAAAAAATAAGTGAGGAGCTAGCACATGACAAAAAGTTGAAATATTGAAAATACAGCTAAATCGTTGAAATCTGCATGCATCCGGCAGGAAAAAGAATTAACCAGTTTGCTACTTAGGTGTAATCAAAGTAGAGATGCATATTTCCATGAAAAATGTTGTATTTCCGTTGGCGATCGTTAGCAAAATTTATAATCGCCACTTGGCGAGTGGCGACTAAAGTGGCGATCGATAGCCGATTTTTTAATCGCCACTTTTACAACTTTAATCGCCACGTGGCGACCGCTAATTTTCACCTATACCAGAATAATAGCTAAGTTTTCCAATAACTGTTTTTAGCTTTTCTCGTTATAATCGATTGTAAAACATCTCGATTGTAGATTCTATGAATTAATCGATGGCTGTATCGATTGTGATTTTTTACGATGACGATTTTTCTCGATTGTCGAATTCTCGAGAATCGCCCATCACTATGCGTCTCTACTTTGATTACATCTAATTAGCAAACTGGTTAATTCTTTTTTCTACCGGATGCAAGCAGATTGCAGTGATTTAGCTGTATTTTCAATATTTCGGCTTTTTGCCATTGCCCTTCAGTTGAATTATTTTTTCAAGAAGTAGTACAGTTTTATTCTGCAAAATATGTTCATCAACTTTGATTCTACATGCATTTCAAATAATTTTTCTTTTTTTTTTCACCGGATGCAAGCGTGTTTTAAGAACATTGCAGTATTTTCAATATTTTGACTCCTGCCACATGCTCACCAGTTAGATTATTTTTCTTGAAGAGATATTGTTTAATCCTGCAAAATACACTCACCAGCTTAGATTTCAGCTGTATGTAATTAATGTGTGTAGTATGTTAATAACACATTTACTTATTAAATAAAATACAAATAACATTTTATTGTGTTTTATTTGATTATTTTTTTATTGTATACACCTAACTGTTGGAATTTTGATTTAGTTATTTTTTATATAAAGAAAGTAATAGTAATTTGATTGATAATAGTGTTTATGAACATATTACAAATAATCTAAAAATATATTCTAAAATAAATCAATATGATAATAGATTTTGCGGTTTTGAAGTGTAATTTTCTTGAATTTCGACTGCTTCCCTATTCTTATCACGAATAGTTGGCTGGTATAAAACTCTGATTTATAGAAAAATGCGTATATATACAACGATTATAGTTTATCTAGATGTCAAGAAAGTTTGAAACATTATAGTGGCCACTAACTTTAAAAAGTGGCCACTAATGAAACTGAGTCTACCGGTCACTGGCTACTAACTCAATTTCCCAGTTTTCACCTATACCAACACATTCATCCTAGCTTTTAAATATATACTTTTTGTTAGTTTTTTTTTTTTTTCAAATTAATTTACATTGGTTATAGGTTACAGAAAGTTTCAAATGTAAAAACAAGTAAACTTGCTTTGAGTTAATGAATATAAAACTATTTTAATTAATAACAATTTTTCATGGCTTCTTCTGTGAATTAAAACTTAAATGAAAACATTTTTTCTTATATTCTAAAACAAATATTTTAAAATCAAAGAGAAATTGTGAAAGAAAAATTTTACAATCATATTATACTGTTTATTTGTCAGGAAGGGACTAAAATAAGTAAAAAATACAATCTATTCACATAGTGGCAACTCGGCAAGAATAACTTTTCTATTCCTTTTGGTTTAACAAGAAAGTTTTTAAATGCATTTAAAGACAGGGCTGTGGAGTCTGTGGGAAAAATGGGCGGCTCCGACTCTTTCGCTCAAAAATAGACCTGACTCTGACTCCACGACTCTACAGTCCTGCTTTTAAAATGGACGACTCCAATGCCAACAATTTTAACAGATCCGACCCTTTTGCTAATAAGTGGAAAACTTTCTAAAAATGTTCTAAATTACGATTGCTATGGAATTTGACGTAACATTTGTTAAAAAATGGGTCTGACTCTACAGCCCTGTTTAAAGATTAGTGTCCAGAGTGGACAATCATTTTCAGAGATTGTAAACATACAGGTTCCTCTTAAAATCTTGCAACAAACTTTTAACAGAATTAATGTGATCAAGACAAATATTTTTTGAATAAGAAACAAGATCTCAATTCTATCAAAAATACTGGGTGTATCATTACAAGCTGAAACAGAATTTTTGTTCACAACTTTATCAATAAAGATATTTTAGCGAGATTTGTATCATATTAATTTTGCTTGTAATTAATGTGATGATGTTATTGGAAATAACTGAATTTTGGCCAGTGACATACTATAAGTACTTTCACCTGCTTTTTGAATAAAGGAATGTCCAGCTTATTGCTGTTTAGACATGAATTAGGACAATTTTCAGCACCTCTCATCGTATCATATTATACAGAAATCAAAGTAACTCTGTTGAAAATATACTTATAATTTCTTTCTTCATTATTGTAAAAGTAACAAACGAAAATCCAAAGTAACAAACGAAAATCCAAAGTAACAAACGAAAATCCAAGTTTGAGCTGGAATGAAATGAGATACACTGTATTTATGAGTGAATAAGTGGATTGCGATTATGGTTTCCTGGACAAAAATCATCTGTCTTGACTTGATGTCTATTATCACCCTTGGAAGTTTTCCTATTTTGTTTAGAAACACGCATTTTTGTGAAAAAGCAAGAAACAGATTATTCACCAGACATGTTCAGGAAAATGCATTTGTGCATCATTAATTCCTATGAATGTTGTTTTTTTATGGTTAATTTTCTTAAATGATAGTTTTCAAACAGCAAATAAATAATGTAGAAAAATTCTTTTATTTAAATACGATTGATTCTGTTTCGTATTATTTTGATTATCTTTATAGATTGACAGTTAAAAGTAGAAATTGTGTATGGTTTTAAAAAATTTTTTAAACGGTTTTCTTAAGTATATTCGTGTTGGCCGAATATTTCGATATTCGGTCAAGTTGAATATTCAGCAGACTGACGTTTGATATCCGGCTCGAATACCGAACAGATATTGAATATTCAGTGCATCCCTACTATCAAGTATACATCACAGATGTTACAGAATGCTAGCTTCAAATTCACTCTTATAAGCTAAGGAAATTTGCATGCACTCTGCTTGCAAATCTGGTTGTTGTTTCATAGACAATTATGAATGCAAAGATGGATAGCAGCTATTTTCCTTACAAAGGTAAAACAACAGTGTAATGTATACAATTACGATAACCAAACATTTTCACTTTCTACCAATTGTAGATTCTTCCTTTTGGAACTACACATCTATTCTATGTTCTCAGGGGTCTGTCCAGACTTTTTTCACAGGGCCCTGTTTTTGTGAAATTGTGAAGTTTCTTATGTTTGTGAAAATTATGGTCACAATTTTGTGAATTTGAAACTATCGTTATATTCAAGTTTTATCCTTCATATATAAAAAAAGCTAAGTAATGTTATTTCATGAGTTCAGCTGCTATTTTACAAGTCAGATTTTACTTTTAAATGAATAAATATGTGAATGGTTCTGTGAAAGGTCTGGAAAATTTTTTTAAAAGGTCTATTTATAAGACAAAGAAGTTTGTGAAGGGTCCTGTTTTGAGATTTAAAAAAAATGTGAAGGGCCCTTTAAAGGGCCTAGAATTTTCCTAAACAAATCCCTGGTTCTTAAGGATGGACAAACCAGTTAATTGCAAGTAGACAACACTCTTTCTAGAATAGCAATAGACCAGGAGCCGGCAGCACAGACAATCACCTCATTGAATTCACAGATGAAATTCTGGGATTAGTTAAATCTTGATTCGCATATTAAAATGCAATCGGTCTGCAAGTCATTCATGTAAAACACCTGAAAACCCCATTTTAGCAGCTGACTCGTAGGTTTACTATTGTGTTTTTCTGATCAAAGTCCTCTATGTTTTCATACCTTTTGTTGCAAGAAAACAGAATAGTAAACCTACGAGTTACCCACTAAAATCAGGTTTTCAGGTGCCCAGTAACAGAAACTATCCAGCACAGCAGCCGGCGCTGCAGATTATTTTAAACCTTGCAGATTAATCCACCAGCTTAAAAAGAAAGGCTTGGCTTTAAAAAAAAGCTGAAATTTACTTTAAGTCTCTAAAGTTATGGTCTTTGTTTCATAATTTTATTAAATTTTCTTTATAAAGGCAAATTTTTCTTATTTTATGGGATATTGTGTTAGTAGGCTTAGTCTAGCATTGTTGGGTCGCAGATAAATTTTAGTATGCTGCAGACTGACATAGAAAATTCTGCTTCTGGGTTAAAGTGTTTTCTACCAAGATATGACTTGGCAGACCGATTATGTTTTAATATGCAAATCAAGATTTAACTAATCCTAGAATTTTATCCATGAACTCGATGAGGTGATTGTCTATGCTGCCAGCTCCCGGTCTACAAAATGCACATTATCTATTATGCAATTGATCATATCACAATGTTTTGGGTTATCATGAATATGCATATGGTATGCTTGACACTTCAGCGTAGAGAGAAACATACAGAGATAAAACTACTAGCCGCAGACTCTTGATTTCTGTGAAATCAAGAGTAAGTGACCGGTGAAACCCTAAAATTTGGGAACAGATGTGTTATTATCCTGGTGTCCGCCATCTTGGATTTTTTTCTTGGCTTGAATTAAAAGTTATTTTTTTATTAATAGTTATAGGGCGATTCTTACGTGATGCACGGGACATTTACATGTGTTTAAACCACTAAATTTTACCAAAATTAAAGTTATTAAATACTTTGATAATTAAGAGGTATAAGACCTTAACTTGTACTTCAGAAAGACATGCTGTTTTTTTTTTCCACATTAAAAATTGAATAAATAAGAAATTAAAATGTATGCGTGATGCACGGGACTCACAAAAAATCCAAATGCATACATCATATGGTATTAACGTTAATTTCTGTGATGTTTCATGGATTTATTGATTATACTTTTTTTTTATAATGAAAGAACATTTAGTAGATTGATTTGGTGCAATCTTAAGTTCATTTTAAAAATTAATTATGTAAATTTTATGGATGTGATGCACGGAACAAGTAAAAGTGATGCACGGGACAAGTCTGACTTGTTTGCATACCACCTTAGATTTATAACATTTCTCAACATATTTATGATGTTAAATTATGAGAATACATGATAAAGATACTAATCATATATTCCACTTGATGCAGATATTAATTACTTAAAATAACTGCCAGTAGATGGCACCGATGTACTCATAATTTGAAATTTTTTAAAAAGTAAATTTTCTAAATGGATTTAAAAATGTTTTATTTTGACATGTATCGATCAATGTAAATGTATGATTTGTGAGGCTTTCTTCCTAAAGTTAAGATGTCTTAAGGGCCTACTTCAGTCACGCGAAATGACCCGCTCGCTAATGCTATTCCTATGGAGGAAATTTATAAAGATATCTTGATTGCATTTCAATATTTTTAGATGATTTTTTTTTTTTTTTTGCAGTGACTCGCTGAGGTCAATCTGTATGCAGGACATTTTCTACTTTTTCAATTTCGTTTACAAGTATTTTTAATCAGGACCGGTTCCTAAAATGAAAGCATCCTCTTGAAAAAAATCCCCAATGAAAATCAAAAAAATAAAAAACAGTCTTTTTATAGATCGATCTCAGCTAGCCACTGGAAAAAAAATGATCTAAAAATATTGAATGCGACCGAGATATCTTTATAAATTTCTTCCATATCAATAGCATTAGCGAACGGGTCTTTTCGTGTGACTGAAGTAGGCCCTTAAGACAACGCATAATTCTGAAATGTTTTGGGATGAAGCATTATGTAATAATACTAACAATTCTCACTGTTGGCAAGGTGTTTGTAGTGATTGTTCTAATGGAGAAAATATTGAAAATGATGAGCCGGATGAAAATACCGTCATATGGACCCAATGGGCAAAAGACAGAGGAGGCAAGAAAAGATGTAATGTGAAAGAAGACTGCATTGGCAAAGTTTTATCAAGCTTAAAAGAGACCTTTTATTTAGTCACTTGCCCGGTAGCAGAAAGTTCGAGACGGGAGACGAGCGTCGCAGATTTTCTTTTCTCTTTTGCAGATTCTTTTTCGTCGAACCTTTATTTTGCTTCGTATTATGTTTAACTCTTTATTACTTAATACAAAAAGTTAATATCATTATAAATAAAAATTTATAAAGTGTCTAAAAACGCTACAGATAAGTGATTGTTTGATTAATTAACGATTCAGTTATAAAAATATTCTATCTGCAGATTATTTTTTGCCCCTGAATTATCTGTCGCAGACACTTGGAGAAATTTCTGCCACTGGGGTCACTTGCCACTTAAATATTAAACAAATTCAAAATTAAGAATTTCAGAATGAAAAAAGGAGACCCCAAAGTAGAAGTTTTTCAGAAAGAATTTGCTATGAATTATAACTGTAAATATCAAAATTAATGAAATTCATAGTGCTCTAGAAGTAGTGCGACTTTATTCACAGCAGCTATGTTGTCTCAGTACATTTGTTCAACATTTTTAATTTGTTCGGATGCAAAAGAAAAGGGAAAAAATACAGTCAGCTTTTATTGAGTTACTTTACTCTGATCTGGAGCCCCTTTTCAGATGAAAACAAAAAATGAAGTGATTTGGACAGACGACCCATCATCACAATTTAAGAATAAATTTATGGTTCTTTCCTCACAAGAACTTAGCTGGAAATACTAGAAAACTTATAGCTGGAAATACTTTGCTTCTTCACATGGAAAAGTGACATAGAATAGGTGGAAGAGCAAAATCACTTGTTCGTCAAAAAGTTATGAGCAAGCAAATTTCTCAAATTGTACATTCTGCTTCTGATTTTTACAACCTTGTAAAGATTTTAATATCAGCAATAAAAGTTTTATTAGTTGAAGACAGAGACATTCCACGGAATGAAACATATGCCAAATAATGTACCATCTCTCTATTACAGTTTTGCAGATTTATGCTAAAGAACATAATGCATGTTTTTTTTTTAAATCGAAATTATCATTTTTGTATTTTTTCCAAACATTTTTTTTTATTATTTAGCATAAAAATATGTCAAGCTTTAAAACTTCTAAATTAAACTCTCTTTTTTTTTTTTTTTTTTTTTTTTTTTTTTTTTACAAAATTTAACATAAATGATGCACAGGACAAGGGTGTGTGATGCACGGGGCAAATTTAAAATGCTTATAATTAAAAAAATTATTAACATGAATTTATTTTAACTATGTAGGGTAGATGTGCCAGTAATGGACACCCTTCCAGTAATGGACACCCCTTGATGTTTTTGGTTCATAAAAAAATAACTAATAAATATTTAGCTTCAATTATTTTTTTTTATAATTCCCCCTTGTATGTTTTATAAAACTATGTTATTGTTGGCACTTTTAATCAAACCAATCAGGAAGCAGAAAATAATGTTTCAAAGTTTTGCTGTTTTTCTGTGAAAATCTTAATGAAGAGGTTAAGAGCTGGCTTCGTTTAATTAATTTATACATTATTTATTTTCTTGCAAAATTTGAATGTTTTTGTTTGAGTATCAATAGAAAACTTAGAATTTTATATACTAACAGCCATTTACAAAATTTAATTTATTTTTAAGGTTTTAAGAGGGGGTGTCCATTACTGGGATGGTTAATTAGTCATTTTCCAGTAATGGACACCCCATGTAGTCATTGCTAAAAATGCAATTTTAGTAATGTTTATAGTGCATAAAATACTTTAGCTTAACTGCAAACCTAAATAATCAAATTTAATTTTTAAATTATACTTACCAAAATGTAATAACACCAAAACTTTTATAAATAGCTGCTTTTAAGTCATTTTATGTGATTAATAAAATTTCGATATTTTATTTAGTATTATTATTATTATTTTTTTATGTAGTACATATATATACCTCACATATTTTATAATCTGGCAATCAAACCTGCAAGGAAGCAGAAAATACTGTTTAAGAGTACAGTCAAAGAGGGGCTCATAGGGCTTAATCCTTCTCCGTTTAAATAAAAACAAGTTACAGAAGCTATTAAAAATCCATTTTCTGTCTTAAATGTTTCCTTATTTAAAAAAAAAAAAATGTAATACTATTAATGAAAGTTATAGCTAATATTCATGAAACTAGTAAATCTGTAGATCAGTGGCCTCAAACATCAGATCTACAGTTTTATTTTGAAATTATTTTATTTAATATTTAAAATATTCAACTCACAATATCATTTCTTTCATATTTGTAATATTAATTATTATAAATGATATATCAAGTAATCTCTGGAAGATTGTTAAAAATAGTGACACAAAACTAAACATTAATATTCCAAAACTTTTTTTTTTTTAATTACCTTTTAAATTCACCACTGTTTCAATAATTTGATAGCTGTAATTGTCTGATATTTAGTATTTTAAACTATCCATCTAAAATAATTAAAACATCGATCTTCTGATAATTTCAATAATTGATGCAAACAGTAAATGATTATCACAAATATTTTATTAATTACTGGTATCCTAATTATTAAATTTATTTAAAAATAACTATTTTGTTTCATTAGTATGTATTCATTAAATTCTGGTTCTAAATACAGCCATAAAAACACTGATATTTATTACTTTTTATGGGGTGTCCATTACTGGAACAGAGGGTGTCCACTACTGGGCCAGAGGGTGTCCATTACTGGGCTTTTGGGTGTTTTGATATATTTCTGTTATTTAAAATTAAATTTCTATTCATATGGGGAAATGAGGCTATAAGAATGGTTAAATATTGTTGATAGATTAATATAATATTGAAAAAACTGGAATATAATGATTATAACTATTAATAAAAAAATAATTTTTAAAGAAATTCCTTAAGGGTGTCCATTACTGGCACATCTACCCTATATCTTTTTCTTTGTAAAAGTATAAAGTAAATCAGAAATGTTTTCCATCTAAAATAAATATTACTACTTCTAGTAAAACTTAATGCACTTTTAATGTGATGCATGGGACATCACTTTAAAGTATCTTAAATCACAAACTACAATTTGAAAAAATTAAAATGAAAGTAATTTTTTATTGAATTACATAGAAATATACCTGCAGCTACTTTGAAAAGCCAAAAATTGAATAAAAGTGCAGTATATTTGTTTATAGAGATTAACAAAGTATAGGTGTATGAATGCATGCGTTTTTCAATATTGTAAACATCAATTTTGACCTTCATGAACATATAGAAACAAACCATGTAAAAATAAATAAATGCATGAATTAAATACTTCAGACTATGTACTTTAATTAGCCATGAATAAAAAAGAAAAATTTAATAGTTTATTTTTTGAGGGTATGGTTCACTTTTGGAAGAATCGCCCTATAATCATTATAGGCTGAATCCCAATACAGCCGAGACACTTGGCATCGTTCAATTTGGCGAGGCGATAAATGGATCTTTGTTGTTACCAGCTCGTTTCATAAGTTCTTTCCACGCCTACAGTTGTGTGATCTTGAATTTGGATTGGTTGATTTCTTGTGTATTGGATGGCTACGGCTACCTTTGACAACTCAACTCCGCATGTTTTGTAATTTTTGTAGAACGTGGTGTCGAAGAAAGACGTTTTGTCTCGCGTCTCGTAATTGTAAAATTAAATGACCGTAAGGTAAGAGTTTGTTATTGTTAATATTTTCTGCTGTTTTTAGTTGTAAAATTTGAAAGTTAAAGTACCAGTGTAATTTAGTTTGAAATTGTGAGTATTTGTTCATTTTTTTTGCTGGAAAGTTAAATGAAGTTTATCGACGACTAGAAATGTACGAAATTATGGCAATTCAACATTTTATAGAGTTGGTTTTCAAGAAAGAAGATGTTTGTTAAGGTACGTTAATAATTTTATCTATTTTTTATTATAGCGTTTTATATTAGCCGTTTATTGTATATTTCTCATGTATGCTGACCTTACGAGTTTCATACATTTTGATATTGCTACGCATTGAGAATTGCTGAATTTTGATACTGCTATGTAGCGAGAATTGCTGAATTTTGAGATTGCTAGATAGCGAGAACTGCTGAATTTTGAGATTGCTACACACCGAGAACTGCTGGTGACAGTGATGTTTTTTTTCAGTTAATGAACGCGAAGCGTTCATACATGTTCCCTGATTACCGCTTTAACGAGTTTCCTGCGTTTTTCAGATTGCTGCAGAACTAGGTTGCTGTATTCAGTGATATATATATATTTTTTTTTTTTATGAACGCGAAGCGTTCATACTTCTTTAAATTAGAAATGAATTGTTCAATGTTTACTATAATATAGGCACGTACTTACAATACTAAATGACCCCATGATTTTTTTCTAAAAGTTGTTGAGAAATGAAAATTTTAATCATTATATCGTTACTCTGATTTGGAAAGGTACTTTAAAAATTTCACATTTTCAATAAACTTATGTTGAAATCGTTTGTTTTACTTTGAATCTCATAAAAATCAGCTTTCCTGTGTTTTCTAATACGTCGATATTTATAAATGTTGTATTTCCCATGATTCCAGGGTGATGACGTAGTAAAAAACAGTCTGGAAGCATTCAAGAAAGTGGACCAATCACATTAGTTTTCAGGTTGCCGCATTTTAGATTGGCCTATGTGGGGTATTTGGCGCTTGTCAGAAAAGTCGCCAAATGGGGTGTCTCGGCTGTTTTGGGAATCTGCCTCATTATATTCTATTTTTTTTTTCAATATTATATTAACCTATCAACAATATTTAACCATTGGCGACATTACTAATTGGCGAAAAGGGAGTTTTCATGCATGAAAAAAAACCAAGATGGCGGACCCCGGGATAATAGCACATCTAAGCCAAAATTTGTTGCAATTCGACCTAAACACTTCCTGTTTGCATTGATTTGTCAGTTTGAAACACGTGTTGAAATAAAGCTTTAAAGCACCTTGATGAAAAATTTCAGCCCTCGTCCCTCTTGTTGGCATGTTTGGAATGAAAGAGAACTTTTACATTTGAACGATAGCCAGGCAACATATCGCAAACTTGTTTGGACAGTTGTACCATCTCTATTTACCTGTCTTGACACTACTAACAGGGGTCGATCCAAGCAAAATTTGGAGCCTATTTAGGGCCCTTTCA
Source organism: Maratus speciosus (assembly GCA_963932465.1). Taxonomy (NCBI): domain Eukaryota; kingdom Metazoa; phylum Arthropoda; class Arachnida; order Araneae; family Salticidae; genus Maratus; species Maratus speciosus. The sequence goes on along the minus strand of OZ010788.1, from coordinate 454,716,479 downwards.
CAAAAATCTATTTAATAAAAAAGGAACCTTGACAAAAATAAATTTAATAAAATGAATCACAAAAATGAACTTAATAAAACAGGCCCCTTCAGAAAATTCCTTTTAATAAAATAGACCACTTTGTAACATTTTTCATGAAAACTGTTTTAATTTTAAAATGTGTAATTTGTAAATAAAACCAAGATTCGAAAAACAAAAACGTTAGCAAGGGATTTTAAAAAGTTTTTGTTAATAAATTCTTGGTTCGAATTTGAGTAACTGGATTTCAAGTTTCATTACAAAGTGTTATTTTTCACAAAAATATAGTGAAATTCACAAAAATAATTTTTATTTTCACAAAATGGTCTTCCCCAAGTGAATAAAAACCTGCATTGACCCCGTCTACTAAGCATTCATTTCGAGCCTTACTGCGCTAGGAGTAGTACTTTCATCACATCAAACCAATATAGGGTGAACTACCCAGTAATTGACCATTTAGTGAAAGTTTCTTCACAATTTTTTTTTCTGCGCTAAATTTAAGAAGATATTTCTTGAAACTTTTTTTTTAAAGCAACAATCACTTATAAGGATCAATAATAAATAAACATTTTTTGTCTACTTTTTTGCAATTTTATTTTATTAAATATAATAGTTGTCAAGTGAGATTTTGCCAGTAATTGACCACTTAATGCTAGAAAATGACCATCACTGTGTCAGTAATTGACCACTCTGAAGTTGAACTGATAAACCTTCTTAAAATTAATCATATGAAAAAATGGGGAAGTTTGTCAAGTTTTATTCTACAGAAACTGGATGTCTAGCCTCCTGGACAGCCAGAAAAAAATCGGGGAAATTTCAAATTCCTAAAAAAAACTGACGAATTTGATATTTCTGAGAAATTTTTTAGAAAATGAATTTCAATCATAAAGCCAAGGATTTTTAAATTGCAGTAGTAGCAAAATATGTAGCTGTGCTCTTTATAAGGACTGTTCGAACCTCTTATAGATTTTTTTTTTTTTTTTGCTTATCCTCTTATACTCTCCTTGGCAATTATTAAGGTTTTTGGTATGTAACATCACACAATCTCGACACCTGAAAAATTGTTGCCACCTAGCTAATCGAAAAGTACCAGTTGTTTTTATTGGCATGGAAAACCTAGAAAAGTAAAGGAAATTCATCACTGAACTTGGCTAGTCAGTCACTCTGTATGGAAAACATAGATGTACATTCTATATAGAGCACATTATGATCTGATTTTAAAAAACTAGTCAAGAGACTTTTTGTAAAAAAATTAAAACTGTTTCTGAACAGAAAACATATTAGTGAATTTCCACAATGTTTTGTAAGATTGAAATTAGTGGTAAAACGTGATATTTATATGTAAATATAGACAAGAAAAGAATAGTTATTACTTCGAAATTTATTTATAAAAAAAATCCATTAATTTAAAGTTAACACAAAAATGAAACTTAATCCTCATCTGTTTCACCAAAACAACTGACACACATGAAGTCAACTTATTTGTCACTCTGTCATCCAATGCAAATTGTTGCCTGTGTCTCGTAGACACACATTTTAGTATGATAGGGCTCATACCAGATTTCTTTTATTCCTATCATATCTTCTTCCATCTAGATTTTTTCACATGCCTTTCACACCCAATCATTTATCAGACTTTGCTTATATGTTGAAGTCTTTATTGCTGCTTTTTCACCTTTTTTTTTTTGTTGTTTTGTTTTCTTTAATTTTTTAACTTGCCTTAATTCCTGTCTTCTTTCTTCTGTTTCTCTTCTTTACTTTCCCAATAATTTAGTCATGCTTTAAAGCAGCCGTGCTCAACCTGCAGGCCACATATGTCCCAGTAATCTTATTACTTGTGGCCCGAGATACATAATCATTAATCTCTATTTATAAAATTGATATATGCATAAAATATATTTAAGATTTTCCCTATTGCTTTATATTTTTGTGGGATGACAAAATCTGTCATTTTATTTATAATTAATTTTAAATTATGTTTAAATATTCTAAATGCCCTTTTCGCTTAGTGAAAAGTTTTTTTTTTTTTTTTTTAGTTGTAGTCCTATTTGTGCTACAGTTATGCATATATTTCTGAAGCACTTGGCAATCAACACTCTACTTTTGTCCCTCAAAACTTTCTGTAATATTAATGTAAATTCTGTATTGTTATTATGTTTTATTATTATACAACTGCAGTTAATTAGGGTTGAACTTTGTCATGGATAAAATTAGCATAAAGAACATTTTATATAGCAATTTTAACAGCATACTTTCACAACAATTGTAATAGAAATCTATCACAAACTATGTTTGGAGCTGATGGTGGTAAAACTTTTTTTATAAGATTTGTGTGACAAACCCTAACGATATTTAGAGCCTCACTATACTAATTTTGTTATCTTTACATTTTAATTACACTTTTCTTACATTATTATTATATAAATGTGTTATGACCCTCTTAACATAACAAATGTGTGCTTGTTTGATCAGTAATTGACCAAGCATATTTAGTTATTAACCACCCTGGTCAACTACTGAAAGAACTCATTTTTTAACTAAAAAATTGGTGAATATTGCTTTCATAATAGAAATCTATGTATTTTTTTAAGTATCAAAAGGAATGGATGCAAACAAGCAAAAAGTCAGTAGTTGACCACTTTGGTCAATTACTGAATGCTTTCAACATTCACACATCTAGTAGTTGACCACCCCCCTTAAAGTCATTTAATTTATGAATTTAATATAAAATGCATAATGATTAACTTAAAACAAACAAAAATGAACTACACACCTCATTTGATGAACCAATGGAACTAAATTAAACTTGATGCTGCAAGATTAATAAAACAACCCACAAAACAACACTACTATTACAGAATGTATTCATTTTTGATATTGTTAGAAGGTGCATTTTCTTTAATTTTTTACATTCAATCAGAATATAGATAGCAAAAGTAATTTTTTCCTATGCAATTCATTGGATGTTAGATATTTTTATTCAGCATTCAAAAATACTTTATCAACACATTGATTCTTGTTTTTAACACATAAATGTGTTTTTGGTCAATTACTGGCATGTGGTCAATTACTGGAAGTTCACCCTAATTTGCTTCAAAACATGAAATAGTGAAATTTTTTACCTTTTTTATTTTGAAAACTTTTGGATGCTGCACATGAATAGCACTTAAAACATATATTACATACATTTAAAATAATATAAGAAATAACACCATAAGCCAAAACAATTTATTCCAATAGCAAAGTATTGTTTCTAAATTATGCAAAATTCAAATCTAAATTAAGCGAAAATAGAAACAGCTCTTGAAAAGAGGAAAAAATACTATCAAACCTTGCCAATTCGCAGCTGGCTAAAAAGCTAAAATTAAAGTACGCACTTTTTTTCCCTTGCCAATAGCAACTTTTATTTTTCCTGTGTATAAATTAGAAATAGAAAATGTTTAGTTTAGCAGTTTATTTTATTTTCATATTGAAATAAAAAATAACGTGCTATTATAGCATGCTATAATGTAACTGGTATTTGAAGACGAGGTTTTTGGCAAATTGGCGTAAAAAAATCGCGCCAAACCCGGTGTGTAATGACATCTGTGCCCACTGTTTTGTTGCTGAAGTAAAATGTTTAGTTTTGGTTTAAAGTATTTTTAGTTATTTATCTTGTATTTTAAAAGAAATGAGAGGAAAATTCATATTTTAAATAAGATTAAAGCAATACGAATAATGACGATGGGGAAAATATTGGCGATTTATCATCTGCACCCGGCTTAACAAAAATGTACAGACTTTTATTAGATTTTAAAGAATCATAAACATAATTAGAATTTGAAAACGAGACAACTCTTCACATAAAACCAAAAACACAACCATAGAAAATAAGAGTATCTTTTGATACCAATTTTAGGTCACATTCACACTATCAAAATGTGCCAACCTTTGTAAACAATCTAGGCGGCAACTTTATGGAACAATTCTTTAAAATTAACATAATTTAATGTTACCAACAACAAATTTCATTTATAAATTGAATACTAAGCTCTTTTGACAGATGTTTTGACAAACCAATTCGACGTTCAACATAACCAAAGCAATGTACTAATTTAAGAAATTTAGAAAAAACAAATGCATAATGTCTAGGTATTAAGCCTTCTATCACCCACAATTTTTACGATAATTGGACATTGAAATATAAATATGATCTAATAAAACTTAAAGATCAACAAATACTTAAATTATATGTAAACAATTTCAGGAGGTTGGTTTTAAGCCTAGGTTTCAAATTTTGATACCGATAGTTTGCATTAAGCAAGACAAACAAATATTAATAGTCTCTAAAACAAAGAATAAAAAAAAATACACTTAGCATGTTATTTGAAATTATATGATGGGATAATTATTTACTGACTTGTCTTTCTCTGTGCCGAAAATCGACGCAAGATACTCCGCCATTGCTGCTTGCAATTGTTGAAATTTACAATCGATATCGTGTCTCGTGTGTCGAAATCGATACCGACTATCGACAACGACAAACGATGGACAGTGTTGAGATGTTTGCAGATAGCACAGCTTTGCTTTCTTATTTTTTTTTCATCTGTATTTTAATTCAGGAGTATGGCAATGACCACGTTTCCGGCCGTCTCATCTGCTGATATCCGGATCCGTTAAACCACTTCCTGTTTTGAAGTATTTACGTTTTAAAAGTTTGTTTACATTATATTTGTAGCCACGAGCAATATTTTCAGTTCATCTAAAATTTGTTTTATGCATGTATATCCCCCCACCTAAAATAAGAGTCATTACTACAGTTCGCCCGAAACTAATGTGTTTACTGTATCATTTAACACCGTGACTATTTTATACGAATAGCCGGTTTATAGTTTTAAAATTTTTATACCTCTGATTAACTAGTTTTCTAAGTAGATATGCAGATAAAATTTTTATTTTATTGCTAAATGCTATTTTTTTTTTTTTCGAGTAAGCTTCTTTCAATGTTTTCTTGTTATTAATATTAGATTTTTTTTTCGTCTCCAAGATTACAGAAACAGGGGTCGATCCAGACAAAAATTGAGGCTACTTCACAAAATTCCTTTGCATAATCGTATTTGACTACATCATTTGGCGATTTTTTAAAAAGACGCCAAATTTCTATTTATTAATTGTTTGTTATTCATCATCTTGTTTCCCCAATTAGCAAATGCAAAAATATTGCTATTCTGGATTTTGTAACAGTTAGGTACAGATAGGAAATCTCATAGATTTAAAATTAAAAAGAAAAATATTCAAGAATTTAAATGTAGAAATAATAAATTAAACCATGGAGAAACAGATTTTTTTAGATATTACAGTGAGGAAACAAGTTTTATGTACATTTCATCAGTATAATAGATATGCTAACGATAATTTCTAAGTGGACAGGTCTGAAAATACATGAAATTTGTTAACACCCCCACAATTTTACTGCAATATGTGCAGGGGCGCCATTTTGGAACGAACTTTCTTGGGGGGGGGGGGAGGGCAAAGTCTTCTTTGAGGACAATGGCATAGCCAAGGATGAGGTTCGGGGTATCCTCTTCTCTCCGAAAAATAACGGATTCAAAATTCCATTTTAAGCAGTTTTTCATCTTAGCAGGTATAATTTCAAGATACTGACAAAGATTTTCCGTTTAAGACAGTATTTCGTTACAGACAGGTTCCATTTTACAAGTATATTTAAGCTCTGTTAAAACATCCTTTCTATAGTAAATCTCTGAAGAGTATAGGTACATTTACTGTAAAACTTATGAAAGTGAAACCAGTCAAAAAAAGAATTATTTCGGAAAGGGGGGGGGGGGAAATCGCGTTTCTATGAAAAAAAACCACTATATAATTACACTTGCTAATACACAGACCTGTCTAAAATTGAGTTTTTTCCCCCTGACCTTTCGACTTCTTCTTGCAGGGGTGGGGAGCCATTTCAAGAGGTTCTTGGAGGGGGGGGGGTCAAAGTTTTCTTTGAGGGGAAGGGCTTGAAACAGCGTATGGGATTTTGCCCTCTTAACGTCTTTTAAAATCATGGGATTCTTCCAGTAACATTTTTAAATTTTCGTGGAAAACCGCAATATTTTTTCTTTCTTTTTTTTTTTGCGGAATCAACTCGCCTATCGACCGTGAAAAAAAATCTTAAATTTTGTCAATTTTACTTGGCAAAAATAGTTAATTTGGCAAATTAGTCGCAGAAAAAATTTTACTTTCAAAAAAGACCGTGAAAAAAAATTGCAAGGATTGTGGAAACAAACAGAGATTATTGCCAACCGGTTGCAGGAAAATAAATGTAGATTTCACCATTCGGTCGCAATAATAATAATAATAATAATAAAAGAAAAAAATCAAATTTCTCATCAGTCGTGTAAAAAAATTGTGAATTTCGAATATGAATCGCGCAAAAAATTGAAAAATTTCATCAAATGATCGCGCAAAGCAATCGCAAATTTTGTCAGTCGGCTGCGAGAATAAAAAAAACGAATTTCAACAAATGATCGTAAAAAAGAATCGCGACTTTCGTCAAAATATCTCGGATAGAAATAGTGAATTTCGTTAATCGTCGCAAAAAATATTGAATTTTGACAAATGGTCACAGAAAAAAATTGTGAATTTTTGAGTCGATCAAGGAAAAAAATCGTGAATCTCAATTGGTCACGAGATAATCAGCCCATAAACATAGTCAACACGTCAAGAAGTTTGCAAATTTTGTGATTCATAGGAATATGAAATTTTCACCAATGATTTTCCGTGAGTAAAAAATTTCCTTAATCATTTTCTGCATTCCTTTTCAGACTATGATCTAATTGGTATCAGGTAGAGTCTGCATTAGAGATGAGTTCGTGCTCTTTTTTCAGAGCCCGGGCCCACCCGAGCCCGATACCGAAAATACGGAATAGTAAAAAATTGCATAATATTTTAAAAAAATGTTTCAAATGTAATTGTCATTTGTAAACTACTTTTTACATAGAAATGACTGTTGAAAGAAAATTTAAATTTAATATTATCAAAAGAAAAGTTTGGTAATCAATCGGTCACGAGATAATCAGCCCATAAACATAGTCAACACGTCAAGAAGTTTGCAAACTTTGTGATTCATAGAGATTTGAAATTTTCGCCAATGATTTTCTGCGAGTAAATATTTTCCTTGATCATTTTCTGTATTCCTTTTCAAACTATGATCTAAATTCCACACAATTCAGAAATATACAAAACATTTGGTATCAGATAGAGTCGGTCTGCATTAGAGATGAGTTCGGGCTTTTTTTTCAGATCCCCGGCCTGACCCAACCCGAAGATTTTAAATCCGAGGCCGCCCGAGCCCTAAACATTTTGTGCCATCATAGCCCGAGCCTGATACCGAAAAAATGCCATAGTAAAAAATTGCATAATATTAAAAAAAATATTTCAAATGTAATTATCATTTGTAAACTACTTTTTACATAGAAATGACTGTTAAAGGAAAATTTAACTATAATATTATCAAAAGAAAAGTTTGGTATCAAATAAAAATGTACTTCATACTTAAATGGATTCTTATACATTTTCTCTTTTAATAAGAAAATCTTACGGGCATGTTAATGAAGTGTGTTTCAGGAATAAATGCATGAAATCTGCAGAAATTACTATTTATCTAGCGAATAATGGAACAACATTTATCAATTTTCTAAAAAAAGGTGCACATTTTTAACTATAACCAGTTCTTTCCTCATAACAATCTTTCGGGATTGGCGTGACCCTGAAAATAATCTTAAAATAAAAATTTTAATGTCTCGGTGCTTTTACAGGAAAAGAGGAAACACTGCTTGATTGCTTTCTATCAGAATAATATGGTAATTAAAGTTACTTACGAAACGATTGAAAGTGACTTCGTAAATTGCAGCGTACAGCTTCAGCATCAGCCGAGCTCATAATAGATATAATAATCACTACAGTTATTTCCACATGAAGAGCGATTACCACTTGCGTACGTTGTGTACAATAGAAAACAAAATTATTCGCAAACCGCAAACTATAAACAGAAGAAAATATTCTCTTTCTGTTAGATCTCTAAATAATAATAATAAAGAAAAATAAATCCAATTGCAAAATAACCTCTGCCACAAACGGAAATCAAACTAAAATCAAATTAATTATTCCCGCCTCTTTTCGTGGCGCCGTATCGTAGACGTCCGAACATAAATCTGTATATATGACTAATCATTTTCTTTAAAATAGATATTCTAATAACTAAAATAGAAAAACACAATTTCTGTTTCCCCTTCATTCTGATCAAAAAAGCAATACAATGATTTGAAAAGGAATAAGTAATTTTTATGGGGGGAAAAAAGTTCTTTTAATTTTCTATTCATGGATAAATAAAATTTTCAGGTTTCAGAAAGAATGAGTCCAAGCCCGTGTCAGGCTCGGGCTGAGACCGTCTCATCTCTAGTCTGCATTGGGTCGCACAACCAGGTTTTTTTCAAAACTAACACAACCCAAGGCAGATATCGAGACAGGTTGACGTTTCCTTTTTTTGTTTCGGGTCAAGTTGACAGTCTTACATCAGGTCGGGTAACCCGAACTCGAGTTGCGGATTAAGTCAGGTTTATGCAATTTTTTTACGCTAGGTGTAAGGTTAACTTTAAGCATTTCTGGTTATGCTTTGTCTCTCTTTGGATGAACCGATTTTTCGAGAGGAAGATCTGAATATTTTTTAAATGAAAAAGCTATATATCAGAGTATTAATGGGTGCATATGTGTTCATTTTTGTATATGAGATATAAAAATGTAGACTACTTTTCCATAAATGTAATTAAACATAGATTCATTTTCTTTCACTTTGAGTTTGGGTATGAAAATTTTGGGTTTATTTTGCAGTTTGTCAGGCTAGAGTTGTTTCGTGTTAACGACTTTTGACAGGTTCGGATAGGGTAGAACCCGATCCGTGCAGAACTCTCATATCAGGCTGAGGAGAATATTAAGAACATACTTGTATATAATATGATTTAATAAAGCAAATGATTTAATAGCGTTGCAATAAATATAATGTTATACTAATAATGCAAAATAAAAAATTCAAATAATTAAGAACTTGAACTAACCCCTTTTTTTAAAAAAAAGAAAAATCCTCTCTCAATTTCGGACTAAAGGGGAAATTCACCTCGAAAATTCTAGCCCTGAGAGGAACGAGTTTTCTTTGATCATTTTGCACACGGCTGGGAAGCAATTAATAAAATTTTTTCTCACATATCTTTTTAAAATTAGCCAAAATACTTATCAATGAGAAATGTCTCACCTTGAGAGTGTTGGAATGGTAAAGTCTTTAGAAAATATTTTTGATAATTATCAGTTTCTGTGCATAAAGTGTTATGGTATGTGTTTTTATTGTAATAAAATCTGGAAAGTTATTTTAGCTTTTGAGGAATTAATGAAAAAAAAATGTTGTGTCTGACCTGTGATGACAGATAGGTATGCATCGAATATTCAGTATCTATTCGATATTCGGACATGCTATCGAATATTCGGTTAGGCAGAATATCGAACTATTCGGCCAAACCGAATAAAAATATCTTTTGAAAAATATTTTTAAAATCCTTACACAACTTCTACTTTTAACTGTCAATTTATAAAGATATTCAGAATAAATGGAAACAGAATCATATTTAAATCAAATGCTGTTACATTATTTATTTGCTATTTGATAAGTGTCACTTAAAAAAAAAATCTATTAATGATGACCTACATAGAAATAAATGATGCACAAATGGACATTTCTGAACAATGTCTTGTAAATAATCTGTCTGGCTTAGATGTTGTATGTTCCCTCCGCCGTTGTTGTTTTGAAATGTTTGGCGATTTTTTGTTGGCATGTTGACGGTGGTTATGGATATGGCAACCTCGATATGTTGAATGTCATGTGACGTGTCGTTCTGGCAACCGAGAAGTTAATGTTGGAATATTGTGAATGTATTTTGATATCGTATTGTATAGTTCTGCCTTTTTATTTTTATGTGAAATTTATTGAATGTATTTGATTAACTATGTTTTCTGTAGTCCGTTTAAACGCTGTTGTTGAAATAATTAGGAAATATGAGGAAATTTTGACAAGAAAAGAAGGTTTGTTTATAGTTTGTGAATACGTATTGATAAGCCTATTTAGGAAAATGTCGGCGATAATATTTCGAGCTGGATCTTTCAAGAAAGCAGATGTTTGTTAAGGTATGTTGATAATTTTATGTATTTTACTGCTTTTGAGTTTTTTACATTTTGTGATTGCTAGAAAGCGAGAATTGCTGAATTTTGAGAATTCTATATCGCGAGAAATGCTAAATTCGGCGATGTTTTTTTTCAGAAAATGTGCGCGAAGCGCACATACAACAATTGCTGGTTGCCATTTTAGCGAATTTTGTTTTTTATGTGTATTTTTGCTTTAAAAGTTTTTTATATTTTGAGATTGCTAGAAAGCAAAAACTGCTGAATTTTAAGAATGCTATATCGCGAGAAATGCTGAATTCGGCGATGTTTTTTTTTTCAGAAAATGTGCGCGAAGCGCACATACAACGATTACTGGTTGCCATTTTAGCGAATTTTGTTTTTTATGTGTATTTTTGCTTTAAAAGTTTTTATATTATGAGATTGCTAGAAAGCGAAAACTGCTGAATTTTGAGAATGCTACAGCTCGAGAAGTGTTGAATGCAGTGATGTTTTTTTTCAGAAAATGTGCGCGAAGCGCACATACAAGGATTACTGGTTGCCATTTTAGCGAATTTTGTTTATTATTTACATTTTATTTTCGTTAAGCCAAACATGCGTATAAACCGGTGCTTGACGACATTTACTACTTGGCGGAAAAAGGGTTTTTACGCCAAGAAAATTCCAAGATGGTGGCCGGGGGGAACTTATGACATCTGTTCCATCTGTCTTTTGCTTTTTCGCAAAAAGAGTGTTTCTAAAGAAAATGGGAAAAACTTTCAGATGTGATTATAGACATCAAGACAGACCATTTTTGCCCAATAGTATCGCAATCCGCTTAAGCAGTCAAAATCAAAAATACAGTGTATCTCATCTCACTTCAGGTCAAACTTAGATTTTCATTTGTTACTTTAACAATAATGAAGATATCGTAACTATACTTTCAAAAAAGTTACTTTGATTTCTGTGACATATGATATCATGAGAAGAAGTGCCGGAAATTGGGTGTGTGTGTTCATTTTACTTGTAAAAAGGGCTTGTTTATCAAAAATGGAAGTATCTGCGTTAAATATTATGAAAAATTGTTTTAAAATTTAATTTTTTAATATCTTTAAACTTTGAATTCGGCCAGCCGAATATTCAGTATTCGCTCTAACAGTCAGTATTCGGTTACTCGAATATTCGGTATTCGGTTTACATATAGGCCGAATATTCGGTATTCAGTTTAACTGTTGGCCAAATATTCGGTATTCAGCCAAAATCACTATTCGGTGCATCCCTAATGACAGATAATTTTTTTGAAATATCAAATTCCTTGGGGGGGGGGGGGCACGCCCCCCCCCCAGCCCCCCCTCAAATGGCACCCCTGAATATGTGAGCTTTACGTCCATGAAAACAACAACATCAAAAAATCACAAGATGCAGCAGTGTCATTGTGTAAGAATCGAAAGAAATGTAGTTTTATTTGTGATCAGTATAGCGTATTTATGAGCACTTTACACACATTTAAACAAACACACAAAAAAACTATAAAGCAACCCCGCTTTATAAGAATCTAAAATAATACAAGAAATGCCACGATTACTATAACATCAACAATCACTAACTGTCAAGAATAAAACCGTAGTATATTACTGAAAACAGAAAAAAAGAATCCTGAATATTTTTTTACTTACATTATTATCGAAAACAAGTGTGTGCAACTATAAAGTACCATATATACTTGCATGTGTAAAAAGTGGTATGTAATATAATACTACACTGTTTAATACTTATATATCAAAATATTTTTCATTGTGACACTATATTTACTTTTCTATTTTAATATCATGACGTCACCGTTTAATGATGTAATTATTATTTTAATTAACAAAAGAACTAATAAATTCATAAAACGTTAAAGATAAACACCAAATTAAGAATCACTCGATGACATAATAAATCTGTCATCACAAGAAAAATATCACTGGTTGACTATTCCAACAATAGAAGACCTACATCTGGCTGATTATCAAAGATTTGGCAAGATTTCACTGAATGGTTGAGTCAAATAGGAACTAACCAATTCCTCTTAATAAAAGAAAATCCTTCTCAAAATTTCATTCCATAAAAGAAAATTCTTCATAATTTTATCATTTTGTCAGGATTTGAAATGTATGATTTTCAAATAAAACGAGTTCACCAGGAAGGAAAAATTTAGCAGGAAATTTTATAAAAGTTAGTAACAAATGCTTGGTTTGTATTCAAACAGCGAGATTTAATCTTCTGTTACAAATTTTGTTTTTCACAAAATAGGAACCTAAGGAAAAAATTGTGCATTGACCCTTAGGAAATCTTTTATGGAGATTATAACTTGCAATCTCATTGTTTGAAAATCAGAATTTTCACATTGATTTTTTAAATCTTTAGTAAAAATATGGTACTTCTTGATTATCCTGTCGGCAAATTTTGCCAAATTATACAAATTGACATAATTTTTATTTTAAATAACGAAAGAACAAATAACTTAGAAAACATTAATAAAAATACAAATAAAATGTTGAATTAAAAATCACTTGGTGATGTAAGAAACACGTGTAATGTGTTTGATCTTTATTGTTAAGTCAATATGTCATTTACGATAATCCATTATTGGCATTTAATCTTATAGTTTGGCGATAGTTTTTTGGTTGACGGGATAATCAAGTAGTGCCAAAAATTCTAACACAGTAATTCAGTATTATGCCCGAAATTGACTTTTCTTTATTCTAAAAATAAAATAGAAAAGTTTTTTTTCTTTTATCCTGTAACCTCTTGTGAAGCATACAAAATAATGTACATTAATTTATCTTTATATAGTAATACTATGAAGCGATCATGTGAATCAACTCTTTCTGAAGAAGAAGCTGTTGATAAGAAAACATGTTTTACTGTTAACTTACCTAATATTAGTAATGTGAATTTAGAAAATATTCATATTTCTGTGGATCTACCACCAGAATGTGCCACAGAAGTAGTCCATTCTCATGATGGATCACAAATCACTCAAGATGAAGATAGGTATGTTTTCACTTTATGTGCTTGAATAACCATGTCATTTTATAAATAAACTGACTATACTTGATTCCGAACAAAAATAAATTAAAATTTGTCTTAAAGTTGCCCTTTCCGATTTGAGAACAACCTTAAGAATAAAAAAGAAACTCAAGATATGAAGTTGAATAAGAGGACACTGAAAAATTGGTTGCTAGTGAAACACCTGTTTACTTTTAACTAAAATATGCAATAAGATACATTTAAATCGTCTATTGCATAATCAAATCCATTATTTAGATCTGACAAAAAAATGGGGGAAAATCGAGATAAGGTTCGCTTGAGACATAATAAAAAAAAAGTTTCATAAAAATGCCTAAAAAGATATATTATTAATTTTTAGTTTAGACATTTAAAAGTAATACGTATTATAACATAGCTTAGGAAAAAAAAAGCCTGTGTATTAAGTCTGATGGCTGTTTAAATGTTTCAGTGGATGACAACTTTTATAAATCTACTTTCATTTTAAGAGCAATGTTTTCAGTAGTCTAAAGAGCTGTTAAATAGGTACTCCTGTTTATTTTACTGTCGCCTTTTTTCTTTTCTTTTTTTTTAACCTGGCAGTTTCTGACGAGAAGTGTCAAATGAACATGAAAACATGATACACTTGAAACATGTAAAGACTCTGCTGCTAAATTCAAATCATTCCAGGAATTCTTTATAAAAAGCATTACTTTCAATAAAAGATAATACTAGGTTGAGCAAAAAGTTCTGGGAAATTTGTGAAAGTTGTGTTGTTATGTGCAAATTGACAACAAAAGCAACAAGGACTATTCTTCAAAGTAGAGACCATCATAGTCCACGACTTTCTGCTGTCATTCTACCAGATTCTGGGTTTGTTGGAAGTACCATGGCGGCTCCATGGAATCGAAAATCTCTTGACATGCTTCTTCAACTTCATTAAAGGTTTCAAATCGACGGCCCTTGAAAAAGTGTTGCATTGATCAAAAGAGGCCATAATCGGATGGAGTCACGTCCTGAACTCTTATAGATATACCATTAGTACTCCTATATACAATACAAATTCTGGTTATATATGACTATTAGATTAAATATTTCCCTGAACTTTTTGCTCAACCTAATAATTGTTCATGTGTCATGTAGCTAACAGAAAATTCACATATCTCAGATTGCAAATATTTCAAAGAAATTATTATGAATAGCCATGGAAAAGTATATTATATTTATGAAACTACACCATATATTTATTTACAGTACTAGTAATCAAAAGATTGTTTTTTAAGAATTTCAAGGTAGGGTCAGGTGGGGGAAAGTGGTCATAAAAACAGGCTTTTCAAACTTTCAGAGGATATAAACATCAGAATTTCTCTGGTGTTTTCTAAAATTTTGGGTGTTATTTTACATTACATTACTCTAGAGTACATCCATATCCATTTCAGAAATATTTTTGGGGAATAACACCTTTTTATAACATATTTTTCCAGGCATGTTTTTATGACCACTTTACCCCAGGGGGTGGGGTAAAGTGAGTAGTGCATGGGGTAAAGTGGTCACATTGAAAAAGTGTAATAAAAAAATAAACTAATGAATAAAAAGGGACATTTTATTATTTACAAACATTTTAAACAACCTTTATAATGAGTTATCTGCCATTTTATTTTATTAAAGTGTAAATTTGTAATGTTAAAATTGTTTGTTGTTAAAATTTGGTTCTTCAAGGATTTTGATAACATCTGATTCTGGAAAAGTATAATGATTGCAAAATTTGGATTTTTTTTTTTTAACATACTTTAAGAAAAATAGTCATGTTTTTTCCCAATAAATTGCTTTATTGATTTCTTCATTTCATATCTTAGCAACACTCAAGGTCCTATAGATATGGCTTGAGATGTCATCTTTAGCGATTATAAATGGATTCAAATGAGAATGTTGACTAGGGATATTTTGTTGTTGTTTTTTTCCTCTTGGAAATTTAAGCAACTTTTAAGTATCCCATTCCTCTTGTTACTTTTGCAGATATAATGCAAGTGTTTTTTGTCAATACTACCCGATCTTGGACTGGACACATTTCCTTTTCCTTTAAAACTATGTCTAACAATTCTATTCACATCTGAAATGAGTGTAGATAATGTTGCCAATGTAGCTTATTTTATTTTTTTTTACATATTTTGCAGTCTGCTTTCTTGATACTGTTTCTTTAAAATTCCTTTCCAGGCTTTTTTTTAATGGGAGAAAATACACCTAGATCTAATGGTTGTAGACTATGGCTAGTATGAGGTAGCAGGCAGAGTATTATAATGTGATTGTCGATAGCTATTTTTCACAGCGTCATAATTCATTTATGTCCATCACATTAATAAATAAAAGGGCATGCTTTTGTAATCTTTCGGTGTACTATCTACTTAATAAAATGATCCATCCAAGATTCAAGTACAGAAACCTGCATCTATCCAGATTCCATGATTCATACAATGCTCCTGCATGGCCACCTTTTATCCATAATCCATATGTACTCACTCGTGAACTGCGAATGGAAGAATGTAATAACCACTAGCTGATATACCAAAAGGAACACTAAACATTATCTTTCCTTTGGTTTCTGAATTTTATATAATGCATTACATTGAGTAAATTTTTTTAAACTGGACTATTTTGGCTATCCATATTTATACCAGCCTCATCAACATTAAAAATTCTTTCAGGACTTTCTTGTGGACCATTTTCTTATATAATACAAGTATAGGTATTAGAAAAAGTAGTTAGTATGTTGGTTGTTAAATCAGTTGATGTAACCTTTGCAAGCAATTCGGGTTTACACTTAGTTAATTCATTCACTATTCTGAACCTATTAAAAATTAAACCTAACTTTTTTTAACCCCCATATTATAAACTATTATTAAATAATAACTATTTGCAGTTAGTTTTTAATAATTATTAGTATTTAATAAACTGGCATTGTATATAATGAATAATTTAACTCAGATCAAATATCTATAAGTTAAGCCTAACCCTATGACCACTTTACCCCATTTAACTAAAACTATTATGAAATAAAATCTGTGATAAATATAACTTAGCTATAAATGAAAATATGTTCTTGAGATATGTGAAAAGCTTTCTGAACTGCCAATTTAACAAAATTTGGGATAAACAAAATGCAGCAGAAAAGTTAATTAAAAAGTTAAAAGAACAAGGTGTAACAAAGACAAACAAAATGAGTGCTCAGTGGCTCAAACATGTTACTAAAAATGTTTTTTTGAGTGAGAAACTTCGATCAATACTTAATAAATCTAAAATTAAAAGAAAGTTATTCAAATTTCTTTATTAGTCAGGATTTTAGACCTTTTTATGAATTATGACCACTTTACCCCGCCTGACCACTTTACCCCACCTGACCCTATCAATGTTTTACTATGTAGAGCATTTTATTCATGGAACATAAGACATGGCTTTTACTCAAAATGTTTAAATTTTAAATGATTTCAATTTTCTACATAATTGATTGTAATTATTTAATTTAAATTATTTTTAAATGAAGTTATATTACTTATACAGTGGCGGTCAAAAGTTTCCGGCCAGCATAAAATTTTTGGTTAATTTGTAAGTATGTCCATACGAAGAGGAATCTCAAAGTGATACTTATACATTTTATTGACGCAACAATTAAGAACTTATTTATGGAATAAAAAATAAATATTATAAAATTTAATTGACAAAATTAATTGCAAAAGAAAATGCATGTTCTCAAAAGTTTCCGGCCACCTTGGCAAGTTTGGAAAAAAATGGTGTTATAACAGAAAATAACAGTGATCAACAACATTTACAGTTAGTATTTTGTATTCATACATTTAGCAATAAGTACTGTGGTGCAGCAATGTGGTATCGATTCAATGAATGGTTAAGGATCGTCAAAATTAAGTTCTTTCCATGGTTCTTGCAATTTTTGTGAAAATGCTGCTGAATTGCAATATTTATAATTCTACACACGTTTTCAAGTTAGTTTTAAAGATTTTCTATTGGATTCAGATCGGGTGGTTGGGCTGTCCATTTCAAAAGCAGAATTTTTTTGTGCGAAAGCCACTGCTTGACGAGCTTGCATGTGTGCTTTTGGCCGATATCATGATGAAACAAATGGTTGTGAGCACAATTTTTCCTTCAATAAGGCAGCAAATGATCTTGCAAGATATCCTTATACCTTGCACTATTCATCTTGCCGTGGATTTCAAATAACGGACAGGCGTATTTTCCAGAAAATGCTCCCCACAGCATAACGTGTCTCCGCCTTGCTTCATTTTAGAAATAACATATCTTGAATCTTATCTTTTCTTTTTAGGTCATCTGTTGCAGACTTCGAGTCGATTACAGAGAACTGTAATCGATTAAGATTACGATTACTTTGAATTTCTAAAATCAGATTACGATTATGTCTCTATTTTTGCAAGTTAGATTACGATTACATCTTCGATTATCAGGTTTTTTAAATTTTAGATTACGATTACGATTAAATAAATTTTGTTGAATTACAATTACCGCAATAGCAGATTGCGATTACAATTTGATTACACTGATGTCATAATCTGCATATTACGAACTCCTCTTTTTCAAATTTATTTTTTAAAGTATCTTTATGCAATATTCACATTTTACAAATCTGAATAAACTGAATTAGTATTTATATATATGTGTGTTTACAGTTCCAAAAGCAGTTAAGCTCCATCTGAAAGTATCATTTCAATCAAAATCTCCCTAGTTCTTTTCAGGTTTGATTATTTACCATAAAAAATTCTTAAGGATAAGAAAAATTCCACAAAACGTACACTTTTTTATACGAAAATACATATTAATATTGAATATTAAGAAAATGCATGAGTAAAGAGTTCTGAAGTTCTGACTTTCACATTCACGATTACAAAGGAATAGATTTTCTTGTATTTGTCGTAAAAAAAAATATATATTCCCTGTCTCATCTGTGTGTGCTTAGAAATGTGCAGTACATAAGCCATGTGCCTGTGGTCGCCCACAGCATGGTCTACATTTTTGAGGCAGAATATAAACGTTAGAAAAGTTAAACTAAGAGTTTTCTTCAGAACTCCCGTTGCAAGACAATTTTTAAAAATATCAACATTAAAAGCAATACAGAATATTAACAATTAAGAAATATTAAATATTCAAAAATAATGTTCTGCTAAAATTTTATAAAACGGAAAATTAAGAAAAATCTTTTTATCAAGGTTTTTATGCTTTCTTGACTTCCCCCCCTCCCCCGTTTTAACCCTCTGATTTAATTTGAAACACATGACAGTTAAAAATAAAAAATAATCATAAACCACTTTCCAGGGGAGCGATGTTCAAATTTGAACAAAAAGTACTGTTACTTTTTTTTCTTATTAGTAATTAATCAAGAGTTCTTTTTTCAATAATCAGACATAAAAATTTGCTTGATTAGATTTTAAATTTCAGGGATGGGTAATGGCACTGTGCTGCCTATTTTTGCTGGCATTTGTGCTAAGAGAATGTACAAAATAGATACCATTATCTCTCCGAAGCATACCCTAACGTAAATACTCAAACGCCTGTGTTCCTGGAGAATATAGTGTCTTCTTTTCTTTTCTTTTTTTTTTCTATTCTATTAAAATTTAAATTACATACATAAAGAAACCATCTTTTATTGCTAATGTCATAAGAAAATTAAATCTTAAAATGCATATTTTAAATAAGCAAGTAATTTTACAATTAGAATTAAAAACGTTATGCATAATTAAGTACAGAAAATACTTCGCTGCAATAATAAATTGCTAATAATTGTGGAATGTATATTATAAAAGAAATCCTTAGCTGCATATGGTGTTTATAGTTTATGTTGAATATAACTTTCATCGATTACATGGGCATCTGGCGAGCATTATATATTGTAGTGATATTTTAAAATTTTTACTTCTTTCGCTTTCATATATAAGGCTGAATCGTTAAAATAGTCTTAAATTTTTGCTTCTAGTTTTTCTTTGACATTTCTATAATGTATACTGAAAATTAAAAGGATAAAGAAAAGCTAAGAGCAAAGTAAGAATGAGTAATTCAATAAATTGCTCATGCAATTTAAAACCTTTTTTCTTTTTTTTTTTTTTAAGAAAGCTTTCATCCCAGATTCTCACATTTGTGAGAAGATTGGCATAAGTGCCCATAAAACCATGAAAATACTATTTTTTCCATTCCCTTTTTATTTTTTTAAAATTCTTCTTGACTATGGAAGTAGTAATAGTTTGTTATTCTATGTTCTTTCTTGACTCCCATTTTATGACTTGGATGAGCTTGGACATTTGACCGCTGCAGCGATCACATCCTGTTTTCTCGAATTTCCATTCACTTCTACCCCACATTTACCGATACTGTCACACTGATCTCTGACCCTAACTCACGACTCACCCCCGCTTCAGCATGAACCTGATGAGTTAAAAACATATCCTCTTGTTGCAATGTTTAGCTAGCCGAGTATTTTTTGGATAGGAAGCAAAAAAGGGAAAAACAAAGGTGTAATCGTAATCGTTTGTACGAAATTGCGATTATCCATCTTTTCTATACAGATTACATAGAGATTAGCTTATATTGCGATTACGATTAGATTACGATTGTAATCTCAATGGAATTTCTTGATTATGATTATTTTGCGATTACTTCAAAATAAAAATTTATGATTACGATTACACGATTACGATTACTCGAAGGCTGGTCTGTTGTAGTGTGTGTTATCACTCCCAAAAAGATTGAACGTCGATTCATCGGAAAATATTACTTTTTTCCAGTTTTCACTTGACCAGTCTTTGTATTCTTTGGCAAACGCCAGTCGGCCCTCTGATTTTTTTTCTTATGAAAGGTTTTTTAGCACCGACTGTTCCATAAAGTCCTACGTTATGTAAGCATCTTGACATGGTAAACCGACTTATTTCAGCATTATTTTAAGACCGTAAATCGCGGGAATTGCAGCAACAATTTTATGCGGGCCATCAATTACTTTTCTCCTGATAATTCTGTCCACAAGAATAGTCATTTTCCGGTGTTCCCCGGACCATGGCAAGTTCTGAAGGCCATGACAATCTATATATTTTTTTAAAATATCGTTCACAACAAATTTTCCGATTGACAACTTAATGTAATCTCACGAGAAAATTGTCCCTTTAGCGACTCGTTTCAAACAAATCACTCGTTTAGGAACAATGAATTGTTAAACTTTTTATTTTTGAATTTCAAATACATTATTCATCTTGATTAATTAACAAACACGGCCAAAAAATCACTTTACCGATAGCAAAAACTAACGGATGACGAATGATCGGAAACTTTTGCACACGAGAATTTCGAATTCCGCCCCCTTGTATCAAGTATCTTCAGTATACAATCAAAATGATCATGTGGTCAGATGTAATTTGATTATTCCTAACCTTTGGAGCAATGTGCTTCTTCTTCGCTGAAACGTTCTGTCAAACAAATCAAAGAAACTAACTGGCCGGAAACTTTTGACCGCCACTGTATATCCAACAATGTTTATTTTTATCAATAAATATGCATGTATATGTAATAGGAAAATGTATTTAAAAAAACCCGATTTAAACCAAAAAAAACCTGGTTTAAACCAAAGAAACTGGGTTTTTTGCTTTTTTTGAAAAAAAACTGTTTTTTTTTACCAACCCTGAATTGTCATAAATACAAACTATTTTATAAACTTTTTTTAATATTATTATCCAAGATAAGAAAAAATCAGTTTAAAAAAAAAAAAAAGCTACAAATAATCATAATAAAATACATAAACAAGAATATATGAATACAAAATATTGGTCTGATCTTTCATAATCAGATTCAGTGATGACTAGGCTTAGTCAGTGTCAATGATGGTGATTAAAACAATATTTGGAGATTTATTACTTGTGTTTAGCTAACAGAAAAGTATTAATATGACTTCTACAGTTAATTATACTAGCAGCAAATGTAGGGGAGAAGGGAACTAGTGTGGACAACTTGAATAATTCTGTTATTTTTTAGTTAAAGTTGCTTTGTAAATTTTTACAGATTGGCAATACTGATATACACTTCGATGTGCAATTACATGAGAATACATTTCATAGTTCATTTGCAATTTATAAAACAAGGTTTTTATGATGACAAAGTAAGTTCATGGTTTGTTTTTTAATTACTAAGCTAGACTATTTATATTCATTATTTCAAATGAAAGGATATATTATATTTATATGAATCTAATCAGTACATTTTTTGATATTCACTTTTCATAGGCGTAACCACCCCGCCCACCTCCCCGCTTGCACGGACTGAAGCCCAATTATTTAAAAAAATCGAAATCTACAAAAGAAAAAAAGAAGTGAAAGCAGAGTTCAATTAGTTTAACTCAGAAATCTAACAGCCTAAGTTTTGAACTGTGATAAAAAAAAAAGAATTCCACATTCTTTTTTTAAAATAATGTTCTTTATCTTTTTTTAAAACTAGGATATTTACAAGAATCTGTATTAGTCATAGTAAGTCAAAAAAGAGGTTTTATAATCCCACTTTGACGTCTTTTTTTTTTTTTTTTTGTGGTAGATTTTTTTTTAACACTGTTCTTTCTATTGCATGTTTCTGCAATTTCATGATAAATTAATGCAAGATCTTGATGAGGATAGAAACAGAAATTATTTGCCTCTTTGATTTTGCAGTCTAAAGTCTAGAAAGAAGCAAAAAAATTTGAAAGGGAATGCAGATGTGAAACAATGATTGTAAAATGTGATTAGCTGGGAGAAAGGTGGGAGTGCACAGACGCTGCCTCCTTAGAAAATGAGAAATAATAGCATAGAAAATTAATCTGGAGTTGGTTAGTTGGTTGAATTTCGTGTTTCGCGACCATATTTTGACATTCGTAAAAGGAATATGGTTGCAGTCTTTCAAGTCAATGTAGTACTTTTTTTCCTCTGAAAATTTTTATGCGATTTTTGGAGTTTCTTCTCGTTTTGCGAAGTTCTTTTGAAACTAGGAAAAGGACCCAGTATCAACCTTTTAGCCCAGTGCAGTAAATTTTGACAAAATTAGCGATTTTATTCTGGGTTCATTTCATGATATTTAAAATTTTCCCCAAAATCATTTGACGAAATTCACGTCTTTCTACACGATGTTTTGTCGAAATCTGCAATTTTCACCTGTAACCTTTGACAAAATTCGTGTTTTTCACTGCGATCCTTTGACAAAATTCGCATTTTTTACTGCGATATTTTGACGAAATTGGGATTTCTTTAGCACGATCCTTCAATGAAATTCGTGTTTTCTTTACACGGTCTTTTGACGAAATTCGCTTTTTTCTTTCCGCGATCTTTTGACGAAATTCGCATTTTCTTTCTGCGATCCTTTGATGAAATTCTCGTTTTCACCGGGATCCTTTGACAATTTTTTTTTTTTTTTGCAACCTATTTACGAAATTGATTTTTTTACAGGGGTCATTTGTCGAAATTCGCGATAGTTTTGCGCGACCGATCGGGAAAATTCTCAATATCTTTCCGTACCAATTATCAAAATCCTCTACTCTTTTCCACAACTTTTTGATGAAATTTGCAACATTTTCTCGTCAATCATTTATCGAAATTCGTGATTTTTTTTTTTTTTTGTGTGCAATCTTTGACAAAATTTGCAATTTCTTTCTGCACTCTTTTATCGAAATTCGCAATTTTTTTTACGATCGTTTGAAGAAATTCTCATATTTTTCCGGGATCGAGTCACGAATTGATTTTGAGAAGTTCCACAAAAGAAATAAAAACAGCGGGCTTAAAAAAAAAGATTTAAAATACTCACTGAAGAATCACAGATCTGTGAAAGAATTTCGAGGGAGGAAATACTGCACATCATTTTTTATTATGTGGGACATTCCTTTTCTGTGTACAAATCGTGCAATCCTGCACATTATTTCAAACCCTGCCCCCCAAAGAAAACTTTATTACTAGTGGAGTTTCGCTGGTTGATTTTTTTTAAACAAACATAGAATTAAAGAAATCTAGAATTTGGGGGAGGGGGTGAAGGGGAATACTGCCTTTGGCAACGTACCCCCGACCAAGCTATGACTACTTCTGTCTCGAAACAAACAAATCCTAAATTATCGCGATTTTTTTTTTTTTTTTTTTTTTCGATCCAAATTAAGTTTTCAGCTTTCTTATAAGAACTGATTTGACATTCTTCCAATTCAAATTTAATCACGACAATTTCAAAAATTACCGGAGAGTTTTTTCTGTTTCAAAAAAAGTCAAAAAATCACCTCAAAGGTAAAAAAACCCACTAAAAATCGCATTAAAAATTCGGAACAGCAGGGAACGAAATTAATTAATTGGGAAAAATATTTTAACCGGATTCCTTTTAGGAACACGAAAAAAACCCCTCTAAAAGTAACATTAAAAAATTGTTACAAATTGAAAAATCGCTGTAAGAATCTCGAAAAAACTTTATTGAAAAGAAGACAAAGTTTACTGGATATATAAATTGATATATAAAATATATAAATCAGATTCTTTTTTACTAATTTGAAAAAATTCGCATAAAAAATTAATTGAAAAATTCCAGAAATTGTCTTCGATATGCATGACTTCAGGCAAACAGGTACTTTCCTGTCAAATCTTGCAGCTGTGAGGACTGCATTGTTTTTTCAGAGGTCAGCGCACATGCGTACATACACACACCCAGAGACAGACAAGCTCCTATCTTTATTATTACAGTCGCATCATGATAATATAATTTTTATCATCTTGACAAAATTAAGTGTATACAGCGAGTATTTGCAAACTTCTTTTTTACGAATTCTTTGTTTTTATGAACTGATGTACTGGTTCCGACCAGCATCCCATTGAACTAATGTTATTCCCATTTACGAACTTTCTATTTTTCGAACACGTTATATGAGTCCACTCGAGTTCGTAAAATCGAGCGTCTACTGTATTATCATGACCTGCTCTACTTAATACATTGGACACATTCTGAGGTAAAAACATGAATTATTAATGAATATTGCAATTATTTATGATATTATAATAATTATTTATGTCCACTTTCCTCCAAAATTCCATTGATTTTTTGCATCACACTATTTGCTACATTACATTTTTTTAATGTAGCTTGTCACTACAAACTACTAGAAAAAATAGTGATTACTATAGTTTTGCTATTTGTAGCAAGCTGCTGCATGGAGCCAGTTGTTTAAATTCAAGTGTAAATGTTTGCCTGAAGAAAAAGAGGGTTGGGGTTACGACAATGAAATTAAATTTCTGCCCAGCCACACCATTTTGCTGCAAACATGACAATGGCCTTTTTTTCAATAAACTTTATTATCAGTATGATAAAGTGCAAAATGATTTTTTTTTCTTTATAATCAAATATTTAAATTTTTTTGTTATTAGAAGTTATCAAAAATGCTGCATATTAGTTATTATGTTAAAAAAACATGCTTTTATATGAGTAGTGTCATTTTGCTCAATTACTAATAAAACTAACTACCGTAAAATTCTGAAAATAAGCCCACCATTTGACAACATGATATATTGGCAAAAGTGGGAAGGAGGCCTATAAACAGAATTTTCTTGAAAATTTCATCAATACTAACTCTTAACATTAATATCTATTAACAGAAATTAATTGGTACATGATGAGGTATATTCCGTAAATATTTAAAATAAAATATTCTAAGAAAGTTTAAAATTTTTTTTTAAAGTAAACAAAAAATAATAATTAAATAATCCTCTAAATAATATTATTTTTCTTTTGAAAAAAAGAAACTATTCACATTCTATTCTTTTACATATAAAAGAGAATGTGTGAATGTGCCGGCAAGTTTGCAATGTTTGATGCAAGTAAACAAAAAAAAAAGTAATTAAAAGAAAAAGATCAAAAAGCAAAACCCATTTTTTCCTTACTATAAAAAAAATTTATAGCTCTGTTATTGATTGACCGATTTTGTTCAAATTTTCAGCTAGTTGCAATAACAGTAAATTCAGTTGTATAACAATTTTTTTCTTAAAATGTGGTAAGTTTTTATAAAATTCAAGCACCACACAAAAAAGTGCACTATATAGCAAATGCAAAGAAAAAGGAAAGGACTATCTCCTGCGGTTTGTTTTGTTTGTTCAAATCCTTGAAGTCGGAAGTTGAACGTTATCAGAATCAGATCATCAGCTTTGGATGGATAATATGTTTTGTTATGCAGAAAGAAACCATGCATAGATTTTTTTTAATTAAAGAAAAAATGCCACATGTTTTTCCACTAAAAAAAGATAGACAAAATATGTTAAAAAAAAAAAAAAAATTAGAAGACACAAAGAAAAAACATGGAAAAGGGATAGGATGATTCTTCTACATCTAAAAAGGGCAGGGCTCATTGGTACTTGAAACAAAAAGGGCAGTGTGTGTCACCCTTTTAAAAACATCAAACTACATTAGGAAGCATGAAAACAAAGTAACTAACCTTGGCATACTTATTGACACCGTAAAATATTTAATCGCCAAAGGGTCGATGAAAACACATTCCAACTGAAGATTTTTGATAGGACGGGGGTTACAAATGGAATTTTTTCAAAAAATGAAAATTGGGGAAGGGGCATATTTTTAGAATTTTATAGTAAATGTACAGATCTGTAAAAGATTTCATTTCTTAATAAAATATTTTCTAGTATACATCAGCTTATTATGCTCGATCATTGTGGCTATGAATTCAAGTCACAATCCTTGGTAAATAAGCATTATAAGCTTGGTATTACAATGCAAAATATTTTGCGACAAAAATATTTGCTGGTAATAGTCAATAAACTACATGTGAGAAAATATAGACTACAACCAACTCTTTTTAGTAAGCCTTCCAAGACCCAATCTTTTGTCCGAATTAAATGTAAGCATTTCAATGGTGTAAAGCAATTCCTCGCATTCAATAAATTAAATTGAATTTATAACAGAAATTATACAGCTTACTAACTTTATGCTACAACAGATAAGTTATTGTTTATTTTAGTAATTTTTGTGGGAGAAAAAGGCAAAAAAAGTTTAGATGGAAAAAGTTCTGCAAAAGAGAAAAGAAAATCTGTGACGCCCTTCTCCCATCTTGAACTTTCTGCTACCGGGGTGCTATAGACGTAAAATAACCAGAGGGTATATAGTATATCTTTACTTGAGAATCAGAGGGTATTTAGAAGTTCTTAGAAAAATCCATAAGGTAGGGGAGCTAGGGGATGTATGGGACAAGAGATGGATGGGACATTCTCAATATTTCAGGCAATAAACATTTATTTTAAATTGCTTCCTAACCCCATGTACCTCTACCACAGTGTGCATCAGAATTAAAAGTAGGACCACATTGCTGTTTTCATTTTCCTTCAAAGTTGCATTTTCTGAAATCTCTGCTTAAAAGTAAGTTTTTTTTTACATTTGAAGATGTGAAATATCTTATACAATATAAAAAATTAAGCTATGTTGTAGTTATTTATTTTAAGGTTCAATATCAATAATTAAAATGAATGAATAGTAACCATTGTGACAAAATAATTTTTGAGGTAAAATGGCTGAGAAGGGATATTATGCATCATGGGGATGATTGGGACATTTCAAATGGGGATGAATGGGACATTCTCACTCCTCCCTAGAGATGTTGAAAATTTTATTTATTAATTAAATAGTATTATATAGGATGATAAATCAATAATTTACGTCAATTAATAGTATTAAATAGTATTATATGAGTTGTTATTCCCCAAAGCAGAATACTTTGTAATGTTCTGCAACGGAATTTCAGATGATCAAAAATGTTCTGCAAGCGCAATGGGGGAAAAAAGGGGGGGGGGATGTTTATATATGTATGTAATGTAAGGATGTAATTTCATCTTTTATGAAAATGCCAAAGATGTGTTTCGTAAAACACTGTCAAACAAAAGAAACATATTCTGGAGGCAAGATTGATTTCTAGAACCATGAAATTGACACAGAAGTTACTGACTTTGGAAGTGAAATATTTAGACATATTACTTTTATGAAGAAAGTGTTGTTGGAAATTTGGTCCATACATAGTTATAATGGCAGCTTTTACAAGTTTCCTAACAGATTTATGTCCAGATGGAGGTCCATTCGTATAAATAAACATACGTTTGTCTGTTGTACCAATGGTCGTTTCGTTTCCATCAGCTGTATTGGGCCTTTTAGAAAAATTTTTATCGATCGTAGACCCCCCCCCCCCCATGATTCGCATATAGCTTCAGATACTGAAATAGACAAAATTTTAGTTAGAAAACTGGTTAATTTCGGGATCTCTGATTTTAAAGTATTCACAGCATTTTTTTAACATGGTCTTATTTTGAAAATATGTTTCACTCTCCTGGCACTCTTTGACAGTTTCATAAACCCAATCAAGAAATACAGTGTATTCAAAATACTGCTCCTTCCCTTCCTCTTTGGAGGGAGGAACACAAGAGAAGTACATTCAGAATTTCTAAAAAATTGGAAAGATCCAAGATTTTGTTTGTCACATCTGAACATGGAAAAATCAGATATTCAAAATTGAATAAATATTTTGTTGCTTTGTCCAAAATAGACACTGTATTGATGCAGTGTATCCATATATTGCACTATATCTTTGATGTCACTGATAAAAGGCGATATACTAGGATTATCAGTAGTAGACATTTACTCCCAAGAAAGAAGATCTGTTACCTGAATACATTTTAACATGGTAGCAAGTACCAAAATTATATCAGCTATTATACTGAAGATATTTCTTTTTGATAAAAGTTTGTCCCTCAGACTTGCATTTTCTGTTTTTTCAGAGGCTGTGACTAATGCCTTGAAGTCATTTAGGAATGTTTGAAAAACATTAAAAGCATGAGAAACAAATTTCAAAGTTTTAAAATTTTTAGGCTTGCAGAGAAACATTTGCAGTTCATCTGCACATTCATTTAGACTTTCAAATGATTTCCCCCTCATGAATTCTTTCATGCAAGTATAGATAAGTGCTAAGGAATCTTCCACAATTTTACTATCTGAATGTACCTGAACCAACTCTAGTCTGTGCATAGGGTCCCAGGATACAGGAATATCTTCTCCAACCAGTATAGGTCAAAATTAACATTTTTACCCACTGGCCAATGGCCAGTACACAGATTTTTTTCACTGGCCAGTTTTTTTTAACCACTGGCCAGTAACAAAGTTATGTACGCTCCATACAAAATTGTGTTTTTTCTAACTATCAACATTGTAATTTACTAATATATATTACTTACCATTCGATATGATTACACTCAACTGAAAAATTTTATTTTTACTATTAATTGCAATGAAATAAATTCACAGGAAATTTTCAGAAAGGTTACAGCAGAGGGGGACCCCCCCCCCTCCCGGCACTAACTAATATGCATTTTTCTGCGATCATTTAATGAATTTCGCGATCTTTTGACGAAATTCACTTTTTTTCGTGACCTTTTAGCAAAATCTGCGTTTTTCACGATCTTTTGACGAAATCTGCGTTTTTTCCGCGATCTTTTCACAAAATTGCGTTTTTTTTTTGTAATTTTTTAACGAAATTTGTGGGGGTTTTTTCGCTATTCTCTGAAAATATTTGCATTTTTTTTTCAAGATTTTTTGACGAAATTTGCGTTTTTTCTGCGATTTTTTGACGAAATTTGCGTTTTTTCCGCAATCTTTTCGTGAAATTTGCGTTTTTTTCACGATCTTTTGACGAAAGTTGCGTTTTTTCCGCGATCTTTTCACGAAATTTGCGTTTTTTCCACGATCTTTTCACGAAAGTTGCGTTTTCTCCGCGATTTTTTTCACGAAATTTGCGTTTTTTTCCCGCATTCTTTTCTCGAAATTTGTGTTTTTTCCGCGATCTTTTTTCGAAATTTGTGTTTTTCCACGATTTTGTCACGAAAGTTGCGTTTTCTCCGCGATCTTTTGACGAAATTTGTGTTTCTTCCGCGATCTTTTCTCGAAATTTGTGTTTTTTCCGCGATCTTTTCGTGAATTTTGCGTTTTTACCGCGATCTTTTCACGAATTTTGTGTTTTTTCAGCGATCTTTTCATGAATTTTGCGTTTTTACCGCGATCTTTTCACGAATTTTGCGTTTTATCCGCGATCTTTTCACGAAATTTGCGTTTTTCCGCGATACTTTGAAGAATTTGGTGATTCTTTTTCGCGATTCTTTGTCGAAATTTGCGTTTTTTCCGCGATCTTTTCACGAATTTTGCGGTTTTTTTTCGCGATCTTTTCACGAAATTTGCGTTTTTTCGCGATACTTTCAAGAATTTTGTGATTTTTTTTCGCGATTCGTTGTCGAAATTTGCATTTTTTTCCGCGATCTTCTCTCGAAATTTGTGTTTTACCGCGATCTTTTGACGAAATTTGCGTTTTGTTCCGTGATTTTGTCACGAAAGTTGCGTTTTCTCCGCAATCTTTTCACGAATTTTGCGTTTTTTCCGCGATCTTTTCACGAATTTTGCGTTTTATCCGTGATCTTTTCACGAATTTTGCGTTTTCCCGCGATACTTTGAAGAATTTTGTGATTCTTTTTCGCGATTCTTTGTCGAAAATTGCATTTTTCCGCGATCTTTTCACGAATTTTGCGTTTTTCCGCGATACTTTGAAGAATTTTGTGATTCGTTTTCGCGATTCTTTGTCGAAAATTGCGTTTTATCCGCGATCTTTTCACGAATTTTGCGTTTTATCCGCTATCTTTTTACGGAATTTGCGTTTTCCGCGATGTTTTCACGAAATTTGCGTTTTTCCGCGATACTTTGAAGAATTTTGTGATTCTTTTCCGCGATTCTTTGTCGAAAGTTGCGTTTTCTCCGCGATCATTTCACGAAATTTTCGTTTTTTCCGCGATGTTTTGACGTAATTCGCATTTTTTACGTAGTCCTTGGGTGAAATTCAAGTTTTTTCGCGATTCCGAGCTTTTAAGCTTTAGTGAAAAACTTTCCCAGCTTCGTTCTTTGACAGTGGCGTAGCTACACATTCAGCGCCCTGGAGCAAGTAAAGTATGTGCGCCCTCTTGTCACTCAAAAAAGTTCAACGTAATTTTGTTTTGAAGTTACATATATATATGTAACTAGCTGACCCGCCCAACGTTGCCCGGGCCCCTTATAATAACGTAAACAAAACTCAAGTTTATATGATTTTATATATTCCGAAAGTAGTTCAAATGAACCTGGCTTTAGGGGTGGCCCACTGCCTTCGGCAGCGTATAGTGTATTCCCGACAAACCTCTTTCTGAACGAACCTGTGGACTGAGTCCCCGCTACCAAAGGCATTGTATGCCAGGAGTGTTCCGTACGCGCCGGAGACAATCGAAAAGCAAGTTGAATGAGTAAACCCCGTAGCAATCGAGCCCATATAACCCAAGATAAGAATGCGAATCCTGACGGTGGAACTATAATCTTTAAAACAATCGTAAGCTAAGTTGAATGGACCAATTTCTGTTGAAATAGAGCCCGTAACAACCGAGAAAAGAATGTGCCGTTAATGTTCGAAAATGGTAGTAACAGAAATCTAAGATAAACTTTCATAATGCAGAAAGTAGCTCAATAGTAAGCTAAGTTTAATTATTCAATCACCGTTGAAATCAGGCATATTGAACCCGAGAAAAGAATGCACCATTAATGTTCGAAAATGTTGGTAACTGAAGTCTAAGACAAACTTTCATAATACAGAAAGTAGCTTAATCGTAATCTAGGTTGGATGAACCAATTCCCGTTGAAATCGGGTCCCTATAACCCGAAGAAAGAATGCACCCCCAAGCAGTTTAAGGTGCTTGTCGCCCACTCCCCCTGTATATTTAACGAATTACCTTTAACATTAACGTGATATTTAATTTACGGATGAAATCCCACCCCCTCTAAAGTAAACCACTTACCTTTAAAAATAGCGCGGATTTTAATTCACAACTATAGTGAGTAAACGTAAGTTGATGCCAAAATAGAAGATTAATATTCAAAAAGGCGGTAGCTGGAGTATAAGGAAATTTTTTAGTGGTTATAAAGCAGCCGGATGACCCTAGAACTATGCTAAAGAAAATTGCAAGATTATCGGATAATTTTTAAAGAAACTGCACCAAGGACCCTAAGAAGGCCATTAATATCCAAAATTGGTGGTAGCTGAAGTGTGAGTATTTTTTTTTTTTTTTTCATGTAGTAGCTGGAGGACCTAAGAAATTGTTAGGAAAAAAATCCTAGTGAATCGGACCATTTTTAAGGGAGCTATAATAGGGGGGCCGAAAGGAACCAATGGATAAGAGCAAGGCCTAAGATGAAAATATGGTTAAAAGGTCCTAGTACTTAGCGCTTTAGATTTTCAATTAGTTGAAATTAAGTATATAGGGTATAAGTATTAATCATTAGAAAATTTTTTCAAAGAAATTGCTTAAAAAAAGAGCCCCGGGGTCAAATAAAAAAAGCCCAATGAAAATATGAAGGTGTTGTCTCGGGGAGCGAAATCCAAGACTCAATTTTGAAGTTATGCAATGAGAGTGAGACACAATTAGGGGGTGAAAAATGCATGGCGCACAAAAAGTTATCCTAGGGGGCCAGTGTCTTAACTGAAATGTAGAAACGAAAAAAAAAAAAAAAAACTAAATGGAAAAAGTGCCCCCAATATGAAGATCGGATTAATAGGGTGGGGCATTCCACGTCAAATCAGGCAGTAAAATATCGATATGTAACCCACCATCACAGATTTTAATGAAACTGCGTGTGTTTGTTCTTACTATTAAGATATGATCACCAGTAATTTTTTTTGCTCCTTGGTGAAATAGTTTCTGTGAAAAAAATTGTCAAAATTTTGAAAAACTGCCGTCAGTTGGCATTCTTGATAGCTCGGTTTTCAAATGTAGCATGTCATATATATAATCATATTTCAATATCTACTCTACAAATCATCTTCAAATAATTTATGCACAATATTTAGGGTACGCAGCTTATGGAAAAAATATATTGTTGAGCTTATAACATTTTAAGTGTGTCTAAAAAAATATTTAAACTTTGAAGTCGTGAATTTTTTATGAAAAATAATGCATTAACAAAAAAAGCATTATCAACAAAAGGCGGTATTTTTATTAAATTTATTTTTTATGGGAGATATACTTAAAGGTGTCCTTTACCTGATGCTGAAATAAAAATAGTGGGATTTTGGGTGGTTTTGGTAGTATTTCCTATTTAAAAATATTTTGAGGTGCGTTTCATATCAAATCAAGCAGAGTCATTCCATGTCAGTTCCCCTAAGCCATTTAATCACTGTCACAAATTTCAATGAAATTGGGTTTGTTTATAGCTTATTTTAAGACGTAATCACCTTTAATTTTCTTGATCCTAAGTAAAATATTTTTTAAGATAAAAAATATCAAAATTTTGAAAATTTTTTTTAAATTTTTTTAATCACAGTTCTATATTCAAAGACTGCATTAAAAAAAAAAAAAAGTAATTTCAATATAAAATCACTAAATAGGTTTCAAATAATGTATATGTGACAAATAATGTAGGCTGATTATTATTTCTTGTTTTTTATCATGTTTAAACACTAAGAGTGTCTTTTATCTTATGAATTTTTAAAAGCAAGAATTTTGTCAAAAATAATGTGTTAATCAAAAATTTATTATTAAATTTTAAAATTATTTTATTATTATTATTAAAATTTATTATTATTACGTAAAAATATCTTTTAAATGGTTATAAAATAAAAATAGTGAACATATGAGAAA
Source organism: Maratus speciosus (assembly GCA_963932465.1). Taxonomy (NCBI): domain Eukaryota; kingdom Metazoa; phylum Arthropoda; class Arachnida; order Araneae; family Salticidae; genus Maratus; species Maratus speciosus. Next base: position 454,683,510 of record OZ010788.1, on the reverse strand, counting down.
AAAATAGCAAAATTTTGGAAAAATGCCACGAGTTGCCATTAATGATTGTTCAATTTTCAAAGGCCTCATTTTATATATAAAATCATATTTCAATAACTAATAAAGAAATCTTCTTCGAATAATTTAAACAAGGTAAATAAAGTATGTAGATTATGAAAAAAATATTGCTGTAATGTTAAAAAATATTTAAATGTGTCTAAAAAATTGTATAATCTTTGAAATCAAAAATATTTTACAAAAAATAATGAAATTATTAAAAAAACTTTATCAATCAGAGGCGGAGTTTCTATGACTAATTTTTTAATTTTAAATTGTACATAATACTACATTATAACTGGATCTGAAATAAAAATAGTGGGATTTTGGTTGGTTTTAGTAGTATTTAAATCATATTGAAAATTATCAATATTTTCAAATGTAAAACCTATCCAATGTATCATCCCTGGAAATATTTTTATTTATACATTTATTTTATTTTTCAAATTATCTTTTATGTTCGTTTTATTTTTCAAATTATCTTTTATGTTCGTTTCTTAAGGAAAAATATACAATATTGTTTTTTAGTAAAACTTCTAGGGCGAAGAGCAATTATCCCTTTCCAAAAAAGAGAAAAATCACTAGCTCCTCACCGCCCAATAGAAATTTTCAAAATGACAGTCCTAATCTTTAAACTCATATTTGGCTGTTAATATTGAAAATTTAGCATTGAGCTGCTAATATTTAAAAAATATACCAAATTTCACTCTTTTGAAGAAAATTTTGACGTATTGTGCTTTAAGTATATGCAAAAAATGCATAATACATTATATTTATATCTTTCAAATAACTATATCTAAAAAAATATTTAAAACTTAATGAGTTGCATTTTTGTAACTTTATTCAGTTTCTAATGATATGTACCGTAATTTCGGGTGTATAGCCCGCAGATCAAACAATTCAGTTTGGACCCAGAAATTTTATTCAGTATTTGAAGACCAATATTTACTGTGATCTAAAAAGTTACATTTTATTTTTAAAAATTTCTGGGTCGAAACACGATTGTTTGATCCGCGGGCTATACACCGGAAATTACGGTAATTTGATTTATTTCATCACAATATTGCTGAAAGATGGATTTTCAACATATATATTTGTGTATATATATCCCTTTTCTCAAACAAATTATTTAAAAATTATTCATTTATGTTTAATAAAGCATATATATATTGTTTATACACTTATAGAAAATACATATAGTAAATTTTATGATATTATGTCAATAATGTCTAAAAGTAAAGAACTTATCTAATAGTATGTAACGAAAAATTTAACATGTGGTGTAATGACAACAAAATTTTATAATTGTTTTACTTAATTTGGATGAATGAAAAAAGCTTACATGTTTATATTTTATTGAAGTACAGGTGAAAATGTCACAAAGACATTCCTACCTCAACAACCACTGAGTATGTCACATTCACACTACAGATGATTTTTTTTTTCTTTTTGATCTTTCGGGTTTGATTTCAGATGGTAATGAATTAATTAGTTTTGTTAGAAGTGTCATTGCAGTCAGCATATTAGGCTCACTATTTTTTTTTATATAATTTGTTTTGATTGACTCGATGAACAACAATATTTAAAGGGACCATTTCATGACTTTTCAATTAAAAGCTGATTTATAAATTCATCATGTTGTTTAGTTATTATTATCGTCTTAAGATAATAAGTTGATATTAAAATTTTTAAATGCAGTTTATTTATTATTTGAACAGTTGAAAGTATTTTTCAATAAGAGTGGGCTGTTGATTTTAAGTCGGCTGTTGAGCAATGTAGTGTTGGTAAAGGAACTGGTACTATTTAATTTAATTTTTATTGCTGTAAATAATATTTGTTATTTTATTATTGTATGTATTATATTTAAGCAAGAGTAGAAATACACGATATCGTAGTCATTTTAGTACATCTTAGCATGAAAAGCTTCAATATTTATCATTAAACATTCACATTTTATGAAAATTTTGTTAAAATTGCTCATATTTTCACTATTTTTATTTTATAACTATTGAAAAGATATTTTTACGTACAATTAAAAAAAGTAATAATAGCCTGCCTTCGGTTAATAATAAATTTTTGATTAACACATTATTTTTCACAAAATTCTTGATTTTAAGAATTCACAAGATTAAACACACTCTTAGCATTTAAACATGACAAACAACAATAAATAATAATCTGCCTACATTATTTGTCACATATACATTATTTGAAACTTATTTAGTGATTTTATATTGAAATGACTTTTTTTATGCAGTCTTTGAATATAGATCTGTCATTAAAAACATTTTTAAAAAAATTTCAAAATTTAGATATTTTTTTTTTTAATCTTAAAAAATATTTTACTTGTAATCATGTTTAATTTCCTTGATCCTGTCTTAAAATGAGCTATAAACATACCCAGTTTCATTGAAATTTGTGACAGTGAATTAAATGTCTTAGGCGAACTAACATGGAATGACTCTGCTTGATTTGATTTGAAATACGCCTCAAAATATTTTTAAATATGAAATACTACTAAAAACACCCAAAATCCCACTACTTTTATTTCAGAATCAGGTAAAGGACACCTTTAAGTATATCCCCCACAAAAAAAATATTTAATAAAAATACCGCCTTTTGTTAATAATGCTATTTTAGTTAATGCATTATTTTTCATAAAAAAATCACGACTTCAAAGATTAAACATTTTTTTAGACACACTTAAAATGTTATATAAGCGTAACAGTATTTTTTTTCATAAAATACGTACCCTATATATTATGCATAAATTATTTGAAGATGATTTGTGGAATAGATATTGAAATATGATCATATTTATATCATGCTACATTTGAAAATCGAGCAGTCAAGAATGCCAACTGATGGCAGTTTTTCAAAATTTTGACAATTTTTTTCTCAGAAACTATTTGACCAAGGAGTAAAAAAAAATACTGGGAATCATATCTTAATAAAAGGAACAAACACACGCAGTTTCATCAAAATCTGTGATGGTGGGTTACATGCCTGCCTGAACTGACATGGAATGACCCAGGGGGCACTTTATTAACAATTTAGGGCACAAAAACTTTAAGTGGTCCTGTACTAAGCCCCGGGAGTCCAGGATCTCAACTGGAATGTAACTGGACACAAGGAATTTTTTTAGTATTTTACATAGTAGTCAAAGGACGCTAGAACTACGTTAAAAGAAAATTGCAAGAGAGTCGGATCATTTTTAAAGAAGCTGCACCAAGGGCTCCAAGAAGGCGATTAATATTCAAATTTGGTGATAGCTGGAGTCTAAAAAAATTTTATGTCGTTCGTGTAGAAGCCGGATTTCCTAAGATGTTGTTACAAACAAAAGTTAGTGAATCAGACCATTTTTAAGGGAGATATAATAGGAGGTCCAAAAGGGGCCAACTGATAGTTGAGAGCAGGGCCCTAAGATAAAAACATGTTAAAAGGTTCTAGTACTTAGCGCTTTAGATCTCAATAAGTCGAAATTAAGCATAGGGTGTATATTAATCATTCGAATAAAATTTTAAAGAAGCGCGAAAAAAGGATGGGAAATTCTTAAAAAAGGGCACTAGGTGCCCAATAAAAATATGAGGATGCTGGCCGGAGAGAGGAGTCCAAGTCTCCATTTTAAAGTTATGCATTGAAAGGTTGACAATATTAGGGTGTGAAAAGTGCATGGCGCACAAAAATTTCAAGGGACCCAGGTTCTTAATTGGAATTTAGAAACGGAAAATAACTAAATGTGAAAAGGGCCGCCAAAACAAAGAAGATTGGATAAAAAGGAGATAAGGTATGAGCAATTCAGGGCATAAAAACTGAAAGGTGCTCTGGGAAGGGGGGGGGGGGGGGTGACATAAAAAATTTAAAATCTGAGCTCCAGGTGTATCAGGACCTGTCTTGGACTACCCTCACCCAAACTTTCAGACTTCTACGTGCAATATATTTCACTAGACACCACACACAGGGCGAAACTTTCTTTTATTAGTATAGAATAGCTGACCACCCGGTGTTGCCCGAGCCCGTGATAATATTCTTAAATGAACCTGAAATTTGTATGATTTAATTCTTAAGGCTGTTCTTAAATCTAAAGGGGCAACTTTATGACATACGTTTTAATTAATTTTTGCTCGAGAACGCATGAAACTGGCAGGTGTTGTTATTCAGAAACTCTAATCGAAAGACTTTTTCCGTATTTTTTGTAAACACAATAGATCTGACAGAAAATACTGTCAAAGTTGGCGTTTTCAACGGAATTTGTAGACCCAGAACAGCTTTCCCCCCCCCCTCCCCCCGTCTAAATTTTGTCGCCGTGGGCTGATGTGTAACTTGTTTAATTCCGGCTCTTATTATTGTTGTTTTGTAGTGCTGTAAAAGTAACGACTAAATGAATACCCATATGATGTCGTTACTTTCGAACTCGCTACCCGTTAGAAAGTATTCGTTACTCGTTACTTTCGTTACTGTTCAAAAACCGGGTATTAACAATCATCGTATGTACTACAAACCTGCAGCAATATCAAATCTAATTATATACTGCACATGACTCTTTTGAAGAATTTGTTACTATTTTAACGTAAAATATGTGCTGCCATCTGTACGTTAAAAATACATTTAATTTTCTACGTTTTAATGAAGAAAGGCAAACAAAATTAAAATACGATGCATAATTGAATATAACATGTCTAAATTGTATAATTTCTTACTTATGAAATAAGGAATAATCGGAGAAAGCAATTTAGGAAGAGTAAAAGTTCAACAAATTTATACGAAAACTATGATAAATATAATTACACAGGCAAAATATTTTACAAACAAATTTACTTATTAATTTTACACTAAAAGTAATTATGTATTATGAAAATTTAATTTCTGGAATAATATGAAAATATTTAAATATATATATATTTAATTTCTTACGTGATTATCCTATCAAATGACACTGTACTTCAGTCACATTATTATTTCTGAAATTGCTGATTTATATTTAAAAATACTCTTTTTTCAAATATGAAATTTAAAAACATAGCAACAAAAATATTTGGCACAGAGATGGATACAGAAGTATCCATCTCTGTTGCAAGTAAAGGGAAAATACAGATTACTGTATAGACCCATCAGGAAACGAATAAAATGCGGATTCAACCAATAAAAAGCTTCAGATATGTTTTTGATTTCCTACCCTGACAGAGGACAATAACCATTTTTCCAAATGGTTAAAAAAAAAATAGAAAACAGTAATTCTGCTTTTTCAGAATTTAGTGTCACCCCCGATGAAAAAAAAAAATATGTACATAAATATAGATAGTTCAGTTATAAGACTTAAAACACACGCGTTTATTTTATATAAAATGACGTGATCCGCATCCGCTGAAGAATTTCTTTCGTTATTTAAGAAATTCGACAAAAAAAAAAAATGGCTATCTCATGATTCATATGCTTTCATTTGTTTGTAATTTTAATGTAGATACTTAAAATTAAGTTCAGTTTATAAAAACTTCATGTTTTATCAGAAATTATTAACTTATATTTTTTCGAAACAGCAGGTATTTTAATTACCTTTTTTTTCAGTTTTTATGAGAAAATGGCAACAAAAAGATATAATTGGTACTTTCCAACTATTTTTCCTGTACTTTTACTTTCTACAGAAATGGAGTACTTGAGTTACAAAAATTAAACAAATGACATTTAAAACTACAAAAAAATAAAAAAAATAAAATAAAATAAATAAATTAATTAATTAATATCTCAAAAATAAATCGAGATGCCGTTTTCAAACAAATTGCATTTAAAAGTACTTTTTTCCTTAATACGACGGTATAAAAATTGGAAATGTGCGATGCTTAGAAGTTAAAAAAAATGCGATAGAGATTATTCCGTACAATGATACCTCTGGTTTGTTTTACGGATGGCTTATACAACGGGGCGTGTTTTTTTTTTTTTTTTTTTTTTTGGAGACGACACTTTATTAGCTTAGCTGGAAGAAAGAAATAGCATACCGGAGGTTAAAAAAATTAAACGTCATCATAAAAACATTTTTACAAGCAATCTAAAAACTCGTCTTTATCAGAAAAAAAAATATTTTTTTTTTTAATTTAAAACATAAATACACGTGCAAAGATATTTTTATAGGATAAAGAATGCACTGAAAGCAAACCTGTAAATTTTAGAACAGAATTTCTTGAAAATTTTTAGAATATTTAAAAGAAATGTGTTTTATTTTAGACTTTATCATCTTATCAACCAACAGTTTACGTCAATCGCATTATTATTTTAGAAATCTTTGATTTATGTTTTAAAATAATATTTTTTCCATTCTTTTTGGTTTTAATGAAGCACGCCTTTCAGATACTATATAGCCTGATTTTGAAAAAAAAATTCTTTCAGATGGTACTGCAAGCTCAGGGTATAAAATAGCTATGCTTCTTTTTCTTTCCATAATGAAGGAATCAACAAGCCCCTACGAAATCAAAATCGTTTGAGATTTGAGAATAAATGATACTAACAGAATGATACGCATACACTGATACGTAAACAACTAACGCCGAAATATCAGAGTCTGAATACAAATTCGCATCTTTTACCGCATCCGGCTATCTGCTCCATTCATGAATTATACAAACGCAAGCAGCGTTTGAAGTTAGTTTCATTTTGTTCGGCTACGTATTGACGCAGTAACGACTAACGAGTCGTATTTCGAAGTACCGATTCGGTATTTCGTATCTTAGAGAATACCCGTTACTTAGTAACGAATATGTGCGGTTTGCTACAGCTCTATTGTTTTGTAATCTGTATTGATGAATGTTTAGTTACCACGAAAAAAACCCTTCAAAATTTTCGTTTTCTTAGTTTTCGTCTGTAAAATGGTCAATAATTTTCTTCAACTTGTCAGGTTATTTTTTTTCACATCGTAAAATAATTATCGTAAATGACTACTGTTACATCGTACATATAGGTTTCTCAGCGGTGAATTCTTTGGCTACCATTTTTTCTGTAAAGTAATCATCATGATAAATTTCTAAAACATTTTTAATAGAAATGTACCAGAAAGATTATTGTTTGGAAATAGTGGTAGCCAGTAAATTGACCGATGAGAGCCCTGTTAAATAAGTTTTGATTACTTTAAGATCTGAAAATCTTCAATAGTCGTCTACGAAAAAGTTACAAAAAAAAATCAAGCATGTTGAAACGGTGTTGCCGAAGTTACTTGAGGCTGCAATATGGTATGAATTAAAATTAAAACTTCCTGAATAGAAGTCATTTCTTTCAACTGTGTATGAAAAATATTTTAAATCGAAATAGTTGAGGTTAAACACAAGGTAAAACATCATAGGAATACGCTGATTGTAACAAGATTCATCTATAATGTCTGATTAATAATGAAAAAAATATGCAAATATTTTAAGAAATCTTTATTTCGCTTTATCTAATTTTGCGCCCTGAGGATTCGTGCGCCTGGAGCAGTTTGCTCCAACTGCTCCACGGTAGCTACGCCCCTGTTCTTTGACCATACGCGGAAGAAAACTCCCGTTCAGAAAGAAATCGCTAGTTATTCAGAAAGTAGGTGATGAAGTAGGAGGGAGAGAGAAAGATTGATGGCCGTGCGACATTCTTATTTCTTCCTAAATGGATTCGAACACAACGAAAGTAGTACCCCCCCCCCCGAATTATTTTTGCTTTCAAATTATGCACTTTTTGTAAAAAAAAAAAAAATTTTTTTTAAAGTAACATTTGTCTTGAAATGTTCTGCAGCACATCTCATTGTTCTGCGACGTACGTCACACTTTTAAGCATATTCTGCTTTGGGGTTGTTATTGTTTAAAATTTCTGAGTGTTACTTATTGTATTGTACTAATTATTAATGGATTATCAAAAAATTGGTACTAAAACTTAATCAAAATAGATAAAATTGATAAAAATAGTATATGTGTATTGATCAAATGGGGGAAATTATATTGAATTTTGAAATGTTGCACAAATAAATCCCCATCCCTAACATATTGGGTCAATCGGAAAGTCGGGTCGTGTTGGGAAAATCAATTCGTACCGGAAAATTCAATCATTTAATTATTAGACATTGATTCCGATATCTAATGTCTAATAATTATCGGGCAGAATTTAACGGTACGAATTGATTTTCCCAACACGACATGACTTTCCGATCGACACAATAATTTCCGTTCTGCATGTTTCTACGATACATTTAATTAATATTAATTAATAAGTTGTGATTGAAAATTATTAGCTATGCTATATTTAAAAGACATTTTGCACTTTCATTTCAAATCTAAAATGCCTCATAAGTGGAAAAAAAGAACAGGTTGATAGCCGAAGTCCGCATTAAAAGTTAAAACTGCAATAAAAGAAGTTATTGAAAAAAAAAACATATCGATTCGTGCTGTAAAATCATATACAGTCGAACTTGGATAATTCGAAGTTCAAGGGACCAAAAGAAAAGTTCGAAATATCCAAAAATTCGAATTAAGTATATTCGCTCAAAAAGAAGAGATAAATAAAAAAAGATTAACTCCACAATGAAATATTTAACACATAAACTTTATCTAAGGATACTGCTACATTTTTTTTCATTAAATCAAACATTTAGCTTAATTATTCATTACTTTTGAAGCATGAAGAACGTTGAGATTCTTAATGTCAAAATCTCCGATGAGGATTCTTTCAACCAACAGACGCCTGTAGAAATGTTTAAGGTTTTTGATGATTCCTTGGTCCATTGGCTGAACCACAGATGTCATGTTGGCCGGGAAAAAAATGACTTCCACATTTTTCATTTTGGGAATGCTGTTGTGAGCCGAACAATTGTCAATAAAAAGGACAATCTGTCGTTTCTGTTTTTCAAATTTCTTGTTTATATTTAAAAGCCATTTTTGAAAAATTTCGGACGTCATCCATGCCTTTGTATTTGAATCGTAGGAGACAGGCTTAGACTTAACATTTTTAAAGCAACGTGGATTAGCCGATTTGCCAATCATTAATAGTGGCAACTTTTCGGACCCGTCCATATTTGCTCCAACAAGCAACGTTACTCGCTCTTTACTTAGTTTTCCACCACTGCATGTTTCTCCTTTGAAAGCAAGAGTTTTATTTGGAGTACACTTATAAAAAAGTCCAGTCTCGTCGACGTTAAAAATATTTTTTGGTTCCTTATTCTGAATAATTTCTCTTAAATGTTTTTTCCACTCATCAGCTGCTTGAATATCCACTGCACCACTTTCACCACACACTGCTTTGAAAGAAATATCGTTTCTATCTTTGAAACCATTCAGCCAACCTGTGCTGGCTTTGAAATCTTGAATGCCTAATGCAGCGACAAACTGTTCAGCTTTGGCTCTCATAATAGGGCCACTAATTGGAATGTTCTTATCTCGCGCTTGTTTAAACCATTTAAGAACACAACCGTCCACAACTGGATTATCAGGTCCTCTCGTCCTTTTCCTATTTTTTCCTGTGCCATTTTCGCTATTCAAAATTTTATCTTTGTTCTTCAAATATGTCGATAATGTGTTGGGTGGAATTCCAAATTCCTTGGCAATTTCCGATTTCTTTTTAAGACCTTTTTCCACTTCATTAATCACCGCTACCTTTTGAGCTAATCTTAATGACTTATAAGGAGTTTTAGCTTTTGACAACGCCATAGTAAGATAACATAAAAACAATACTTAAAGCACACACACAAAAACTTACAACCGCGTTAAATCATTCACTCACGTGACTCTAAGATAGAAAGAAATGTAGCTGCGCTTCTGGAGAAAAAAAAAGGGGGAGGGGAAGGGTTGACGAAAATCTGCGATTGCAACACCTAAGCTGCGATCCTTTCAATGCGCAGTGAAATAGATTCCCCAGACGAAAGGGTGCGGCTAAGTCTTGGAATTTTGCCAAATAGAAAGACAATTAAAATAAACTGTTTTACTATTTTGAACCTTAGCTGAAAAAAGTCTCAGGATTAATATTTACCGCAAAATTCGAAAGGCAATCCTACGAAAAATTCGAATTATCCAAACTAAAATTCGAAATATCCACATTTTTTTAACATTATTTTAATACAGAATTCTAGGGACCAAGCAAAAAATTCGAATTAGCCAGAATTTCGAATTAAACAAGTTCGAATTATCCAAGTTTCACTGTATTACAAATATAATTTTCATATAAGGTTATAATTATAAATTTAATTTGGTAAAATTGAATACAGGGAGGAAAATCTTTGTGTCCCATCCATCCCTATTAGTGTCCCACAGTGGCGTACCCAGGATTTTATTTCGGGGGCGGGGGGGGGCTGACTTAAATTTCTATAATGTTCTAAATCTTACGAAACACGTTGAATTGTGTTATAAACATAAATCATTTTTGCCAATATGGCCGTAACCAGGGGGGAGGGGCAGGGGTGACTTTGTTCCGAATTTTCCGAAAATTTGAAAAAATTTGTCCAGTCCAAAAATTCGGACTTAAAAAAATCGCGATTTTTGACATGGTCATCGAAAAAAATCAATTTCATCAATCGTTCGCAGAAAAAATATCTCCAATTTTTTTAAAGCATCCGAAAAGGAAAAAACCGAAATTTTGTCATAGGGCCACGGATAAAATGCGAAGTTTGTCAAAGGATTGCGAAAAAAAAGTCAAATTTCGTCAAATGTTCGCGGAGGAAACGCTAATTTCGTCAAATGAGCACAGAAAAAACCCGAATTGCGTCATAAGGCCGCAGAAAAAACGCGAATTTCATCAAAAGTTTGCGGGGAAAATACGAATTTCGAAAAAAAGATTGCTAAAAATACGCATTCCGTCAAAGGGTTGCGAAAAAAAGCTAATTTCGTAAAGGATCGCGAAAAAAGCTAATTTCGTCAAAGGGACATAGAAAAACGTGAATTTCGTCAAAAGGGCGCAGAAAAGCGCAAATTTCATCAAAAAGAGGAGAAAAAACGCTAATTTTGTCAAAAAGCCGCTCAAAAAACGCAAATTTCGACGAAGGATTGCGAAAAAACGCGAATTTCGTCATACGCCACCGAAAAAGCGCGAATTTCGTAAAATGGCCATAGAAAATACGCGAATATCGTCAAAGGGCCACAGAAAAAATGCAAATTTCGACAAAGGATCGCTAAAAAAGCACGCATTCCCTCAAAGGGACGCGGAAAAAACGCAAATTTCGTCAAAAGGCCGCAGAAAAACGCAAATTTCGGCGAAGGATTGCCTAAAAAAACGCAAATTTCGGCAAATGACCACAGAAAAAACGTGAATTTCGTCAAAGGGCCGCAGAAAAATAGCAAATTTCGTCGAAAACCCGTGGAAAAAGCAAATTTCGACAAAGGATCTCGAAAAAACGCGAATATCATTAAAAGGCCGCAGAAAAAACGCGAATTTCATTAAAAAGTCGCGGTAAAAACGTGAATTTCGAAATAAAGATCGCTTAAAACACGCATTCCGTCAAAGAGCTGCAACAAAAAAAGCTAATTTCGTAAAGGATCGCAAAAAAATGCGAATTTCATCAAAAAGACGAGAAAAAAAACTCGAATTTCGTCAAAAATCCGAAGAAAAAATGCAGATTTCGACGAAGGATTGCGTAAAAAAAAAAAAAACGCGAATTTAGGCAAATGACCTCGGAAAAAACGCGATTTTCGTCAAAGGGCTGCTGAAAAAATGCAAATTTCGAGAAAGGATTGCTAAAAAAAACACGCATTCCTTCAAAAGAAAGTGGAAAAACGCGAATTCCGTCAAAAGGACACAGAAAAAACGTGAATTTCGTCTAAAAAAACGCAGACAAACGCAAATTTCATTAAAAAGACGAGAAAAATGTGCAAATTTCATCAAAAAGCCGCAGACAAAACGCAAATTTCGACGAACGATTGCATAAAAAAACGCGAATTTCGACAAATGACCTCGGAAAAAACGCGAAATTCGTCCAAGGGCCGCAGAAAAAACGCGGATTTTGACAAAGCATCGCTTAAAAAAACAAGCATTCCGTCAAAGGGAACCGCAAAAAACGTGAATTTCGTTAAAGATCGCAAAAAAAAAAGAAAAAGCAGGGTCTCAAAGAAGGGCCACAGAAAAACGTGAATTTCGGTAAAAGACTGCTGAAAAAAAACGAATTTCGTCAAACAGCCGCGAAAAAAAGCGAATTTCATCAAAAAGACGAGAAAAAAATCGAATTTCGTCAAAAAAGCCGCGAGAAAAAAGCAAATTTCGACGAAGGATTTCGTAAAAAAAAAAACCGCGAATTTCGGCAAAAATCTGCGAAGAAAAACTTGAATTTCATCAAAAACCCGCCGAAAAAACAGAAAAAACACAAATTTCGACAGGATCACGAAAAAAAAAAAAGGCAAATTTCGTCACTGATCCGCAGAAAAAACACAAATTTCGACGAAGGAGTGCGTAAAAAAAAACGTGAATTTTGGGCAAAAAGCCGCAGAAAAAGCGAATTTCTTCAAAGGACTGCGTAGAAAACGCAAATTTCGTCAAAAAACCGTGGAAAAAAACGCACATTTTTGGCATGGAGATGCGACTGAAAAATGAAAGTTAATAAGCTACATTTACAGTCAACTCTTCCGCACCGGATTTCCAATTTAGCAGAAATCAACTTGTGATTAACTGTAGTGTTACTGTGCATTAACATTCTTCCGCATTGACAATCTTGGCGCCTGCCGACTGTGAGCAAAATTAAAAAACTCCTTAAATTAAACTACTTTTAGATTTGTCGAATTTACTTGTAGGTCTCTTGAACTGACCATATATGTTTTCATTTATCCAATAAAACAGGCATGGAGCTATTTTTCAGACATTTGAAAATTGATTTTGTGGTTTCAAGTAAATTTGGTCATAGGACCAATGGCGGATCTAAGGGGGTGGGCGAAGGGGCGATCGCCCCCCCCTTGGGCTAATAAAGGGTTTGTAAAACATTATACATCCTCACAGGAAATAAATTGGGGCGGAGCTCGAGCCTGGCGCGAACCGACCCGGGTCGCGCCACTTTAAATCCACAAGACTCAGACTGGGTCAGGTCTTTCCTCTTTTAGAGTCGGGTCGTGCCCTGACCTTAATTTTTTCTGCAGATTCGTGTCGGGCCGGACTTCTTTTTCCTCGAGATCGAGCCTGACCTGGATTTCATTTTTCCTAGAGGTCTGCACTGGCCAAAATTTCCAGGTCGGGGCTCGGCTCGGAATAAAAGCTAACCATTCCGTCTGTGTCAGCCCATATGATAAGCATTATTGGCCCGACCACGACCCGTGCATTCCTCTAAATTCTTCCTCCCGAGCCCAAGTTGGTCCGACCCGACCCGGATCGCACCAGTTTAAATCCACGAGACTCGGGCTGGGTCAGGTCTTTTCTCTTTCAGAACCGGGTCGTGCCCTGATCTTAATTTTTTCTGCACATTCGGGTCGGGTCAGACTTCTTTTTCCTCTAGATCGAGCCTGCCCTGGATTTCATTTTTCCTAGAAGTCTGCACTGGCCAAAATTTCCAGGTCGGGGCTCGGCCCGGAATAAAAGCTAAACATTCGGTCCGTGTCAGCCCGTATGATAAGCATTATTGGCCCGACCACGACCCGTGCATTCCTCTAAATTCTTCCTACCGAGCCCAAGTTGGTCTGACTCGACCCGGGTCGCGCCAGTTTAAATCCATGAGACTCGGGCTGGGTCAGGTCTTTTTTCTTTTAGAGTCGGGTCGTGCCCTGACCTTAATTTTTTCTGCAGATTCGTGTCGGGCCGGACTCCTTTTTCCTCGAGATCGAGCCTGCCCTGGATTTCATTTTTCCTAGAGGTCTGCACTGGCCAAAATTTCCAGGTCGGGGCTCGGCCCGGAATAAAAGCTAACCATTCCGTCCGTGTCAGCCCATATGATAAGCATTATTGGCCCGACCATGACCCGTGCATTCCTCTAAATTCTTCCTCCCGAGCCCAAGTTGGTCCGACCCGACCCGGATCGCACCAGTTTAAATCCACGAGACTCGGGCTGGGTCAGGTCTTTTCTCTTTCAGAACCGGGTCGTGCCCTGATCTTAATTTTTTCTGCAGATTCGGGTCGGGTCAGACTTCTTTTTCCTCCAGATCGAGCCTGCCCTGGATTTCATTTTTCCTAGAGGTCTGCACTGGCCAAAATTTCCAGGTCGGGGCTTGGCCCGGAATAAAAGCTAAACATTCGGTCCGTGTCAGCCCGTATGATAAGCATTATTGGCCCGACCACGACCCGTGCATTCCTCTAAATTCTTCCTCCCGAGCCCAAGTTGGTCTGACTCGACCCGGGTCGCGCCAGTTTAAATCCATGAGACTCGGGCTGGGTCAGGTCTTTTTTCTTTTAGAGTCGGGTCGTGCCCGGATCATAATTTTTTCTGCAGATTCGGGTCGGGCCAGACTTCTTTTTCCTCCAGATCGAGCTTGGCCTGGACTCCATTTTTCCTAGAGGCCTGCACTGGCCAAAATTTCCAGGTCTGGGCTCGGCCCGGAATAAAAGCTAAACATTTGGTCCGTTTCAGCCCGTATGATAAGCATTATTGGCTCGACCACGACCCGTGCACTCCTCTAAATTCTTCCTCCCGATCCCAAGTTGGTCTGCAATCTTACTTATTTCTTTGTTTTGTACATTTTTTTAGCGAAATCTTTAGAAATTTAATTTGATTTGATAAGTTACAGAGATGCATTTTTTAAAATTTACTTTTTTACTTTGTAGAGCTTTAAAATTATGATTTTTTTTTTATCAACCGTTTCTTTCATTCTAAACTGATTATCTTACTGGATTTTTATTTGAATGTAATTGTCTAAGTCATATTTTTACGTAGTATTTACGTACATAATTGCCCAAATAGTCATCGCTATAGCCATTAAATATTGTTGTTTTTCTGTATTCATGAATTTCGAACATAATTTGAAAATAAAATATGAGCATAAGCAAGTGTACTTTATGAATAATTTTAATTGCGAAATGCAGGCAGGGCTGGAGTTGATTTTTTAGCCTTTATACCGGGCGGGGCCAATAGTTTTATTTTTTTTATGTGGGTTGGACCTGGGCTTGGGCCTGATAACTTCAGCCCAGGTAAACCCCTAACTGGCATATCGAAGCCAGCTTAACTTTTTTTCTTAAATGCTTAATTTCAGCCATCATCCCATAACTACTGAATATACCGGGTGTCCTAAAATGGACTGGCTGATTTTAAAATTCAATAAATTGCAAATGGTGACAGATATTAAAAAAATACTTGCAGAAGGGTTATAGATGTTGGGAACAAGGGTGATTATGTTCCAAATTTTCCACAAATTTAACCCTCTTGTTGCGCAACCCGCGATTTCCACGGCCAACGTAAAAGTGGCAAAATTTGCGCAACCCACAATTTCCGCAGCAAATCTTTTTTTTATGATATAATTCTATTAAAAAAAATCCTGTTTCACAAAGATTTTGGGACATATTTTACTCTAAAATGAGTGCAGATTTGAAATGTGTAATAAAAAATATGCGCAATTTTTTAACCTATTTTGATAAAATAATAATAATAATAATAATAATACGCAGCTCCAGGGTTAAGGCAGTCGGTTCCAAAAATTTTGAAAATTCACCTATCCGAAAATTCGGACATACAAATAATCGCAAATTTTGATAAATGGTCTCCATAAAAAATCTATTTCGTCAATCATTCGCAGAAAATAACTTCAATTTTGCCGAATGATCACAGAAAAAACGCGAATTTGGTCGGGGAGCCACGGAAAACATGCGTTATTCTTCAAATGATCACAGAAAACGCGAATTTCTTCAAAAGGCAGCGGAAAAGAACTCGAATTTCGTTAAAGGATCGCGGAGAAAACGCAAATTTTGTCAAATAGCCGCGAAAAAAAACCCCACAAATTTCGTCAAAGGATCGTGGAGAAAACACGAATTTCTTCATAGAATTGTGAGAAAAAAATGAATTTAGTCAAAGAATCGCTTTAAAAACGCGAATTTAGTCAAAGGATCGCTGAAAAAAAGCGAATTTTGTAGAAGGGTCACGGAAAAAAACGCGAATTTTACCAAAGGTCTGCAAAATTACACTGATTTTGTCAAAGGGTTGCAGAAGAAACGCAAATTTCATCAAAGGGTCGAAGACGAGCGATTTTCATCAAAGAGTCGTGGGGGAAAATGCAGGGGTCTCTTTAGAAAACAGCACACTTACATACGTTTATTATTATAGGTATATATTTTAACTTGAAATAATATACTGAACTAATTTTTGAAAAAAAAAAACAAATTAACCCAAACCCAGTTAGCAGGAATCCACACTCAGCCTGAAATCGATCCGAATCCAAAACAGCTAACCCGACCTGCAACAAAAATAATTAGTGCCAGAAGGGAATCCCCCATCTGCTGTAACCTTTCAGAAAATTTTCTTTGAATTTCAGAATTTTTTTTTCTTTTTTACTCTACCCTTGATAATTTTTTTAACTGCGATTCTTGATTTTAGTTTAAAATAGCAACGAAGATCATTCTGGAAGCAAGAGGTGCTAAATCAGTTCTCGGAGGAGGTAGGCTTAACGACCATTGTTTACAGAGCCATCTATCGCTGCTATTATACAGTAAAATCAAGAATCACAGTAACAAATCTCATGACATCTTATATAACCCTCCTGCAAGATTTTTTTAAATAGCTGTCACCATTCGAAAAGTACTAAATTTTAAAATCCATTTAAGGACACCCGGTATGTTTTTTAATAAGTTTCAAAGCATTCTTTACTGAATTACAACTCACCTTAGATATAAAGAGACAAGCAGTCTTATACCAAATTAGTATTTTTTACATAATTCTGGAGATTAAAAAGTATTCCTAAATAATTATTTGGACGTGTCTGTTTACTGCATAAGTTTTTATCTTCAAAAATACCTTGACTTTCTTAAAAAAAAAAAGGGGGGTCAACTCGAACCCTTCTCGCAAGTCGCAGTAGTGAAAACCCAATCCGAAACTGACCCAAACCGGATATAATGTATATCAATCTGCCTCAAACCCAACGCGCTAGGCGCAGCTAAAAAGTAAAAGTCAACCCGACCTGTAGTAGAAAAGTAGATGTCAACCGGGCCCAAACCCGACCCGCGTCGAAAAAGTAGAAGTTAGCCTGGCCCATAGCAAAAAAGTAGAAGTTAACCCGACCCACAGCAAAAAATAGAAATCAACCAGACCCAAACGCGACCCACAGCAAAAAAGTATAAGTTTATCCAACCAGCAGCAAAAAATAGAAGTCAACCGGACCCAAACACGACCCACAGCAAAAAGTAGAAGTAACACGACCCGCAGTGAAAAAAATTAGCCCCGACCCGCGCATCAGATTGGAGTTTCCAAATTTCTAAAATCGCCCCCCCCCCCTTGAGGACTCTCCAGATCCGCCCTTGCATAGGACTGGGGAGTATATTGAATTAACAAGAAAAACAAATTCGTGGCATGCCAGAAAATTAAAGAAATTTATCTGAAAAAGAAGGAATATCAGCCCTTTTTTCATTTCACTGCGATCTCTTCGGAGGTGGGATGGAGCTGTAACCCCCGTCGCCATCGACTTCTTTGGGTGTATGCCGGGGCATCACTAGTATATGTGCACTAGTATATGGGACTAACCAGAATAGCTGCGTCGCAGAAAAAAAATTAAATTTTATCTCAAAAGAAAGTAAAAAACAGGAGTTATTTTTTTTTCATTTTTGATTACTTCGAAAGGACCCTATAACCCCATCAGCCCCTTCCCCTCATTGGGTATACTGTGGTGTAATTGTTCGCTGATATGAGACTAGCCAGAAAGTCTAGTTTGTTGAATTGCTTACAAATTTATCTCAAACAAAAAGAAAAAAAAATCAGCACTTTTTTCATTTCATTTTCAACTATTTTGCGAGAGGTCTGTAACCCCATCACCCCCTTTCTACTTCTTTGGGTATAATGTGGTGTCACTGTGCACTAATATGGAACTAAACAGAAGAGTGTGGCTAGTCTGTTGAATAATAGGAGGGAAAAAAAGGCAAATTTATCTCAAACAGAAAGAAAAAAAGCAATATTTTTTTCGACTATTTCGGCAAGAGGGGGCTATAAGCCCATCAGCCGCCTCCCCTTCTTTCGGTAAGCTGTGATGTCAATGTGGACTAATATAGATTTAACGAGAATGGCTATTCGCTGTATGGCAGAAGAAAAATTACAAATTTATCTCAAACAAGAAGAAAAAAATCAGCCTTTTTTTCATTTCATTTTCGACTATTTAGGAAGGGGGCACCCCATTAGCCCCTTTCACCTCTTTGGGTATAATGTGGTGCCACTGTGTACTAGTATAAAACTAAAGAGAAGAGAGCAGCTAGTCTGTTGAATGATAGGGGAAAATACAAATCTATCTCAAACAAAAATAAAAACATCAGCACTTTTTCGTTTCATATTCGACTTTTTGGGGAGAGGGCTGTAATCCCATTAGCCCCCTTCTACCTTTTGGGGTATACCCCAAAAGGTAGAAGGTGACACCACGTTATAACGTGGTGTCACTGTACACTAATATGGAACTACAGTGAAGGGAAAGGCTAGTCTGTTGAATGATAGGGAGAAAATGCAAATTTATCTCAAACAGACAGAAAAAAATCAGCACTATTTTTTCATTTCATTTTCTACTATTTCGAGATGAGGGGGTGGAGGGGGGCTGTAATTCCAACAGCCCCTTCCCCATCTTTGGGTATGCTGTGATGTCAATGGGGACTAATATGGAGTTAACGAGAATGGCTATTTTGCTGTATGACAGAAGAAAAAAATTACAGATTTATCTTAAAAAAGTAAGGAAAAAACACTTTTTTCATTTAATTTTTCGACTATTTCTAGTTTGGGGAGAGGTGGGGCAGTAACCCCGTCAGCCCCCTTTCTCTTCTTTGGTGTCGATATGGACTACCATGGAACTATATGATGAAGGAAGCATATAGTCTGTTGAACGATAGGGGAAAAAATGCAAATTTATCTTAAACAAGCAGAAAAAATTCAGCACTATTTTATCATTTTATTTTCGAGCATTTCGAGAGGAGGGGGCTGAAATTCCATCAGCCCCCTCCCCATCTTTGGGTATGCTGTGATGTCAATGTGGACTAATATGGTGTTAACGAGAATGTCTATTTTGCTATATGACAGAAGAAAAAATTACAGATTTATCTTTAAAAAATAAGGAAAAATTACTTTTTCATTTAATTTTTTGACTATTTCGGGAGGAGGGGGGGCTATAACCCCGTCTGCCCCCTTTCTCTTCTTTGTTGTCAATGTGGACTAATATGGGACTAATGAGAATGACTAGTCCGCTGTATGATTGAAAAAAATTAAAACAGAAAGACGAAAAAGCAGCGCTTTTTCATATCACTTTCGAAATTTTCGGGGGGGGGGGGGGCTACAGCCCCCCCCCCCCCGCCTTCTTGGGTACGCCCATGGTGTCCCATTCATCCCTGCTGTGGGGATGATTGGGACAGGGAGGAACGTTTTTTTGATTTCATAATATTTTTATAAATAAATCATAATCTAGAATAAATATTGTTCATATATGTTGGCAAATACCTAATGTATGAAATGTGATATATAATATTGATAGTAACTTAAATAAAAAAATATTTTTGTGAAAATGTCCCATTCATCCCCCACCTCCCCTACATGGCATATAACCTTCCACTACATCCCTGGTACTTACCATAGCAAAGATAGAAGTGAATCTGTTTGGATATTTATAATGATATAAAAATAAAAGTTTTAATGATTTTTATTTGAAAAACTAACTATATTGTACACAATAAAATAATTTTAATTTAAGAGTGTTCTCAAATTCAAAAGGGCAACTTTCTGACATAAGTTTTAATTTATTTTTGTTCGAAAATGCATGAAACTAGCTGGTGTTGTTGTCCAGAAACTATGTAATCGAGCTGTTTTTTCCATTTTTTTGCAAACGCAATAGATCTTTCAGAAAATAATGTCAAAGTAGGCATTTTGAATCGAATTTCCGCGCGAAGGAAGAAAGAGACTCGAGAGCAGGCGAAAAACGTGTTTGTCACATGATCAAAATTCCTTATAACTCAATAGGTAATTGATTGATCAAAAAATGGAAAAAACAGTTCAATTACAAATCGCTTCCATGGCCAGGGTTTCCAATTTTATACCTTTCCGTTAAAAAATGAATTTGTAATTGTGTCAAAATGTTTTGCGCTTGTTGAGTAGAGCAGTTAAGGACAGCCTTAAGTAATAATTATAATCAAGAAATCGTCTTTAATGTCTTTTAATGTTTATATTACCTTTCTACATTAATAAAACTTCCATCAAAAATGTAACTGAAACTTTTGTTGTTTACAGTTTAGTTGCTGAAACGAGCTTTGGAATTTTAGTTGAATTTATGGATATAACAGAACCTTTAAGCAAGCTTCGAGATTTACTTGAGCAAAGAACAGGCATGAATTTATCCGATTACCAGTTTTACTTGCAAGATACTCAAGAAGTAATTAATTTTTTTTTTTTTTTTTTGTCTTACAGAATAAAAGTTATTTTAATTTAAATTTGTAATGCATAAATTTCTTTCTTTCTTTTTTTTAAGTTTCTAATTCCTTTCTGTTATTTATTTATTTATAGTTTAAAATTATGTTTTTTCTATTTTTTTTAGTTAGATCCATCCAAAAACTTAGTCAATCAGTGTGTACAAGGAGAAGGTTTAGTTCAAATAAACGTCGATGTTACAGATAAAGGTGGTCAGTATGAAGAATCTTTATGATAAATTTTGTTTTGTATTCCTTAGTTAACAGTTAATTCAGAGTATTAATCTTTATAAGCTTGATTGTGTATAATTTTGAAATTTTTAGTTCCTTTATTTTACCGTATCCATCATAAATAGTATCCATTTGAATACATTTCACTTAGTTTGGATACAATGATGCAAAAAAAATTATTTACGTAAATCTTATTTTAAATTTTTAATAGCATTGGACAAAGGATAAATCAATTTATTCAAATAAATACATTTAAATGCATTATATAAATTCAGTGAAAGTGACATATTTAAAGTATATTGGAAAATTAAAACTATTATTTAGATGTGTGAATATATCTTAGCCAAAACAAAAATAATTTAAATTTAATTTTAAAACAAATCGTTTAAAGCCACATCAAAGCGTCACTAAAATTTTGATATCATATCTTTTAAAACTCATACTTGGAATTTATGAAAGGTGTAAATGTTAAAGCATCAATGAATAAACTTTTATACATTTTTTTTAATTGAACATAATTTTTGCACATGCGATTATAAAAAAATAAAAAGATGAAATAAATAATATATAGAGAGATTATAATTAATAGCATAGCGTCACTCAAAATTTTATATCATTATTTTTAAGTTCCATATTTAAAATTCTTAGAGCATAAGATAAAGTGCTGCATCACAAACTTTTAACCCGTTAAGGGTTTTTGTATTGATATCATTACTTTTTTGAGGTTATTGAAAAAATAAATAAAACAATAAACACACAAAAAAAAATTAAAGACCAATACAAAGAATTCATAGTCAGGATTTCCATTCACCTTCAATCTCTCCCCCCTCCCTCCCCGCAAAAAAGGATGACCATACTTCAATTTTAAAGAGCACCGTACAATGAGATTTTTATAAGAACTCTTTGGTAAGATATGGAAGTAATGTACAACATGCATGTTTAGAGGGTATTTCTGTTGGTTTGTTTCAGAGATATAAAAAGCTATGTTAAATTTTACTATATAAAAAATTTACTTTGTTAAGAAAAATAGCAAGAAATATTACTCTTTAAACCTTTATATATATATAATATATATAACAATCATCGCTCACTTATAAAAGTAATTACATACATTTATATGAAATCCAAAACTACAAATTTCTGCTTCTCCCTTTTCTCATTCCTAGTGCAAAAAAATTAAACATTCTTTAATTTTATATAAAATAATCTTTAACCATCCCTATTTAAAATTCTTTATTAACAATAATAATAAATCATATAAAATAATCCCCTGAGCTCCGAAGATTCCACTTCTGCTTTTGCACCCACCTCTCCAGCTTACCTAAATAGTAAAATCTTTCAAAAATTAGTTTGAAAAAAAAAATCTGCAACATTTGTTGCTCACTAACATAAATAAATAAATAAGCACTAACTTCCCTAATGTACAGTCATGGAAAAAAAAAGTAAACACTCCCTACTAACTCCTCAAAAAATTACCGTAGAAGAAAGTTACTGGTACCGAACGATTGGAAATAAAGTCTACTTTTAAATGATGTATATAAAATTTGCTTAAGGGGTCATCTACATATTAAAACGAACCATAACTTTGTTTTTTTTTCAATAGCAGTACACAATTCTTACAGCATAAATGAATTCTACAACATTTAATTAGCCTAAAAACAAATTTTTATGCAATTCGTACTATAAGTTTCCGAGAAATTAATTATTTTAAAACAAGCTTATTTTAAGGGCTGTATCCAAATTGAAGTTCGGTACTCGATTGTTAACCGAGAGAGCCCCCTTCTTGATCAAGGCACCTTAAGCGTCACTCAAGCAGTCAATGAAGTCTGCTAGATTACAGGACAGCGTAAGACATTTCAAAATATCTAGTCACTTCTATCATAGACGGCCCCTTAAACCATCATTTTGCCGTTTTTTAAGCATAATTTGAAAACTATTTGGAAGAAAAATGTGAAATTTTGCATTTCCATAAAGCAGGACTTAATAAATCTAAATCCATCAAAAAAAATTGTA
The DNA here is from genome assembly GCA_963932465.1 of Maratus speciosus. Classification (NCBI taxonomy): domain Eukaryota; kingdom Metazoa; phylum Arthropoda; class Arachnida; order Araneae; family Salticidae; genus Maratus; species Maratus speciosus. Next base: position 454,660,767 of record OZ010788.1, on the reverse strand, counting down.
GGTTACAATTCATAATTTTTTCGAATATTAATTTCCTAATCCATATCATAAAATTATAAAAATTGCAAATTCAAAGTATTTATGTTTGGGTATATTAGTATTACTGCTACACAAAAAATTAGCACATTGGGAGCATAATTTCAGGAGACATAAATAAAAATAAGAAAATGTAATTTAACATTAGAAGCACTAAATTTTGAATGTTTATAATAAAATAAAAATAAAAACTTATCATTCAAATGACTTGAGATTTGGTGCCTAGGCATAGTTTGAACCGAAGATTTGAAATATCTTGTTAAAATTGAGTATTGCCATTGAAAAAAATGAAGTTTGGATTTTTTTTAATATGTAGATGGTCCCCTAAGCAAATTTTATATACATCATTTAAAAATAGACTTTATTTCCAATCGTTTGGTACCAATAACTTTCGTCTACGATAATAATTTGTTAAGGAATTAGTAGAGGGTGTTTACTTTTTTTTTTCCACGACTGTGCATTTCACCTCTTCTCCCTCCCCTACTCCCCAGCATTAAAAAAAATTAAATCTTTATTTTTATACAGAAAATTCTTCTATATAAATTATCCTCCTATTCCTCAAAATTACCACTTTCCCACTCCAGCCTAGAGATTTCAATCTTTAAAGCTTTTTAGAAAAACGGATCTGCAAAGTCTGTTGCTTAATAATAAAATATATAACCATATACACTTTTAATTATTTTTCACACAATCAATTGATGTCATGATAATAGTTGTTCTGAGCGAATATTGTGTTGGCTGGAATGTCGTACAGATAGCTCAATTGGAAGAGTACTGGCAATTAAAGCCAAGGGTTATTAAAGTTCACTGTAATTCAAGATGTTTAACCCCTTCGCGACAAGAGCCCTTTGGTTAATTTTTAACCTATTACTACAGGTTTTTTAAAAAAGAAAATTTTCTGTAATTGAATCACAGAAATGCTCCGATTAAAGAAGGTAAACTTTACAATTAAAAATAAGTGGTGAGAATAATGAAGGATTCTGAACACCTTAAGTGGCCAAGTATACCGGTCGCTCATCCCCAAGGGCTTAAAGATGCTTTTTTGCTATTATAACCTTTAGGATTTACAATATAAAAAAATCTTAACCACTTCTGAGGTAAATAAAGACGGTGGAAAAAAATAAAGATGGCAATGTTAAAAAAAAAAAAAAAAAAAAAAAAAAAAAAAAAAAAAAAAAAAAAAACTTTGGAAAGCATGCATTTTAGTGCTGCAAGAAAAACCTGTCATGAGCTGCTACTGATTATAACACCCATTTACAAAAAAATTTAATATAACAACAATGTTTTCATTACTCCAAAATAATGTGTTAAAGGCGATAATTTATCATATTTAGTGTTCCAAGAAATAGCAATATTTGTAAAATACATGTGCTTCTTAACTGCAAAATTCATTGTTTATATCTGAGAAATACATTACATCTCCTGCATTCAAATTTTTTAGTGGCAGGCTTTTGTGATTGAACAAGAACTGCTTGCAGAGTGCTTTTAATGATTTTAGAATATAAAATTATGGCTCTTAAAGTACTATTAATCCAATACAGTAATAGGGATAAAAAAATCATTAAATATTTCATTTAAAAAAATTATTTGTATTTTCATCAGATATACCGATTATTACTACCATATGTTATATGTAACATATTTATAAGAAAAGTTACAACTATTTTGATGAAGTTTTGGATCCCCCCCCCCCCTCCCTGACATGCTGTCAAATTTCGCGAGAGTTTTTTTTTTGTGATGTTCCTACCCCGACTGAGAATGGAGCGGGGTTTTTTACAATCAACTGATTAATTTTGATTTTCTTTTATTGCTACTTTTTTATGTTAGTGTGGTGATCTTTCAAATGCTATTGCACAACGAGGCGATAAACGCGCTACTCTGTAAGTGGCACGGCAACCCTCCAGTGTACAGGTGGAATTGATAAAAAGAGTTTTTGTAGTCGGAATATGCGAAATGTTAAAGAATAGTGAATGGTTTAATGAAAGCAGAATAAAAACTTAATATTTAATTTAAGATGCAAGTCAGATTAATATATTAATTGAAATGGTTACTGGGTAATCACTTTATTAGTTTATACAAAGTCTAATTATCATGACAGCTACAATGCAGCTGCTAATGAAATTTTGTGAAACCAATCTTTTCTAAATAGTAACATGTTCTGAATTGTTCTTATTTACAATATACTTCATTATCACAAATACCATATAAGGGAACTGGCTACTTTTATATTTTTTAAAAGTAAATTATTTAAAGCTTTCTTTTAAGCATATTAACTTTAAAATTAAATAAAAACAAGTATCTAACTTTTGTAAAAAAGCTGTTTTATCTTATTTATCTATAAACTTTAATTACTAAATAAGGAAAAATATCATGATGAAAAATTTTACTTTTAGGAGCTCAAAACAACCAGTCAGGATAAAATGGTTCCTTTTTGAGCTAATCATGATAATTTAAGTATATAAAGTAGAATTTACTATAAGTAAAAAATATGTCCAAGACTGAAATCAGTCCTGAGACTGAAGGTCTTGCACCCATGCCTGTAATCAATTAGCCTAAAAGAAATGCTTCAGGTTTTTTTTTTTTTTTCCTTCTGTTTTTCTTTTATTACAGAGATAAACGGCAATAAGAATTTTTTTTTCCCCTTTAGGTTTAATTTTATAAAAATAAAATACTACGATGCTTTAATTTTTGAAGCTGAAAAGAGTTATATAAGAAAAAAATAAATGAAAGATACCCATATTTCGAAAAAGATGTCATTTTAAGTCAATTTTCGTTTATAATGTTATTAGAAACGATTCGCAAATGAATCATTTTATAAACGGGATTGGAAATTTTAATTTTGATTTCGTCATACCTTTTATTTAAACTGTGCATTCTTTAAAAATGAAAGATTTTGTTTAATTTCTTTAAAAGAAAACTCAAAACACAAAATTAAATTAGTAATCTATACTCACATATCACAAGAAATACCTATGCCACACATGAACGTTATTTTGTAAGGAAAACAGTTATAAGTATTGTTGAAAATAAAAACAATTCAGAACATTATACTAATTAGAAAGGATCGGTTGCAAAGAATGCTGTCTGGATAATTAGAAATTGTACTCACTTTCTCCCCTTGGAATACCATTTCAAGATCTTTGATATTTCTTATTTCTTCAGTCAACTTCGCGTAACGCGTAGTGATACATGGTGAAGTCTTATGGCAAACGTGATGAATTTTCATTTCAATACGAGAATTTTCGATAAATATCGAATTTCGATACGAGAATTTTTTTAAAAATGTGAAATATTTTCTCCTTAAAAAATGTTTACTTACTATGAATAACAATGAAATAAAATACATATAATTACAAAATACTGCTTCATTTTAAAAAATCAGTCTAAGTATTTTAAAGCACATAATAAACTGTTTTTGTAGTTTAAAAAAAGATTTATTGCCAATATTCAGATTTTTAACTGTGACCTAAACCACGCAAAACCGATGTGCAACATTCTGTCTGCTAGCCCATAGAATAACATGTAATCCGCGACCCTAAGAAGTCCAATTTTTCATGCGGATTATATAAAAATTAAGAATTTTCTTAGATACTAGGTTAGTATTATCCACTTCATTAAAAACAGATTCATTTTATATATTAATGTTTTTAAAAAAATCTAGACCGTTTCGGAGAAAAAAAAAAGACAAACTTACACCATCGAAATTGCTTTCAAAATCGGTTTACAGATCTGAAAATATACTGCACGTAGAATTGTAAAAAATTCAGAATAGGATTAGACTGCAGATATAAGACTGTTTAAAAAAAATCAGAACAATAGGACCTATATTTGCTGAGTTATTAACAGGCGGCTTTTCGCATTTTCTTTGATGTCGAGTTAGCTGTATATATGAGTTCTGCCATCTATGAATTCTACGATACGATTTTAGGCTTAAGGCTGCGTCACTCGGAATACTACCGTCTTCCATGATAGTCAGCTAACATTAAAGCCCATTGAGCAATCTTGGTGCAAAAATCTTTTTTATTCATAGTAAGGGCAAATGCATTGCAATCTGTGATTTTTTCTTGAAAGGAATGCCTAGAATGTAAACACGAAATTTTTTTAAGGCTTCTATGACAGCTAAAACTTCTAATTCACAACTTGAATATTTATGTTCGGTATCTGTGGTTTTTTTGCTCATAAAGTAGACAGGGTGAAATTGATTGTCAATAGAAGACTTTTGAAGGAGGACTGCTCCGTAACCGTCAATAGATGCATCACGGTGAACTTCTGTTTCATTACTAGTAGGGTTTAATCTAGAGCTAGCCAAAAAGCTAACTGGAAGTGCTTTTTGCCCCTAAAGCATTTAGTGAATTAGCCAAATAGCGACATCCAAAGAAATATGCTATATCATTTCCATTTTGTTGTTCCGCATCTGCCATTGCACAAAAACGAAAAAAAAAATCTCATATTGCATCCACGTTGCGGAAAAGCTTCAAAATTTGTCTCGTGCTCTCTATGCAAGCGTCTTCAATCAGTGTGACGTCGCATCAGAACCGACTCCAGCATATGGCGAAAACGAAAATCGCAGATTGTATAAGCATGGGATATGATGTGCACTAGCTTTGAATCATCAATGTGCCAGATGCATGTCATATAAACTTTTCAGACTTGAATTTATGCAGGTTCTGGCTACAACGTGTAAAGAAATGAAACTAGCTTATTGTATTATTTTTTTTTTTTCATAAAAATGGCATTACTGGCATGCTTCCCAATGTGACTTCTTTGTATGAATTTGTAGCATCAGTTTTGTTGTCTACAGCAGACTGTGAGGGGGGATTCAGTCTCATGAATATAACAAAAACTGACTTGAGAAACAAACTGACAATCAAGAATTTAAGTAACTTAATGATGATTAATTTGGAAGGGGGGTTTTGAAAAGAATTTCCATTAAAAAAAGCATTTGTTGTGTGGTATACAGCCAAATCTCGAAGGGTCAATCTTACAGAGTGATGTATTTGTTTGTATATTGCATAACTAAAAATAATACTCATGCATATAGAAATTTTGTATATAAATAAAACTTTTTTTTCCTTGGCTAAAGCTATTTGTATTTGGCTAGAAGTTATTAGCTGCAATTAGCCAAAAAGCTAAAAATCCCTTTTTCTTAGATTAAACCCTAACTAGGGTTATAAATGCTTAAAACAGGACCTGAAGAAAGGATGTGTTTCAGCTGATTAAATGCATTTCATTGCTGGTCACCAAAGTGAAATTTAGTTTCCTTTCTAAGGCGATCTGTTAAAGGCTTAGCTATTAAAGAGTAATCTTGAATGAATTTACGAAAATATTAAGTTAATCTGACAAATGAATGTACATCTTTTATACTTTTAGGTTCTGGGAAATTTAGGACAGCTTTAGTTTTTAAGGGAGATATATGCAGTTGACCATTTTTAATGTGATAACCCAAAAAATCAATTTCTCTCTGTAAAAAGTGGCATTTTTTAAGATTCAATTCTAAACCATATTCGGATGCAGTTGTAAGAATGCGTTGTAATTTCTGGAGTCCTTCGACTTCGTTTTCAGCAGGTATTATGAAGTCATCTATATAAACAATAAGTACTTTTTTTATTAACATTGTAAATATATCTTTGGAAAACTAAAGGTGCATCGCTAAGACTATAATCCATATATAAGGATTCAAATTGACCAGATTGTGTTACGAAAGAAGTGTATTTTCTACAATTTTCTTCTACTTTGACATGAAAAAATGCGTTTTTAAGGTCAAGAGTAGTATATACTTTTGCAGAATGCAATTGATCAATAATGTCATCAATTACTGGCAGGGGGAAATGTTGTGTGTTTTATATACCTATATGTTTTAGGATTTAACTTCCTATAGTCAGCACATAATCTATAGGAGCCATCTTTCTTTTTTACTAGGACAGTAGGTGATGAAAAATTACTAGTGCTTTTACGAATAATTCCCTTTTCGAGCCACTCAGAAATTTGTTTCTCAATGAAGTTTTTCTCTATTGGCGTCAGGCATCTGGGAGGACAAGTGACAGGTGTTTCATTTTCCAGATGAATTGATAATTTAACATCAGTTGTCTTTATTTTTCTGGGAGAATAATTTTGAATAAGTTCTGAAATTTTTGACTGTATTGTTTTACCGGTAATATGAGATAAATCAAGATTAAGATTGTCTAACACATGAGCAGCATTAATCAAAAAATTATTGGACATATTGTCATTTTTCTCGATTTTTTGCATTGAAGTATTATTTCCAGAAATTGTTAAAATACTTTGTTGTATAACATCCTGTACCAATAATAAGATCAAAAGATATGGAATAATCTGGGACTACATAAACATTGGTTGTATAATTAAAATCCTCAATGATAATGTCCATAGAGAAAAAACCCAGGAGTTTGATTATAGTATTTCCTAATCCAGTTAATGCAATGGTTGAATGTTCAAGGTTCGAAATTGTAGGGAGTTTGCGGTTTAGCAAACTTCTTTCACTGCCAGTATCTATCAATTATGTAACATGTACATGCGAAATAATAACTTGTTTGGTCATGAAAGTGTTCAACATAATTGTGGAATCACTGGAGGGTTCAGACTTAACTCTAGGCCTCCTTAGTTGATCACATTGAACTGATTTATGGCCAAAATTCGAGCAATTGAAACAACGAGGGCCTTTGTCTTTATGTCTGCATTGGCTACTTTTATGATTTGATAAACCACAGTTAAAGCAAAAAAGGTCAGATTTTGGTTGAAAGGATTTTTCTTTCACCGGCATTTCAGGTTTGACTTTACGAAATTTAGTGTTCTCATAGTGATGTCGAATTTAGTCATACATTTTGAGCTTTTGTTTGAATTCTACAATGGATTGGCATCCATATAATATTGATTTTCTAAAAATAGGTTCGGGTATGCCATTTATGATATATTGCATTAATGCGGAATCCTCGATGTTACCGCATGAGCATAATTGTTTCATAACAAGAAAATATTCTTCAAGGAATTCATTTTCTTGCAATTTTCGTTTATTTAATATATCAGGTAACTCGGCAGAATTATGAGTGGTACTGAATTCTGATATTAAGAGTTGTTTAAGTTAGTCATGTGAATTGATATGAAGTTCTGTTTGAACTAATAACTGAGCTTTTCCTCGTAAGGATCTTTTAGAAGATATGAATTTATGAAAGTCAGATAAGTTAAGCATACTAGTGACATCATCAAAATTACTGAGCCAAACATTTATATCACAAAACTTTGCATTCAAACGTGTGATATATTAGAGCTTTCTATTGAAAATTAACCAGTCTCTTTCTGTTAAGATTTCCCTACATTTACTACATTATTCATGTCCTGAATTTACAATTCTTTCTAAATACAATTGTTTCATTGCAAATGTTAAATTTGCTTTGCTGAAAAAAAAAAAAAAAAAAAAATAGTAATTTGACTGCTAAAGTAAATTTTACATGAAATGTCACTTACTTCATATTTCTGTTTCATAACGTTGCAAATGAAGTAAGTAACAATGTAAGAACATTTCATGTTTTATAATGTAAGAAATACCCTCAAATAGATGTAGAATGTACAAGAAACAGGATATTTAGAAAATTCAAAAGGAAAGTTGCACTACATATGTCATTTGAAGTGTTAACCTAAAAGCACATAAAATAGCTCATTATCTGAATATTTCATATTTAATACTAATTGTTCATTAAAATACTATTGCTCATCTTAAAACCATTGGCTCTTTAGATGTTCCAGGTCTCTTTCTTTGAGAAAAATGTATATCAGTAAATACTTAAAGAAGATAACAATCATTTTTTGCACCTCTTATTTTTGGTACTAAAGAAATGGTAAGAAATATATAAAAAAATACATAATAAGTATGGCATTACTGAATTCTTAGAACCCAAAGCCGATCAAGGTATCTTTAATTATAATTTTTTATTGAGTTCTTTTTGCTTTGAGTTTTATTTTTAAGTATATCTATTGTTTCTATTTTTATCATCAGCAAATTCAATTTAGCCATGATGTTTGTAAAGTAAAGTATTTCTGATTTCTTTCAAAATGGTTTTCAGGTATTTTTCTGTAGCATATTTATTTTCTTTATTAAGCAGCTGTTGGCTTTGTCATTTATATTGTCTTGTTTTTTCTGTATTTTAACATAATTGCCTTATAGTATGACTATTTATTTTATCTACAGGGTTTACATTATTTATAACATGGGATCATGAGAATGCCTCAATATGTTTCATCATTTTTTTTTATTAAAACCCTCCTTGACCTAAAAACACTGAGCTCCACAATAGTAGGGCTAACTCCTTATTCTGATACGTTGAATCCAGCAGTCCACTCGTGAATACAATGCCAAAGAATTTTCAAGGAAAATTTTTGGCAAAACATAGATTTCCTCCCATACACCAAAGTATAGAGTAGATATTTTCAGATTATTTTCTTTAATATGACGAAGTTGCTGCAATTTTCACTAATATATATTTTGTATTGAAAAAAACTATAGATTTTATTTTAATTCATCGCAAATTTTTAATTTGATATTAGTAAAAAATGAAATTTTATGTACGCCTAACAAAAACAAATGAAAAATTTGTTAAGTGTTGCTCACAAAAATATTAAAAAGGTGTAGCAATAACTGGAATTGACAAGTATGCAGAAAAGTTTGAAAAAATGCTTTTAATATTAAGAAAAGGGCAGGAATCATTACTTGTGCGCAATGAAAGTGTCCTGCAGTCGCGACAAAAAGTGAATTGGTGAGTCAGTTCTCGATACCATTATGGAGCTCAGTGCCTAAAAAACACCCCTTAAGGGGCAGAGCCGTCCTTAGGGGTGTGCAACAGGTGCGGCCGCACAGGGCCTTGCGCCTGGGAAGGCCTCGCGTCCGAAAGAAAAAATTAATACAAAATAGCTAACATTTTATTTTTCATTTTTTGTGAGTTATTTATTTGATAATAAAATTAATATTTGTAAACATACTTATTTATACAATGTAAAGTGTTTTATCAAAAATGTTTGTTGCAAGTTCTGGACGTTCCAGACGAGAATAGATTATTTCTAGCTTATGTTCAATCTACTGGCATCGTTATACTCTAGCCTAGGCAGCATTAGGCACTTAACTAGTCTGGGAAGGTCACTGAATTTTAATTATTAAGAGGTTGTTAGTAATGATGATTCTGACAAACTGATCTGCTCACTATTACTTTATCAACTATTTGCAATGTAACAACACAGATTTTCTTTCCTTCTTGTGTAATCAAGCTTCTCTCTGTTTTTAATGCAAATATCGATGTTTGTGGACACGATGGCCATTCGTGACCTATCGCGTAAACACAAGGGTTTGGGGGCAGGGAGCTGAAACTCAGCCCCCCTCCTCCCCTACTCAGAGACTAAATTAAATGTCTCCAAAAACTACAAAAGATTGTTTTGAAAGAGTCTTAAGAAAAAGAAAATTTTGGGAAATATTGAATTCGACTCAGATTTTTTTCCTACTTTTAAATTATCTTATTCAAATGTAAAATGTTTACGTATTTAATATTTACTAATTGAGTCATATCATTTAAACAGGTTATGATCAAAGGTACAATAGAGTTTATAGGTCCAAAGTTTTATATTTATCACGTTCGTTATTGCCATAATACAAAGTGGATTAATCGAGTAATTGAATCGATTAATCCTTTGACTATGAATTATTTTTGAATAGAAATTGCTGCAACTGGAGACTTTTATTTAATTTCATTCGTTACACTTTTTCAAAAAAAATATTTGCCATACACTTCTATGAAATTTCAAGAGAAATTTACTATTTTTTAAATCTTTGTAAATAATTAATACTACAAAACCAATATAGAAATATTCAATAGTGGCAGTGCTGCTATCTATATCCGAGGTCCGAGGGGTGTATATAGCAGACTGCCGTAGTCATTTAAAATAAACTTTATAGCCAGTATTTTTTTATTTATGTGTATGTTGAAATTATCAGAAAGGAATTAATAATTTTCTGCCCAAAATTATTTTAAAAACTGCTTGTATTTGCATAATTTTTATTGACTCTCACTCTCGGCTGATCACTAATCGCAAGCTCATGAATGTCACGTAAATTTATTAGATGTCTGCATGGGCCTAAATTTTAAGACTCAGATCCATCCCGGTACAGAAAAAGCTATTCAGACTCGGTGTAAAAAATAAAAGTTCGATCCAGCCCTCAGCCGAGCAAAAATCAAAACCTGCCTTGACCGAACTCAGTTACTACAATAATTCTGATTTTTATTAACCGGTGTTTTCCTACAATTAAAATTCTTTAAAAAAAAAATAGTGGATATATATTTAAGCAAACATTTTTAATGCACGGCCTTTTTCAGATTCGCAAGCCATTTCATACGAAATAACAATATTAATGATCACATAAAACAATTACATTCAAATGAAGACCTATTAAAATTAAATTGTTTAGAATGTAAGAAAAAATGATTTAAAAAGTTATAATTCTGAAGCTCTGTCAAAGAAACAAAAGTAGATATTTAAAAATATTTCTCTTTAATTAATAACCAAATTTTTAACAAAATAAGCTTCTGAAGATTCCTTTAACAAGATTCTGTCATCAAAAAAAGAAAGAAAGAGAGCAAGAGGATATCTCATGCTTTTTAAAGGCCAAATTGTCGCGGAGAGATGCGAGAATTATCTTTCGACTCGGAATTTTGTCTACTTTCCGAATAGGAATACAGATTTTTAAATAAAGGTTGTCTAAAAATTAAAAATTGTGCCAACTTTAAATTTTTAAATTGTAACACCCACTTTTGACACTGCATTTCAGTTTTTTTAATGAAGGCAGACAGGAAAAAAATATTGTTTACATATTTTTCTAAATCTTCATAGAGTTTTAAAAGAAAAGTTAGGAAGTTATCCAGAAATTTAGAAAATAAATTTATCTTATAAGGAGATGTATCGGGGACATTCAATTAGTTACCAAAAAAATTATACAGAATTTTTAAGTGTAAAAGAAAAAAAAAAACAAAAAAAGAAAAAAAAAAAAAAAACCTCGCTATGTGTAAGAAAGTATCATACATTTTTTCCCTTATTATTCCCAAACATTTTCTTTTCTGTGGATAATTTGATAACAGTAAGGGGTCTCTTTAGGCCATCGAAGAGTAAAGTTTATTTTTATCTCAAAAATTAATGACTGCAATAAGTTATACACTTACATAAGCATGTATTTATTACAATTGTGGTTTGTTTTCTGTGAAAATTTTCAATCATAATTGAACTTTATTGACTATCATTTTATTAATAATTTTCATAACTTAATTCTTTTTTAATTGAAAAAAAAATGCCTGACATTTCTTTTAATCTATGTATTAAATTAAAAAATCAATCAGATGATTTTTGAGAAGATGATAAATAAAAGTTTGTCACGATACGTTGAATTAACATTAGTATACTCGAACTTTAACTCATCTAACTCTTTACACAATTCCGAGTTGAACAGTCTCTCTGAGGTGATTTGGCGATTAAATTCTCTCTCTTTTTTAATAACTGTACGATATTATTAATTTACAAAAAAAAAAAAAAAAAAATCGAGACAACGACTCTGCAAAAATGATTTTCTGGCGAGTCCCAAATCAGCAAAAACAAGAATAGTCCCAGCCCAGTCAGAGTATTATGAAAGGAAATTGGCTCGAGTTTGTATAAACTTCTACTAAAACTTATTACCTTCCCCAAAAAAGCATAATCATTGGTGCGTCATATAACTTTTTTTTAAAAGGCGATTGGGTAGTGGGAAGTAGTGTTACCGATTTTTCGTATTTTTTTTTCATTCAAATAGCTACCAGAATTTCCTAATAGAATAATCTTCACTTTATTTAATCACAGAATTAATATCATTACATAGATAAAAAAATACTATTGGAAATTTCTGATAGATCAATTAAAACCCCCAGCTAATTTTGCAAAGTTGGAGGGAATGGGGGAAGGGGGGGGGGGTAACTAGTTTGAAAGTAAAGAGCCTCGCAAAAGTGCTTGCACCCAGCCTCGCTTTTGCTAAGGACGGCTCTGTTAAGGGGACTCTTCACTCACTTGAAAAGACTCGTTCGCTAATGTTAATCCTATGGGCAGGTTGTTTTCGAATTTCTTGTTTAAACTTGAATATTTTTAAACATTTTTTTTTTTTTTTTTTTTTGCATAGGATAGCTGAGGTCGATCTCTGATATGGCTATTTTTTACTTTTTCAATTTCAGTTGCAGATTTTTTTAATAAAGGTACAGTTGTAAAAAAAAAAGTAAACACCCCTACTAACTCCTCAAAAAATTATCATAGACGAATGTTACTGGTACCAAACGATTGGAAATAAAGTCTACTTTTAAATGACGTACATAAAATTTGCTTAGGGGGTCATCTACATATTAAAACCAATCCAAATTTCACTTTTTTCAATGGCAATACCCAATTTTAACGAGATATTTCAAATCTTTGGTTCAAACTATGCCTAGACACCAAATTTCAAGTCATTTGAATGATAAGTTTTTGAATTATAAACATTCAAAATTTAGTGCTTCTAATGATGTTAAATTACATTTTCATATTTTTATTTATAACTCCTGAAATTATGCTCCTAATGTGCTTGTGCTAATTTTTTGTGTAGCAATAATACTAATATACCCAAACATAAATACGTTGAATTTGCAATTTTTATAATTTTATGATATGAATTATGAAAATAATATTCGAAAAAATTATGAATTGCAACCTACAATTTTTTTGATGGATTCAGATTTATTAAGTCTTGCTTTACGGAAATCCAAAATTTCACCTTTTTCTTCCAAGTAGTTTTCGAATTTTGTTTAAAAAACGGCAAAATGGTGGTTTCAGGGCCATCTATAATAGAAGTGACTACATATTTTGAAATTTCTTATGCTATCCTGTAATCTAGCAGGCTTCATTGACTGCTTGAGTGGTGCTTAAGGTGCCTTGATCAAGAAGGACTCTTGGTTAGCAATCGATTATCGAACTTCAATTTGGATACAGCCCTTTTATACGCTCATTTTAAAATAATTAATTTCTCAGAAACTCATGGTATGAATTGCAAAAAAATTTGTTTTTAGACTAATTGAAGGATGTAGAGTTCATTTATGCTGTCAGAAATGTGTACTGCTATTGAAAAAAACAAAGTTATGATTCGTTTTAATATGGGGATGGCCCCCTAAGCAAATTTTATATACATGATTTAAAAGTAGACTTTATTTCCAATCGTTCGGTACCAGTAACTTTGTTCTACGATAATTTGTTGAGGAGTTAGTAGGGGGTGTTTACTTTTTTTTTCCGATGACTGTACTTTCACTTTCAGAACCGGTTTTGAAAGTGAAAGTACCGTTATTTAAAAAAATCTGCTACCAAAATCGAAAAAATATGAAATGGCCTCATTAGAGATCGACTTCAGCTATATTATGCAGACCTGCCAACTGCTACGAAAAAATCGTAGCTACTACGATTTGGACCTATTAACTATGATGCTATGAAAATCGGTCTTAAACTATGATTTTTTGCAAAAAACACAAACACATTTTTTGTTTCTAGTTGCGATTTTTATCCCGTGCAGCATATTTTTCAGGAGTGATTCTGTTCCAAAATTTCAAAGTATTCATTTCCGTAAGTTGTTAAAAAATTGGCCATTAGCCCGAAAATTCGGGCATTAAAAAATGCTCATGGGAGAAAAAAATCTGGGTTGCAAAACAAACTTCTTAACATAAAACCCTCTTCATGTATATTAATGACGAGTGAGTGAATCGTGTTTCTGTAAACATTTATACAGAAATTCCCTTCCTTAGAAACTGGTGTGCCATTTTAAGAATTTCTGGAGGAGGGGGAGGTTCTTTGAGGGGAGAGGTTTGAAATAGTGTGCAAAATAGCACAATTTGCACACGAAAAAAGAAAGTCCCACATAATGTAAAATGCTGTGCAGTATTTCCCCTTGTAAATTTTTCCAGAGACCTATGATTCTTTTGCAAGTTATGGAATTTCCCTAAATTAATTCGTAAATCGATCGCAGGAAAAAAATGAGAATTTCTTCAAATGATCGTGTAAAAATATTGGATATTTCGTCAAGCAACTCGGAAACAGATAGTGATTATCTTCAATTGGTCTCTGAATAAAATCGCTAATTTCATTAAGAGTTCCGAAAGAAATTGCGAACTTCGTCAAAAGATTGCACAAAAAATCACGAATTTCGATAAACTATCGAGGGAGAAATACTGCAAATTTCGATAAAAGATCATGGAAACAAGTAGTGAATTTTGATAATTGGTCGCGAAAAGATATCGAAAATTTTGCCGATCGGTTGTGATAAACTATTGCAAATTTCGACAAATGACCGTGTAAAAAAATCAGTTTCGTCAATTGGTCGCAGAAGAAAACAAATCCCGTCGAAGGATCATGGTAAAAACGTGAATTTCGTCAAAATATCGTAGAAAGAAAGCGCAAATTTCATCAAAATATCAGTAAGAAAATGTGCTACGATTTCAAATTTTCAAAGGTTGGCAGGTCTGCCTATTCAAAAAATAATAATTTAAAAATATTCAAATTTAAACAAGAAATTCGAAAACAACCTGCCCATAGGTTTAACATTAGCAAATGGGTGTTTTCAAGTGAGTGAAGAGCCCCTTAAATCCTTACTTTTCATTGTTCTGTTGCATATCAGTTCCTTGTGAATTCACAGTTTACCTAGATACAAAGCACCCTTTGTTTCACAAACACCTGATGTACAACTATGAAAAATTAACCTTTTTTTCTTAAAATTGTGTTTAAATATATTATCATGAGTTGTTTATTTTATGTTAATGTATTTCAGTACTTGTAATTGTTACGTAATTTTGTTAGTGGTTTCATTCTCATTTGAATTATAAGAATTACTGGCCAGTTGTCCACCTTATTTACTTTGCACTTTACTTTAAAACATAATTGATCTACTAGTCATGGCCAGAGAAATGATTTACCAACTTCAATCGCTCCATGTACAAAACAACATGCATCTGATCTTGGTATTTACCATGTAAATAATAGTGCTGTAAAAGTAACGACTAAAGAATACCCGTATGATGTCGTTACTTTCGAACTCGCTACCCGTTAGAAAGTATTCGTTACTCATTACTTTCATTACTGTTCAAAAACCGGGTATTAACAATCATCGTATGTACTACAAACCTGCAGCAATAGCAAATCTAATTATATACCGCACATGAGTCTTTTGAAGAATTCGTTACTATTTTAACGTAAAATATGTGCTGCCGTCTGTACGTTAAAAATACATTTAATTTTCTACGTTTTAATGAAAAAAGGCAAACAAAATTAAAATACGATGCATAATGGAATATAACATGTCTAAATTGTATAATTTCTTACTTATGAAATAAGGAATAATCGGAGAAAGCAATTTAGGAAGAGTAAAAATTCACCAAATTTATATGAAAACTATGAAATATAATTACACAGCCAAAATATTTTACAAACAAATTTACTTATTAATTTTACACTAAAAGTAATTATGTATTATGAAAATTTAATTTCTGGAATAATATGAAAATATTTAAATATATATATATTTAATTTCTTGCGTGATTATCCTATCAAATGGCACTGTACTTCAGTCGCATTATTATTTCTGAAATTATTGATTTATATTTAAAAATACCCTTTTTTCAAATATGAAATTTAAAAACATAGCAACAAAAATATTTGGCACAGATGTCATATACGCATCACACTAGCGTGATTTTTTTTCTGATGCCAATTTGGTGAAAACCTCGTTTTCGAATACAAGTTACACATATATATATATTAAATAGGGAATAACAATGAATAAAAAATGTTTCATTAATAACTATAGAACAAAACAATTTATATAATTTAAAAAAAGAAAATAAAAGTAACTATACAATTTATTAACAAATAAACAACATCCGAGTTACCATATCAAGCAAAATAACGGCACTTTGCCGCCAGTTAAGTACCCCGGTGATTATATGACATTGGCCTCAGAAAAAAATTGCGCCAATATGGCACGTATATGACATCTGTGCCAATTATTTTTACAAGCCAAACAGAAAAAAAAAGAAAAAAAAAAAGCAATTTAACAAATTACAACGACCATTTGGAAAATGATTTTTTCAAAGACTAAAATTTAAGACATAAAAATCGCACGGAGTTGATCATACATATTTCGTATGCCATGGATTAAACATT
The DNA here is from genome assembly GCA_963932465.1 of Maratus speciosus. Taxonomy (NCBI): domain Eukaryota; kingdom Metazoa; phylum Arthropoda; class Arachnida; order Araneae; family Salticidae; genus Maratus; species Maratus speciosus. The sequence continues at coordinate 454,644,489 of OZ010788.1, read as the reverse complement.
AACATTCTTGGACCAATTTTAAATGAAATTTCATTTTTAAATTTCTAAACATCCCACAATATTACTTTTTATATCGTTGTATAGAGAAAAAAATACATTTTTAATTGCAATTTGTTTGAAAGCTGTATCTCAATTTGTTTCTGAGTTATTAATTTTTTTTTTCTTTTGTAGTTTTTATTCCTTTTTTGTCATAGTGGCAACAGAAGTATCCATCTCTGTTGAAAGTAAAGGGAAAATACAGATTACTGTATAGACCCATCAGGAAACGAATAAAATGCAGATTCAACCAATAAAAAGCTTCAGATATGTTTTTGATTTCCTACCCTGACAGAGGACAATAACCATTTTTCCAAATGGTTAAAAAAAATTAGAAAACAGTAATTCTGCTTTTTCAGAATTTAGTGTCACCACCGATGAAAAGAAAAAAAAAAATGTACATAAATATAGATAGTTCAGTTATAAGACTTAAAACACACGCGTTTATTTTATTTAAAATGACGTGATCCGCATCCGCTGAAGAATTTCTTTCGCTATTTAAGAAATTCGACAAAAAAAATGGCTATCTCATGATTCATATGCTTTCATTTGTTTGTAATATTAATGTAGATACTTAAAATTAAGTTCAGTTTATAAAAACTTCATGTTTTATCAGAAGTTATTAACTTATATTTTTTCGAAACAGCAGGTATTTTAATTACTTTTCCTTTTTTTTTCAGTTTTTATGAGAAAATGGCAACAAAAGGATATAATTGGTACTTTCCAACTATTTTTCCTGTACTTTTACTTTCTACAGAAATGGAGTACTTGAGTTACAAAAATTATACAAATGGCATTTAAAACTACAAAAAAAAAAAAAAAAAAAAAAAAAAAAAAATCTCAAAAATAAATCAAGATGCAGTTTTCAAACAAATTGCATTTAAAAGTACTTTTTTCCCCAATACGACGGTATAAAAATTGGAAATGTGCGATGCTTAGAAGTTAAAATAAATGCGGTAGAGATTATTCCGTACAATGATACCTCTGCTTTGTTTTACAGCTGGCTTATACAACGGGGCGTGTTTTTTTTTTTTTTGGAGACGACACTTTATTAGCTTAGCTGGAAGAAAGAAATAGCATACCGGAGGTTAAAAAAATTAAACATTATCATAAAAACTTTTTTACAAGCAATCTAAAAACTCGTCTTTATCATAAAAATATATATTTTTTTTAATTTAAAACATAAATACACATACAAAGATATTTTTATAGGATAAAGAATGCACTGAAAGCAAACCTGTAAATTTTAGAACAGAATTTCTTGAAAATTTTCAGAATATTTAAAAGAAATGTGTTTCATTTTAGACTTTATCATCTTATCAACCAACAGTTTACGTCAATCGCATTATTATTTTAGAAATCTTTGATATATGTTTTAAAATAATATTTTTTCCATTCTGTTTGGTTTTAATGAAGCACGCCTTTCAGATAATATATAACCTGATTTTGAAAAAAATTCTTTCAGATGGTACTGCAAGCTCAGGGTATAAAATAGCTATGCTTCTTTTTCTTTCCATAATGAAGGAATCAACAAGCCCCTACGAAATCAAAATCGTTTGAGATTTGAGAATAAATGATACTAACAGAATGATACGCATACACTGATACGTAAACAACTAACGCCGAAATATCCGAGTCTGAATACAAATTCGCATCTTTTACCGCATCCGTCTATCTGCTCCATTCATGAATTATACAAACGTAAGCAGCGTTTGAAATTAGTTTCATTTTGTTCGGCTGCGTATTGACGCAGTAACGACTAACGAGTCGTACTTCGAAGTACCGATTCGTTATTTCGTATCTTAGAGAATACCCGTTACTTAGTAATGAATATGTGTGGTTTGCTACAGCTCTAGTAAATAACTGACGAAAGCATAAAATATAGGCTCTTAAACTAGTAATCCAATTACAGTAAAACCTCCCTAAAGCTACCATGTTCCGTTCCAATAAAAAATTGGTCGCCCCGAGAGGTGGTCTCTTAATGGAGGTCATGTTTAAATCTAGATTTTAATTGTTGAAAAAATGTAACAATTAATGTTACTAAAATTTATTTTTCACATTAGGAAAAAATATAAAAATTAATCAAAACAAAAGTTAATTGCATAAATTAATTACTGCAGATTTTAAAAAATGTATACATTGACGTTTGCTTTGATTTTATGGTTTAATCTTTTATAACTTTTATTTCCCAGCCCTTTCGAAGTTCAGTAAATAAATGCAATTTTTTTGGACAGGAATAAATAATGACGATTTCATTAATTTATCTATTTCACTGAGAGTTCCCTGACAAAATAGGGCAGGGGAGTTTATTGACTGTCATTCTTAATTTGTCAGCAGAGTTACATTCATTGCCTAAAAGGGCACAAAGGTATTTAAACACTTAAAAGTTACGGGGATATTAAAAAATATATATATATATATCTAAACTTAGTTTAGAAGTTTGATGAATAATGTGCTCTCTGGAATTAGTTTTCTAATAAAACCTTCTTCAAGCGCCTAGGAAAAAACAGAAATTTCTTCAAAGAAATTGGTCGCTCTTAGAGGGAGTTCATCTGAGATGGTTCTCTGAATGGAGGTAAAATTAGTATTGAGCCTATGGGAATAAATTTCGTTCCATGAAAAAATGGTCGTTCAGGGAGGTGGTCGCTTAATGGATGTGGTTGCACAGGGAGGTTCCACTGTACATTTTTATGCATAATTTACATTGGGAAACACAGAACTGACAGGAATATTTTTAAAAGTCACATTCTATAGTAGTTTAGTAGATTTTGGATGCATGGAAGTTCAATCCTCATGATTTAGTCAAATATAGCATTTCTAATGTGAATGATGGGACTGAAAATGACGATGCTATCTTCAAAGACAACGTCCAAAACCAACAATGAAAATTTGTGCATTAAAATTTCTAAAAATGTAGACTTTTGTAGGACATGAAGAATAAATATAAGTAGTATTTACTGTAGTTCATAAATTTCATAATTTTTTTCTTTCAAATTTTATGGGTGTTTACGAGCTTGAAATACAATAATTTTTTTCATGGTTAAAAAGTAAGATGCATCTTAGATTCGAGTAAATACGATATATGCTGATTGCAATTGGTGAAAATGTTTCTTCTTTATGCATCACTTTTCTTTTTCTTGAGGTGGTGGAGCCATAATTTACATTTTAAATCTGCTTATGTATTTACTGTGCTATGCAATATATTTAATCTTTGAAATTTTACATTGCATAATGTAGGTTTGAAGAAAATCAATATTATTGATGTTTTGAAGCCAATTGATGAAGTTCCTGTTTCGCCTGTAAGCACTCCAGGTTAGTTGATCATTAAGTTATTTTATATAGTTATATAATAGTTATAATGGAGAAAGAAATCATTTTGTAATTTATTGTGCATAATAAAAAGTTTTTTGCTACATATTTTGTAAACAAAACAAATTTTTTCCCTCAGGAGAATCAGCTTATATGGAGTTGACAGCAACTCAGAAATCCAGTACTTCAAATGTAGAGTATAGTACACGATGGCTTGCTTCTCCTGAATTTAAGAAAATTCAAGAAAAATATAATATCCCTCTTGGTATGAATATAACAACAAGATATCCCAATTATGCATTTTATTCTTTGTTATTTCAAATTCTGGTACTCCTTTTTTATAGAAGACCCTTGGCATAAGAAATATTTTTCACAAATACTCCCAGGCAACCTATTCATTGTTTCATGGACATACAAGCAATTTGTCCAGTATTTAGACAATTTATTTAATTTATATAAACAGGAACAATTTGTCTTGCATAGGCAAAAAGTAGCAATTTATGTAATATATAAAATCAGAAACAATGTAATGCATGCATTAACAAGCTTAATACTTTATCAGTGTTATTATCATAGCTATATATATCCTTTGGCAAAAAAATCCCTGCTTCTAAAGCCCAAATTGTGCTAATACTATTTCAAAAGCACCAAGGCGCCTATAATTAAGAAGTACCCAAATTTCATTATAGTTATCAATTTTTATAGACTAATTCTTCTAAAATATCTGATAGAACCTTTTCTGTGGACATCTGAACATGTGAAACATTGGTTTGATTGGGCTTCATCTTATTTTAAATTGCCAGAAGTTGATGAATTGGATATGACAGGAGCTCAATTAATGATATCCACCAGTTCTGCATTGCGGAAAAAAATTCCTGTTGAATCTACTCATTTGTTCTGGACTCATCATGAATTATTAAGGAGATTTAAAATAGTTGGTGAGCATGAAGTATTTATTTGTAATTTGATTTGCTATTTACCTAATAGGATAGGATAAAGTTATTTTATAAAATATTATATTCATCATATACTAATCAAGGTGCTGTCATATAAGATGTCTAATGCATCAAACTTGAACATGGTTGGCACTGTTTTAACCATGATTTTAAACCAACTGGTTTTGTTTCTGGGAAAAAAAAAAAAAAAAAAAAAAAAAAAAAAAAAAAAAAGAACAACTCAAATAATATTTTCTCTTTTTTTGTAATTTAAGTGTTTCAAATTATTGGATATAAATAATTTCTACTTTTAATACTTTATCTGAGCAGTCAACATGTGACATACTGAGTCTATAGCTCATGTTTTTATGCATGTAGTGTAAAAATTACTATGTGTTCATGCACATATATGATGGCCTAAAGATTATTTTAAATCATGGTCAACAGTTACATACATGTGAAACTAAGAGAAATAAAATAAGTAAACAAAGGTTCAGTATTTAGCATAAAATATTTCCATTTAAAAAATGCAGGTTATTTACATCAATTAATTACAAAACAAGATGATCTTACAGATTTTGGTGAAGCTTTAAAAGAAAAGTTTCTTGTTCAGGCATTCAAAAATTTGTTGCCAGTTATAGCATTTCAATAATACCAGTCTGTCCATTTTCTTACTTTCTGAATCTAATGGTCAAAATTGTTGTCTTTAAGTTATCATTAAAAAAAAAAAAAAAAAGAAACAGAAAGAAAGAAAAAAAATCATAAAAAGTATTTGAGTTGGGTTTCTTGCTGCTGCTTGCCATTCCACCAAATTGCAACAAAATGCATCATCTGGCGAGTAAACGAACGATTAGATGCGCCAAATTGCGAGTACTCAAATTTTGCTCATTTCTATTTTTCTGTATGTGTATGTCAGTACAGGCGACACTCTTATTCACATTGCTGAATGATTTATATCGCTTATCGTGTTCAATCACACTGTCAATCACACAAAATTTATATTACTCTATTTTCAGAGATACTGACTCAACACCAATTCAATTTAGCATCAACTAAAGCTACAGCAAAGGTTATGCGGACTGTGTCAAAGCTCTAGGTGCCAAGCTAATGTTTCCTTCTCCCGCGCTATTGTCAGTTAATCACCAGTTTTGCACCAACATCTGAAACACAAACAAAATTACTCACATTATGTACCAAATAGGATAGTTTTTCTGGATGCAGTGCTGGAGTTAGCCATTTAATGCTTATCACTATTTATTAGTTGCGTGCAGAATGTCATTGGCCGATCAATTTTTTCTATTGGTTAGCAACCTGTTGAAATCTCATGACAATTTTTAGTATATATTTTCGCAATGTTAAATCAAAGAATGCGGCTTTGTAATATTTTAAAATTCTGAGTTAACTTGGGTTGGAAAGTTTTATTTCATAACATTTGAATGAGTTAAATCAAGTTTGAATTTTATTCTTGATTGTGCAACACATTTAGAATGTATTTATTTTAAAGAGTTTCTGTATTTCTTTAGTGGATGGTTGAATTGGGATGAATAACTGATCTATAAGCAGTTACAAAAAATTAGGTTATTTTAGAACACATTGAAGAAAAGGGTACATTAAGGGATTAAAGATCGATTTTTCAGTGTTTAAACGATGAATATATTTTGCTAACATTTTTTTCCCATTTGGCTTCAGTTTTTTCTTTCTGGTTAGCCAAATTGCTAAGATTTGCAGCAGAGATCTGTTTAGAAAAATTTAGGTCCTTTAAAGGACCCTTCATAATTATTTTTATCTTAAAACAGGACCCTTCACAAAACTTTTCATCTCAAAACAGGACCCTTCACAAAATTATTTGTCTAAATAGAACTTTTAGAAAATTTCTCTACCTTCAAATTGAACCTTTCACAAATTTAATTATTTAAAAATAAAATCTGACTTGTAAAAAAACTGAACTCATCAAATAACATATTACTTAGCTTTTTTGTATATGAAGGGTAGAACCTGGATATAACGATAATTTCAAATTCACAAAATTTTCACTAGAATTTTCACAAAAATAAGAAATCTTCACAATTTCACAAAAACAGGACCCTGTGAGAAAAGTCTGGACAGACACCTGGTTTGTCAAAAGTCAGTCAGAGCACTGATTTGAATATAAAAAAAATCCTTAATAACCTCAGATACTGGGATTTATTTAAAAAAAGTTAACCATTCTGGAAATACTATCTTAAAAATGAATTTGTTTATAATTATAAAGTAATGGATTAGGTCAAGAAAAAGAAAATAAACCGGTCAAGTGTGAGTATTACTCACGGACAGAGATTTCTGTACAATAAATATATGAATTAGTATACTGGGCTTTGCATTACACAAATTTATCATTAAAAGGTGCTATCTAGGCTTTAAAAGCTGATGGCACATAGATTATGCCAACTGTGTCTTTATATATGTCCAAACTGCCCGTGTCTTTAAGGGTTGATATCTCGTCTAATTACCAACATTTTTTTTTTTTTTTTTCGAGAATCATTATCAACAATCCTTTTATACTTCTGTGATGATAGGTACCTCCAGCACTCCTCAACTTCCTTGCTGAACACCCACAAATTGAAATTTGTGTTTAATGGGAAAATGTAATTTTCTCAAAAATTATGTGACCTAGAGTTATAGTTTTCCTGCACAGTTTAAATTAACTTCTACTATTATAATTTTTTCATAATTTTAATTTCAGTAGATTCGAAAATAGAGGGAAGGGGACATATTTTTGCATTACATTTTTGACGATATCTCTAAAAATATAATGCCTAAAATTAAAAGAAATGTATTTTTGAGTTCGGCATTACAAAAGCTTTCACATGATACCCCATACAATATACAAAGAAAATATTTATTTTTCATGTAACTTAATTTGTCCCTCTACATTTTTCTTAAATATACTGTAGAATTCCAATTATACAAACTCCAACTATCTGAATCGCTTTCAGAATTTCAGGAAAAAAATTAAGACGGAAACGTACTAAGATTTGCAAAATAATTACTATGTCTACTCCGCGAAGCTAGTGTAGGTGCAGCGCGAACATTATTGGGACGATGAGTCACTGTCTCATAGTGCAGTTCGATTATTGGCTGTCGTCCGTCGCCAGGTGTCTGGACCGACCCACCTCTTACTGTTCATTTTAATTAGTCAGTCAGTGTGATGTTACCTGCTAGTTGATTACTTGACCTGCTACTGTGATGGTACTCTTTCGTGTCGGTGCATTGTTTTGTTTGTGAGTGCGTTTCGTCGTTCAACATGGCTTCTAAAAGAAAATGTGTTGTGTTATTGTTAGCGGATAATCTAAACATTATAGAGCAATCAGATAAAGGAATTATGAGCTGAGATGTACAGTGTTGGGCAATCAACGATTTCAGACATTAAAAGGAGCAAACCTACACTTTTAAACTTCGTGTCAGTACTTGAAAACGAAGATGGATGTTCTTCAAGAAAATTAATGAAAGCAGCAACAAACAAAGATTTAGAAGATGTCATTTTCAAGTGGTTTATGCAGCACTGCTTTATGGGAAACCCAATTTCGGGTCTCATTCTTTGTGAAAAAGCTCAGAGATCTAAGCTCAGAAGCTTGGTTGTTCATCCTTTAAAGCAAGTAATGGCTGGCTAAGAAATTTTAAGTCCAGGCACGATGAATTTGATTTAAGTGGCGAGAAGTTATCAGCAGACTCGAAAGCTGAAGAAGATTTTATTGAAAAATTTAAAGATGTAGGAGAATTCTACGATCCTGAGTTTTTGTACAATGCCGATGAAACCAGTCTTGTTTAGAAAGCTCTGCCTGAAACCACTTTAGCATCTAAAAGGGAGTGTAATGCTCCAGGACATAAAGTTAGTAAAGACCATGTTATGGTGCTTAACAGCGCGAACTCTACTGGAAGCCATAACATACCCATTCTGTTGATAGGGAAGTCAAAAAGCCCAAGGGCATTTAAAAATGTGAAAAAGCTTCCCCTCTTTTATAAAAACCAACCCAAGGGTTGGATGACTGCAGTATTGTTTACCAAGTGATACGGTGAAATTTTCATCCCTGAAGTGAAAAAGCACCAAAAACGTCTTAGAAAAAATGGCAGTAAAGTGCTTTTGATTGTTGATAATGCAACAACTCATCCCACCGAAGAATTGTTGGAAAGAGGGAATGGCCAGTTTAAAAAAATCTTTTTACCGCTAAACGTCACAAGCTTATTGCAACCAATGGACCAGTCTGTTATCGAAACAATGCAACACCATTACAGAAGGCAACTTTTGAAGAAACTTTTGGTATAGGGCAAAGACGAAGAAGGTGTGTTGACTAACCACAAAAAAATTAATTTGAAAGATTGCGCTTACATGGTGGCGGAAGCTTGGAGCTTGGTTAAGGCAGTTGCATTTGTTTTCCTGGTCCGTATATATATCGAACCAGGGTCTGAAACAGGTCTAAAATTAAGTAGCCGAGTAAAAGATAAAGCTGGGCAAAGTATGGCATAGACCTAAAACTAAAAGTAAATGACAAGGTGTGTAATGGTAGATGAGAACTGATAAGAAACTGTATTTAAGTTTTTCATAAAACTAACGTTTATTTAACAGAAATAAACAAAGAATAAACAAATACATATGTCAAAAGTAAAATCAAAGTTAAAGTTTAAAGATATATTAAATGACAATGACAATGACAACATAGTTCAGGATGTTGCCTTTATACTGCAGTAAGTGTACCATATTGTACAGTATTTAAATTTGCAATAAAAATTAAAAATTAACTCATGTTATTCTTGAGACAACTCATCACATCAACGTAGAAATTGCATAGAGTCTTCAAAATAAATTCATAATATATTCAGCAAAAGGTTAATGATATTTCATAAATTAAGTTCAAAGACAACTCTCTCATATTTGAGGAGACCGCTGTTTTTAAAGGTGACTTGAACGCTCAAATATTTAAACTCAATAACTGGCATAATACTTCTTTAAAAATACGATTCAAAATTTTATCGAAGCCATATTAAGATGCCGCTAAAAGATATCACAGTCATAATCAATTGAAACGATGAATAAACAGACGAAAAACTAACGAAAATTAATATGCAAATAAACACACATATCTCCAGATAATGAGCGAGCTATACCAGCCAGCAATGCTCTCTTCATAACAACACAACTAAAAACAACATTATCTAAAACATTACTATTACTGCTTTCAACTTCTACTAAAACATTTCCAACTTGCCTTCAACTTCTGCTTAAGTGCCGTTTTTACACAGCTTAAACTGCTGCCGCACACAGACAGAAAGCAGAGACGAACGTCCCTTTAAATATCATCCAAAATACAAGCACGTGTATCGGCAAAAGCCTACCACGTTCGGCGGAGTTGAGTAGAACGCGTACTGCTGTACGGAAGAAACAATTTTTCGACTCCGGAACGGGAAATGCGATCGCAATGCGTTGGAGTTGTGTGAACGAACCAAGTGAAAAACGGAGATACGATCGAAAAAGAAATAGTTGGATGACGTGGATCGATTCTCGATCGAATCGTGAAACTAATAAGCAAACCACGTTTACGGCAGAAAAAAAAAACAAGAAGTGAAATATAAATGAATATTTGAATGAAGGAAACAAAAGTAACGAAACGTAAGTATAACGTTAGAACAAACTTATTTGAAAAGTAAAAATGTGAAATGATTGAAATAAGGCTTTAAATAACAATGTATAAACGTCAAGGAAAAAATATAGGGCTAACAGCATTAAGACATGCGTAGAACAAGTTGAAAGGCATATCAACTGAAGAAGAGAAGGAAAAGGAGAAAAAAGGAAAAAGAAGATCAAGAAAAGGAAAGGGAAGAGACAGGAGAAGATGAGGATGACGTGCCACTTGAGGAATTTAGGAACATTCTTTTGAGGATTCCTGGATGTTCAGAAGTTAGTGCTGAAGATATAGGAGAGTGGATGGTGTATGATTTGTTAAACCCTGGGTTTCAAATTCTAAACGATGATAAACTTATTGAAAGTGTGAGAGAAGAAAGTGTCGAGGAAGAAGATGACCTTAATGTCGAAGTTGAAGCAGACACGGAGACATCCGCTAGTGAAGCATTTGCCAGCCTTGAAACTGCGTTGAAATGGGTGGAGCGTCAGCCCAAGTGTGACCACATGCAACTTCTCAATGTCAAGCAGATGCGCGGCTTGGCTGCCCGAAAATGTATTAACACTGTCAAACACCTTACAAACACAGTATAAAGTCAGCAAGCAATGACTTTCATTTACAGTACGGTACGTACATTAGGGTGGGTCGAAAAAACCGAAATATTTATAATCGAAACGTAATAGCGCGGAAAAGTTGCCTTTTGTAAAAAAGATAAAATACGTAAAATATTACACCGATTGGTTAATATCTTTTACCGCCGCAAGGGGTCCAAATTTCGAAAAAGTCGCAAAAAACATACTTTTAGCAATTTTTTTTTTTAATTATCCAAACATACTTATTCAATTTCTAATAGAACGCAATAGCCACTCCAAGATATTAGCAATGTAACATTAACATTTCATTTTTGTGACATCGTTGCTTTTACCGCCACAACAGGGCCAAAATTTCTAAAAAAATGTTAAAAATTAAAGTTTTTCATTTTTTCAATTTTCATAACTTTTGTAATGTTTTTAGATTTTTTACATTTCTAATAGACTGGGAAAGGCATTTTATGTTGTTAATTTCATGCACATTGTTAACCATGAACACTGTAATTCTATAAAAAAAAATTGCTCAATGATAGAAACATTTGCAGCTGCCTGCATGTAAAATTAATTTCTCGCTGCTAGAGGGCCACGTTTCACTTTGTTCATATTTTTTTTTTTTTTTTTTTTTTGTAATGTACTCTTTTTACTCAATACTTTGATGGCCCTAAAGATAGAAATATCTGCCAGGTTAAAGAGGTGGCAAAGTTTCATCTTTGCGAAGTCAAGGAGGAACATATCTCTTTGTACTAGAACCAGGCCTGAATTATTTTCGTCATTTGACCCCATCGTCTGGCAAGGCGACTTCTATATGCAATGACATTATAGATTTTTTGAAGAAAAATGAAATCCCGACTGGAATAATAATTGCAGTTGAATTTCACAGAACTGTCTTCAAAAAAGGATGCAAAGGTGGTGTTATAGTAGGATTAGTTGAGAACAACTTTAAAAAAAAAACCACTTTATTGGCTTCCTTGACCTCACTTCAATGAGCTTCCACTGAGACATCTTTTCAAACATCTTGTTGACAAAAAACAGGTTCTCTATCACATTGTGGCCCAATTGGTTGATCTCTTGCGATTTGCGAATTATTACCAATTGCAAAATTTAAGCCAATTTAATCTGATCACCTAGCTGTTGATAAAGATGATTTGTCAACTGACCAGAAGTATATGTCTGAAATATTGCAAGCTCTTTCAACAAGCGTGTATACAATTGACCTTTTTTGCTGAGTCCCTGGACAAATATTTCACGCAAGGTGGATCATTACTGCTATTCGAATTTTGTGACTCTACGTTGGAACAAAGAAACCCTCTTCTTAACATGTCATACTCTTTGAGTACATCCTGAAAATGTACTGCATCAGTTGGTTCACAATTAAAATGAATCACTCATGTTTTCCAGAATCTGTGCACTATAGTTAGTAACTTACGTTACTTGACAGATAATCTACGAAATATTATAGTTCCTGTATTTTCACGAAATGACTATTTCGCAAATCATACAAATAGCCTCTTTGGAATGATAGCATATGAAGAGGAGAACATCAGGGCCCCAGCCATGAAGAAAATTGCAAAAGCACGAAGTTCTGTGGACTAGAATAGTGCCATCCGTCACTTTATCATAGCAGACTTCAACACTGAAGCTTAAATTGTATGGCTTTAGTCTACTGACAAAACTGAAAACTAACGGAACCACCTGTTATGGTTTCTTTATCGACTAAAAACGCTGGTGAGTTTAAAATGTTCGATTAAAGATACCAGCTATTATAACTTTCCTTGCCCCACTCAATCACTAGAAAGATGCGTGAAATTATTCATTGAAGCACTGATAAAGTTTGTTTACTAGAACAGAGGGAGGATCACATCTGATCAGTTTTGGTCTCTCGAGAAATAATGGCTTCATCTGGAAGCAAGTTTTATTATAAAATTCATTTACATTAAATTCTTCTTCATTTTAACTTTATTTAACCTGTTTCGGTTAAACATCTCTATATTTTAATTAATAAAATACTAAAACATTTTGCTCATTTTATATAATTTTTGTGGCATGAATTGGCTGTTATGAAGTGAAACATCAGTAGATGAAGCGATCGTCAAGAAAAATGAATGATTAACTTTATTTTCAAGTCTATTACAAATAGCTATAAAAAATTATGATATATTAATAGATATAAAGTAAAATTATTTATTTCTAGACATATTATAGAAATTATAAATATTTAGAAAAAAAAATAAAAAATTGAAATTTTTGAAATTTTTACAAAAAATATGGTCTTTTTGCGGCAAATAAAGATATGATTTCATCATAATGAACATTTACCGGGACATTTCTCATATCTTCATGTAGCTATTGCGTTCTATTAAAAATTGTATTGGTATGTTTGGAAAATTAAAAAAAAAATTATAAAAAAGCATGTTTTTTGCGATTTTTTGAAACTTTGGCCCCCTTGCGGCGGTAAAAGATATTAACCGATCGATGTAATATTTTAGAAATTTATTCTGTATTACAAAAGGCAACTTTTCCGTGCTATTACATTTCGATTATAAAAATTTCGGTTTTTTCGACCCACCCTAACGTACATACTGTACAAACGTACAACACTTGTAAATACGCTTAACATGTAAAAGTGTTACCCTTTCATTTAATTAATTAAAAGCTCTCATTTTTTAACATACATACAGTAATTAATTAAAATAGACCATTTTTTTGGGAAAAATCCAATTATCTGAATTTTTTATTATCCAAATGGAGTCCCAATTGATTCAGATAATTGGAGTTCTACTGTATTTGTGAATGCTTAATAATCTATAAATATGTGAGTCAATAGCTTTTATTATTTTAGTCCGTTTGAACTTTCCACTTTCCATAGTTTATAAGTAAAAAGGCTGTGACAGATGGACAGACAGACACAGGAGTGATCTTATAATGGTTCAGTTTTTACTTTTTAAATATGGAACCCTAAAAATATTAAAAGGTTCAGTGGACAGATTTACACTGCAAAAAGTTACTACAGCCAAGGTAGAGAAAGTCTTTTATCGGTATGGGCTTCTATAATCAAAATCCCATAAAAGATTGGGCATTCAAAAAAACTTTTTAGGAATGTTATTTTCTCGTTTTAAAATTTTAAAGCAAAATTTGTTGAATAAGCACCAATTTACTTTTAACTAAAATATGTAACAGGATATGCTTAAATGCTCTATAACACAATCTGATCCCAATATCTTGAACTTTACAGAAAAACTGAGCTAAGATTTGCTTGAGACATCAAGGTTTCATAAAAAATAATACCTAACAATATATGAGTATATCAATGCTTAATTTAATCATATAAAAGAAAAGTGTATTACAATGCAGCTTCGAAAAAGAAAGGCCTGTTAATTAAGTTTGATGATTCTTTAAATCTTTTACTGCAAGGCTACTTTTTGTAAAGCTACTGTATATGTCAAGATCAATATTTTTCTTAGAATCTAAAAGATGGCAAATGGGTTTTTCTGCTTATTTACTGTCACTTTTTTTGAAAATTACCACACAGTTTTAAGAAGTGGCAAATGGCAATACACAATACTTCTTGAAATAAGGTGTAAAGACTCAATTGCTATATGTCAAATCATTCCAGAAATTCCTTATGAAAGGCGTTATTTTGAATTTAATCAGAAAAGATCATAATTGTTCATTTAATGCTCTGGGTGAAAAATCAAACATACCAGATAACAAGGATTTCGAGGAAAATGTTTTGAATAGCTGTTAGAAAGTAAATTATATTCATAAAAGTACATTGAATATTTATTTATTATTATTATACATACAAGCATGATAGGTTTTGTATATAAAATACATTTATTATCAGAGGAAAATATTAGAAAATTATATCAACAAAGACTGGGAGTACAAATGGAAAATTTCCATGTTACAGAAGATGTTAATACTGAATGGAAAACTTTAACCACATGTATTGGAAAAGCTGCGTTAGAGGCACTTGAAACCAGACAGCGGAAAAAGGAAGGAAGAAGGTTACATGTCTGGAACAATGAAATTGCAAATGCTATAAAAGAAAAACACTGAACTTACTTTATTCACTTACGACAACATACAGAGGAATCGAAACAAGCGTACATAGCAAATAGAAATAGAAATAAAGTTAAAGCAATTATAAAAAAAATTAAAGTGATTCTTGGGGCCGTTCTCTAAGTAACAGAGAATGATACACATGATTCACAGCATATGGCCTATAAGGTATTAAAACTTTTAAATAGCAGGGAACAAGATACAGCAAATATTAATGTGATTAGGGAGAAGGAATGGATTGAACATTATAAGAAATTATGGTTCACTGAAGATACAGCAACAGATGAGACAGGGGATATAACTGTGAATTCTGATGAAGTAGACCCTATAGAGGAAAAAGAACTTGATGAAGCTTTGGAAGCTCTAAAAAATCGAAAGGCTACAGGAACTGATCGAATAAATTCTGAATTATTTAAATATGCAGACCCTATTATAAAGACCAGATTGCTGCATCTCATTAACTTATGCTGGAAACAATGTGTAATTCCTAATGACTGGAAAATTGCTAAAGTTGTCTTTTTATTTAAAAAGGGAGATTATAATGTATTACTAGAGGAACAAAATGGTTTTAGGAGAGGACGATCTTGTGTAGACAGTATATTCACTCTGAAACAACTTTTGAAAAATGTCTAGAAATCAATTTAGAAGCGCATGTTGCTTTATAGATTTCGAAAAAGCTTTTGATAGAGGAAAATTATGGATTACATGGGGTACACTCCCCATCTCATCAAATGTATTAAGAGCCTATATAAAGAAACTTTTATTGTTTTGGATCTAGATTTTAAAGTTTCAGAAAAATAATCATAAATCAAGGTGTACGACAAGGATGTAGTTTATCACCATATCTATTTTAATATATATATTGATTACGTTGCAAGAAAATGGAAAAATAAAATCAAAACTGGAATAGATCTTGGAAACATCATGTTTAAAATAAGATACTATTTGCAAATGATCTTTGTTTATTTCAAGATAATGAAGACAAATTACAATATGCAATTTTTACTTTAAACAAAATTGGAAAAGATTATAATTTAAGGATTTCAAAGAATAAGACATAGGTAATGGCATTTAAGGGCAAAGATCCTATAAGAACAAAAATTATTTTAGAAAATAAACTAATTGAGCAGATTTCACATTTTAATTATTTAGGATGTGATATATCCTATGACAATGATATACAAAATAAGCTTTATAAATTTCAATACATCTGTGGTACTATAAGAAGAACTCTTCAGAATACAGGAAAAGACACAAGAATGAATTTTTTTAAAACAATGGCAATGCCAACTTTATTATATGGAAGTAAAACATGAACGCTCACAAAAAATGATGAAAGACAAATACAATCATCAGAGACAGAATTGTTGAGGAGTGTGAAAGAATGTTCGATAATGGACAAAATAAGGAATGATTGCATCAGAAGAGAAACTTTGGGTTATGCCAATATTGAATAAAATAGAGAATTACAGAAGGAAATGGAAGGACCACTTGGAAAGGATGGATTCTGGTCGCATACCAAAAGCAGCCTTGAATTATAATCCAAGGGAGAAAAGAGACAGAGGAAGGCCACGAAAGAGATGGATTGAGGTTGGTACAGGCTTATAGCCTTAACCATGTTTGGGATGATGATGATTATTATTATTTAATTATCAAAGGATTCTTGATTAAGGCTGTTCTCAACTGCTTCTGTGAACTAGCGCAAAACGTTTTTACACATTCACTAACTCATTTATACATGTAAAGGTAAAAAATTGGCAGTGCTGACTAGGGAAGCGATTTGGAATCAAACTGTTTTTTCCATTTTTTGATCAATAGATTACCTATTGAGTTATAAACGAAATGGGTCATGTGAGAGACGCGTTTTTTCTCCCTTTCTGACTCTTTTTCTTCTCTCGTCTGGAAATTTTGTTCAAAGCATCAAGTTTGACAGCATTTTCTAAAAGATCTATTACATTTACAATAAAACAGAAAGAACAGTTCGATGACACAGTTTCTGAATAGCAACACTTGCTAGTTTTATGCATTTCCAAACAAAAATCAATTTAAACATATGTCAGAAAGTTGCCCCTTTGGATTTGAGAACAGTCTTAAAAGATTCCAAGTATCAAGATTTAAAGATGTAGAGCAATTTTCTCTTTGAACATAAGACATAGCTGTTACTAACAATGTTTAAATTGTAAAGGATTTGAATTTTCTACTGAACCACCTATAATTATTTAATTTAAATTATTTTCAGATGAAATATTATTGCTTATGTAGTATCTTTAGACGTTTTGTTTTTCTGGAGGGGGGGGGGGGGAGGGATGTGATTCTTGAACTGAACTTGAATACTGATACATTTTCCCTCTAGTATGTAGAAACCCCAAAATGGATTAACAATTTCAAATAAATTTAAGTTTTTGAAAAAATACTGTTAATTTTTAAAGAAACACAAAATGTAATAAAATATTTAAACATGTCATAGGTAAATTACTTACTATGCTACCACTTCATAAATTAGAAACTTTCCAATTCATTATATAAGTGAAGAAAAAAGGAAATTGTTTTGAGGGAATAATCCTTCTTCAGGTAAAAACATCCTACCACTACAAGGGCAGAGAAGTGTCCTACATCTTAAATATTGTTTTGAATTGACTCATTAGGAAACAGATATATATTGAATGCAATATTAATATACAAATAGCTTTTATAGACTGACTTGTACTCTAAGATATATAAACATGTTTATATACTATTCACTGACAATAAGAAAAACTTAACTGAAATGTTAAGTTCAGATCCTCTTGAGTTTTAATAACAAATTTTGAATCTTATGTAAATAAAATGATAGAACAAAGGTGAAATTACAGATCTTTCATAATTAGTAAAAGAAAACTTATACAGATATAGATATAGTTCTAATTTGTGTTTTATTATGAAATCTTAATTTTGTTATGGTACATTAGCCAAAAACAAATGCTGAACTATTTATATTAAGTGCAAACGTGTTAATGTTATGTACTGATTTCAATCTTTCTTTCTTTCTTTTTTTTTTTTTTTTTTACCACTACTGTTAATAATTTTATTTTTCCTGAAATCCTCCATTTTTCTGAATTCTTTGTTAAAACATTAATTCATCTTGCATATAATTTAGTTTTTTAAGAAAGCAATTATTAACATGTAATCAAGGTATACAATCAAGAGGAAGTAATCAATAAAGGCACCATTTCTAATTTTTATAATTACAATTGAAAAAAAACAGTGAAAATTACATCATGTCTGGCACAATCATATAATTTTTTTTTAGTTTTATCAATGTAAAAATACATTTCAAGCTAAGCATAACATCATTTTCACTGGCGCAAATTTTGCGCAAGTATTTTATATCGTACTTTTATGCTTAACAACCATGAATTCAAATAAAAATATATTTTCTATTTAATTGTAATGAAAAAAAAATGGAATCAATAAAATTATAATGCGTAAGGATAAAATAAACCTAATAATCACCAACAGACAATATTCTTGTGATTATTCACTTATAAAAACAAAATACATGTGCAGAAGTATTTTTAGTCAAATTTAACCTGCAAATTAAAAATGTACATCCAAAAATTCATGTGTCTGAATATTTTTCAGTATTTCTCTTTTCTCTGAAACAATGAAGTAATCCATTGTTTCCCATCCATTGTTTGGATGAGTTCGTACTGGAATCATTACACTGCATTTTATTATATTTAGATTACTATTATTTAAATAAATGTATGTTGGCATAATTCTTATAAATTATTAATTTCTTTGAATCTAATTTTGATTTGCATTAACAAGCAACAAGTTTGATGCTGTCTAAATGACTTTAATTCTGAATTGATATTTATTGTTTATTAATATTAAAAAAAATGGCAAAAGTTCTTAATTATATTCAAAGCATATTTCTGCATCATTTAACTATGCATTTATAACAGTTATCCTGTTATACATTAACTTTCAAGTGCCCCACCCCACCCCCACCCTCTCATGCATGCTTAAAAATTTAATTTATATGCTTTGCTTATTTTTCATGGTTTGCTCCACCTCACCCCTCCCCTGCAGGTTGCTAAATTGAATTTAATATTTAAATTTTATCTCGTACTTCTTACCTCCACCTCCCCCACACACATTTATTTAAGCTAATTTAATTCTTTCAAAGACTCATTAGCTTTAATGAAAGTAAATCAGTAATTCAGTTTTTCTTCTCAATTTTAAGGCACTTTCTCTCACACATTCATTTTTTTAAACATTACAGCCTTCTGTTAATGTAAAAACATTATGGAGTGCAGCTGTATGTGTTCTACATATCTAGTTTATTTCTCATTGCTAAAATTACTTAACTTGCATTTTTTTTATTCGTATTTCCTGCTCCCACTCGCTTTGGCCCTCTTAAAATTCAGATCGTTAAAATATGTAAAATATAAATGTACATTCATCATCTTTGACAGCTGCACAATTTTACCCCTTTTTCTTAAAATGCTTTTTCACGTGTTTTCATTTTTTTGCCTACCGCAATATACACTATCCCATGCATATGTGCCTAACGGCCTGTCTGTTTTCCCAGCTGCCTATTTTAAGTCAGGATATTTTGACTAAACTTGCAACGTACTTTTAAGGACTGCTCTGCTCAACTAGCACAAAATGTTTTGACACATTTACAAATTCATTTTTTAACGGAAAGATATAAAATTTGAAAGCCTGGCCATGGAAGCGATTTGGAATCGAACTGTTTTTTCCATTTTTTAATCAATAAATTAGCTATTGAGTTATAAGCGATTTTGATCACGTGACACGGCATTTTTCTCCCCTTATTGACTGGATTTTCTTCTTTCGTTCGGAAGTTCGGTTCAAAATGCCAACTTTGACTGGATTTTCTGAAAGATCTATTGCGTTTACAAGAAAACGGAAAAAGCAGTTCAATGACATAGTTTCTGAATAACAACATCTTCTAGTTTCAGCCGTTTCCAAATAAAAATGAATTAAAACTTATGTCAGAAAGTTGACCCTTAGGATTTGAGAACAGCCTTAAAAGAGCATATGTGTTTTAGCACTCCCTGATACCACAAGAATTTACTTTTCTGGCAACCCTAAAACTTCCACATGTTTAAATGTACAAGCAATAGATTGCATAAGATTTGCTAACCTTTTCTCTTGTCAAAACCTTTGTCTACCCTTGTGCAGTCGCCAAAACCTTGCACGTTGGCAATATAAAGTTTTACTAACTGCACAACCCGGTTGGAGTTTTTTGTTGGCATTTTCAATAAAACTAGTTTTAAGTTTAATTAAATCCCAATAAGTTTTTCCCCTCTCTTTCACTCATCCCCACAATGTTTAATGAATTAGTGAAAGCTCATTTGCTATTTTTAAAGTTTATTTATGTTGAGAATGGTTTATTTGTGAAGGAAGCAACTTCACACTCCAAGCTTGCAAATTTAATGCCATGTCAACAGTTTTCAGAAATGGTAGGTTGGTTGGTAACCAAATGCTAAATTTAGCGTTTGCTTGTTAAACTTGTTTATTAAGCTGTTGTTTTATTTAATTGTAACTATAACCTTTTCTCAAACTATGCTAATGTTGTTAAATTAACTGTGATTGTAATGTGTTTGTCAGTATAAATAGAGATTCAGCAGATGTAGTTGGTGTGTACTTGCCTGGCCAGCAGTAACTCCAGTTATGATTTATGGAGTAGTTTTCTAAGTTTACAGCCATATTTAGGCTGAATAGTTCTTGCAATCATGTTTTATTTAATTATTATGTGTCTATTTAACTTATTGTTTTTACCTGCAGTTAGAAAAGAGATGTTTATTATATTATTCAGCTTTTAAATAAAAAGAACTTTGTTTTCAATTTAACTTTTCTTCATCTTCACAGTATATTTACATTTTTTAATTTGAATTATTCAACTTAGTGATTCGTGAATTCATCATATATATACAGAGAGTTATGCAATAACAGTTGGCCAGAGATATGGTATTTGTTTTTCCTCCCCCAAAATTTTTCTTGTATGCATCTTATTTTCCTGAGTGGAACATCAGCTTAGTGGATCAAAGGATCGTCACATATGTATATCAAGTTTCATGCAAATTTTGTTAAAAAACTGTTGATTTGTAAGTAACATACAAACAAACAATGATATATATAGGTGAATGATTACCACAGGCTTAGTTGGTGTTGCCAGTCCGACTGCCTCAATTAAAGAAGTGAAAGAATTTTAAGCTTGTAATTTAAGACTTCCTGTCCTTGTTTTTTATCAGGAGTTTAGCAGGAGTAAGTAAAAATATTAACTGAATGGATAGCTCATTTTATTTTTACTTACTACAGTCTAAATAAATAATTTAAAAAAAGTAGTATTTTTAAAAATAATTTTAAATATGAGATCTTTAAAATTTTTCATTATTTTTATTTTTATCATTCTAACACTAAAACTCTGAACTTAAATTTTTCTGCTTACAAGTAACTGTTTATAATGTTTTTAATTCCTTCAATTTTATTATAAGTCTCCATACATTATCTATTATACACAGGGGGTGGGGAATTTTCAGAAAATCTTACCAGCCAAGGATTTATTTTACCCGCCAACAAAATGCAATGTACAGTTGGAAATTGTTATAATAAAACTTAGGCGATTGCAAAAATAGCTGATTACTATTGCTACAATACATTTTCACATATATTTTTTCCCCTGTAAAATTAAGAAAAATATACACGAGAGAAAAGTTTAATAAAGAATAGAACTTAGTACCGAGTTTACATCACAGTAATTTGGAAAGTTGTAAAATATAGCTAACTAGTAAAAAAAAAATAAAATTCTTGGCATATCTTTTGGCATGGAGTTTTTTAAATACTGCCTACATTTTCACTCTCCCTGTCAGAAAATCCACTTGCCAGTGGTGAGTAAAATTATGTATTTCCCCACCTCTGATTATAAAACTAAATTATAAATATAGTTCTTATATTTTAAAAATCGGTTTTCTTTTTTACTGTTCTTTGTATATATACCTTCTCAGACTTGCCAAGTCTCCCGATTTTGGCAGGAGATTCCTGATTTTTGCTTCATTTTCCTGACTCCTGATTTTTGACATAGTTCTCCTGATTTTCTAATGCATTTTTTTCTCATTCTTGTTTTATATGAAAATATGCTAGAAAAATCACAGGTGTGTATTACTCTCTACTGTTACTAATCTCTACTTAGTATTTGATTAGTGCTATTTGATATGATAGAATGCTCTGAGCAGATTTTCAATTTTCATTCTTAATATACTTTATGCATTATACTTTGTTTTTCTTATCAGCTTGAATATATTTTAAATGAAATATTGTCAAATATCACATTATTCCATTATTGTTTTGCCATATATCAGCATTACACTTATTCTCACAATTTTGGGAAAATTATGTTACATACAAACTACTTTAATTTCTATTGAGGCAGTGCTGTTTTAATCCTGGTTTGTTTTATTTTTTAATCATGATGTGATGTTTTTGCTAGCATTATACATCTAAAATTAATACTAAAATTATATGCATTAATTTATTTATATATTTATATGCTTTCTTTTACAGGTATTCCTGAACCCCCGTCAGCACAAAATGTGCTTTCTAACGGTGAAAGCACCCCAAAAAATGTTCTTAAAAGTCGTAATAAGACCCCTCGTATTGGTGCCCCTCGAATTGCTCATGAAGGTAGTCCAGGTAAATAATGCATTTATATTACCAATTAAATTTGCCTATTATATTGTTTAATAATAGATGTTTTTTAATGTGGGTTAAATTACAATTAAAATAATTTCAGTAGTGAGACTTATTTTTCATGTTTAAATGTGATAAAATTGATAGTGAAGAAATTATATTTTTTCATTTTACTTTTAAATTTAAGATCATTGCTTTTAAAATATAAGTATTGCCTGATTGTATAATGTATAGTACCTGGGAGACTGAGCCTTGTTTGGTAGTTCTTCTTCTTCTTCTTCTTCTTCTTTTTTTTTTTTTTTTTTTTTTTTTTTTAACATTCCAACTATATTTGAGTAAAGACAAAATTTTATTATTCATTTCTACATAATACAAATATGATATTTTTAAAAATATCATTTCTAGTTTCTAAAAGTTTTAACAACAAATGTTGACATTTCATTTTTTGTATATATTATATATTTACTGTATTTTTGTATATTATTTTTTTGTGTGTCTGTATGTATGTATATATATATATATATATATATATATATATATATATATATATATAGTATGTCATTCAGGCATTGTGCTCTAATAATTTTTAATATCCTGTATGAGGTATATCTTTCTTTGGATCTCTTAGCTTTTTACTATCTATTTTCTGTAATGTTTACGTTATAAGGAGCTAAATTTTGTTATTTTAGGCTTAATGCCAACAAAATTGGATGAAATAACGCATCTTCTATGAATGAACTCACAAGCTCCTCTGATGATTCTGTGAGTCATTCATAGTTTCTTATTTTACATACTGGTTTCATATGTTCATTTCTAAATCATCTTTAGAACTTTATCAATTTCTTCATATATTTGTAATTTCAAATTTATTTTATATATATATATATATATATATACATATTGTATATACTTTATAAAAAATTTCTATGTTATTGAGATAACTATTGTGATTTTTTGTTATATAATCCCAGAGTCAGATATCAAATATATTGTTGCAAAATCTATATTATTAAAAGAAAGTTTTACTCTGTCTGTGTGTGTATTTGTGATGGCTAGCAAAATCTACGGCACGTACGAGGCTAAAAATTTTTGTGAGGATGGTTGAAGGCCTCTCCTGATGCACCTGGGACTCGGAATTTTAAAATTCTAATAATTAGTTGGGTTATTAATTAAAAAGCCCAATTAAAAGAATAGAAAAGTTTTCATAATTCAACTAAATCATATAGTTTCATCAAACCGCAGACAATTTCTTCGAACAACTCGAAGAGAACGAAGGGTTTCTAGGTGCGATAAATGTACTGGGCACTGGGCTTTTTTAAAGAGGGCCATATTTTAAGATCTACCAAGCCTAAAAACTCAAAAATTGCACAGAAGCAAAAATAATTCCCCTTTCAGAAATTCTAAAAATTATTCTGGTATTGTTGCAAAAAGTAAAAAAATCTATTTTTAAAAGCTACTTTTTAACACTTTCCAACAAAGTTGAAAAGTGTTTATGCATTCAGTTTGTCTGTCCGTCTGTATGCGCTCTAACTCTCGTAAATATACTCGGATCGTTTCGAAATTTTTGGATGGTAGTGACCTCTACCATAGCACGAACCCTATTTCAAATGAAGTTTGTAGCATGTTTAGTTCATGTAGAGGGACAGTCAAAAGTTTTCCGTTACATTATGGCCTATGGGAAAAAATCGTTTAAAATGATTTTTAACGATGTTACATGCTTTCAAACATAATAAAACTGATATACATTTATCAAGTGCTCTAAAATATGCATCCCTTAGAATATGCGGTGCAAAGAATAATTATTATTATTCATTTACAAGGCCACACAAAAGTAATTCCGTTACAATCTGATATAGGGGTGGAGGGAATTTTTTACGGCATATTTTAATTATGTTAAATTATTTCATGTATAATGAAATTGATATACGTCTCTGAGGTTTACTATAACTTATTTCACATATAATAGGAAGTGCATAGCATTTACAGGAACACACAAAAGATTTCAGATACTATATTGTATCTGAAGTACTGTACGGTAGCGATGATTGCTGGAAATGTATTTTTAATTATGTTATGTGCTTTTATGTTTCACTATATTTATGCATCGTATATGGTGTGTTTAAATACTGTAATTCATATACAGGGCTATACAAAAGAATTCGCATTGGTTATCGGGTATGATTGTAAATTTCTTAAAGGTGGTTTTTAAATGAATTATGCATTTTTACGCTGAACTGCATTTAGTTTACTAAGAAATGTTTGTAGAACATAGATAAAATGATATACAGGGTTATGCAAAGAACTGGATACATGGCCGTCTATAAATGATAATTTCTGGAAATGAGATCCCAGTAGTTTTAAGAGTGTTTTACTTTGAATTAAACTTTAGCTAAATAGTGCGTGTAATAAAAATGCTAGGTTATCTACAAGGTTGTACAAAAGTATACAAGTCTGTTTCCATCTATTAGTATAAATTTCTGAAAGAGAAATTTCAACCTGTTATTCCTTTTCTTGCTAAACTAAATTTCCCCATTATATAGTATATATATCAACCTACAGATCAAATACAGAGCTGTTAAAAAAAACTGGAATACATATTTGCTATGGACGGAAACTGCTGAAATCAGTTTTTCAAATATTTTATACGTTTTCTAAAATGTTTACTTAGTTCTTTTATATACCTTATTTCCCTAAATAACGAAGTTTTGTTAAAGCATTCAGGAAGTATTGGAAAGTGTTTCATAAGCTATGCTTAACGCATGATTTTTCTTACTTGTTTTTCCTTCGAAAGAAATGCATATTTTGGAGAAATGTTTCATAGACAGTGCAGGTGTTTGTAACGCAGACAAGTGTCGCCTTTGTCTACTGCACCTTTTTTAAAGCTTATAAATTTTGTTAAATATTATTCAATTTATAGACTTAATTTTTATGCATCCTTGTGTAACTTTTTTCTCTAATTACAAAATGTAAATTTCATCAGGATTGCTTAATTACAAGCTAAAGAATCAATTATTACTTCCTTAATTTGATAATTCCTGTCAAAGCCTCATTTTAAAAAGCAGATATGTGATCCAGAATAAAAAAACATATAATTTTCAGATTAGCATTCTTTTGAACAGTATAAAATTTTAAAAAATACAGCATTTAGAGATTTTAAACTTATGCATCTAGGCCTGCCTATCTTTGGACTCTAATTAAGAATATGTAAATTTCAAAAAATTTGATTCAGAACTTTTTGTTTTATAAAATTAACGATTTTTAAAACAAAAAAGAAATGCTTTTTTGAATGGAGAATGAACACAAATTTGTTAAAATTTGGAAAACTAACTAACCAATCGATTTGAAACTTTCAGATAGTTTATAGCACATAATAAAAAACTTTTTAAATTAAGGCGCTTTGAATTTGAGGGGGGGGGGGGGGCACTTTTCTAAATTTTGCTGACACTGCTCATGTGATATATCGTTAGAAAGCCCTGTCACCCCTTATTCATATTACTCTGCACTTCCTGTGCCCCTTCCCCCACTTGCCTCCCCCAAGGGAGAACTTCTCTAAATTTTGCCAACACCCCTCATGTAATATATCATTGAGGAGCCCTTTGACCAATGTTTCATAGTGAAATGTCTGTGTAGAACATACTGCGCCCCCTGTTGGTAGTAGGTTGAACTAATCACTATTTTCGAATAGTAATTTAAGCAAATTTCTTAATTTCTTATTTTAGTCAATGTCCTTATTTTAACATAATCTTTTTGGAGCATCTAAATATACCAGATTTACATCTCTTACAAAAATTTAGAAATGTCCAGATGGGTAGAAATATTTTTTACAAAACAAAATATGTGAAAATGTCGACGAAATCAGTAAAAACCTGAGTCTTGTCGCAGTTTCACTTGCTTTTGACATGCATAGACTCCAAAAATCAAATTATGCAAAATAGCATGTACTTTCAACTCACTGACCTGCCAACTGCTATAAAAAAATCGTAGTTGCTACGATTTGGATCTTTAGACTACGATGCTACAAAAATCAATCTCAAACTACGATTGAAAAAAAAAAACCCCAAAAAAAAACACATTTTTTTTTTCCAGTTGAGATTTTTAGTTTGAGTAGCACATTTTGAATTTCTTCAAACGATCATCGGAAAATATCTGATATTTCGTCAAAGATCTCAGAAAGAAATAGTGCTTATCTTCAATTGTTCGCTGAATAAAATCCAATTTTGTTAAGAATTCCGAAAGAAATTGAAAATTTCGTCAAAAAATTGCGAATTTCGATAAACTATTGAGGGAAAATATTACAAATTTCTTCAAAAAGTCACAGAAACAAGTAGTGGATTTTGTTAATTGCTCGCGAAAAGATATCGAAAATTTTACCAATTGGTCGCGAAAAACTGTTTCGAATTTTGCTGATCGGTTGCACAAAACTGTTGCGAAATTTGCTGCTCTGATGCTATAAACTATCATGAATTTCGACAAGTGACCGCTTAAAAAATCAATTTTGTCGAAGGATCACGGTAAGAATGTGAATTTAGTCAAAATATTGCAGAAAGAAAACGCGAATTTCGTCAAAAGATCACAGAAAAAGTGCAAATTTCATCAAAAGATCAGTAAGAAAACACAAATTTCATCGATAGGTCAGTAAGAAAATGCAAATTTCACCGAAAGATTGCAGAAAGAAAACACGAATTTCTCCAAAGGATCGTGTAAAAAACACAAAATTCATTAAAGGATTAAGATAAAAAATGCGAATTTCGGCAAAAGTTCGGGCTAAAAAGTGCGGATTTCAGCAAAGAATCACGATCGAAAAACTTGAATTACAATTGTGGGGAAAAGAATTGTGAATATCGTGAAATAATCACGGGAGAAAAAAAAAAACGCGAATTTCGTCAAAATTTACTGGACTGAGCTAAAAAGTTGGAACTGGGCTCATTTTATAAATGTAAAAAAAAAAAAAAAGCTGCGAAATGAGAAGGAGCTCAAAAAATCATATAAAAATTTTCAGAGGAAAAAATTTACTATATTGAGTTGAAAGACTGAAACCTTATTTCTTTTACGAATGTCAAAAAATGTCTGCAAAACACAAAAAAACAACCTTTTCTCGGAAAAAACAGAAATATCCATTCGACAGGAAATTATGGCTTCAATTTTATGTTTAAAAAAATAAGTATTGTGGTTTGGCAGAAATTTTTTCTTGATTACAAAGCTGTTAGTAATTTGGTGCCAAACAATTCATGCTGTATTACACTAGTAGCCAAGGGCCCAAATTACAAAAGAGTAACTGTATATATATATTTTTTTAATTACATTAAAAAACGCTGTTGTCAGGGCTTAATTTCTAAAGAAAAAAGTACCTGAGCTCTAATATTCTGCACTACTAATAACCGTAGGTGTGCGACACATTACGCCACATATAAGGGTTTGGATAGAGAAAAATACATAAGCTTGGAGATGGTAGGGAAAAAAGTGCAATTTAGGCTTTGGTTTTCCGGAAACACAGTTGCACTGGGCTCCAAAGTGCTGTATTTATGAGCTCTGATGAATTCCGACCAATATTTAAATACTTACAAAACACTGAGAAGTACCGGAGCTGAGCTCTGGTGGGTTCCAGCAGTTCCGGGTTCCCTGTTTGTGGTTCCATTCGACAAATTTTTGCCAGTAACAGACTATTTATTATTGCTATTGTGAAAGAGTAGGTTTCAGAATCATGTTTAAGGATTTCTTTTTTTTTTTTTTTTTTTTTTTTTTGCACTAAACAGAATGTTATTCCATCACATTTCTTTGTCATCTGCAAAATTTTATTCTCAACAGTTTTTAACTCAATTGTGAATGAAAGTACATCAGCAGAATATTAGTTTTTTTTTCATCCCAAAACAAACTTTGCTGAAACTGATACTTATCTAATTATTTTCTCATGTTAGAGTCAGTACATAAATCTTGTTTTATGTAATACAGGAGAATGTGACCGCACACTTACCCATGTCTTCAAGAATTATCACAATTTAAACATTGTTTGAAAAACAGTGCTGTCTATGAACAATTAAACAGGTGTCTTTCTAAATGCTATCTATCTGGCCTAAGACTATGGCAGACTGACCCGAAAAC
Source organism: Maratus speciosus (assembly GCA_963932465.1). Taxonomy (NCBI): domain Eukaryota; kingdom Metazoa; phylum Arthropoda; class Arachnida; order Araneae; family Salticidae; genus Maratus; species Maratus speciosus. The sequence continues at coordinate 454,616,103 of OZ010788.1, read as the reverse complement.
TGAAATTACATCTTCCATTGAGTAGAAATCTACCGTGATCATCGTATTGATCAATGACAAACAGTATTATCAAGAACTTTCGATTATGGAAGATTAAGAGTAGCAAAAAAAAAAAAAAAAAATGTTTAAACCTATCAAAAGGTATTATTTATTATTTTTTTGAAGTTGAGTCAATGTTAGATTGTTTTCTCATACTCGTATTAGTATATGTATATAAGGCTTTTGTCATGCAAATCCTCCTGACCATTTTTGATTTGAAAAATCTTTAATGCCAGTCTATTCTAACCTATCAAAATGTATTTTCACAAATTAGGGACCTAGCTAGCCCATTTTCTTGTGTTTGATTTAGTAAAGAAAGAAAATCCTGAAAATTGTTATGCCATCTTCGATATCATCCGTAATTTAGTTTCTGGTCAATGACCAATAGTATTGATGAAAATTCCAATTGCGGAAAATTAATTTAGAAAATTGCTTATACCTAATTAAACGAATTTTGAAGTTGAGACCTAGCTGGACCATTTTGTTGTACTCGATTTAGTGTAAATTATGTGAGCATTTTTCAATTTATAGCAAGCAACATTTTCAGCACTGGGTTTGTTTTAACCTGTCAAAACCTATTCTTTTGAACTTGCGACCTTGCTAGATCATTTTCTTGTGCTCTTTAATATAGAAGGCATGTTTTGAGAAAATCGTTCAAGCCATTTTTGATATAATCCATAATCAGGAAAATTACGTGCTCGTTTAATGTATATGATTGGAGTTCAACCGAATATTCGGTTTCGTTTTCAACCCAAAATCTGAATTTTTGTGAACATTTGTTTTTGCTGAATATTCGGCCAGAACTGAAATTATCTGTATCCCTAAAATCTTGTTTCTTCCTTCAAGGATTTTCAACATTACTCATAAATTTGAACTGTAATGTTTCATATTTTATTGCTATGAACTTCACTGTGTATAATTATCAGTTATCATTAACTCAAGACATGGGTGCACAATGTCTCTGTATAAGCAATGCATATATGACTAATTTTTTAAAATACTCTCCACTGGCTCATTAAAATATGCAGATTTAACAGTGATCAAAACTTTTTAATTTGAATACTGCGGAAGTTTTTTGAATGCACTTTGAGAAAGGTGAATAAAAGAGCTAATGATCATTTACAAAAGTCATTATGAAAAGTAAAATGGAGTATATTCTAAAACATTTTAATATAATTTTGCGTTTTAAAAATCTTTTTTTTTTAAATTTTATGTAATTTGTATGTTTCTAAAAAATTAAGATATGAATTTTTCCTTTATGTATTCTTTTCAGATATGCTGCACCGTGCAAAAAGGGGGGGGGGGGGCGAAGGGGGCATTCGCCCCGGTTGCAGAAATTCAAGGGGCGCCAAATTTACACAATAAACTCGTTTTTTTATTTTTTTTTATTTTTTTGGGATTTTTTTTTTTCAAGATCATTCTTTTTTCTATTTTTATTTGTAAAAAAACATATATATATATATTATATACATATCTGGAATTATTCCCCAATGTAATTACGTACATTTTTATTTTCAAAGTTATTGCTCCTACCATAACCCCAAAAAGAAATTTCTGACTAAGGAAAGGACTTTTTCCATTTTAAACCTTGTTTTAGGGTTTTGTAAATCTCTTTTTTAGCAAAACATTCTGCTTCATTTATAAGTAAATTTTTTTATTGGATCTACATCTTTCCTTTGGATTATATTAGTAAGTTCATATTTACTTGCCATTAAGTTTTTTAAATTTGATCGTTTTATGATGTACTTTTGTAATACCTTATTGCAGTGTTTCTCAAACTTTTTCACTCTGCCCCCCCTCCCCCTTTATATGCCTGTAATTACCGCATCAGCAGAAAGGCCTGGGTTTACTTTTTATCGAATTCAGTGCAGCGCAATCTTTAGATACAGTAGACTCCCTCAAATCTGCACAGCTTGGGACCAGAGGTTGTGCCGATTTTAGAATTTTACGGATTTCTTGTCATTGCTTTGTTTACATTTTTTAAACAGTAATTTGGATATAATAAGGCAATCAAAATTGTAATGAATGCTTGCAATATGGTAAATATATTAAAATAATTAAGCAATAAACTAAAATAATAAAAAGAAAGACAATTTAAAAAATCATTAAATTATTAAAAGTAAGGATCAGGTAAACAATTCATAATGTATAATTAAATATGCATAATAAAGATAAGATACATTTTCCTTGAATTATTCAATGAAGCTTTAAAGCAATGAAGCTTTTAAATCATAAAGAAAGGAAGTTTTATTTCAGGTTTAGCCAGTCTTAATAACCAAAAATGCTTTTTTAATACATGGATATATTTGGTAAAAAGATTGTGATTGCCAGTGATATCAGCAATATATCTAGATTTTTTTAAAGAAATAAATTTATACTCCCTTCATGAAAAAGCACAAGTTCAGTCATATTATCGAAAATTTCATATTGAAATACATATGGAACGATATAAAACTAAAAATTTTTTGTAATTTTGCCCCTACATCTGAACTGAAAGTTTCATTGTTTACATCTGCGATGATGTGCGGATTTCAGGGAGTCTACTGTATTTTTAAAAAAATAGACGATTTTTCTACCCTAAAAGAGAGAAAAATAAAATTGAAGTAAATGTATTTGCCTGATATTATATTTTTATTTTATGTCAATTGAAACATTACAAAAATTATCTTCCTTAATTATAGTACTGAAATTATAATTTATCTTCATCTTTTATACTATGTTCTACTGGTTTTTTTTCTCTTTCTTTTTCATTACTTATTTGTTAAATGGGGTACTTGTGTCCTATCTGGTTGTTGGAGATTTTTATCTTGGAAATTTTCCCATTTTCTCCAAATCAAATACTAACAGCAAATGAAAATGGTAAGAAAAAATCTGTGTAAAAACATCACGATCAACAAAGAAATGTAATTTTCTTTTATGTTATTTAGTTTTTCAGAATTTCTAAATTAAAATTAAACCCTTTTAAAAATGCAAAATATACATACAAAGTATTTATTCAATTGAATTTATTTCTGTTTCAGCACTTTATCATGTTTGTGACACCTGTCACAAAGAGAAGGAAGGGGGGGGGGGGAGGCAAGTTGAAACTTTGCCCCAGGTGCTTCTCTTCGCATGGCCCTGCAGATATGCACCGGCCTTGTTTTGAACATATCTCTTTAACGGCACAGTAAGTTTAAGAGTACAGTATTAAAAATAATAGAAACATTAATAACAAATTAAATATCTTTATCATTTAATTGTAAAAATCAAACACACTTATACTATATTTTTAAATTTCTACTGAATAATGGTAATTTAAATTGAAAATAGCTATCCCCTTCCCCCTGATTTTTAATAATGGATTTGCTATTATGCTCTTAAAGTAGCACATTTTAAATACTTCTTTTCTACTAAGTGAAAAGCTAAATATTAAGATTTTGAAATTTATTGTGTACATGCATATTTATGCATATCCACATGTAAAATTATCTCTATAGATATTTATATGTGTTTGTAAATAATTAATTAATAATTTAATTTGGAGGAGTTTTATTTTCAGCTGAAACTCAAGAAAGGGCTGAAATTCAGTTTTGGTTAAATTTCAGCATGAAAACTTGTTTCAGTCGATCTCTATTATATGATATAGATTTATTTAATTTTCAAGATCTTTGATTCGTTTATTTATGCTGATAATAAATCTATAGACAGAGATCTAAATTTTTTCTCTTACATCTTAGAAACTAATGAACTTATTTTAATTTTTCTTGGTAAAATTATAGTTTCTACATTAAAAAGGATTTTAACGAGGTCTTTCGTCTATCTTAATTAGCTTATCTGCTAATTAAAATAATATTTATTAATTAAATATTTATTTTATTATAACACTTTTTTTTTAATCTTTATCATCCTGCTGCTATATATATATATATTAAAAAAAATTGGATTGCCACAAAACTAAGTAGAAAATACCTTCTGAATAAGTTTCATAAAGATTGGTTCAGTAAAGTTTGAGAACCAAGAATAAAATTTTATCCTTCACAGCTGCAATTTTCTTCTGCTTTATAATTTATTCTCAGCAGTTTTTAAGTATCTTTAAATAAAATGTGTAACATCACAGCTATAGTTATATGTGGCAGTCTGTGTAACCTCCCCTCATTTTCTTAAAGTTAAAAGGAGTTTACTGTATTTTCTTGTGTATAATGCACACTTTTTTTCCAAATAGTTTAGACCTAAAACATGGAGTGTGCATTATACATAGTATATTAACAACAACTAATATGAAACCATGCATGCTTTCACAAGTCATTGAATAAAACATGTGAATAAGACACATGCAAAAATACAGTAAAAAATAATGACTAAACTATTTTACTGAAAATTCTATCCTTTATTTTTATAAAATGCATCTTAAGGATCATTTGTAAAAGACACAAAGTCATTTGAAAAGTGTATGTTGAAATTTTAGCATTTTGATCATACTGATATAGGGCGATTCCGTGGAGAGTGTCACACACGTAACACAGGCTTTAATTTGCATTTATTCAATTATTTATTAAATTTTAATATTAATTCTGATTTTAAGTGGTATGGTAAATAAATTATTACCATATTTTTAAATTTAAATGTGTGACAATAAAACTCAGAGAAGTATATCATTTAATTTCATTACTCAAAATGTGCTTTTTTTCTACTTCAGAAAAAAAAGCACATTTTGAGTATGAAATTAAATAATATATTTCTGTGAGTTTTACTTACACACATTTAAACTAAAAAATATGTTAACTTATTTACCATAGCACCTAAAATCAGAATTAACATTAAAATTTAATAAATAATTGAATAAATGCAAATTAACGCCTGCGTTACGTGTGTGACTCTCCGCATGGAATCGCCCTATATCGAAAAAAACACAAACTGAGAAAAATGAGTTGTTCCAACCCTGAATCATTTAAAGGGAAACAGATGCAGTAAAAAGCCTTTTTTTAATACTTTTAATTATCAGAACCTTATTGTACTTTGTAAGAATATAGTATGGATGTCTGAATTCATTTTAACCCTTTATGTCCCAAATTAAAGTTAAGCAAAGGGAAAATTGATATTTTCATCATTTTTCATAAAATGAAAGGTTTAGAGAGACCTCATAAATGACATAAAAAAAGAAATCTTCCTAACCTACCTCTGTGCAAAAGCTTATCAAGGAACAAACAAACAGGCATTCACATTTATAATATTAGTATAGATTATAATGATTATATTAAGAAGAGGAAAGGATAGACTGGCACACAATTTGATTGCTTAATGTGTTAGAAATTATTATTTTGCTCATCAGACTTTTTTTTATTATTATTGCCTCAAATTAACATTTTCCAGTTATTAGCAAACCGGTATATATATATATATATATATATATACAGTATAACTTCAAAAATCCAGTATCATCGGGACCGAGACTATGCCGGATTTTTGAAAATTCTGGATCTTTGAAGGAATATCAAAAGTAGTACTATGTTCTTATAGGCGCCTTTAGCCATAATTTAATTCATTATTACACGATAATATGTAAGAAAAAGACTAAATTAAATATAAAAAGAACTTACTTTAATTGATATTTTCTATGTTACAGAAGAAAAAATAATAAAGGGTGAAATTATTTATTCTCATGTTCGGAATCATCAATTTCGAAAACATCAATGTCAATTTTGTTTGCTTCAATTTTCTTAGCCGTTCATTAACAAGTTTTTGTTGTATTTTATACAAATGAAGAATGTCTATTTTGGCAATACAGTCTTGTTTCTCTAAAGAAGATATTAATTCTCCAGTCAAATTTATGTATTTTTCTAGTGATTCCTTTTCTTCTGCTAGTTGTTCATCCTCATCTTCTGAACTTCTACTACTGTTATCGGCGCTTCAATTTAGCACAGTTTCAGCGATCTCGCTGTCCGGCAAATTGTTTGCTATTGTTGCATTTTCGTCAATGCATAGCAAATCAACTACATCCTTTTTTTGACACTTAATGCATTTTCAGATTTAGCATGTTCGATCATCTCCATAAATGGCGGCCATTTAACGGGAAATGTGAAAGCCCGAAAATTCTTTCTTATCATCGATGTTGCCGTTGCCGAAAATTCGTTCCAGCTATATGTTGTGCCATGCATTCTGCCTTTGACGTTGGAAAAAAGTCAAATAATCTTTTTTTTTTTGTATTTTTACTTTCGATCTGGAAGTTTTTAATTCATAAACAATTGCTATTTTTCTTATTACATAACTTGAAAGTGTAGAAGAAAAAAGAAGGAAAAAGGTGGTTTTGATGCTAGATTTCTGAATGCCAGATTTTTGAAGTCATACTGTATATATTTATTTATTTACTTGTATCATTTCACTCTTTCAAGGTAACTTAAGAGTGTATTAATGTTAATATCCTTCTTGCAGGTTACAGTGGTCAAATTCAGTTATGGCAGTTTTTATTAGAACTGCTTACTGATAAGGATCATAGAAGTTTTATCCAGTGGGTTGGAAATGAAGGAGAGTTCAAATTAATTAATCCTGAAATGGTAGCTCAACTCTGGGGCCAAAGGAAAAATAAACCTACCATGAATTATGAGAAATTGAGTAGAGCTCTGCGATATTACTATGATGGAGAAATGATTGCAAAGGTTAGAACGATTCCTTTTTAATTTTTTTTTTTTTTTTAATCACATTTAAACTTACTTACCTGTTATTTGATAATTGCTTTTCCATGTTTTGAACTTTCTATTAGCTGTATTTATGCATATTAAGTGCTAAAAGATATTTGTAAGAGTGGGAAAAAAAAATGAAGATGACTTCAGATAAGAACTTTAGTGCATGCTATAAAGTATAAGGCTGGTTTAGTTTTTAACTATGAATTAATAAATGTTCAATGTGTTGGATTCATATGATTATAAATTCATTTTATTGTGATTTCTACCCTATGTTTAACATTATGCTATGTTATATTCACAAATTTGTGTTGAAATTCTCAAATAAAGTTTATTATTTTTCAATAGAAGTAACAATGATCTTTTCAATAAAACTGACAAAATAATCAATGATATTTTAGGGATTATTTATTTAGTAAATTAGCTTAGTATTTAGTAATTTCTCTTCCTCCTTTTTAAAATTTATTTTCAAAATAATGTAAGCCTATCTTGAGTTTTTTTTTTATAAAAAAAATGATTTAAAATAAAAAATAAATAATTATAATCAGGGGTGGGAATTTTTCCGAAAATCTTACCAGCCAGCAAGATGCAACGTACAGTTAAAAATTGTTATGACAAACTGTAAAGACTCCATAAAAAATTAACTATTTTACTACAATGCATTTTCTAGTGCCGTACCAAATACTCAGTATATACTCGGTATTCGACTTACTTGGCCAATACCGAGTAGTTGTAAGAATTTAATTTTTTAAGCATATTTTAAGACAAACAAATTTATAACTGATCTATAAAAAGTTATTCAAATATAAATGTATAATATATATTCAATAATTCATAAAACAATTTACTAAGTATATAAAAATATATCTACAAAATATAGATAAAGGTAAGAAAAAACCCTGTGCAAAATTAATGTAGATTAAAATTTATTTAGTTATATATATTTATACAAATGAAAGTATGTCATTTTTAAATCTGTAAAAAAAGACCATAATTTTGGCTCAGGAAACAGTTTGTAGGAACAAATACAATAAATGCAATAAAAAATTTCTAATAATTAAATTTATTATATTGCAAATTATCATGCAAAAATACCTATCCTTCTACATTTTCAGTAGGTAAGGAATTTCTTTTATTCTTGGAAATTTGCTCTGTCTCAGAAAAATTGCATTTGTTGCAAGCACTGGTAAAATAACACTTTTGTATGCTGTACATGTGAAAAAATAAAAATAAACTGTAAAGACAATACAATTTGTTAATAAAAAGAGAAATAAGTTACATTTATAAAATATGAAGAACTTTGCATTATTCAGCGAATTGTTACAGCAAGCAATAACCATTTTTGATAGACAGATTTCATGCATTGGTACGAGTGAGTAATGATGGGTTAAAGTATTTATTCATTTTAATTTCATATTAGTTAATTATTTAATTGTACTGTTTAATGTATCAATTCTTTGAATTTATAAAAACTGTCTTTAAAAGGTGTACAATAAATGAAATTTCGAATTGAAGTTAATTTTTTAAAATATGATTATTTGCTCAAGATGCATGTTTATGTATATATAAACCCCCAAACACATGGGGGTGTTACCCCTAAGCTCTCTTCAAGTGCATATTGATTCTTTCTTACACAAAATTACTCGGTACTTGCAACTTGTCCAAAGTACTACTCAGTACACCACTAGCGTTTTCAGAATTTTTTTCTATAAATTTAAGAAACATATACAATAGAGTAAAGTTTAGTATAGATAGTACTTAGTACCATGTTTATATCATGGTAATTTGGAAAGTTGTAAAATATGGCTAATTACTGAAAAATATAAAAACTTTTTGCATATCTTCAATAGCATTGCAGTTTTTCAAAGACTGTCTAAAAATTCACTTACTCAGTTAGAAAATCTACTCTCCAGTGGTGAGTAAAATTATGTATTTCCCCACCCTTGATAATAATAACTTTTTTTTGAAAAGATATCATATATTTTATATAATTTTATTTTCCAGCATTTTATAATTAAATTTTTTTCCCTCTTTTCTGTCGTAACTTTTGTTAATTTGCTGAAGTACTCTGTGCAAAATTTCTTAAATGCTGACGATTAGGCTTATTTGTTTTTATGCAGCATTAATAGAGTGGGCTTTTTTTAAATGGAGAATAATAAACTTGATTTATCTTTGACAGAGGTGTTCAAGCTTGTAATTCATTTAAAGATTTTATGTCATTCAAATATTTCTTTTCCTGTATACAAACATTCAGCATGATACATTTTATCTATTTTCAATTTGAAATAATATTTCAGAAGGATCATTATGTCACGGTATTTCAAATTTCATATATTTATTTTAATTGAAATTCAAAAAATGTTTAATGGTTACTTACTCAAATACTTACTAAAATCCTCTAGCCTATTTGTGATATACTTAGAAAATTGAAATTGTGTACACAGAAATAACATGAAACAAAAAAGAAATATCCGAAATCAAATGAATCTTTATTAGATCCTTTTTAAAGATTGAAAGTTCGAAGTCTTCGACTAACTCTTATTCCTATTAGTATTGAATTTCTTATAAATCAGCAATTCAAAACAGTTTTGGATTTCATTGTAACTCAGAAGATAATTGAGATTTTGAACTGAAATTTTACTGATGCACTAAGAAGATTACTATTATACAGATGCAGCATTTCAAATTTCATGTTTTCATCATGTATAGATTCTGAAACATAAAATTTCAGAAACTATACTTATTTACTGCCTGTAATTAAACCATATATATTATTTCTATTATTTATAAAAACTTGAAACTTCATATTAGAGAATTATCATATCCATTTTTTGTAATTTGTACTGTTGTTGTCTATTGTTAAATAAAAAAGATAACCCAGTTTCCTAGATTTAAGTGGGTACTTCCTTGTTATAGCAACCCTGAGGATGACTCCACAAGTGACACATGTATCACCCAGTTATATAACATACATAATGTCATAATAATATATGATGTTTGAAAGTTTGTGCTGGAATGCTGATGGTTCTCAAAGGTGAAAACCTCTTGTAATTTGGAAAGCAAAAAATCCATGGTGTAATAAAACTTTGCCTGTAAATGTAAAAACATAATTGCAAAGCTTCTATAACAATAACAAAATGTGTGTTTGAAAAATGAATTTTAGATTTTGTCAAAGAAAGGCAAAAAAGTCAAAAGAAAAATTCTGCTTATTTTAGGTAACATATTTTTGCATATGAACTCTATTCGTCTTAAATGTATCAAATTACTTTTTTTTTTTTTTTCCATTTAACACTACATCCAAAATGCAACCCTTGGATCAAGGAATTATTTGTCTAAAGCTAAATATCAGTAGATACTTTTGAAAAAAAAAAAAAAAAAATATGAATTCAGATGACAAGAAACAAACAAAAATAGATGTACTGAAAGCAATTTATATGGTAACTAAAGCTTGATACTTTGTTTCAAAATAAACTATTGTTAACTCTTTTCAGTTTTGGGAATTTTTCCATTGCCTTCAAATAATAATGAAACTGTTTCTTTACCTGAATTGGAAGATATAGATGAACTGATATCATCCTTAAAGCTTATATGGTGGCAGTGTCAGAATATTAATCCATAGAAGCTGCCAAGAAACTTTCGCCATCTGATGCACTTGAATATTTACAGAAAATTGTTTGTTACATGCAAAATGAAAACTTGTTAACAGAATATGTTATTGCAAACTTACTTTTATACTATAAAACAGTAAACATAAAAATAAAATATTTTTTAAAATGTATCGTTTAACTTTATGTGACCCATTGCTCATACCTGACAGATACTGGTTTTCTTGAAATTTCTTTTTGAATCAATATTTTCCTTTTTTTTTTTTTTTTTTTTTTTTTTTTTACTATTTGTAGTAAATGTGCTTTATTGTTAGAGAAATTAGAAAATAAACATAGTACACATTTGAGGAAATGTGTGCATTTGTATGAAATAATTTTTAACTGTCCCTGCACTGCACTAAAGATAACAAAACTTTTTTTTTTTGCATAATTTAGTAGTTAACTATATAGGGAAACTTATATTAAAAAAAAAAAAAAAACAGTTAAGTATTGTGAAAAATCAGAAAGATACAGACAATATAATCAACTGAATTTCAGTTGCCTTCGAAAAGTAGCTGGATGGTAAGATATTTTCTACCAATTGTCATTTTATATTAATTGATTTCTAGCAAAGGAATTATTACTATTTAATGAATGTCAACATATAGCTTTGGAATGGATGCTTTGGTTTTGATAATTCTCTTTTCATTAGAATGGCCTCATTCTGTTAGTTTTCCAACAAGAATTGAAACATCAATAAAAAATAAAAATAGGTAAAATTAACCCCCTCACTGACAAGCCCGTGTTAATACGTTCACTAAGCTCCAGGTTTCACTGCAATACAAGCAATATTTAAAGTAATATAATTCTATTGATTTAATGTATTTTTAATACATTGAACAATGATTAATACTTCCAAGGATTGCATTCATATTCGTTATTAAGTTTTTTTATAAAATGTTCAAAGAATCATTTTATTTTAGCATTTAAAAAAAATGCAGAGAAAACAACATTACAATTTTGCCCTTTTCCAAGACAGTCGGAGGGTTAAAAATGAAAATTTTTGGAAAATCCCTTATCATTCAACTGCTTTGAGAAAGAAACTGAATTTCAGCTCACTTTATGGCCAATATCTTTCAAATTTTTTACTATATTCGACTAGCTTTTTTATATAAGTTGTTCTATATAGTTAACTGCTAAATTATACAAAATAGTTTTGTAACCTTTAGCGCATGCACAGTTAAAAAAATATTTCATAGAATTCTCATATTTCATGAAATATTTAACATATTTATTTTCTAATTGTAATATGTTGTTTCTAATGGGCTTTTTTTCAAATTTCCTGAAAGTGGCTTTAAATTTGGTTGAAAACCCTGCATGCTACAAAAAACATTAATGTTATTTGAATTTTTTAAAGAAACCTTTATATCTCTTTGAATGTACAGTCGTGGGAAAAAAAGTAAACACCCCCTGCTAACGCCTCAACAAATTATCGTAGACAAAAGTTACTGGTACCGAACGATCGGAAATAAAATCTACTTTTAAATGACATATATATAAAATTTGCTTAGGGGGCCATCTACATATTAAAACGAATCCAAACTTCTTTTTTTCAATGGCAATACCCAATTTTAACGAGATATTTCAAATCTTTGGTTCAAACTATGCCTAGAAACCAAATTTCAAGTCATTTGAATAAGTTTTTGAATTATAAACATTCAAAATTTAGTACCTCTAATGTTAAATTACATTTTCATATTTTTATTTATATCTTCTGAAATTATGATCCTAATTTTCTATTTTTTTTTTTTTTTTTTTTTTTTTTTTTTTTTTTTTTTTGCAGCAATAATACTAATATACCCAAACATAAATACGTTGAATTTGCAATTTTTATAATTTTCTGATGCAAATTATGAATTGTGAAATTAATATTGAAAAAAATTATGAATTGCAACCTACAATTTTTTTTATGGATTCAGATTTATTAAGTTCTGCTTTATGGAAATTCAAAATTTCACATTTTTTTCTTCCAAGTAGTTTTCAAATTATGTTAAAAAAACGGCAAAATGATGGTTTAAGGGACCGTCTATGATAGAAGTGACTAAATATTTTGAAATTTCTTAGGCTATCCTGTAATCTAACAGGCTTAATTGACTGCTTAAGGTGCCTTGATCAAGAAGGGAGCTCTCTCGGTTAACAATCGAGTACCAAACTTCAATTTGGATACAGCCCTTAAAATACACTCGTTTTAAAATAATTAATTTCTCGGAAACTTATGGTACGAATTGCATAAAAATTTGTTTTTAGACTAATTGAAGGGTGTAGAGTTCATTTATGCTGTCAGAATTGTGTACTGCTATTGAAAAAAAACAAAGTTATGGTTCGTTTTAACATGTAACCCCCTTAAGCAAATTTTATATACATCATTTAAAAGTAGACTTTATTTCCAATCGTTCGGTACCAGTAACTTTCTTCTATGATAATTTGTTGAGGAGTTAGTAGGGAGTGCTTACTTTTTTTTTCCACGACTGTACATGCTATTCTCAGACAAATAAACACAAACACAATCGGCAATTCATATAGTCATCTGCTATAGATACAGGTCATTTCAAGCATTTTATTTTTCAGGATGGCTGAAAATTATTATTATTTTTTTCATTGAATTTGTAGTTGGCCTCCTGATTGCCCTAGTGATATATTCTCTGAAAAATATGCGGTCAAAGATGTTTTTTATAGTCCTGAAGTTCCACAGGTATTTCCCTAGGTATGCAATATATTTCTCTAAATACCAAGTATTTCTCTAGATATTCAACAAAGCATCCAAAATCAAAAGTGTCTTGTATTTTTGGCCATTTACTGCATATTACATTTTATGACATCTATGACCAAGTTACAGTCATATATACCTTTATAAATGTCGTATATATATATATAAGACATGTATAGTGTACATATAACATATATATATAACCAATGTAAATACTTTGTATGTACAATGTATATGGTTTTATATGTGCTGTATATACCGGGTGTCCCAAAAAGGACTGACTGATTTTAAAATTCAATAACTTGCAAACGGTGACAGATATTAAAAAAATTCTTGCAGGAGGGTTATGCATAAGGTCAAAAGTTTTATTACAGTGATTTTCAATTTTAGTTCGATTTACAAACAATAGATGGCGCTGTGAGCAATAGTCGCTAAATTCAGGCTCGATTTTTGGTACTTCGTGGCCCGGATAATACATTTCCATCTCCTTTTTCTGCATGGAACAAGATAAAGGACCAAAAATCGAGCCTGTATTTAGCGACTATTGCTCACAGCGCCATCTATTGTTTGTAAATCGAACTAAAATTGAAAATCACTGTAATAAAACTTTTAACCTTATGTATAACCCTCCTGCAAGAATTTTTTTAATATCTGTCACCGTTTGCAAGTTATTGAATTTTAAAATCAGTCAGTCCTTTTTGGGACACCCGGTATGATGCATATATAAAAGTAGCAATGACCTTGGTGAAATATTTAACTGTAATTGTTTAATAACTAATGTTTGTTTTGTTTTTTAGGTTCATGGAAAACGTTTTGTATATAAGTTTGTATATGATTTAAAAAGTCTTTTGGGCTATGATGCATCACAGCTCAACAGGTTAGTTACTGAATGTGCAATGAAACATGCACAAAATAAAACTGCATCCTTTTCACCTGTAGACTCTACAGCTTCTTCTGGTTCACAGTGTTGAATGCATGAAGTTTATTTATGGCTCTGGTACCTGTTTAATTTCCTGTTCACCACTTTACTTTAAAATATTCTCACCAAAAAGCGTAACTTATCACCAATAAATGGATGAGTGTGATGTCATAACATACTTACCGGATGTTTCTTTGATTTTATGTAGCCTGGATTAATTTTCAACAAGACAATTTTTATAGGTTTGAGATAGATGTTGTATATTAAACAAAATCTGTCACCAAATGGATCACTGGTTTTATTTAACTGCAATATTGATGGAAGTTTGAAGGAAAAGATTGTTCTTTATTTTTTCAGAAAAAGGGCAAATACATATAACAGATATAATGTAATGTTCTTTTCCCATTTAATAGGTGTCCATTTTATTTTTACTAAAGTAAATAAATCTTAGCAATACAAATGTAATTTTGAAGCTGTCAAACCATGACTATGTTCTTTTTTTTAAAAATATATTTGCTTGGGACAATCTTTCACATTGCGTTGCCATTCTTTATTCGTTTTTAGATATATCCTCATATGGGGATTGGCTATATATTCTTTGTGAAAACTAAGCTGACTTGTCTACAAAATAAATAAAAATGGAACATGCAACACTGCGATTGTCAACAATGAATGAGATGCATTATTGGTATTAAGTGATATTGTTTGGCAACAGATTTTGTTTATTGTAAATTGTCAATGAGAAAGTAAACAAGTACCATGTTTCCTTTTATCATCCTTTTGGAGATTTTTGTTATGAATTACTTCTATAATATCAAATCTCACTGTGTGTCTTTCCTGTAAATATAAAAACAAATAGGCATGCAATTATAATTAGTTTTTATTCATTGGTACGATATTTCTTGAAAGAAATGTGTTTCTTTCCATGCCAGAATGTTGAAGCTCATTGTAAATGTACATTTTATTTATTTGTAACTGCACTGCAAGCTTAAATCAAAATCAAAACATCAGGGTTTTTTTAAAGGAAAATTAAAAAACATTCTTGGTCGATTCGTAAAACCTCCATTTCCCCGAATAGCAGACAACTCTATCTGGCAAACACTTTTTTAAGTCCCAACGCAGGTATTATTTATGTTTTCAGCAGAGAAACCAGCAGTCCTAATGTGTTCGTTATTTAGAAGTTTTACTGTATAATGGATGATATTCTGGAATTTAGTAATTTAGAGTACAGTTTTTTCTTTTCTTTTATTTTTTCCTTGTGATTAAATGTTTTATTATTGTTATTTTGTTCATATTCATTTTAAAAACATGTGTAAGGCAGTTTCATTTTTCATAAAGTTGACATTGTTTACTTATCTGTGTATGTAAATAAATAACAAAGAGATTGACTGTGCACCGTCTATACTATGCCTTTAAATACATTTTAAAATCACAAATTATTAAGCAAAGCTTATTCTTAATTTTAATTTATTTATCTGTATAATAACTTGATATCTTAAGTCAACATAGCATTGTTCTGTTTTTTTATTTATTTTTAAATAAAACACTTCTTTGAATGGCAGGAAATAAAAATTAACTCTTTATAATTTTTAACTATTAAACTTAGCATCAAATTTTTAGGATTTTTTATTGTAATGTTTTTGTTCTATTTTTTCTTGTGCTGTTAAATATTTTACAGGTGTTACAGGGTTGCCACAAGCAACTTTATTTTATTCTATTCGTACCACTTAAACAAAAAAGAAAAAAAAAATTCTTTGCCAATTACCAGAGTAATCTACCATCAAAAATATAATTTAGAAACAGTGGTTACAATAGCCTGTTACAACCCTGCTTTTAAGTGAGCTGCTTCTCAAAATGTATTTTAAAGAAAATAGATTTATTACTGAAAAAACTAGATACTACTCATAAATACTAAATAAAACCTCAATTAACAATAATAAAACAACTTTTCAAAATTATTAATGTCAAGTAATACATTTCTTTTGCTTACATATCAACTACTTTTATCGCAAGGCACATTTGATGCTTCTTTTCCTTCTTCTTTATATTTAGACAGATTTAGTTTTCATTATTATTTGTTTTGAGGCATTCAGGAGAATACTTTATTGTGTTAAATAAGTGGTTTCGCCATTAAACTTCATCTTATTAGCAAGAAAATATTTTTAGACTATCAATTATTTCCATCCCAGTTTTTCTTAAATCAAATTCTTCTAATTTCTTATTAAGGTATATTTTGCTACTTTTTTTTTATATGTACAATCACAGTTTCCAATACTTTCTTAGTCAACTTGTTAATGGTACTATTAATAAAATTGTTAATTTTATTTGTTTAAATTATTATATCAAAAGTTAACCTACATTAAATGATAAGAGTTAATTTATCATATAGTGTGATAAAAATTTTCCTATTTTCTTAACATATCTTATGATTTCTGAGCATCAATTTTCTTGTTTTATCTCCAATTCCTTGGCAGCTATGTAAATTAAAGGTCTGCATGGGGCAAAATTTCCAACCCTGATCTGGCCCAGTATAAAAGTTAAAAATTTGGCTTGAGCCCAGCCTAGCCCAGTTTAAAATCTAAAAGTTTGACCCAAGCCCACTCTGGTATGTATGAAAACTCAACTGGTACAGCATGGCTTTATTCAATTTCTACAAAATATGCCAATATTTATTGCTTTGAATTTATATCTGTGTTTTAAATGTTTTGGCTAAAAATGTATGTACTATGTGTTATTCTTAAAGAAGAATTTCAATGGCTAAAAGAATAATGACAATTTAACCCTCTAAAAAGATTATCACATATTTTTCTATTTCCTGAATCTTTTGTTATGTGAATGAATATAGACTGTATTTTTTGCAAAAATTGTTGATGTGAACCTCATTTTACTGACTTTTGCTTGGGCCAGGCCAATAATAGTTTTCTTATGGGCTGAGTCGGGCCAAGGCTGAACTTTTAAATTTTCAAACTTATCTGGGCCAGAACCATCGTTAATTAATAAGTAATCATTTTGGGCCATATTGACGTCTAGAAAGTATGAAATCCAGGTGCGGTTCAGCTTGCAAAAAACAGAAGTCTAATCCAGCCCAAGTTTGCAGAAAAATGTAAGACTTGGGCTGGAAAAGTGAAGATCAGGCCCAGCCCAAGCAGACCTCTATTGTAAATATGTCTTTTAAAATTATTACCTTTTTCATTATATTAGGGATGACATAATTACTATCATTCAGTGTTTGTGTTATTTAAATCTTAAAAAGCAGTGCTTGGATATGCAACATAGTTATCAACTATTAATAAATATTAGTATGGGAAAAAAACTGAATTTTCATAGTATCTAATAATTTTAAATATGGAGATAATTAAGTTAACATCCATTTATAGTTAAGTAAAGTATGAATAAAATTATGTACATTAATTTTATTGAAACTTGTGCAAGTTTTCATGTAAATGTTTATTGAGTAAATTCATATTTGAGTTTTGGTATGATTAATAGGGATATGTCATTATAACATATATGATGATCTATTTCATTTAAACATATGCAAATTTTAAAATACAGACTATATTTTTTTTATAAATGCTAGTTTATTCTAAATTACTCATAATGTTTTGGGTCTTGCAATTTCACCTAAAAACGAACGTGTTTTATATTCAAAATAAAAGCTCTATTGAATGTTGTGCTAAATTGCCTTTTATTTTTTTTTATTTTTTTTTAAACCAGTATTTCCACTTTTTATACTCATGCATTGTATTATTATTATTTTAGCATTCCTACTTTTGGCCTTCTCATTAATTTATTCTATTTATTTTTATTCATGTTTTTAAATAACATTTCATATTTGATGTAAATCATTGGGGTTGACGGTAATAATAATATTGTAAATATGTTTATCTTGAATAATTTATATCTGCATTTTGTAAAGCATGTATCTAATATTCATCACTTGTTTATTTTGTATTATGACAATAAATATTTTTATAGTTTGTTGCAATACAAAGTTATATTCTCTTTGTTGATTTGAATTGAATTTTTTCTGCTATATTGAAATTTCCAGCTCTAAAAATAATCCAAATTACTGGATGTTCCATTTTTTAAACTTTTCTAATAATTAAGATTGATGCAGATAGGTAAAAAATTACACTCCAAATTTCTAGATTATATAGTAAACAATTGAGAACTAAAAATGGAAAACGCTGAAAGTCTGAAAGACGAAATTTTTCAAGAGGGGGAAAAAAGAAGGCAAAAGCCCCGCATTTGCCACATTTGATGTAAAATTTCTGACTTGTTTGAACTATTGCTACTTGAGTTAGCACTTCAAGCATTCTCCTGTTTTGTTAAGCTTGGCACTTAAGACATTTTTTCGTTTAAAAAAAAAAAAAGATTTTCGATTTTATGGTACTTTTAGCATTTTCCATTCTTAGTCCTCAATTAAAATAATTTTTAAAAATTAATTTGCATATCTATTAGAAAAATCTATGATTAATAGCTAATTAGCATTCTCATCTAAGGGAAAATAAGATGGCACTATTATCAATTAAATTAATTTTATCTCAAACATAAATTCATGACATTTCATGCAGGGGTGCCATTTGAGGGGGGCTATAGCCCCCCCCCCCCCAAGAAATTTGATATTTCAGAAAATTTATCAACCATCAATTGTAGGGATGCACCGAATAGTGATTTTGGCTGAATACCGAATGCCGAATATTTGGCCTGTAGGTAAACCGAATACCGAATATTCAGCCAGCTGAATAGTAACTGTTAGGCTGAATACCGAATATTAGGCACTCCGAATAGTATCTATTCGGCCGAATACTGAATATTCGGCTGGCCAAATTATATCTCAGTGTTTAACATTAAAAAGTTAAATTTTAAACAATTTTTTATAATATTTAGCACAGATACTTCCATTTTGACAAACAAGACTATTTTTATAAGTACTACTTAAAAAGGTATGTTTTGAGTTATTATTTAAGAAGAGGATGGTTTAAAAAAAATTTAAATAACAAAATTTAAATTCCATGACTTCAATTAATTCAGACAAATGAAAAGAATTCTCTCATATTGAACAAGAAGCAACAAGCAACATATCATTCCACTTTAGTTCATTCATTTTAGTTTTGAAGCTTTTTAATATTTATCTTTCAAAAGGTAGAATAAGTTTTGTTAAAATTCAAATTCAACAGGAACCTTTGAATTGAACCTCTCATATTGAACAAGAAGCAACATATCATTCCACTTCTTTCATCAAAAATGAAAGGTGTACAAGCCGTGGCAGAATTTTTGTTTATAACTGTATAAAAATGAAGATATTTTAGCAAAATTTGCATCACATTCATTTGCTTGTATAGAATGTGATGATATCCTTGGAAGAGACTGGATTTTGGCCAATGGTACAGTATGTATAAGTATTGTTAGCTGCATTCTTAATAAAATAATGTCTAGCTCAGTGCTATTTAGATATGAATGGTTGCTATTTCTAGCACTTCTCGTCATGTTATCATATTTCACAGAAATTAAAGTAACTCTGTTGACAATATAGTTACAATACCTTCATTATTGTTAAAGTAACAAAAGAAAATTAAAGTTTGACTTGGGGATACACCGCATTTCTGACTGAGTAAGTGAAATGGGATCCTGATTTACTGGACAAAAAATTGTCTGTTTTGATGCTTATTATTACCCCTGAAATTTTCTTCCATTTTGTTTAGAAACACCCTGTTTGCGAAAAAGCAAAAAACAAATTATTTACCAGACAATGCTCTCAGTAACTTGCATTTTCACATTTATTAATTCCCATGAACAAATGACATGTCATTAATGGTTAATTTTTTTAAGTGACATTTTTAAAACAACAAATAAATAATATAAAATCATTCTCTTTTATTTAAAGATTCTAATTATTCTGAATATCTTTATTAATTGGCAGTTAAAAGTAGAAGTTATGTAACGTTTTAAAAAATATTTTAAAGAGGTTTTTTAAGTATTCGGAAAACCGAATAGTTTGATATTCGGCCTAACCGTATATTCGGTAGTATGGCCGAATATCGAATAGATACCGTATATTCGGTGCATCCCTAATCAAATGTCAGACTCAGACAAATATTAGAAAATTGCTCAAACTCTAAAATAACTTATTAGATTTTATTGCAATAAAAACGTATGCATAATAAATGTTTTTGCATAGAAATTAATAATTATCAAAAAAATTTCCTAAAGCCTTACTATTCGAACTCACTCAAGGTGAGACATATATCTTTAATGAGTACTTTGGTTAATTCTAAAAATACATGTGAGAATTTTTTTTTATCAGTTGCTTCTTAGCTGTGTGCAAATTAATAATGGGAAAACTCGTCAAAATCATTGACACAACAATCACAATGATTTTCTTCTAGCCAATTCTCGAATAAGCGCAAAGAAAATAACAACATTTAAATCCCACTGATGAAGGTCTTGCGATGACTGGAAACGTTCTGGGTTTTTCTAATGTATTTTAAATAATTTCAAAATTATATGTATGCACATGAAAGTAATTCTTGTGCATTTATTTGTGCTTTTTATATGAATATTAATTATAAATTTTACCTTTTCTGTAGAAAAATGAAGATATATACATAGTATTCATTAATGTTCAAATATGTAGTTTTTTTTTATCTGAAAAATATTCAGAATTTCTTTGAAAAATCGGATTAACATGAAACCATCTCATAATAGAGAAAACACAATCCGAAAAAATTAACGCTTTATCTTCACTTGCAGAAAATCACTAACGAAAATTTTCTTATACTTACAGATCACAAAATTTGCAAATTTCGTAACCTATTCATGACGTTCGTTGGCTGATTATCTCATGACTGATTGAATTTCATGACTCTTTTTTCGCGATCATCTGACGAAATTTGTGATTTTTTCCACGATCGATTCACGGAATTCACGATTTTTTTTCTGAAAGCGTTATACGAAATGGATTTTTTTTTCGCACGAACACTTGCTGAAATTCACAATATTTTCCTGCGACCAACTGATGAAATTCGATATTTGTTTTCGTTATTTTTTTGACAAAATTCACGATTCCTTATCACTATCATTTATTGAAATTCGTGATTTTGTTTCTGCCACCGACTAATAATATTTGTGATTTTTTTGCATGAGAGTTAGACAAAATTTTGGACCTTATTACGCGATCGTTTGACGAATTTCTCCTCGATTTTACTGCGCGATTGTTCGACTAAATTTTCGTGATTTTTTGCGCAATCTTTTGACGAAATTTGTGATTTTTTTCACAATCCTTTTACGAAATTCAAGATTCCTGTTTGCACAATCATTTGATGAAATCTGTATTTCTTTTTGCGATCTCTGATTAAACTAGCAATATTTTCCACTGTCGTTTGAAGAAATTAGCGATTTTTCAAGCGACCATTTTGAGACTTTTTTTTTTCAAAATTTCCAAGATTCGCGATTTTTTTCTGCGACCCAAAGACTATTTGATTTTGCGGATTTTGAAAGAAAGAAAAATTGCGGACTTTCACGAAAATTAAAAAAAAAATAAATTGTGGAATAATCACATGCTTGTGAAAGAAGTTATGGAGGCAAAATCACGTAGAGCATGTTTTATTGTACGGAAATTTTTTTCTGTGTGATTTGTACAGTTCTGCAAGTTGTGCAATTTTCCACGTTCCCTGTTCTTCAAAGAAAAATTTTCTTTGTCCTTCGCCAGGAAACTCATGAAATGGCTCCCCTGTAAGTAAAACTTCAAAAGGGACTAGAAAAAAGCTCCATTTAAACAAGTTTCCGTCTTAGCAAGTGTAATTGTATGATGTTTTTTCAACGAAATTTGATTTTTTCCCCTTCTAGAAGGAAATCTGTTATAGACAGGTTTCGTTTTCACAAGTTTTACTCTAATACATCTCTTTTCAGAGCTATACTATAGAGCGGACTGTTTAACGGTCAGTGAGGATAACTGTAAAAATGAAACCTGTCTATAATAGAATCCTGTCTAAAAAGAAAAAAAAATCATGTCCGATATATTAAAATTTTACCTTCTAAGACGGAAACCTGTCTAAAACGAAATATTTCATTGGTTCTGAGTTTCCGTATTTGAAGTTTTTACTGTTATTGTAAGCATAAGTCAGTAAACGTTTCTCATATGGGGAGGGGGGTTAGACCCCCCCTGGATTCTACCCTTAGCTATATAGCATCCCTCAAAAAATGTTTGCCCCCCACAAGAAAGTTCTGAAATGGCGCCCCTGATTTCATGAGTTAATTTCATTTAATTTCAGCTGACAGAAGAATGTCCACGTTAGGAGTCAAACCTGGTACCTTAGACTTCTCACACCAACATTCCATTGACTGAGCCATTTCCTGATAGCACATTTTTAAAATGAGAATTTCTCAGCCATGTGCATCTGTATTCGCACACTTTGCACAATTTCTGTAAGTGCCAAATACTTCTCTTTACTAGGCATTTTTAAATTACATGGATTGTGTGGGTACAAAGCCTGTGCTTATCCTTTTATTTCAGATTTTTCTTTTCTATTTTTATGTATTTAAAAATGCTTCATCAGTTGCTTTATATTTTTCATGAAAAATGAAGTACTGTTATTAAAATAAGATTATGATATCAACGTTATATTTATTTGTATTAGCAAAATGAAATAGTTGTTAAAACTTCGTAAAAAAAGGCCTTCTAAGTATTTCATTAAAATATCTTTTATGATAACATTGATGAAACCTAAATATCTAATTAGCAAAATTATTTTCATAAAATATAATCTTAAAGAATTTTCTTTAAATAATTTTTTTTAAATGTGAATTGCATTTTTTACTAAAACTTTATATACAATAGTACCCCTATGTACGTCCCCTCGACTTACGTCACCCCGCATTTATGTCTTCTGACCTGGAAAAAAACTTTTCCTTAATAAAGACGCACTTTGAACTTTTTTGAAAACTTTTGGAAGAAATTTAACATCTCAGATTCAGTCACAATCATAGAAGATTCATAGAGTGAAGTTCAGAAAAAAACAATGAAACATGCTTGGAAAAGACCGTGCAAAGTGCACAGTGAAAAAAAACTGTGTGCTCCTTTGCAAAGACTAAGAAAATGTTTGAAAATTGTGATTCTGTATTTCTCTTAATTGATGAAATCCTCGAAAATGAAAGAGAACTCAACTTAGAAGTGGATGCTGAAGATGTTGTTGAACTTATAAATTCCCCTGGTCTGGAATTAGCTATCGATGAACTTATCGAATTAAAGAAACAAAGTACTGTCGGAGAAATAGATGAAGATATCGAGCCTAGGGTGAAGGGGAAAGATTATGAAGGTTGCAAAATTAACCGAAGGACTTTATTGAAGCTGGAATGAAGGAATGTATATGGGTGTATAGGATGCTGGAATGAATATTTTCAAGAAGATTGAAAATATTGATTCAGACAAACAAAGTGTAGCAACAACTGGAAAAAGCTTAGAAAACTCGCTCTGCTGTTACAAAGGAGCTTCTAAGAGAAAAAAAGAAAAATTTGTCGGTTCAAACTTTATATCAAGATTTTTTCACTATATATATATATATATATATATATATAGCTCTAATAAAAGTGAATGATTATGAAAATTATTATGAAAAGAGGGTGCAAAACAACAATAAAAATCCATGAAAATTTATAACGAAAAAAACAACAAACAAACCACTCCCTGCTCTTCAGAAAGTGGGAGGAGTGAAAAAAGCAGGTATCAAAAACAGAAATTGGATCCTCATGGGTTTCGCAAGATATGGCCAACCCACATACTCCAAAAGTATAACAATAGATTTAAACTTACAAAAACACAACATAACAAAGCTATTTTATAAAAAAAAATTTTAACGAATCAAAACTGCTTTAAAAACAAATATAACCAACCAATTCAAAATCCAAGAAAACCGATTTAGCTTATAAAACGTAAATAAAAATTAATAAAATTTTTTTAATATGACTAAATCATTAAGCAATTAGAAGTATTGAACATGTGAGAAGGCCATATCTCCACCTTTACCCATGAAGACCTGAAAAAAACTTGCTACCTTTAAAACAATCACTACGCTCCACTTCTTTCCATCAGCAGGAGTTGCAAGCAAGGCCATAATCCAAGTTAGACCAGCATCCTAAAGACTTGTCTTTCCATTATCCTCATAATCATTAATTTTCTTTCCAAGTCACCGCAGTTTCTACTTGAAGCACATCAACATGCAGACGTTCTTAAAGACTTTAATCCACACCCTTCATATATTCAAGCAGCTACCTTGGCATCCATTACGGTGTTTGGCCGCTTAGCTGTTGCCACTTTAGAAAACTCTTCTCAAGTTGATTTACATAATGAAAAATAAACTGGTATGGAAATAAATTATTATAAAAAAGATTAGCAGTAAATTTAAAAATCTGTGAACTCAAAAATTCTCTATTACTACAAATTCTATAAAATCTATTAATTTGTCCCACAATAATGTTATTAAAATTTAAATCTATTGTTATACTTTTGGAGTATGTGGGTTGGCCATATCTTGCGAAACCCGTGAGGATCCAATTTCTGTTTTTGATACCTGCTTTTTTCACTCCTCCCACTTTCTGAAGAGCAGGGAGTGCTTTGTTTGTTGTTTTTTCGTTATAAATTTTCATGGATTTTTATTGTTGTTTTGAACCCTCTTTTCATAATAATTTTCATAATCATTCACTTTTATTAGAGCTATATTCACTTAGTGCATATAAGAAGCTGCGTTGCGCCTGATGCACTGAGTTATTTGTTTTTAAGAAATTTTTTTGAAAGCATTATATATATATATAATTGTATATTTTAATAAAATATTGGCAAAAAAACTGCTACCATCTGTACTCTAAAATTCGAACTTTTTATATGAAAATAAACAAAAAAGCTTTTACAACATAAGGGGTACAACTGCTGTACTTATAACATAATTGCTTACAACATAATGGATGATCTGTGTCCCTTTGGGTCTTGGCCCAGTTGCTGTGGGGCTTGCAAGCATTGCATGCTTTTAATAATCAGCTCATTGTTGTTTATGCAAGGATGCATAAATTTTGTAAATTAGTATTTTTTTTAAATTATTCAGAATCAGTCATCAATGATTTGTCAATAGTACTATTTTTTCATTTGTCTTTAAGCTCATGAAATTATTTAATAAATAAAAAATATATTAAGTGTACTTACTTATAAGCAATATAACATTAAAAAAATGATTGAAGATAAGCATTACTAAATTAGCATTTGTAAATATACAAAATATTAAAAGATGCTGTAATGTAAAATTTTAATTGGGTGATAGCTCATTTTATCGCATTTAAATAAGTATTTTATTTTAATAATAGAAATAAATGTGTAAGTGTTGTTAATATCAAAATTTACTTTCATCAAAAAATTTCCATTTATCATGAAAAATATAAAGCTAAAGATAAATAATTTTTAAATATAAAAGTGGTGAAAAAAATCTTAAATAAAATAAGGGCATGGATTTGAACTCATACAGGAGTGCAGACTCAAGATCAATACTCTGCCCATTCTCCTCACTTCAAAGTTGCAACAAAACATTATAAATAGGCAAATTTGTGATTCGAACATGGCAGGGACACCAGAATTGCATAGTAAATTAAAGTATTTGCCGCTTATGGAAATCTGGCCAATTGTGCTAATCCGGATGTGCATGACTGAGGAGTCTTCATTTTCAAATTGAGCTTCCAGACAACTCTGACCAATATAATTCATTCAAAAACCTCTTGGCAGTACATCCAGTCTGCAATTCCATGCAGCTCAACAGGCAAAATCTCGAGTCTGGGAACTCCATAAACCTAATATATGTAATGTAATGTAATTAATTACTTTATGTAAATAACAACTTTTACTTTGTAAAAGTAATAACAACTAATTACTTTATGTAAAATGGATATGTAATGTAATTAATTACTTTAAGTTTCTTGGATAAAACTTACTGATTGTTTAATTTAAATAATTGATATAAATTGTATTAGTTCAAACGTAAATTGATCCCAATTGCTTCAAATTTTTAAGAAAAATGTACATTGACAATTTATATTTTCAAGTTATGTACTTATTTTCATAATATTTTTTTAAAATATTTTTGTAAAGACTTAAAAATTAGAAACAATTCACATTCTAAATACATGACATTTTGCATTCAGTTATATGATCCTTATATTTCATTCTGATCATATATCCATGTTTCATGCAGACTCCTTAGACTACTTAAAATCTTTTTAGAAATGAAAAAGTTTTCAAGGAATATTCAGAACTCCTTAAATAAATTATAAGATACTCCTTTAATTATGGTGATGCAAAATGTAGCTTTGTTCACTGATTTAATTGAAATATAAGAGTAGTAAATGGTAACTTATATTTTACATGATGAATAATAGTGCTTGTATTAGCAACTTTCTTTAAGCAAGCAACTTTTTAAAATTCTTATACTCCTTAGAATTTTTCTTGACTCCTTGGATTTTTTTCATCTCAAGTCTGTATGAACTTTGTATTTAATTTCTGTGATCCTTGTATTTCAGAATGAAATGCCTTTTTTACTTGCATATTTTGTGCACTTTTTTTATTCATTTCTATTATGGTGCCAAAAATAAATGTCACGAAAAATATGTGGATTATATTTTAAGTATTTTTTACTTTAAAACTTTAAATTTTCTTAAGTTGAAACAAGTGTAATTTTAAAAAATGACTCTTTTTAAGATAATTAAAATTGTTTAGTAAATAATTAATATTAAAAAGTATAAATTACAGTTGAAGCTATTATTTAAGTAGTTTTTTTAAACAGGGTAAGCACAAGTGTTAAATTCAGACATTTTTCTGTGGGAGAGATTTCTGCAACTCCAAAGGGAAGGTTGCAGTTTTAGACCATTATTAAGCATAAAATCCCAAATCTTCCAGAAGCTGAGCAGTGACGAAGCATGCAGTCAGGGCCGAAACTAGCATTTTTTGCACCTGGGGAAAACATGGATTTTAGCGCACTCCTCCTCTGCAAAATATATTTACAAAGAGAATTTTACTAATTTTCTAATGGCTGACTTATTTTTTAATTTAAAATATGTATTCATAATATATGTAATACTGAACTATGTAATCTGCTTTGTCAAATATTGATTCATTGAAATCTCAAAAACGGAATCGAAAAGAATTTAAAAAAATTCTGCTTTATACAGATTCCTTATGCCATATCATCTTTAGATTCTTCTATGCTTTGGTGTACCCCGGACAGGACAAATTTAACAATACCCTGCTGAGCATAGACGTGAGAAAAATCGACAAACTAAATCTTCATTTTGCACCCAGGGCCCATGCTGCCTCTGCCCCCGTTAGTTTCGGCCCTGCATGCAGTCATCTGTTGATTTGGCGATAACCATACAAAAATAAAAGCAACATTAAGTATTTAAATTTTTTGCATGTACATTTTAAAATCTTTTTATAATCTTTGTCCATAACATTTTGTCCCATTCTTTCAATAATAGTGTACTCCCACTCCCCTATAATTTCCTCATATTTAAAATATCTAATGCTGTCATTTATCAGTTTTAAAATGATGAGTCTAAAAAGGATTCGCCCAGATTTGCAAATCTTTTGCAACCTGCACACGCAGCTTCTCAGCACCCTTCAACCTGTTAAGCAATGCACATACTTCTAAGACATGCTGGGTTTGTCATTGCTGATTTGATTGAATCCATTCTAGGGGAGCGGAGAACACAGGTATGTGTATTTCATTTTGCAATGCTCCCCCTCTTTTGGATGTTATTCTAATGGAAATAATACTATTCTAATGGATTTCGATTTTATTAAATATAAAGTCTATATTCGGCTATTTTAAATTAAGAAAATAATTCATAATTATTTTTAAACAAAGAAATAAATATTTTTTGCATACAATTTATTTTGAAAGTTATATGATTAAAAGTAAAATTATGCATTAAGAAGATCAAAAGTACTTTATCTATTGCAATTTTGACAAGTACCTTAATATTTAAAAAATATCACACTAATATTTTTATGCAAATATTTTGTAGAATATTTTTTTTCACTCAAAAAATATTTAACCTATTTAATCAGTTAAATGGCATTTTTAAATTAAAGTAATATCTTTTTTTTTTTTTTTTTTTTTTTAAGAAATAAACTCCATAAGTATTATTTAAAATTTAGGTTTATAAATTTTTATTAAATTTAAAAGTCATGCTATATATTAATTATTATTACAGGTAGATGAACCAGAAGTTTTTGCTTAAATAAAGGAAAGCTTTTTGTATGCCTTAGTTTTGAGAATAAGCCTTTAATTGTTAAGAATTGATGGCCTTGCATGTCCCTGAAAAAAATTTGCTGGCTACAATTGTTAAAGATAAAAATAAGTTTTAAATTAGTCATTTTAGAACATCCAGTTATGAGTGTCAGGCTATGCAGAAGTCATATTATGCAGAAATGAATTGGTTAGCCATGATAGTTTTGCCTAAGTTTACAAATAATGTTTGGATGTACAGGGTGTCCACTCTCAATGGTGTCCAATGGCTTAGGCATGGACATGTAGTATCAATTTCAAAAATGTTTCAAATGAGATGAAGAAGTATTTTAAAAGCGATTTGGATCAATAAAAACATTTTTTTTTTTTAAATTACGAAATTTAAATGTTTATACTGTCCCCCAGTCCTATAAGTTATATTTAGTAAAAATAACCTATTACACTAAGAAGTAAGGCAAAAAAAGTCCCATTCTTCTACAATTAAAACTGACTGAGTAATAGCTGTTTAAAATGAATCATCTTTTTTGCTGCGAAATAGGGGCCATTCACAAATTTGCTAGAAATATATAAATAACCGTCAGATCTAAAAAATATAATAAGAATAGTTGAGAGTAAAATTAACATTACAATATAAATTTGAAATCTATTTTCACTCCGACATATTAAAGAAAAATGTACGACTTGTACTGGAACTGTAAGTAAAAAAATAACAGAATTTTTGTTAAATGAAATGAGCAACATTCTTTACAAAGTGATACATATTTTTAAATGCTGTTAGATTGTCTAATCTAAAGCTAAATAAATAAAAAAGTTATCTTAAAACTTACTCTAAGTGACTCCTTTTGGCTGCAATGTAGAAATGCCCATGCGAAATAAATGCTTTTAATACTTTAAGCACTTTGTGTACGAAGCATCGCCCAATTCATCTGTGTTCAGATGCAGAAAATTAGTATATAAGTCATTGCAATTCAATTTATAACTCGGTCAATTTTAGTGTTAGATGAATGGATTTTTTACTCTCTTACTTGTTAGTGTAATAGGAAATTTTTACTAAATATCACTTATAGGACCGAGGAACCGTATAAAAATTTAAATTGCATAATTTTTTAAGAAATGTTTATATTGATCAAAACGACCCTTTTTATCTCATTTAAAACATTTTTGTAATTGGAACTATATGTCTATGACTAACGGCTTAGAAATTAGCATTGTACATTATTGAAAAGAGTGGACACCCTGTTTTTTTTATCTGATTAGTCTCTCTAAATCAGCCAAAGTTCACAAGAATTTTAAAAGTCATCTATAATATGTATTACAGCTTTGATAAACAAAGAGTGAACTGATTGGATAAAATTCTCAAGATTAATAACAGTTAAAATGTTGAAAAGAATCACAAAGCTCTCAATCAAACACTTATTGGTGTGAACCGACAGGTATTGGGTTTTCGGTACAAAATCTTAGTTTCTAAGAGCATTCGTTTTCACGAAAATATTGTCAAATATTCGGGACTGATATATTGGGACTGAAACAGTCTGTAAGGTTAGTTGGGACAATTGGACCCACGAGGTAACTGGGCCATAGGCTATTTTATAGAAAACTGTCAATGTTTTTTTAAGTTTTATCTTTTGTGAACAATGCATCTTAATCTCCATTTCCTAAAACAACGTGTGCCAAATCAATCATAACTCTCACTTTGCTGTGATAGATTGTCAAAAATTTAAGTTTCTTTTTTTTTTAAAACAACGTCAATATGGTTGAACTTCCTCGGCTTTTTATTAAAATACTGTAAGTACTTTTATTAAACAATCTTTTTTTAAAAAGATTAGATGTATAACTACATTAATATTATTAGGTATCTATGCACATTTACTTCTTGTTTCAAATGTAAGTCCGGTGTCCCAGTTACCCCATAAATTTTTCAAGAATGGGGTAACTGGACCATGCTGGTTCCAGTTACCCCAATAGTTATAAATATTTTTTTTTAGTTTCTCTTACTACGGGAAATAAATTTCTCCGTTGTTTTTTGCTCACAGTAACGAAAATTATAGAATACCTTATTGAAATTACGCAATAAAATTTTAAAAAAGCATATTGGATGGTATCAAACCAAATTTCTTGACCCTTTGAGAGGCGGTAATGCCATTGTGGCATCACATAATTTTAATCCCTAATTGCCAAATTGGCACCGGAATTTTATAATGAATATTTCATCTTTATTAAGTACGCGAAAATATACTTGTTTACAAATAGATTCTGTTGTAAATACTGGTGTCATTAAATTATTTCAACATTTTACGAATGCAAGTACCTTGCCCCTGAAAGCAAGATAGCCAAACCTTGAAATTGTACGATACATAGAAGTCTCATTCTGTAGGGAACTATTGTTCCTACCGCTATTTTGAAAATAATATCTTCATCGCACCTTTCTTTAAAATACGTTAAATAAAATGATCATGAAGGTAGCTCATTAAGGGTTCTGGTAGGAACAATAAAATTTTCCCTATATAACGCGACCCCTGGTACAGATAAAGTACTTACGTGGCCATTTGTTCATAGATTTACCTTGCTATTTTTTTTCCTTAAAATACCCATGTGAATTTTATACTTATTATCTATACTAAAATACATAAGTACTTACTTAATTTGTATATTTTTGGTTTAAATAAATCTAATATTTTCACTTTTTGTGCTTTTTTAGATACATTGACAGCAAATGTTTCCCTTACAATGCTCTTTAGTTGATATATAATTTACATGATCTGCCTGGTTTAAATTTTTTTAAGTTGTTTGCACTTTTTCAAACAGGACCTGATATCCATATGAAAAAAAATAAATGCGTGTGGAACATACACCCTCCTGGTCCACTTACCCCATTTTTATGGGGCAACTGGGCCCATGAGGAAAGAAAGATGAAATATGCATTTTTTTATATTTTTAAATGTAATTTTGAGCATTTCTGTCTGATAGAGAGAACCTAACGGAACACATTTACAGAAGTTCAGACTTTAATTCAAATGAACATTAGCTTTTTGAAGTTGAATTGTCAAGAGCTCCAGAGTCACATTGTAAAATCATGGCCCAGTTGGCCCAACTAACCTTAATCTAAAAATCTCATAACTTCCTTCAGGAATTTTCAACACCACTCATCGATTTGAATGTTATTGTCTCAAATAAGAGCCTGTTTATATTTTGCTATGAATTTCACTGTTTATTATAATTAACAGTGACTCAATACATAAAAGACTAAATTTTGAAAATGCTTTCCACGTGCTCATTAAAATATTCAGACTTAGTGATAGAAATTTTTTATAAAACTATGTTTTAATTAAAATCCCTTGATACATCAAACTTAACATTTGCTATGAAAATGTTTTTGGATCATTAATTGTGTTTAGTCAAACTGTGGCTTAATTTGTAATTTTTGAATTATTCCAAAAAGTGTTCTAATAAAAAATAGTCATGCAAATATCACTTGGCATATTTCAACTATTACGCGAGCAAAGCCGCGGGGTTTGCTAGTTTGTTATATTTGCGGGGATGGGGAGAGGGAGCGAACTGCTTTTCATTAAATATCGCAATTAGTCCACATGACAGATATTATAATAGAGATTGATTCCAAACATTATAATTAACTTAATAATGACACGCTATGATATTAAAGAAAAATTATGAGTAATACATCACTATTTTCAAAAGAAAATTTCAAATTTTTTAAAAATTTCTTTTCAAAATATCTCGTGTTCTATTGGCACGACGACGACGAAGTTTGGTTCATTTAGCCTAATATCGTTACCCTTACATATTTTAGTTCCACTTTTAACTGCCAGGGGGATCTTTGCTCAGGTTTTCCCTGTAACTGTGCTCTGTTTCCACAACTCGGCAACTCTCTGTTGGATTTCAACGCAACTGATTCCAAACATTATAATTAAATTAATAATGTTACTGTATAGCATTAAAGTAGAATTATGAGTAGCACATACCCTTATTTTCGAATAATAATTTCAGATTTTTTTTTTTTTTTCATTTCAAAGTATATCGGATTCTATGGGCCGGATGACGACGGTTTTGGCTCATTCGACTTCATATCGATAGCTTTATATATTTTATTTCCTCTTTTTACCGCTAGGAGGTGCTTTCCTAAATCGGGTTCTATAGGCACGACGACGGGGTTTGGGTTCATTCGACTTGATATCGGTAGCGTTACATATTTTAGTTCTGTTTTTTACTGACAGGTGCACTTCCCTATCGGGTTCAATGGGCACAACGACGGCGAGGTTTGACTGATTTTACTTGATATCGATTGCCTCACATAATTCAGTACTACTTTTTACCGATAAGGGCACTTTCGTATTTCGAGTTCTGTGTTCTGTAGGCCCGATTACGAACTGGTTTGGCTCATTCGACTTGATAGCTTACATATTTTAGTTCCACTTTTTACCACCAGTGTTTGCTTTTTCATATCGCGTTCTATATGGGCCCGATTACAACGGGATTTGGCTTTTTCAACTTGGTTTTCGATGGCTTCCTTCGGAAGGTGGTTTGTTCAGTACAGATTACATCCCTGGCGATGGATCTGCGTGTGTGATAGCATGGCAGAAGTTAAAATGCATCGCTCGCATCATGGATGCCTCCAAGTGGTATCAACGCGTAGTTGTGCAATTTTTAACAGCAGAAAATGTGAGTGCTAGTGAATCTGTCGTCGAATGCAAAATGTATATGGCACGGAGTGTGTGTCACGCAGATCGGTATTTCGATGGTGTAGGGGTTTTCGTAGTGGAAGAAGCAGTATTGACAACAGGTCACGTCCTGATCAAGCGCATGTGGCCTTCTTCCACTACAAAAATCCCTACAGCATCTTAAAAGTCTTTGGTTAGACTATGGTTGCCGTTGCCTCCACCTATCCATTCTGCATAAAATTTTTGAATTCCGTGTTCAGTTGTCTTATTTATCGAAACAAAAGTGGTTGCAAAATTGATGTTAGAGCCATATCAATTGGACCTTTTTGTAGAATTTCTTTTATTTCTTCATTGAAATGTTCCTGAAAACTGTCTAGCAAAACCAATGAACGGACTTAACGTTTATTCTATAGCGCCTAGAATATATGTGTGGAAATCGGCTATCCCTGTAATACTTAAAAAAGCGCTAAAATATTGTATCCCTTAAATGTGCAATGATACTGCTGCAATATGTAGATCGCAGCGACATCTGCAGGATATTTTCTACAACTGCAAGAAATTGCTAGTCTATACAATGTAATACTAGTAATTAGAGATGTAAATTTTCCGGAAAAGTTCAAGTGGCGGAAAAAAACCGGTTTTTTTCCAGTTTTTTTCTGGAAAAATAGGAAAAGTTGGAAAAATTGATTTTTCACAAATGTTTCTCCCAAATAAATTGTATTTCTTAAGAGAATACTAAATAATAAAAAATTGTTTAATTTATCAACACTAAAATCAAATTATTTTCACTTTATATAATTATACTGTTTAAAAAAAAAAAGCAAGATCTGCTTTTAAAAGTTTAGTTTTTCAGTCTCAGACCTTTCACAGTGGCATTCTCACTTTATTTAACACTATTGCTTATTATATCATGTCTATGTTGAAATGATTTTTCAGTTTTATTTGTTTATTTACCAATAGAGCTAATTTAAAAAAACAAATAAAAAACCTCATAAGTTTCAGCCAATATCTCTACAGTTTGAAAACAAATGCATTATACATCCCATTTACATTGTGCTGATTTTTAAGTATATAAATGATATCACTTTAAAAGAAACAAATTGTTGCAGTTCCGTCATTATTATACATATCATAATTCAAATTTTCCTTTGTTTAAAAAATGGTATATTTTTACAATATTACATTTTCCTTTCTTATTTTATAATTTTCATTTCCTGTAAAGAATATATTTAGTTTCGGTATAGTTTATCTATCTAAACTGAAACCAAGTATAATTATACTTAATAATAAAATGTACCAAGTATTTTGTAATAAGTTTGTGAGTTTGGAAACTAAAAACGTTTGTTTTTTCTCTCTTTAATATGAAAGTTATAAAAACAAGTGTATTTTTTAATTAGATTAAAAATTGCTTTCAAAATAATTTTGCACTGGAAATTGCTTAATTTTTTTTTTTTTTTTTTTTTTTTTGAAAAGTTTATTTAGTATATATTTCTATAAAATAAAATATGCACAGTTAAATAAGTCTGAAAATCTATATTTAAGGAAAATAAAGAAAGGAAGAAAAAAAGTAATTTCAAATGCATGATATTATTAAAAAGATTTTTTTTTTCTAATTAGTTAAATATTTCTATCTTACCACCTGATTACATGATTAATAGCAGCTATGATGTTAAAAATAAATGCACGTTTCAGATTTTATGTTAAATTTTCAACTTTACCATCTCCATTGATTGATATATTATTGAAATAATTTTGCATATGAATTTTCATTTTTAACAGCAGAAGTTGCATTTAATTATCTTACCAGGAATCTGTTTAGATTATTTTTTCATGCAATCCTGTTTTTGTTAAATTGTGAACTTTTGTATATAGTACCTGTAAAAATGTAATTAGAATTTGGTGAATTAGAAAGTATCCTTGTATTTAGGTTCCTATTTTAGTTAATA
Source organism: Maratus speciosus (assembly GCA_963932465.1). Classification (NCBI taxonomy): domain Eukaryota; kingdom Metazoa; phylum Arthropoda; class Arachnida; order Araneae; family Salticidae; genus Maratus; species Maratus speciosus. Next base: position 454,581,231 of record OZ010788.1, on the reverse strand, counting down.
AAGTCTTTCATACATATATACAACTAGATAAGTTTAATTGGTAATGCATGTTGATTTTTTCCCCCTTGAATCATTTGTGAAAGGTTCAGTTTGGTTGTGTTTGTTGTGTTTATGACGGCCAATTATCAGCACGTATGGGCCCAACGTGGGGAAGTGCCCTCCTTGGGGGTCTTTCTAAGAGAACCTAACCCGTATTTACGCCTGGAAAACCAAGGTCCAAAGAAAACCGCGAAAACTCCGAACGATTAGGCCGACGGGCGCGATTGGGATAATTCAGTTTGGAGATTGAAAATTTTCTGAAATGTCTATTTTTAAGAAAAAACATTTTGTGGATTGTCTTGTGTTTTAAGGTGAAAAAGTTGTGAAGATTCCTTTACAGGACTTGAATTTTCTTAAACAGATTTTTGCTTTGAGATCAGATCTTCCACAATAATGTTTTCATGTGGGACACTTAACATAAAAATAAATATAATAAAAAGTATCAGACTGTAGCTATTACAAAATTTTGAATATATTATTTGTAAATGAAATTTCAATTTTTCCAATTTGGAAAAATTGAAAAATAGCCCTTCGGAAAAACCCGAAAAAAAACCGTTTTTTTTCCCAACTTTTCCGGGTTTTTTCTGAGCATTCCCATCTCTACTAGTAATACGAAAATCCCGCAGATGTCGCTGCGATCGACACTTGAAAGTTTAGCAGTATCGTCGCACATTTAAGGAATACAAATTTTTAGCACTGTTCGGATAGCATATTTCCACACTAGGTATCGAGGGGTCTCTCAATGGGGTGTAATCTCGTACAACCGTTCCTGTAATCAGTGAAATCATACTGTAATCAAGTCTTAATCATGCGTAATCATGTCATCACATGTAATCAGTGGTAATCAATGAAATCTTAACGTAATCACATGTAATCAATATAATCATAGTATAATCAAGTGTAATCTCGAATTAAAAATCTCGAGAAAAACTATTTTGTCGCCATTCTGTCTTCTTCCTCTCGCTGTCTTCAGTTTAGACGGATGTTGAGGAAGGCGGGAACACAAAAGCAGAAATGAGAAATGCCCTCGGAAATGGCAGAAAGGCGAGCTCACAGATGAGGAAAGAGAAAAGCTAGATAAGAAAGTAGTCTGTGGGGGGGGGGGGGGGCTTTCTCAAGAATTTGTGTTTGATTTTATTCAAAGAACGTTTAGCGGTCGGCATGGGGCCATCGTAATGGAGGGAAACTTTCAAACTGGTCGGCCCGGCAGCATTAGGACATATTTTTAACGGGCGAGCTGGGGCAACAACAACAAAGGAAAAAAAAATCCGCGGGCTGTCGAACCCGATTTAAAAATTTAAACGAAACCGATAAAATATAAATAATTTTCAATGGATATGACCAGTGTTGGGGCAGAATCTGATTACAGAGTAATGAAATTATTGATTAAATTAAAATACATTATAATCACCTCATAATGCAATTGATTAACACGCAGAGCACTGAAAAGTAATTTCAATTTAAGCTTTTGAATTGTATAACGCGATAATTGTGTAAAGGATTACAAATCAATTCTTATTTAACATTTTAAGATTTAATTAGAATAATTTTAATCGATTACGTGCGGATTTCGATTACTCTTTTAATTATATAATCTAATTAACCTGCAATGGATTAAAAGATGATTTCAATTACGTTTATAATTGTATAATCCAGTTAACCCGTAATGGATTGTAGGTCAATTCCAATTATATGTATTTTAAATATAACTTAGATTACATTCTAATATATTACAAGTTAATGTCGACTAAGTGTATTTAAAATACGCGGGAGATGAGAGGGACCGCAAGCAAATTTTTTAAATCTGATATATATTATTTATAACATTAAAAAAAAAATTAAAGATAGGAGGGAGTGATAATTGTCACCCGGGGGGGGGGGGGGAATTTTCTAACTTTTTCTGGGTAGTAGTTTAGGTAATAGTTTTTCTAGTTTAGGGCAGAGGGGGCGACACTTGCTTGGGCGTAAGAATGAAAGGCCAGGTCCGAAACTAAGGGGTGGCAGAGGGGGCATGTGCCCCGGGCGCCAGAACGAAGGGGCGCCAAATGAAGGCTTATACCTTTGGAATGGATCATTTTCTTCTGGTGGACTGATGGCTTCTATTATTACGAAACAGCCATTATAAATGAAATGTTAGGTGAAGATGAAACAGCAGTCGTAAAAAGTTAGAACTCTGATTTTCTGGTCAGAATGGAGAAAAAAAATGGCCATATTTTTTCTTTGCCAAAAAAATTATGGCCATTTTTTTTTCCCATTCTGACCAGAAAATCAGAGTTCTAACTTTTTACGACTGCTGTTTCATCTTCACCTAACACTTCTTTTATAATGGCTGTTTCATAATAATAGAAGCCATCAGTCCATCAGAAGAAAATAACTCGGCACATTGCCTACATGCCATAACACATTGCCTACCCTACACATACTGAAAATAATTCTGGCCCTGCTCGACCATGTATAAAAAGGAATGCAAGCCTGATCTCAGACCAGCACAAATCTTCTAAAAAAATAAAATAAAATAAAATAAAATAAAAGAACCCGGGTCAGACATCATGTAGCTCTCTGATGCCGATCTCTACATTGGACATGTTACATTTCTGTATTGATGTTGTCAAACTAGCATTGGTTCGTGACGCACATTTATACTTATTCTCGCGAAAGCCATATTCATTGAAAATAGCTGATTTTGTCGGCTTCTTTTAAATTTTTATATCTGGTCGCAGGCCTGCTAAATTTTTTTATCGGCCCGGCTGGCACGTGCAATTTTTTTATCGGACGGACCCGACCCGTTTATTTTGTTTATCGGCCCGTTGAGAAAATTGTCTTAATTCTGCTCGTTTGGCCCGTGCTGACCTCTAGGCTGAACTACATAATTAGTCTTGTCAAATAACGAAATCTAAACAATCCGAAAAAAATTCCGCTTTATACAGGTTTCCATCATAGAAAGTATAATTGTCGGTATTCTTTATTTTGGAAATATCGAGGGGAACATGCAATATTTTTCATTGAAAATAGGATTCCGTTATAGACAGATTTCATTTTCACATTTTTTACGGTAGTTGTAAAAATACCGAGAAAAATGCAAACAAAGGCGAAGTATACTCGTATTAAAAAAAAAAAAAAAAAAATGCTACGAAAAAGTAAAAACTCACAACGGTAGCTATCGACTCATTGACTTCACGTATCATTTATGAAAAAAAATAAAAATTCAAGTGAGAATTCTGAAAAGAACACTCCCATAGGTTTAACATTAGCGTGCGAGTGTTTTTCAACCCTTTCCGTCACTCTGACAAACTTAAATGCTAATGTTAAACCTATAGGAGCAATCTTTAAAGATTTCTCGAAATATTTTAAAATTTACTGTTAAATTATCGTACACAAAATAATTTCTTTTGTATACGATTCCCGAGGTCGATACCCATTGTCGTGTTTGTTTCAATTTTGATTAGTTTTTTTAAATGAGGATAATTTTATTTTCAGAACCGGTTCCAAAAATGAAAGCGTTTGCATATGAAAAAACTAATTAAAATCGAAATGCACAACGATGGGTATCTATCGAATCGCCCTCGGGTATTCTATGCAAAAACAAATCCTTTAAAAATATTAAAATATAAGCAAGAAATGTATAAAGATTTCTTCCATAGGTTTAACATTAGAGTTGAGTTTCTTTGTGTAACTAGTCACGCAAAGAAGCTGGAACGCCGATGTTAAACCTATGGGATTGCTCTATTGAAAATCTCTCTTTCTTTTAAATGTTTTATTTTTCTATCTTGGAATGGCTGAGGTTGGTTAACGGTATTTACTTTTTCGATTTTAGTTGCATATATATATATAATGTTATTTGTCACTTTCAGAACAGATTGCGAAAAATAAATCTTCTAAAATCGAAAACGTACAAACTAGAAACATTAAAGATCAATCTCAGATAAACTAAGAAAACAAAATTATTTAAAGATATTAAAGTGCAAGTGAGAAATTTGAAAAGAACGCTCTCACAGATTTAACATTAGCTTGCGAGTTTCTTCGCGTGCCAAGTGTAAGATCATATGAACTCAAAAACCAGATTTTTTTTTGCCATGTTTATTCGATTTAACATGGAAAAGTTGTATCCTGTATAATAAGCATTTAAGTTGTCGATTGTTAAGTTCGGTTAAGTTCTTGGCATTTGTTTGACGCTTGGTTACTTTTTATGGCTTGGCTCGGCAGACAGTTCCGAAGCCAGGAAATTTTTTCGGAAAATAGGTCCAAACCTTGTCATATATACCAAAAAAAAAAAAAAAAAAAAACCTATGAAAACAGAACCTGTATACAATGTAATCTTAAACAGAAAAATTCATTGTCCCGATTGAAGAGTTACTAAACTTGCAAATATGACTTATAAAAGGGAAACCTGTATAAAACGATTTTTTTTTAGATATCTTACGATTTTGTTTTCACAAAGGAAAATTTTCGTGGTCCATTCTCAACGTTTACCTCTAAAGACAAAAAAAGTCTGAAACAGAATTTTTTTTAACTGCCCCTTGCTATTCCTTTAATACAGACTTTCTTTTACATACATAAAATATTTTACATACGCAAACATGCATGCATGCACACACACACACACATATATATATATTAGAATATTTGTGTAATAACAGAATTTTAATAAACTTTAATATTGTATTTCCTTATTTATACTTTACAAAATAGCTTATGAAGATAAAGAGTAAGACCAATCTCTGTAATTGAATGTATTACTAAAATAACTTTGTAGATTAGAAAAGGATTTTAGAATCTCTATAATATAAAAAGGCTGAGTATATACACCGTTAAAAGAAAAAAAAAAAAAAAAAAAGAAAAAAAAAAAAAAGTTTTCTACGGAAATAAAACGTAAATAAGTGTTAAATAGCTTAGATTGTTTCTTAGTAGTAACATACCATGTATTTCAGCATTTAACACACAGCTCAAACATAAATCCAGAATATTTGTTAATGCAAATGTTACTTATTATTGTGGCATAACTATTTCAGTTATTTATTAAATAACATTTCTGTGTGTAAATATGTTTATTTGAGCTTTGCGATATTTGCTAGAATATACAGCATATACAAGTATGCTCCCCAAATGTGTATACTTAGAAAACGACAACTGTTTTAGAAGATATTGCAAAAGAGAAACTATTTATATATTATAAGCTTTTATTTAACTTAAAACTTCATTCCTCTATACATATACACTGTATACTCTAACCCTGTGAAAAATGAACCTGTCTATAACGGAATCTTGCCTTAAATGAAAATGAAATAAATACCATACTATTATGAAAGCTAAGTCGAAAACCTGACAAAAACTAAATTTTTTACCAATCTTTACGGTAGTCAACAGATTTGACCGGATTTGACTGTATGCATATGATTTATTCAGTAAACTCTTACCTCATTCGGGAAGGGCATCCAGAACCCCCCCCCCCCCCACACACACACACACACACACACTTCCTTGCCTAAAGCTCTGTGTGTGTAACAAAAGAAAATTTTATTAAAATCATCTTTTGACAAAGATTCTACGATTTTAAACAGATCATAAAACTTCAGAAAATTCGCCTCCTGTTTCTTGTTTGCTGATTGACAAAAATTTCACAGAGTTGAAATAATATATCGATCACTTACTTCAACATCAGAACTAAAAAATCGCGATTTTTGAATTATGACGTTGTTGCAACAAGAGCGTATCAGCATGTTTTAGAACAGAATAATCACATTCGGGTTTTTACAGGTATTTTGAAATTCGCAGCTTCCAACAAAACATCGCAATAACTAACAAGTTCAATAAAACTTCACAATAACTAGTCTAACAATGACATTACTTTTTTCTATTTCAAGTAGGAGATTTAAATCTATTGGTGATAATTCTCGATATAGAATTATAAAATAAATTAAGATTCACCAAATTATGTTAAGTGTGCCGCTTTTGTATTCATGTAAACTCTTTTTTTTTTCCAGGACCGAAACTAGCCTTTTTTGAGCCCGGAACAAATATGGATTTTGACGCCCCCCTCCCCCCCTCCTCACGCACAATAAAAGTTATCGACCGCGGATACCCTATGCAAAAGAAAAAAAATTCTTTAAAAATAAAAATCATTTAATAATAATTAAAATGCTACAAGGAAATATGTAAACAACGCTCCCATAGGATTAACATTAGCTTGAGAATTAAGAGCTTACACTATTCACGCGAAGAAACTGGACCGCTAATGTTAAACCTATGACAGCGTTCTTTTAAAAATTTCCCACTTGCATATTAATAGTTTCAAATGATTTTATTTTCTTCTGTAAATAGCTGAGAATGAATTCTACAAGGGCTACAATCACTCTACCAGGGAGCCAACCAAAAAATGGCAAATGCATGAACCCCTGGCAGAAGAAACCCCTCCGCCAATAAGACAAGAAAACTGACCCAGAAAACAGCGACACATATATTGAAACAAAGTACAGTCGGCCCCGCTTAATTGCACACAGTTGGTTCCACTGAATTGTATGCATTTAAGCGGGTTATGCGTTTAAGCGAGGACAGCAATTAATGTTAGCAGTATACGTTATCAATTGATTATATACTACAGATATGATAAATATTAATGAACATCATTTACCTAATAATTTAAAAAATATTCTTTTAATAATTTAGAATTTAATTATTAATTTTAAATAATTTATTATTACTCTTTATATAACAATATATGGAATAAGGTATAATGTATTATTACACTATTTACGTTACATGGTTTAATTTTTCATCATAATGTATGTAAAATTAAAATTAAAGTAAAATAAAAAAAAAATTGTTTTAAATCATACCTTTGAAAATAAATAAATTCTGCATAAATTATTTTATTTTTCAATTATTTGTCAATTTATCACTTTTTTTTCTTTTTGTTGTTGCCTACACAAAAAATCTTTTAGGGAAATTTGTTTTTTCCTACCTCGAATACTGTATTTCTCAATTTCCGGCGCTAAATATTGTTCCTTTATTCTCTTGACCATCCCGATTGTGTTTTCCCCCGATTCCAGGATTTTCCAAAAAGTACCCCCAGCATATTGAGTCACTGTATGTACGGCAAGCTTTAAAAGACAAGAAAAACATAATTGTCTAAATTCAACACTCCTATGCGTTTCCTAGAATTTAGATAATAAAGTCTTCTTTCACGACGGTTTCTGTTCTTCGATCGTAGATATAACAAACCATTGTTACAACAACAAAAAGTTCTTCCTTTCTTCCCATTCATCACTATAACAGGAATTTATAAAATGCGGATTACTAGATTGGAGATATTTATGCAATTAACCGGGGATTGTTATGCGATAAAACGAGTATATTTAACATTAACCTTATGGGGAGCGTTTTTGTTCCACGGCATTCCATGCATATAAGCGGGGTATGCAATTATCCGTTACCCGATTAAGTGGGGCCGACTGTATTACGAAAACTATGGCATCCAAGCACCATAGATAAAAGTATAAGAAACAGCAATTATAGTCATTTACAAGCATATGACTTATAAGTAAACACAAAATCATAAAGAAAACGGAATAAAAACAAAGTATAGACATATATAAAAATAACACATGATTTCTATGTAAACACAAAAATTAAAATGAAAACAGTGTTTAAAGTTATTTACAAATACGAAAGGCTTAGGAATGAGGAAAATAATAAAGTTCAATAAAAGTTCACGAAGATAAACAGGCAGAAACACCGTAAAAAAAAAAAAAAAAAAAAAAAAAAAAAGATTCTTTAAAAGCGATATTTGATGAAAGAGTAGAGTTTATTAAATTCGTTGTATAGGATGCAGAGTTTTTTAATAATTTGATTTGGATAACAAAACGTTCTGAAGATTCCAGTTCAATGTTCTATTGCGGACATCACAGGCTTTACTGCTACAAAGAAGGAATCGCAAAGGTCTGGATAAATGTTCCATTTTACATAGATTTTTATATTAGCGGGTATAAATTGTACAGTGTTAATTTCGTAAAACTTTAATTTTTTTCCATTTATGGCACGCTTCGTTACAGACATGTTCTAATGTCGTAGATTTAACTATAGTACATTTATGCTCTCAAGCGGTTATTATCAGTGACGGATCCAAGGGGAAGGAGACGGGGGTCATGACCCCCCCCCCTCGTAAACAACAGAAAAATGCTAAAAGTTATTAAAAAATGAAATATATCTTAAATTCTTTCAATCCCCCTCCTCCGAAGTTTGTTCAACAATGCGAATCTCTCTGACTCTTTAAACCTCTACTCAAATCAAAGTTAGGTAATTTCTGATACATCCGTGAAAATATTTCTAATCTCAAGAAATTTGAAAGTGCACTTATTCGGAAACTATGTGATCGAAACTGTTTTCCATTTTTCAATAAAAGCGAAGAATCTTACTAAAAATTTCCATAAAATTTGGCATTTTAAACTAAATTTCCGGACGCGAATGCAAATTGCTCTCTCATGATGACATTTCTGTGGCTCTCAAGTCCTAAAAATTGGCTTAAAATGCTAACTTGACAACATTTCTGAATCATTCTTCGCATTTATAAGAAAATGGGAAATGCTACGATTTCTTGGTATCTCAATGAAATCTATATATATATATATATATATATATTAACGAATACTACTGCAAATATTTTGCATTTAGGAATGAAAATGATTTTGCGAAAGTATCAGAAAAATCGTCAGTTTTAATTTGAGAATAGCCTTCAATATAAAAAATGATCATGAAGTGGTGTAACCCCCCCCCCCCCCCACACACACCCCAAAAAAGAGCCATGACTCCCTCTAAATTGAGTGCTGGATCCCCCCTTGGTTATTATAGAGTGGATAAATTTTAGAGAATACATGTGAAAACGTCTATAATGGAATCCTGTATTAAACGGAAAAAAAATAATGGTTCCGGCGAAAGAAACACTTTAAAATTATACCTGCTAAAACGAAAAATTTCGGAATTTTTGCCGTTTTAGCAGATGTTACTACTTTTTTATTCATGATTTAGTGTACGAACCCATCGTTAGGGGGGAGGGATATTCCGACCCCACCCCCTTGGCTACGCCTCTGTCGGCAGAACGGTGATAGGCAAATGACCATCCTGCTTGATACTATTTTCTTATTTTGGACAAATCTAAAAAGTTAACATGTAAAAAAAAGATTGCCTTTTTAGCAGAAGTTACTACTTTTATTATTCATGATTTAGTGTACGGACTCATCGTTAGAGAGGGACATTCCGACCCCACCCCCTTGGCTACGCCACTGTCGGCAGAACGGTGATAGGAAAATCACCGTCCTGCTTGATACTATTTTCTTATTTTGGACAAATCTAAAAAGTTAACATATAAAAAAAATAAAAAAAAATTGCCGTTTTAGCACAAGTTACTACTTTTATTATTCATGATTTAGTGTACGGGCCCATTGTTAGAGGGGGACATTCTGACCCCACCCCCTTGGCTACGCCACTGTCGGTAGAACGGTGATAGGAAAATCACCGTTCGTCTTGATACTATTTTCTTATTTTTAACAAATCTAAAAAGTTAACATGTAAAAAAAATAAAAAAAAATTGCCGTTTTAGCACAAGTTACTACTTTTATTATTCATGATTTAGTGTACGGGCCCATCGTTAGAGGGGGACATTCCAACCCCACCCCCTTGGCTACGCCACTGTCGGTAGAACGGTGATAGGAAAATCACCGTCCTGCTTGATACTATTTTCCTATTTTTAACAAATCTAAAAAGTTAACATGTAAAAAAAAGAAAAAAAATTGCCGTTTTTGCAGAAGTTACTACTTTTATTATTCATGATTTAGTGTACGAGCCCATCGTTTGGGGTAAGATTCAGACCCCACTCCCTTAGCTACGCCACTGTCGGCAGAACAGTGATAGGCAAATCACCGTCCTGGTTGATACCCATACAACACAAACACGTCCTGGGGACATACGAAAGACGTCCTATGCAGTATATTGCCTCGTCCGTCGGACGTCCTACAATATCCCATCGTTATCCGGCGGACGTCCGCGGGGGAGCAGAAAGAGACACCTAATCACGTCCTTCGGACGTCATTTTCAGCCATTCATAGGATGACAGTAGGACGCTCATAGGACCAGATAAAACAAATAGAATTTGCATCCTCTGCTCGTCCGGCATGCGGCATTCATAGGATGCTCTTCGGATCAGTAGCGGACGCTTTATATAAAAAAATAAAATAAATAGGAAGGGAGGGCAATTGCCCCACCTTGTTTTTCCTAGATGAGGCTTCAGATTTCTATTAATTTTATCTTAAACTGAGCGACGGCGCACACTGAAAGATTTCTATTAAAAAATAGTGGTAGCCTGGACAATTGTTGTCCAGGTTACCACTATTTTTTAATAGAAATGTCAGTGTAAAATAAAATTAATAAAAATCAGAAACATCATTTAGAAAGGACAGGTGAGGCAATTGCAACCCCCCTTCATTTTTTGATTTTTAAAATCTTATATTTATATTATTGAAAAATATATTTTAATAGATTTCTTTTTGTATGATTATTTTTCCTGTTGTTTTTCGCAAATATAGGAATCTTTCAATATAAATAAATTATACTAAAAATATTTAAAAATAAGCATGAAAAATGAATACGAAGAAAATATCAGTTCATTTCAAGAGAAAAATTATATATTATTTCTGTTATCAAAATCTCTTTTTTTCAACTAATAAGTAGCATACGATGAATGGGGGTATCATTGGATAGGATTCTTCGCCCATATCTAATATAACAAACTGAATTTTCTTTATACTTTTAGATTAATATCATCATACACATTTTTTCTGATTTCAACATCCCTTTTTTTAGGTAAATACACAAAGTTGAGTTGGATTTTATACGAAAAGCTTTTGACATAGCTCCTATTAGTACAATTTGTTTGGTTTAAAAAAAAAATTGCAAATATAAATTTAGGAAAAATGCACTTAATTTACAGTAAAGATTACAGTACGAAAGCTTTGCAAGGGTCTATTGGTCTAGACTTAATATACTTTTCTAACAAATGAATTTTACTCCTAAGCAAAATCTGCATTAAAATTAGTGATGAAAAAGTAACCGAATTGAAATTTTTGAAAAAGTAACAAATTTTATCAGTAATAGCTGAATGCATAAAAAATTCCTCATTTTCTTAGAACAGTTTAAAAAATTGTTAAATATTGTTATCGGTATTGAATTCAGACCTCTCAGGGAGGGATTTCTGTGGCTCCAGGCAGGGGAGGGGGGTGTATTTTAGAGATCTGGGGGGGTCAAATTGCACATTCGTTCATTAAAAGGGATAAATCTCAAACCTTCTATATGGGGAAGAGAAGGATTCCCTCCTGGGCCACCCTCTGAATTCAACACCAATTGTTATATATGTATTAAATAAATTTAATTTCATTCTTTTGATATTCCTCATACTTTTCCACAGTCATTTAAATTCACAAATACATCAAATTTGCAGTTTTTTTTATTTAATATAGGTAAAAATAAAGTTAAATAGCAATTTTAATATTTCGAAAAAAATAAATAAATAAGAGGGTAAAATCTTTGTTTTTTAACACTGTCAAAATTTTTATTTTAATCAGATTTTTGAGATACAACAGGGGAAAGGCCACCATCGAAAACATCGGTTACAACTTAATACAGACCCTACTTAAAAGAAATAAAATTTCGTATTAAAATAATGTCTGCAAACTTCATGTGTGTATGTGTATTTAGACAACCACAATTTAAGACATGTCTCATTTGAGAGAATTGAAAAATGTAGTAAACTTGTTTAAAAATTTCATGTATTTAGTTTTAAAATTGAAATTGTGAATGTGCAAGAAGTTTTCATTTAAAATGAAAAATTTGAGTATGCACTAAATGACATTTTAACGAAAAAATTCTCAGAATTTTTATCGATTCTTCTGCAGCATCAATTTTCTCATACTCTTTTTTTTTTTTTTCATGATTTATAAAAACAGATAAAGAACATTACCTACTCCATGGCGAAGAAATAATGAAAACTCAGAATGAAAATACTTCATTCTCAAGTAACAAATATGTTTTGTATTTGTTATATATTTTTTCTGAACTAATTACATTTCTTTAAATTAAAATTCAAGAAAAATACATTACATTTTTTAAAAGTATGTAAGCATTTAGCTCAATATTTACTGTTAATAATATATTAATAAGTTCTGTTAATAATCAATTATATATATTACATTTACTTTAAACAAACCAAAAATTTTTAGTATTTAATTTTTAGGATAAATCAAAAGAAAATAATGATAACATTTTATGATGTCAGATTTTAAATATGAAAGCAATTAAATAGGCATTCTTTTCAAGTGCAATAAAAACTTCTATTTTTAGGTAGGGTAGAATTAGGTATATTTTCTCTTCCCTTTAGCTTGAAGTAAAAACACACAAGATCATAAAAGTTTCATAATATTTATACCATTAGATTCTATTATATCTAAAACTTCTTACCTGATAACTTGTTCTGTCAAGTTTTGGTTTTAATGAAATAATAAATAGTACATTCAATCTAGTTGTTCTATGTCTGAGATTCATTGAATTCCTTATTATTTTTTATAGTAAATAAATGAAAAGCTTTCCATTAAACACATAAAAAATATATTAAAATCACTTCACATCATGATATTCTTTACAAAATACTTAATAAACTCCTGTAACTAAATCTATTTACATCTTCTATTCCAGTATGGATGTAATATTTTAAAATAATTATACAATTATTTTACTCGCTGCTTTAGAATGCATGAATTTTACGTTTTAAACAATGCAATTGCTGAAGTACATACATTTTAAATCACTGTTAAGAAAGAAAAAAATACTGTAAAATAACAACACCAACAAATACATTTAAAGTACTTTAATTTACATTTATAGACTTTTTTTTACATAACATTTACGTTCTTATACATGTTGTAACTATGCCTTTAATACTCTTTCAATGTGTGCCCTTGATATAAGTTTCTTTCTCAACAGCATCTGAAACAAATAATTTTCAAAACATAAAAATTCAGAGTAAAATATCATTATGGCTAGAGGAGTTAAACAAAATTTTGTGTGAAAGAAAATAAGAGAATTTTTAATTTCTAACTTGGTATTGGTACTACTTTTATGTTAGTATATCAGGTGATAAATTGACAAAAATTCCTTTTATAGCCCTACTTTGTGTTGAAGTCATTTAATTTTAAATATAAACCCTTCACTTATTTCATTTAAAATACATAATTTTCATTAAATTACATACATGCCTTTTACTAATATCAGTTAAAATACAGAAAAAATAAAAAAAATTCTCACACTGTCTTTTTAAAGAAGTTTTATAAAAACAAAAATTTATAAAGAAGACCACAAAGCAAAATATTTAATTTCATGATCAAAGTATTATTTCTAATTTCCATAGCAAAAAATAAAAGCTGTCACTGACGAGAAAAAAATTGCGGTTGGCAGGATTTGCACCTGGCAAACATAAAAGTTCCCAATCTTTTTACTTAAATAAAAAAAAAATGTATGCATAAAAAATTACTTGAGAATTAACATATGTAAGAAAATTTGAATTGCTTTGCCATATTTAAGGTTATTCACATAATCAAATTTATTATGCTTCATTAAGGCTCCCAGTTAACGTGCATCTTCTATTTCCCCCTTGATTGGAACTTTTATCTTTAACAGTTTATTTGTAAGTTACGTCATCAAGATCATAATTATAATTAATTTAAAAAATATAAAATATTAAAAGCTTTTTTAATCTAAACAAAGTGATTTTCACTTTACATGAATGTAAAAAAGAAGAAAAAGCCAGCTTTTAAAAGTTTAGCCTTTCAGTATCAGAATTTTGAGAGTAACTTTTCTAATTTAATTTAACACCAATGTTTGCAATATATCATGTCTCTGTTCAAATTATTTTTCAGTTGCATTTGGCTATTTTCCAAAACTAGTTAAAAAAAAAAAATACAAAGAGTTTTAATCAATAATCCCTGCAGTTTAAAAACAAATTTGGATTGTGTTATAGATCCCATCTACATAGTATTGTTTGTGAAGTATATAAAGGATGCAATTTTAAAGGAACAAATTATTGTGTTCTGGCATTATTATAAATGTTATTTTTAAATCTTTCATTCTACAAAAATTGGTAATTTTTATAAAAAATTAGCAAATTAACCCCCCCCCCCCCGGCTTACAAAAGACGCTTTTGTATGATGTCAATATTAACATTTCGGTTGGAAACTGACCAAACAACATTTGCTCTGTTTCATTTTTTCTTAAATATAAATCATAGATTTTGGTCTCAGAAATTTTTTATAAAGTTACTTTCACTTTCTAAACCGGTTCTGAAAATGAAAGTGTCATTCTAAAAAATATCTGCAACTCAAATTGAAAAAGTAAAAAAGGTGCGATGTAGAGATGGAAACTCGGCTATCCAATACAAAAAAAATTATATTAAAATGTCGAAATGCAAACGAGATATTAGAAAAATCCCTCCCCAAATGATTCACATTAGCTCTTGAGTGCCTTCGCTGGCAGGGACAGGAGCCTTAAGGTTCCCAGTTGACGTACATTTTCTATCACTTCGCCCCTCCCCCCTTGATTGGAACTTTTATCTTAAACAGTTTATTTGTAAGTTGCGTCGTCATGATCATAATTAAAATTAATTAAAAAAATATAAAATAAAAACTTTTTAAATTTCTCAAAAAACAAAATGATTTTCACTTTATATGAATGCATGTATTCTAAAAAAAGAAGAAAAAGCCAGCTTTTAAAAGTTTAGCGTTTCAGTCTCAGAATTTTGAGAGTAGCTTTTCCAACTTAATTTAATACCAATTTTTGTAATATATCATGTCTCTGTTGAAATTATTTTTCAGTTGCATTTGACTAATTTCCAGGAGAACTAGTTAAAAAAAAAATAATAATACAAAGAGTTCAATCAATATCCCTGCAGTTCAAAAACAAATTTGGATTGTGTTATAGATCCCTCATCTACATAATATTGTTTTTTAAGTATATAAATGATGCAATTTTAAAGGAACAAATTATTGTGGTTTTGGCATTATTATAAATGTTATTTTTAAATCTTTCATTCTATAAAAATTAGCAAATTACCCCTCCCTCTCCCCCTCTTTCAAAAGACGCTTTAGTATGATTTCAGTATTTAACATTTTGGTTGGAAACTGACTTCAAACAACATTTGCTGTGTTTCATTTTTTCTTATATATCATAGAAAATGTTACCCCCACATATAATATTAAAACACTTAGCTGTGAGATATCAAAATAGAAAATACAACATCTAGCAATTGTTTGTTTAGAGTAGGTTACTAACAGGGCTGCAAAAAAGCCGGCTAAAATTTAAAAAAAGCCACGCCGGTGGCTTTTACTGGTTTTAACCGGCTTTTTATTTTGCCATAATTGGCTTTTATACAATGAAACATTGTAATTATACACTACACATTTTAAAGTGCTTTTAATTAGTTTTAATGACATTTAATTGATTTAGAATTTAATAAGTAACCCAATTTCTCAATAATGAATACATTAATACTGGAATAAAACTTAAATGGTTTTGCGAGTGATTTGTAGTTAGAATTGCAAATATGTTAGGTAAATTTGAAAAGCGCCATACCAACTGCTTTATCTGGTTTACATTGACTGACCCTTAAGCCCCCCACTCCCCGAATTTTTTCATTTTTACAGCTTTATAAAATTAAAGAGGACAATGGTTACTTAGTTACATGCTTTATTACTTAATTCATTTTAAGAACTATTAATATACAAGTCTTATTTTATTTCTAGTAAACATTTAAAATTATGCATAGGCATAATAAAAACGTCATTTTCTCACTATTAAAAATATTATGAATAGCATATGCATGAATATGCTTAGCAACAAGCTTTTCAAAATTTTATTTATTTTTTTGGAGTCTAACTTATATTCTTTTCAATATTTATGTATATATTTTTTCAGACATAATGCCTTCACAGTTGCTTTCTAGCAGTTATAAAGAGTTATTTATTTGAGAAAATTTAATAGAAATTTATAATTTACTCAGTAGAAAATATTTATAAACGTATTATAAATTAATTGATCCAAATTTAAAACGAATTAGCTGTAAACCAACTTTAAAAAATAAAAACCAGCTTTTTTTCAATAAAAGCCAGCTTTTTAAAAGTGGTTACCCCCCCCCCCCCCCCAAAAAAAAAAAAAAAAAAAAAGCCGGCAAACCTGGTTTCTCACCAAAATGACACCACAATTGAACGCATATACCGTATTTTCGGGCGTATGAGCCGCGGCGCATACGAGTTTGAAAGTATAAAATATTCTAAGTGCGGCTCTTACGCCAGGGCGGCGGATACGGTGATTTTTTTTTCTTTTACAGCAATGTCTTATGGCTTTTTTTTTTTTTTTTTTTTTTTTTTTTTTTTGTCAAACCGATATTTTATGACGCCATTTCCCCTCCTTTGATCAATAGTTTCATGCTCTCAAATTGGTACCAAAATATTAGAAAATGTTCCTCAATCGCAGATGTCCGAGAAATGTTATTTGTTTTGTTTATTTTTAAACAATCAGCGGGATGAATAACGTTTGTCTCACCGGTTCTCAAGTTAAAAATGATTACATTTTCCGCGCATCCGTCAATAATTACTTTACCCTCCGGATACTGGAATGTACAGCTGTCGCGAGCTTTTCTTCTAATAAACCCCCTTTCCTTCCACTTGCAAAGCAAAACTGCTCACAGCTCACTCTGTGAAATTACTGGTCTCTAACTAGAGAAATCTCAATTCCCGGCATAGAACTTTTGTGGAATGGGTCTCCTAATACACAGTAAAAACACTGGAGAGCAAGATTTTTTCTTTATTTTTTTCAGTACGGGACTCTATAAACTCGGCCCCTAAAATAGAGGCCGTACCCGACTCGACCAGACAAAATGAATTCAAACTTTGAAACCGGCCGGGTCAGAATAATTAGTACAGTTTTTTTGCTGAGCCGGGTCGGGCGATAAACAAAATAAACGGTCCTGACCAATATAACAAATTAAGTGGGACGACTTCCGCGATATAAATATTGGGCTATTCTGCTCACGCAAAAACACCGGCTCGTTAATGTAAATCCTAAGAAAGATATATTTTTTAAATATGTCATTCGCGTTCCATTATTTTTAAATGATCTTTTTTGCATTGGATAGCTGAAATCAGTCTCTACAAAAAGACATTTTTACTTTTTCGATTGTGTTTAGAGGTCTTTTTTTTTTTTTTTTTTTTTACTAGAATACTTTCACTTACGAAACTGATTCCGCAAATCAAAGTATACTACGAAAAAACATCTGTAAACAAAATCGAAAAAGGGTCAAGATCAACCTCAGCTATTCGACGAAAAAAAAAATCATTTAAGCATATTGAAATGCGAACCATGTATTTAAAAAAATTATTCCATAGGATTAACATTAGCGAACGGCCGTTTACCCTTGAGTGAAGTAGTCGATCCATAGGGGGAAAAATCGGCCTGGCCCGTACAATAAATTAATTAATTAATTAATGGCTCGGCATAAAAGCTAAAAGTTTGGCCTGGGCCGGAAAACATTTAAAATCTCGGCCCGACCCGACTGAATTTCTTCAAAACATTGATTTTTACGCTGATATGGTTAAAAATTGTTTCGTACGAAGAGTTCTCAACAAAAATACTTATTTTATCTTTTTTTTATGTTTATAATCTTTATTTTTAAAGAAGCACCTAATAAAATTACTCAAGTACTCATTTATAACTAAAAAACAAACGTAATTTTGTTATCTCATGACTCAACTAAAAGATAAACACAGTTGATTTCAAATTCACTCCATCTCCTCACTCCTCGGACCGAACGTTCTGACACATTACCCTTTGACCTTGATGTGTAGTTGGCTAATAGTTTCTGTTTCGTTTCTTTGAAAAGAACTTTGAATGCAGTAGAAAAAAGAGGTAACGAGATAAGAGATTTTTTTAATGTAAAGTGGATTCGTGAATTTTCTTTTCTTTCCTTAAACTTATGATATATATCTTCATAATAATTATCATCATAATAACTTATGATGAAAAGGAAAGTCTAAATTCTGAGCAAGAAATATTTTTAAAATTTACAAAATTATTTTTAAAAATGAACAAGAAAGATGCGTATGTAGCAAATAAAAAATAAAATCTGCCACAAACAGAATCAATTAAACAGTTATCAATAGGTGAACTGCTAAAAAAAAGAAAGAAAGAAAAAGAAAAAAGGAGCGTTTCTAGTTATCCTAAAGTGTTTTCCGCAGTGTGAGATCTGCACGGGCGGCTTTTTGGCCCGGCCATACTCTTTTCTGAAGGTTCTGCCCGGGCCGGGTTAGGGCATACCGGGCCGGACCTAACTTATTTTTTTCTGTACAGAGCATGGACTGGTTTCATTCCTAGTCTTCACGATCCAAAATTTTCAGTCCTAGTTTTGACAAAGCCCGTATGAAAATCATTGTTTCGTCGTGGCCTGGTCCGTTCAAAGGTCAGTAAAATTAGGCCTGGACCAAAAATGTTTGCAAAAAATGCATACATTTTTAAATTGCCATTATTCCACAATTAAACATTAAAATTTATTATTTTTAAATAGTAGATTTCATACGCTTATTAAAATATAGCTAAATTAAAATATAGTAAAACGTGTGAAAAGAACCTGCCTATGACGGAATTATGTTTTAAACTGAACAACATGTTGAGGATCTTGTCTATAACGCTTTTTTTTTTCTTTTTTATACAATTCCGTCTTAGCAGATTTTACTGTATAACATTTTTTCAGATTTTTAACATTTCAATACATAGAATATGGATTAACAAAAGTAATGATAACTGAAATATTTACATACAAGAAATAGAGATTCATTAAAAAATAAATATCACAGCCTGTGGCACTTCATCAATGTTTTGTAGAAATTCAGTCGGGCTGGGCCGAGATTTTAATTTTTCCGAGCCAGTCTCTTGCCGAACTTTTAAATTTTTACCGGGTTGGGCCAATATTTTTTTTGTACGGACCAGACCGAACTTTTAATTTTTGTATCGGGCTGGTCCGTGCCGAATTTTTTCTGCGAGTCGGGCAGTCCCGGGCCGAATTTTTTTCTACAAGTCGTGCAGTCCTGACTTAGAAATTTCGGCCCGTGCAGACCTCTAAGTGTCTCTATACGATATTTCAAGATCTCTAAAATCCGGAATAGCCGTGGCCGAAACGATTCCGGAATTTAGATTGTACAAATATCAGTTCCTTGGGTGCGGCGCTTACGATGGTGCGGCGCTTATGTCGATAAACTTTTTTTTTTTAAACAGATTTTCATTGGTGCGGCGCTTACGGTGGGTGCGGCGGGTATTCCCGAAAATACGGTAATATATAATTTTCAATTCCCACATATTTAGTTTTGATATAACTGCCAAGTCTAAACCCAAACCAAAACTACATTTTACTTTAAGTTTTAGATTCTCAATATACATGTTAATAAATAATAATTAATTTTCTCAATATATTTATTAATGAAAATTATAAAACATGGATTTTCACTTACTTATAAAAGTTGTTTTCGACTAAATTTGTTGCAAAAAATTGTTTATATTTTCTTTGTAAAGTTTAATTTAATTAATATATAGATACATTTGAACTAAAAATAGTTGAATGTTTTTTTATGATTATCATTTGATTACATTAAAATTGCAGTTATGTCAATAAAAAAAAAATCAATTGTAATTTAATTATAATAAAAAAAAAATCAATAAAAAATATCAATTATAATTTTGCTGCAGAAAAGTATAATTAAAGAATATATAATAGGGAGATACAAATATGCATAGACTTGATATGAATTTTTATTGTTATGGACCCTTATTCAGAAATACTTAAAAAAAAAAAAAACTTACCAATTTTGAAATTTAATTTCTTTAACATTTTATGTAGAACTGAGCTTTGAATGCTGGATGTTTGCAGTATCTTTGAATGAAGGTTAAAAAACCTTCATTTATCCATGCTGGGACTTTTTGGATCCTACAGTTTGTGCCTACAAAAAATAAATAAAATAACGGAAGATACAAAAGTCAAATCAATTCAAAATAAAATTTAATATAAATGATCACACGTGGCATTAAGCAGCTTCTATTATCTTTACATTCGATCTAAACAAATTCAAAGAAATTAAAGTACTTCTCCATTATTCCATCGCAGGGTTCATTTATTTTAAATCAATTTAGTTTTAATCGTGATTTAAATCAATGGATTTTTTTAAAATTATGTTTAAATAAATTCAAGATGTAAACAAACATATTAATGTTTTTAAATATATTTAGTTTTATATAATACAGATAATGAATCAGTTTTTAGAAAGATAAGGCTTTTAAGCTTTATAAGATTAAAATTTTTGTCAAGTAAAGTACAATGTAATAGAAAAAATGGTTTCAAATTTAATTTGAATCAAATTGTAAAATAAACTAGCAACAGTAAGGAAATCTAAGCAGGAATATATTAAATATAGGAATATTTATTTTGATTACTTAATATAGTATTTAGAAAAACTTCTGCAAGTTTAAGTAAAATAAAATTATATGACTTTGCTCGTTACAAACAAGCATTGTGACTAACAGATTAATTATCCCATCTTTTGCATTATGCAGGAGAGAAATTAACAAGCTGTGAGAAAATAATCAACATTATTGTTTGCTTAAAAGAAATTCTTGACTTTAGTGATACCTATTACATTAAAATTTGAACCATTAATTTTCATGTCTGTGTATATAATTTTATAAATAAAGTCATAAAATAATAATATTGTGCGAGGTTAAAAAAAAAAAATAAATAAAAAGCTCTACCCATTGACAACTTTTCATTAAAAATAATAATAATAATAATAAAAACTATTGTATCTTAACAAACTGTATGTAATGCCTAATAAACAAATGGAGGTACTTTTCCGTTATACAGACACCACTGTCGCCAAGCATAAGAGTTGGCACAAAATGAAAATCACATGAATTGAAACATTTGAAAAATTAAAGAAAAAATTGATAGTACAGTGAGCATTTTAAAAATTAACATTTGAAAATTACAGACTTTTTCAAACTATTTTATTAAATCACAAATATATACTTAAAATAAGTGAATAAATAACTGTTATTCAATAAAGTAATAAAATAAAACTCATATTAAACTTCTGGCATAAAATTACAAATATCTTAGAAATATCGCATGGTTATTTTCAATAAAAATCCCTTTCACGATCAGGGTTGAAATAATTAGCGCATTGGAAAAGCCCCACTTTTTAAAGTGTCAGCTATCAATAATTTTAAACAACAAAATTAATGAAAACAGAAAAAGGAATCTTGGATATTTGACCCTTTTCATTAAAATTTAAAAAAACTATTCTATCGTAACAAACTCCAATTTTAAAATTTGTAATACACAGTAAACAAATGGAAGAATGAAGCCATTGGACACCCCCCCCCCCTCTCCCCTGCACAAAAAAAACCAAAATAAAACAAAAACAAAAAATTTGGAAAAGACTCACTCACTAAAGTTTCAGCTATCAATAATGTTAAACAATAAATTAACAATATCTTAAAACAGAAAAAGAAATCTTGGATATTTATTTGTTTACGTTATTTTCTTAATTATCTCTATCGGCTAGTGAATGTTTGTAATGGTCAGTTGAAATGGATCTATTGTAGGTAACTATGAATCACAAAATTTTCAAGCTCTTTCTCATTTAATATCATAGTGCCACCATTTAAAAGCTTTACTCTTATGTTAATTAATGAAATAATTAGTAAACCAATGAAACACCATTAAAAATACAGAAAAAGGTCAAATTAAAAATTCCCTGATGACAAACACATATAAGATATCACATATAAGATGACATTACACATCATATATAATATTATGGATTAAAATAACATCTGACATCAAGTGAATGTAACGCTACAATCATATATCTTTGGCATTTAATCCTATTTTAGCCAAAGTTATTTTTATTGAAAGCAGTCGACAAGATAATGGAGGAGTACCGAAAAAGCTACCATCAAACTATAAAATTGAATGCCAAAATTACATGATCGTAGCGGCACATTTACTTGATGTCAAATGTGTTTATATCTGCTTTTAATGATTTTTTACTGATTTATTAGATATTTTGTTGATTAAAATAACAATTATGTTCTTAAACAGCAACAAAATGATATTAAAAGAGGAAAAACTATTGAACAGATTTTATGATGCATAGTTTCATATAATAGATTTGTTTCAATTGATATCGCTTAAACATTCACCAGACGAGAGGGACAGTTAAGAAAAATAATGTATTAAATATCCAAGATTTTTATTTCAGTTTTCAATAATAGTATATTATAAAATATATCGTTTAAAATTGATAGTTAGCAAATTAGTAAGCAGAGCTTTTCTGATTTTTTTTTTTTTTTTTTTACTTCAATGATAACATTCTTACTTTTTATTTATTAGTTGTTGAAATTTTTTGGCAATAATTTTTTTTTTAAGAAAAGTGATTGATGGGATAAAAGAGAAGTACTGAAATTAATAATGAGTTTAGACATCCAGTTAAAATTATTACAAAAGTACCAATAAAAATTAAAAAATAAAAATGCTATGTCTGAAAAATGGTATTTACTTTCAGTTTTAAGATCATGTACACTTGCAGACCCAGAAGCAGAATTTTCTGCGTCAGTCTGCAGCAAACTAAAATTTATCTGCGACTCAATAAGCCTACTATCATAAGAAATGACAAAAACACTTAAAGTAATCAAAATTTCCCTTTATAAAGAAAATATAATATAAGGACACAATAAATACAACAAATCTAGCAACTTAAGCAAATTTCAGCTATTTTTTAAACCCAGCATTTCTTTTTAACTTGGTGGATTAATCTGCAAAGTTTAATATAATCTACAATGCCCGCTGCCGTGCTACACTGTTTCTGCTACTGGGCTTGCAGAACTAACAAAATATATGGGATGGAGCAAGAATTTGAAAAAATTTTGCTACCAGGCCTAGTGTTTACTACTGTAAACAGAAAATAAATACAGGGAAGAATACTTTAAATAAAATAAATAAAACAATGTGATTATTACATGATTCAAAAACATTTATTACTAAACAGGTGCAAATATTTGCACCTACATGATGTTTCAACTTGAGATATAGAGTGTTTCTTATAGTTTGAACTATTTTTTCAAGAGAAATTGCATTAACATGTTTAGTATAGTAGTGATTGTTAAAAAAAAACAAAAACAAAAAAAAAATTGTGATTTTTATGTATGGTAAACAAAGAAACATTAACTTTAACTGATTTTATGGATTAAAAATTTAAAAATCACGTTCAATTGGAACATTCAATTGGATTACGATGATTGAATAACCTGTTTTCTAAAGAAATAAGGAAGTTCTATAATTTTTGAAAGCTCTAGGGCACACGGATTTTGAAATACTGCAATACTGCGATTCGTCGAAGAGTTTTATGAGATATTTTTACAAAAATAGGGGTACATTTCACTATATTAAAAAAAGGTGTATTTTGCCAATTTTAAAAAGACAGGTGCAGCGTCTTTAAATAATGACTTAGAGGGAACACAGACAAGGCTAAAATGTTATTTATAATGAAAAACAGATGAAATAAGCTATTCTAAAAATCTTTTCTTTGAAAATACAACAGATTTTAAACACATCAAAACAACAAACAACACAGAAATGCAACATAAAAACCCAATAGAAAGCAACTGTGACACATTTTTTAAAATGAAGAATTAAAACAGTGTACTTTATCTTTTTTTCAGGGGTGCTGTGTGTCTCACTGAACTCCCCCCATCCAAAAAAAAAGCAAGCTAAAAACCAGCTATATATACTTTTTTAATACAGTATATATGTATAAATGAAGGCAAATTGAAGCTGTTAAAGTGTCACACAGGGTCCCCAACTGGATCTTTGCTATTGGGCCACATGTAGGCTTAGTTAGAAAATTTAAAAATCCTTATCTTATACAAAATTAATTTTATAAGCAGGTTATTCTTGGAATGAAATATACTTTACGAGTATTTTTATTAGATTTTTTAAAGATAAATAAATTTAATGGTTAAATAGATTTAAAAGTTGAATTTAAAGCTTTATGAATATTTTTACTTGTTCATCATCACCAAAATGAATGTTTAATGTATTTTTATATCTAACACAACACCCAAAGGACAACACCGGACGATCGTGGATAGTTCGTCCGGATTCTGGCGTCCTGCGAACGTCCAAATTAGGCTCTGTACAGGATCTGACGGGTATCGGACCTCTCGGCTCTATATAGGACCATATAGGACGTCCGGAGGCAGTCTTTGGTTGTATGGGTACTTATTTCTTATTTTGGACAAATCTTTAAAAAAAAAAAAAGATTTTTGGAAGGCAGTAAAATCGACTAAAACTGTTAAATCATAAATTTTAGCAATTTAATCACGTATTTCCAAGTGAAATCAACTGTAATCAAGTGTAAACAGCTGTAATCTAGGTGTAATCAGGTATAATCACATGTAATCTAGGTGTAATCAGGTATAATCACATGTAATCACAGTAATCAGCTGAATCGGCTGTAATCAAGGTGATTCCGTAATCTCGTACACGATTTCTCCCATTGAGAGACCCCTCGATTTTTTTGAGCAGCTCGCGCCTCGCTAGGTATTCTAGGCGCTGTAGTTTATTCCATTCACGATAATGACTCACTCCATATTCCTGTCTCCGGAGCGAGCGCGTGGCCTCAGCATCCGTCTTGAACAGACCCTTGGTTTACGAAGAAAAGTCTCTAACGACAGCCAATCAACCAGCCAACCATCTCAAATCTCTTCAGCATCTTCTGAGGGTATTTAAAAATCGATAACGGTATTATTTATTGTTTATATCTGCATATTGCTTTACTTTAATTGCATAAAGTTCAAAAGAATGAAATTTCATTGAGACAACGATATAAGGTGTGTTGAGATTTAAAACTGGTAATTTTTTATTTCATTTGATTGAAAAAAAAATATGGCATGATAATTTTTTTCTTAGTTTATTTTCGACAACAAAGTATTATTCAGCCTCTTCTTTCTTCATTGAAAATGTTTATTTTGTTGTAGTTTATTTTTTATAACAGTGTTTTCAGTGAAATAATTGCCTATAAATATTTTTAATTGAGTAACGAAAACTTTCCAAAATTCAACCCCAGTTCTCACAAATAGTGAAATAAAATATGACATTTTGATTCACTATTTGGCGTAAAATTGTGATAATAGAGAGAATAAAGATATTATTGCAGTTATTATGACATAAATTATAATAGATCTAATTGCACATAAAATTTACATTTTGTATTAGATAAAATCTTTGCTAAATTTTAAAAAGCATGTAAATATTTTTCCTTTGAAGCTTCTTTTAACTGCTTAAACCGAGGAAAAGCAGCAGATCAAACAGAGTTCGTACTCCTGAGGGAAACCTGGAAATTAGGGAAAATCCAAGGAAATTGTTTTCATTTCAAAATATATGGGAAAATTCTATAATTACCTATCTCCAAAACCTATGAAAGCTATTCAGTTACTCTGAAAAAAAAAAAAAATGTATATATATATCTCCTCTATTTTTAAACTTAGCAAATAATTACTAGGGGCCACTTGATCCCTTTTCCAGTTTTTAATTTTTATTTTGGAAAAAACAAAATTAAAAAAAAAAATGTTTCCAGTTATTATTAAAGGCTCATGCGTCTTCCTTGTTGTAGTATTATTTTTTTTTTTTTTTTTGAAAAAACATTTTAAAAATAAAAATAAATTGTTGGCAGATTCCCAAAACAGCCGAGACACCCCATTTGGCGACTTTTCTGACAAGCGCCAAATACCTCACATACGCCAATCTAAAATGCGGCAACCTGAAAACTAACGTCATTGGTCCACTTTCCTGAATGGTTCCAGACTGTTTTTTACTATGTCATCACCCTGGAATCATGGGAAATACAACATTTATAAATAACGACGTAATTGAAAACACAAGAAAGCTGATTTTTATGAGATTCAAAATAAAACAAACGATTTTAGCATAAGTTTATTGAAAATGTGAAAATTTTAAAGTACCTTTTCAAATCAGAGTAATGATATAATGATTAAAATTTTCATTTCTCAACAACTTTCAGAAGAAATCATGGGGTCATTTAATATTGTAAGTATGTGCCTATATTATAGTAAACATTGAACAATTCATTTCTAATTTAAAGAAGTATGAACGCTTTGCGTTCATAAAAAAATAATATATATCACTGAATACAGCAACCTAGTTCTGCAGCAATCTGAAAAATGCAGGAAACTCGTTAAAGCGGCAATCAGTGAACATGTATGAATGCTTCGCGTTCATTAACCGAAAAAAAAAAAATCACTGTCACCAGCAGTTCTCAGTGTGTAGCAATCTCAAGATTCAGCAGTTCTCGCTACCTAGCAATCTCAAAATTCAGCAGTTCTCGCTGCATAGCAATATCAAAGTTCAGCAATTCTCAATGCGTAGCAATATCAAAATTCAGCAGTTCACGCTGCGTAGCAATATCAAAATGTACAAAACTTGAAGATCAGCATATATGAGAAATATACAATAAACGGCTAATGTAAAACACTATAATAAAAAATACATAAAATTATTAACATACCTTAACAAACATCTCCTTTCTTCGAAACCAACTCTATAAAATGTTGAATTGCCATAATTTCGTAAATTTCTAGTCGTTGATAAACTTCATTTAACTTTCCAGCAAAAAAAATGAACAAATACTCACAATTTCAAACTAAATTACACAGGTACTTTAACTTTCAAATTTTACAACTAAAAACAGCAAAAAATATTAACAATAACAAATTCTTTCCTTACCGTCATTTAATTTTTACAATTACAAAACGTCTTCTACACCTCGTTGTACACAAAACACAAATTACAAAACATGTGGAGTTGAGTTGTCAAAGGTAAGCGTAGCCATCCAATACACAAGAAATCAACCAATCCAAATTCAAGATCACATAACTGTAGGCGTGGAAAGAATTTACGAAACGAACTGGTAACAACAAAGATCCATTTATCGTCTCGCCAAATTGAACGATGCCAAGTGTCTCGGCTGTTTTGGGATTCAGCCAAATTGTTTTCCAAAAAATAAAAAAAGGATCAAGTCTCCCCAGTTGCAGGGAGACTTGATTCTTGAAACAGATGCATTGAAATGTTGAAAATTAAGAAGAAAAAATCAAATTTATTGTTGACTAACATGTAAAAAAGGAGAAAAGCACAATTAATGATTCATAAACATTTTCAAAGTTTGAAAAATCAAATGTAAATATTAAAATTATTGCAGTTCGAAGAATTCTACCAAGCATGGTTGATTTTGGTACTTTTTTGACAATGTCATCATTGTCCACAACACTATTATCATCATTTTCTGGATAAATAAATTGGTCAAAATTAAGTCCTTGTTTTCTTAGAAAATTGATTTCACATTCAGATGATAAAATCTTCTATTAAATTTTTCCTACGAAATGACTAATTTTCTTCTTTTCCGGAAATCGCACAATGACAGTCATTTTCATCAATCGACAAATTTTTTGGATCTTCAATGATTTCATCAGAATGTTCTTCAAGCGGATCTGAGTTGGTTGAATCATAAACACTATAACTGCTTTTATAACTTTTTGGAGATTCGGATCTTTTAGTGTTTTTACTTTTTTTTTTGAGATGAAATGAGTTTTTCCTGATTTTTGTTTTTTATTCAGGTGACGATTTTGTATTTCTTCTTCATTCTGTCTTTTGGTTGGTGTGCTTGGCAAAATTTTTGAAGAACCTTTTTTCATTTCTTTAGATTTTCCTATTTTTGGTAATGAAACTTTAGGGAAGGCTTGTATGTCTTCTGGTGTCACTATATTTGGTTTAACTGTAATTTTTTTAACTGCTTGTTGGAGTTGATGGTTGATTTGAAAAGTGATAAAAAATTATCTTCAGAAATTCCTATTTAAGGGATTTTAATTAAGGGAGGATAATTTTTCCAGTGATCTTAAACCCGTTTATTATGTTAGTTGTCACCATGGCTTTAGGATAGGCAATTCCGATCAGTTCAGCAATTTGATAAATTGTTGTCCTTTGAGCAGGATAATTAGTCATCCAGTCTTGAGCAGCCACATTAAAATATCTTTTAAGTGGTCCATATACAGTACGATCCAGAGGCTGCAATTTGGTGAGAATTGTGGGGTGATATTTTTGACAAATTACATTTTCTTTCGCATAATTCAAACTCTCAGTGCTTATATAGTTATCATGATTATTTTTTACGATTAACACTTTACTGTTTTGATTATAATAGTCATTCCATGTCAAATCAACACAGTTTCAGACCAAAATCTCCCTTGACCCCTCGGATTTTGATGAAACTTGGTTTATTAAGTGTCTTTACATAGTTACAGCATTTTTCATTAAAATTTGCTACATCTTGAATCACTTAATTGCCATTTTCTTAAAAACTAAATGTGATACAAACTTTGTTTATGTATCATTTTAAAGCTCTTTTTATGACCTTTAATTTGATATGTAACATGATAAAAAAAATTAAATTTAATTTTTAAAAAATTCAATTTTAAATTTTTTTTAAATTCTCAAATTTACTTCATATTGTGTTCTTACATTTCCCCAAGTTTCACAATGGAATCTTTATATATTTCTTTTAAAAGAAATAGGAAATTTAAGTTTATATACGTAGTATACAGTGATAATGTTAAATTACTTTTCAATACCATGTTAGTTTTTTAGAAAATATTTTCTATAATTTGTTAGATACAATATAGTATCTAATTATATATATATATATATATTTTTTAAATAAACTTTTGGAATTGTAAATTATCACATAAATTAACATATTGATCCCTTATTTGGTTTTAATAATGCAGAACAAATTACAGTAGAAGATCTTTGTAACGCAAACCTAAAAATGGAAGGTTGTGCGTTATATAGAATTTTGCGTTATATGGATCACATCATTAAATTCACCTTGTAAACATATTCAAATATGTATGAAACATATCAAAATACATTAGAATATCTTTATACTGCATTCCTTGTTACCAAGAGTTATCCAAATTATAAATTTTTGCATAATATAGGTCAGACATTGTTAAATTTACTTTATAAACATGATCCAAATATAACTGACACAACCATCCCTTATATTAGACATTTTCAAAAATGTTTATTGTAATAATAGCATTTTTTTTTTTAGTAAAAAGGTCATAAATTAGAAGATAAAGTTGAACTAATGTATCAAATTTAGTCCTCTAGAGAGTAGCAATATTTAACACTGTGAAAATGGAGGTGCTTTTTAACTGCAAAAATCATTGTTTACATCTGAGAAGTTGTGCGTTATATGGAGAATTGCATTATAAAGATCTTCTACTGTATTTCTTTTAGAATTAGCTTAATAAATGTTCTAGAAAGTACTTCAAATGAGTGTTTGTGGGTGTATACTATGCTTGTGGGTGGATCCTTTAGATTGATTGGATAAAATGTATATATGGGCGGATCTTAGTAGGTATTACTTGGCCATATCTACATCTTTGTATTGTAAGAGTTCATTGTCACATATTTTTGTTGTTGTTCTGGTACTTAAATATTCATAATAGCAATTTTGTCTGAACAATCTGTAAATTGTATTTTTTAATGCAGTAGAAGTTTGTTAATTACAAAGTTTATTTGTCGTTAGCATAGTATTATTCACAATGGGTTCTAGAGGAGTTGGGACTTTAAATTGTTTTAATCCCTTCAAAAAACCTCATCATTCTCATGTAAGAAAAGGACTAAGAACTGTTACGGCATGGACCTAGTAGCAGAATTTTTAGTATCCATCTGCAGAAAACTAAAATTTATCTGCGACCAAACAATTCTGAACCATAAGCTACTATCATAAATGCTTATAGTAACCCATAAAATAAGCAAAAATTGCATTTTACAAAGAAAATTAATAAGAAACACAATAACTGTTAAAACAAAGTAAAATTTTAGTGATTTTTTTAAGCCCTAGATTAATATGCAAGGTCTAACATAATCTGCAGCGCCGCTGCCATGCTGCACAGTTTCTGCTATGGGGGCCATGGATGTGTGCATTAATTCCAGAAATCCCTGCAAACTCAAAAGTATGTACTAACTGCAGAAAGAACTTGTCGGAAAGAAAGAATGATAGCAGTGCAAATGATCTTCCCAGTACCAGCTGCTGTGATTTGAAACCTAAAAGTAATATATCTGAAGTAGGGATTGACCGAAGCAGCAATTTTGCCGAATACCGAATACCGAAGCTTCGGTCTAAGTGTATACCGAATATTCGGTATTCGGCGACCGAATACTTAAAAATTTTTTAATACACATTTTTGCTTATACTAGCTTCTTTAATAAACTTTAATTAAAATTAAATTCTTAATAATTTATTTCAATTACATTTTTATTCTTAAATCTAATTACACAAGAAAATTTAATGGCTTCTTTCCACTCAAAAATTCATTGACCCATCACTTATTTTTTATTATTTTATCACTACTCAATACCCAAATTAACCTATGAAAGTATTAAACTATACAGGCTATTTATTAAAGAAAAGGATTGTCAGAAAAACAAAAGTTCACTCAAATAAAAAGAAACAATGTTGCCATAAAGCTGACTTACTGATTGTCTAATTATAAACAAATTGAATAGGAATGTTCTCAAATACAATAGGTATATCGATTTGTACATTTAACTCTTTTCTGTCAAATTATTGATAGATATTTATATTTTGATTAATATTTTAACATTGTGTTGATGAAGATAACAAATTTGAGTGATTTTAATTTAATAATTATAAAAGTTATGGGATAGACATGAGGGGTATACTTATTTGATGTGTGTATTTTATTTAATATACACCTTAGATATACAGAGATGAACTCTGATATACTTATTTGATGTGTATATTAAAGAAAATACACATTAAATAAATTTAAATTAAAAAAAAAAAACTCATGTAGAAATAATTAAAATTAAATGATAAGGGAAAGATGCCCATCTTCCTTACTATTTTTTTCTCTATTGTAGGCAGTTGTTTTGATTTCACCCCTATGTAGACTATTTTAGGAAGACATTTTTTTTTTTTAAATTAAAAATGGACTTTGACTTGTTTTTTGTTGTGAAGCTGAACTCTGAACTCATGCACATAATATTGAAACTCATCGTTTAGCCTATTCTACTTCTAAGTAAAAGATAATTCTTCCTCTTCTAAGAAAATACTTAACCACAATTATTCGGCCGAATACTTAAAAGCCGAATATTCGGTTTACATGCCGAATCACCGAATACCGAATCGACTATTCGGTATTCGGTCAATCCCTAATCTGAAGACAGTGATCCTGAAACTATAAATGAATCTTTGAACATATTTAATTCATCACTTGTGGAACTAGGTGAATCACCAGTTAATAGAAAAAAAGCGAAGTATAGGAAGTATTCTAGTCAAAAAAATGAAAAATATAACATCAGCAGTCAAAAGAAAATTTCTAAGAAATGCCACTTCATCTGATGAAGATCAAAACAGTGATTCAAAAATGAAATACTGAATCATTTAAAGAATGTGTACCAAAACTGTGAAAGCAGGGAAAAGAAAGTTATGATACGTACTTTATTGCCAGAAAATTGGAGCATAAGAAAAATTATGAAAGAATTCAAAGCTCCAGGTTTTCAGGTTAGGCAAGCCAAAAAACTCTTGCAGCAGAAGGATATTTTGTCTGCAACAAATCAAAAACCAGGAAAAAACTTGCCGAAAGAGACTTTGAATAAAATTATAGAGTTTTATGAGAATGATGTAGCGAGTCGACCAATGCCAAGTATTAAAGACTGTGCTTCAATGATGGACAAAGATGGTAAAAAAGTGAAAGTTTCAAAAAGATTAATGCTCTGCAATTTGAAAGAAGCATACAAGCTCTTCTAAGAAAAATTTCCAAACATCACAGTTTATTTTCAAAATTTGCTGAGTTGCGTCCCAAAAACTGTGTCCTAGCTGGTCAAAGTGGAACACATGCCGTCTGTATATGTACTATCCACCAGAATCTAAAGCAGGGATGCAAGACCTGCGCCAAATTCACTTTCATGTGCAAAGCTGCTACAAAACAGCTATTTCTTTCCATTTTGCGCCAAAACGTACTTGGTGCCAAAATGAAATTTAGCACGATTTCGTCGATCCAAGAAACAACAACAAAAGCAAAAATTCTAAGCCGCTAATTTCGTCAAATAAGCAAAAAACCGCGGTCAAAATATTTCTAGAAACACGCGGTGTTTGTCAAATGTTCGCGAAAAAAAACGTGAATAAAATTAATTCAACTTCAAAGAATAAAAAGTAATTTCGAAGGATCGCTAATTTCGTCAAAAAACGAACAAAACGCGGTCAAAAGATCGTGAAAAAAGCGCGATTCCGTTAAAAGATCGCGAATAAAACGCAAATTTTGTCGAAAGATCGCGAAAAACACTCAAATTTTGTCAAAAGATCGCGAAAAACACGAGCATTTCGTCGATGGATCGCGAAAAACACGCGACTTTCGTCAAAGGATCGCGAGAACAACGTGAATTTTGCCAAAGGATCGCTAATTTCGTCAAAAAACGAACAAAACACTGTCAAAAGATCGTGAAAAAACGATAATTTTGTTAAAAGAGGGCGTGAAAAAACGATAATTTTGTTAAAAGAGGGCGTGAAAAAAACGATAATTTCGTTAAAAGATGGCGAGGAAAAACACAAATTTCGTCAAAAGGTCTAAAAAAACAACAAATTCCGTGAAAAGATCGCGAAAAACACGCGAATTTTGTCAAAAGGTAGCGAAAAACACGTAAATTTCGTCAAAAGATCGCGAAAAACACGCGAATTTTGTCAAAGGATCGCGAAAAAAACGTGAATTTTGTCAAAAAGGCGCTAATTTCTTCAAAAAACGAACAAAACAGGGGCAAAAGAGCATGAAAAAACGCGAATTCCTTATAAAGAACTCGAAAAAACTGCAAATTTCATCAAAAGATTGCGAAAAAACTGCAAATTTCATCAAAAGATCGCGAAAAAACCGCAAATTTCATCAAAGGATTCCGAAAAACACGCTAATTTCGTCAAAAGATAGCGAAAAACACGTTGATTTCAACGAAGGATCGTGAATTTTGTCAAAAGATGCGAGAAATACTCAAATTTCATCAAAAAATCGCGAGAAATGCAAATTTCACCAAAAGATCGCGAGAAATACCCATGAATTTTGTCAAAAGATTGCGAAAAACGTGCGAATTTTGTCAAAGGATAGCGAAAAAAAGTGAATTTTTTCGAAAGATCACCAATTTCTTCAAAAAACGAACAAAACGGGATCAAAAGATTGTGAAAAAACGCGAATTTCGTTAAAAGATCGCGAAAAAAATCCGCTAATTTCATCAAAAGGTTGCAATAAACGCAAATTTTGTCAGAAGATTTCGAAAAACACGCTAATTTCGTCAAAAGGTAGCGAAAAGCACACTGATTTCAACAAAAGATCGTGAATTTTGTTAGAATACCGCGAAAAATACGCGAATTTCCTCAAAAGATCGCGAAAAATGCACAAATTTTGTCAAAGGATCGCGAAGAACACGCGAATTTCGTCAAAAGAGCGCGAATTTCGTCGAAAGAGCGCGAAAAATACACGAATTTTGTCAAAAAATCGCAAAAACCCCGCGAATTTCATCAAAAGAGCGCGAAAAACACACGAATTTCATCAAAAGAGCGCAAAAAACACGCGAATTTCGTCAAAAGATCGCGAAAAATACGCAAATTTCTTATTTATTAGTATTAGAATTTCAGTGTGCTACAAAAACAGCTTTTATTGCTATAAAATTAATTTTTGCTTCTACAAAAATGGGTTTTACTGCAACAAAAATGGGAGTTACTGCTACAAAATCCGATTTTTGCTGCTACAAAATTCAGTTTTTGCTGCTCCAAAGTGGCTACAAAATGACTTTAGTGCACTTTCATCCCTGGTAAAGCTAATGATAGAAACTGCAAGATAAATTCCATCACAAAAGGTCAGATTAAAAGCTATAAAGATTGCTTAACAAAAAAGTTATGCAATCCAGCATCTATTGATTGCCATTTTTCAAATTGTGTCTCTTGTCCTGGTGTTAATGGCATTAGAAAAATCCAGTGATGCAGAATATGTCCGATCCGGCGATCTAGGATCGGGAGAAATTTTAACCCCATGGGGAAATTTTACAGAAACATGTACAATTGATTTCGATTTTAACAACGAATTCCATAATTCCCTGAGATAGAAAAATTTCATGATAAATAAAAAGATCTGTATGGCGACCTTCACAAAATCGATCTCAGAATAATATGTACCGTATAAGCAGTAATTCTGTTCCGAATTTTCCGAAAATTTAAGGCATTCGGTTCTGAAAATTAAAAAAAAAATTGGTCATCAATCTTAAAATTCGGACATAAAAATACCTCGAATTTTGTCCAAGAATTACAGAAAAAACACGAATTTCGTCACAAGATCTCAAAATAACCGCCAATTTTGTGAAAAGATCGCGAAAGAACTGCAAATTTCGTCAAAGGATTGGAAAAGAACCGCACATTTTGTCAAAAGATTGCGAAACAAATGCAAATTTCATCAAAAAATCGTGAAACAACTGCGAATTTCATCAGAAGATCGCGAATTTCGTCAAAAGGGGCGAAATAACCGTGATTTTCGTCAAAACCTGGCGAAATAACCGTGAATTTCGCCAAAGGAACGTGAAAAAAACTGGCAAATTTCGTCAAAAGATCGCGGAAAAACTGGCAAATTTCGTCAAAAGATCGCGAAACAACCACAAATTTCGTCAAAAGAAAGGTGAAATAATAGCAAAACTCATCAAACGATCGTGAAATAACCGCAAATTTCGTCAAAAGGAAGGCGAAATCACAGCAAAACTCATCAAAAGATCACTAAAAAATGCAAATTTCGTCAAAGGGCCATGAAAAAAACATAGTGCTGGGAGTGGATTCCCCCCACTCCGCTGTAACCTTTCAGAAAATTTGCTGTGAATTTCAGAATTTTTTTTCCACTCAGAATCACCCCTGCCATATATAGTCGCGACCATAAGTGGAGAAATATTGGAAAAATAAATCATCTATACCTATGGCATTTACCTATAAATTATCGTAAAATTTTGGGAAAATTTTCATGTGAATTGGGGGAAATGTTGGGAGTAGAAACATTTTCTGCACCCCTGGACGAAACTTGCAATTCTTTCGCAATCTTTTGATGAAATTTGCGGTTTTTTTCTTTCGCGATCTTTTTTACGAAATTTGTGGCTAATTTTCGATCTTTTGATGAAATTTGCGGTTTTCCGCGTTCCTTTGACAAAATTTGTGGTTATTTTGCAATCTTGTGATGAAATTCGTGTTTCTTCCATAATTCTTGGACAAAATTTGCGGTATTTTTATGTCCGAATTTTCAGATTGATGATCAATTTTTTTTTAATTTTCAAAATTCGAATGCCTTAAATTTTCGGAAAATTTGGAACAGAAACTCCCCTGATATACCGTACATATTATTCTGAGATCGATTTTGTGAAGGTCGCCATACGGATTTTTTTATTTGAAGTGAAATTTTTGTATATCAGGGAATTATGAAATTTGAAATTCGTTGTTAAAATTTGAAGTCAATTGTAATATGTTTCTGCAACATTTCCCCAGGTGGTTAAAATTTCCACCGATCCTAGATTGCCGGATCGGACATATTCTGCACCCCTGGTTTTAGCAGTAGGCTTTGTAGCTTACTTTACAGTTGAGGACAACCTCCATCGTAGAAAATAACAATGATGCAGTCGTAGATTCGTTCCCAAATTTTACAATAATGATTTCACCGAGACTAAAAAAAAAAATAGAAAACATACCAATTATTGCGAGAAAAAATGCGATCGTAATGATGGGCAATTGCTCAAATTTCTGCAATTGAAATCCCTCAATTAATAAAAAGTTGGATTTGCTGATGACGTGATGACCGATGTTTGATGGGAATATAGGGCTATAGCTATACAGTAGAAGATCTTTATAACGCAAACCTAAAAATGCAAGGTTGTGCGTTATATAGAATTTTGCGTTATATGGATCACATCATTAAATTCACCTTGTAAACATGGCCAAATATGTCTGAAACATATCAAAATTACTTAGAATATCTTTATACTGCATTCCTTGTTACCAAGAGTTATCCAAATTATAAATTTTTGCATAATATAAGTCAGACATTGTTAAATTTATTTTATAAACATGATCCAAATATAACTGACCAAGTCATCCCTTATATTAGACATTTTCAAAAATGTTTATTGTAATAATAGCATTTTTTTCATTAAAAAGGTCTTAAATTAGGAGATAAAGTTGAACTAATGTACCAAATTTATTCTTCTAGAAAGTACCAATATTTTTACAATGTGGAAATGCAGGTGCTTTTTAACTGCAATATTCATTGTTTACATCTGAGAAGTTGTGCGTTATATGGAGAATTGCGTTATATAGATCTTCTACTGTATTTGCATTTTTTGAAACATTTTATTTCTGCACAGGATAGAGCTGATAGACCATCTGCATGTGGCATTATGTTTCAACTGCTAACTCGTTTGGGTGACACTTCCATTTTTTCAATCTCTTTTATTTTATTTATTTATTTTTAATCACCACTGAAATTAAAGCTTTTACAGATGAATAATAATAATAAAGGAATTATAGTGTTATTGTCCCCGTTCTAAATTATCTGTAAACTTTTAAAATTGTTATATGTTTTGTTTAATCTTAATTATTCATTTTAAAAGTTAAACAGTCCACTCCTGTTAATCTGCGACCCTATAATCTGCACTATATTTCAGGTGTAAAATGTAAACAAATAGTTAAAATCTTTTTTGAAGCAAGATAATGTGCACTTTTAGACTTTAACTGTAATAAAAGTTGACTGGTCTGATTAATTTATTAAGAAATTTTTTATGCATTTCTGCATTCATTAGAAGGAAATGTTTTGTGTATCTTGTAAATAACTATTAGACTGTTATATTCCAAACACATTCACTGGCTATGTAAAAGATAAAATTGCTTTCAAAGGAGGGTAAACTCTTGAGGATAAATATCCTAGAAAATCAGAAAACTTTTCTTACTGATCAAAGTATCCTGACTCTTAAAAGGTTTCAAGATTAAATTGCAGAGCATAAATTAAAAACTATAAAACAAACCACTATCACTGCAATGTTTGATAGATTTAAAAAGAAGTAGAAATGTATTCTGTTTTATTTTGTATATATTATTTAAACACATTTTAATACTGAATATAGTTTTTATTATACAGGGTGGCCGGTCTCAACGGTGTCCAATGACTAATTCCTAAACCGTTAGTCATAGACATATAGTTCCAATTAGAAAAATGTTTTAAATCAGGTAAAGAAATATTTTAAAAGCGAATTGGATCAATAAAAACATTTCTTAAAAAATTATGAAATTTAAATTTTTATATGGTCCCCCAGTCCTATATATTTATTATATTATAAGTTATATTTAGTAAAATTTTCCTATTACACTGACAAGTAAGACAAAAAAAGTCACATTCATATAACACTAAAATTAAGCAAGTTATGAGACTTTAAAAATGCATGACTTATGCCACTTTTCTACTCTGGAAACAAATGAGTTCAGATTGGCTTTGAGGGGTCACATACCAAATGCTTAAAGTATTCGAAGATTATTCGTTATTTTTATAAGTTTTTATGTTACTTTAACGATCTTATGTATGTTTTTCCAGTTCAAAATTTGTACTCAAACTTTAACCTACTTTCAAATATCCGATCGAAATTACATTTTACATACTGGCGCAAATCCGATAATAATCTAATATTATTATGATTTTCAGTGGTTACCATTTATACTTATTTTACAGGATAACACAAAAAATTTCGGATAGATTACCGCCAAGAAGTGTAAGAAAAAGTTTTAGATTAGATACTGTATTTTCGGGTGTATAGCCCGCGGGTTATACAAGAAAAAAACATTTGGAACAGCCGCTGCGGCTTATACACGGTGCGGATTATACAAAGATTTTTTTTTTTCTTTTTAAAGAAACGGAAAATCGTAATTTTTCTATAATTTTTAAACCCGAAAAAATTTAAAAAATCGTCGAAATTTGTGAATTTTTTTCGCTATGCCTCGAAATGTAAAGAATTTTCCCGTGTTTGTAACGTTTTTTTACTATTTAAATGCTATTATTATTTATTTCTGTTTTTGGAAATAGAGATATTATTGGTTTGTTTATGACGGACTCTGAAACTTCAGATTTTGAAGGATTTTCCGATTCCAGTGATTAAAATAAATATTTTTGAGCGAATTACTGTGTGCCTTTTTATACAATAGTTTTATATTACTTATAGTAATTATTGTTTAAAATAATAATAACATATCTTCTAGGTGCTAAAATGCCATTAATGGCTCCAGTTGTATATTACATCCAGTTCTCTCAAAGTTACTGTTGTGATAATTTACCTATTATCTGCTGCTGCAATTGAAAAAATTAAACTGAGATAAATGGTATTTAATGTTTGCCAGAAATGTATGCAATTAGCTCAATAATTACATTTACTTTTTGACATGAAACAAAAAATATTGTGTAAAAATTTGTGTATTGTGTTGCTAGTGATAGCAACGAAAATGCAATAGCAACCATTATCTACGAAATGGGCCCCGAGAGGAGCGGATGCCCTCCTTGGGGATCTTTCTAACGGAACCTAACCGTATTTACGCACAAAAATCCAAGTTTAGAAGAAAACTCAGAACGATTAGGCGGAAGGGCTCGATTGGGTTTGAACCCAGGACCTCCCGTCTACTAGCTTTTGAGAGCAGAACCTCTCGGCCACTGGTGAGGCGTAGAAAAACGAAAATATTTCTTGAATTACCTCTGACAATAATTTTGTTACTTTTCAAGGAAAAAAAAAAGTGACTTTTTTTCCAGATTAAAAATAATGATAATGATAAATAAGTTAAAATCTGGTTTTATTATTATGGAATTATTAAAAAAAAGATTTTAGTACCGTAATTTACGGAAGAAACGCCGCGGCGTTGCTAGTGATGCGGCGTTTACGCGCAATTAATTTTTTTTTTTTTTTTTTTTTTTTTTTTTCACTCCCAAAAATTCAGATACCAAAGATGAGAAATTTCATATTAATGAAATTTTAAAATAATGTGGGCGAGCCGAAATTTTCAGACCCAGGCGGTCGAAATATATTGGCCCTGCCTGGGCTAAACTTGAACCATTTATGCTAAAAATTTGGTCCACACAGCCAAGAAAAATCAATTAAATCAAGTCCGGGATCCTATAAATAAAATTATTTAAGATATATTTTTTACATACTCATGCAAACATTTTGCAGCTTAAACTAGTATGTCCACAATCTATGAAATATGGAATGGGAACATTATTGATTACTTAGAGAAATTCATTTAAATGATAACTCATTAGAAAAAATAATGTAGTTTAAAATGGAAGAAAAATATTTAAGAAAAAATAATTTTGAAGTTCTATAAAGATTTTTTGGTACTTTTCGGTTAGCCGGGCGCCAGTGGTATATATGCATATGTATGTATATCTATATATACATATACATGTATATTTATACATGTATAGAAGCTATATGTATACATATATATATTTGTGTATATATATACATATATATGTATATATAGGTATACTTACATATGTATATATAGCACTGGCGCCCGGCTAACCGAAAAGTACCGATTTTTTAAAATATATTTCTCTATAATTTAATAAAATGAAATAAATTTCTAAAGATTTCGTCGAACAAATGAAAAATTTCACTGTTATTTTCGCAAAAACCTGCCGGTTTAACATGGCCCCGAAAAAAAAAAAAAAAAAGTAGTTCTCCAGTCCTGGCCCGGAGCGGCCGCAGATAAAAATTAAGCTCGATCGCGGTCCGGCCCGAGTTTAATAAAAAGGGATTAACCAGGTCCATGCAGATCTCTAATGTGTACGTTTTAAGTGAAAATTCTATAAAAATGATTTTAAATAACATTCATAGGATACGTAAAACAAATTAGTGGATATAATTTTTTTAAATGCTTAATATTCCTTATTTTCTAAGAAAATATAACTACAAGAAAATAATCTATTTGTAAAAAATGTATTTTTCTAGAAAAAATACCCCCCCCCCCCCCCCCTCTATCCATAACAAAACAATAGCAGGTAAAATCAGATTACAAGATCAAATGTTGGACTACTCTGAACCTGAACTGCAAGGTCCGGATTGTATCCTATCTGAATCCGAAAATTCTACTTAAAGTCAACTCGAGACCCGACAAGAACAAATTTTGTCAACCGAAATATTAAAACCAGAAACTAAAATGAAGGAAAATTAATCCATATTTTAATGCATTTACGGAAAAGTAGTCTATAATTATGTTTTTCTTGTATCAAATTATTTCGGCTTTTACCATTTTAACAAATATTCAGCATCATGTTTTGGAGGAAAAAAAAAGTTAACTCGAACGAATCAAATTCCAACCCGACCCACGTCAAAAGAAAGAAAAAAAAATCCCGCCAACCCGACCCGAACTTTAGTCGGGTTCCGGTACTATTCGATTATCCAACCCAATGCAGGATTCAATTCTGTACCAAGTGATTGAAATAAATATAAAATATAACTTTTAAATGTTCATGCAACACTGTAAAAAAAAAATCTTAAAACAACAGAAGAAAATCTTCGAATTCCGACAGTAAAAATTACGTAGCAGACTTCTTATGTCATTCCATCTTCATATCGCTTATTTTCATGTCAAACAACAACAAATTCTGTTTTCTTTGCCATCAGTTTTCACTGCGACAGTATAAGTTGTTAAATGACAGGAGAAACGCTTTGAAATGGAGGTCACCACCTATGACGCCTAGAAGGTCATTTAGAATGACCAATAAGCATTCGTTATCCTACACCCCACGCTAACTAACTGCTTCTTTCCTAACTTGAATTTGAATCTTTGCTGGGTCTCTTGTGTACTGCGTTTAAAATCGCAGGACGTTCAATAAAATACGTTCATCTAATTGAAAAAGAATAATATATAAAGAATTTTTAACAGAAAATTAAGAATCAATTTCACCATTTGAACCCGCGACACACACCTTTCACATCAGAACCGCTAAAAATGGAGTAGTTGTCTTCAATAATTAGGATTTACTGATCGAATACTAGAAAACAAACATAGCAAGGTATGTTTTCATCTTTCTTTTAAATATGTAACAATGTTTTTCCGATACATAACAATATGTATGAAAAATGTTTCCTATTTGCTAAAAGTCTTAATTCAGCATTACTGTTTATTATTATTATTTTTTTTTTATATAATGTATGATTTACTTAAATTATTAGTATTATTTTATACTTCATTATTTAAGTACATTAGTAACTTAGTTGATCTAATTCTGTTAATAACTGGAGATTTTTTTTTTATCAGTTGTTTATTTTAATTTAAATTAATAATCTTAAGTTTATGATTAGTTTATAAATCTTGAATTTTTACATAGCTGTAGAATGATTACTTATTATATTTAACTTTTTTGTGACTAAGAGTTTAATTTTACTTCATAGTTCTAGAGATTTTGATTGAGATTTTAAATTAATTTTGTCATCAATTGACATACGTGATTAGTTTTGGAGTGATAGTTTTAATAATAAGCACGGAGTAGCTGTGCATTAATTATTAAAGTTATAGATAACTGCTATTTTCGTTTAACATTAACCAGAATAATATTTATTAGATCTGACGCTGTTCGTATATTTTTATTGTTTCAATTTATCGCATTTCCTACTATTTACTATGTTGTTTAAAATGGAGTGATTGATATTTTGTTTAATCGTTCCAATGTTGATTCTGAATAAATGTGGTGGTTAAGTTAAAATTTGTAAATTGTATTCACTCCATTTAAATGAAATAAATTTTGAGCTACAACTGTGTGAATTATTTTGAAAATAATTACTATTTAAGCATTAACCATTCATTTTATAGAATCAGCAAGTTCAATTTTCTTTAACATTTTAATTTAAATTATATTGTAATATTTTTTCTTATTTAGTTGATTATCATTTACTATATTCGGAAAAACATTGTAAATTGTTAAGAAGGATGAAAACTCATTTTATCACTTAAGCTGAAATGAAATATTTTTTTCCATTTTTTTATGATGATGTTTATATAGATTTTAATGGCTCTTCTTTTTCATTTCTCATCTTTGCTCATAGCTGTCAACTTTTACACATTTATATATACAAAGCTTTCTATTCGAGAAAACTATAAAAATTGGCAGGAGTACATTTACATAATTAACCAACATCACTGATTTAACCTAATCAATTTTCAGAAATATTGCATGAATAAATATTAAAGTTCTTTTAAATACAAATCACATTCAATACATATATTTATTTTATTAATAAATAATTTTATGGGGAAGGGGGAGTTACCATATATCGTATATATATATTTTTTATTATTCTGGGGGGTGGGAGTTTAAGATATCTTCTTTCACTTATTCCAGTCTTAATTCACAAATCTATATAAATTCAACTGTTTAAATATTTTATTGCGAATAAGCTATTTAAATTAATTTTGTAAAAGTTTGGAGGAGAAATTCCTATAAATATTTATTATTATAAATATAAACAATTCGACCGGTAAATAGAAATTTCCCGTGTACATAACCTATAATACGCGATTCTTCTGTTAAATAGAACCTCCCCCCCCCCCCCCCTCGCCAACAGGAATCGACCTACAGATTTTGACTGTTGGGAAAAGCGTCAATTGTCAACACGAAGTGCCTGTATGACTACGTATTTCTGTCGTGTGATAACGCATTCTTTCGTTAACAGATATTTTCTGGCAACTTTTTGCTGCCAGAAATTTTCTGTTGTTTTACAAAAATATTTTTAACAGTGAAGAAGTATTTTTAAAACATCTACAATAACGCCAAATATTCTCAAAAACGACCATAAAAATAAATCAGATTAAATTGCATTGTTAAATCATCTTGTATTTAAGAAACAGCACAGTGATGGTAAGTATTGTATTTTTTTTTTTTTCTTCTTGGTAATCATTTCGTGTATAAATGCTTTTAAAGCAAAATCTTCTAATTGAAATCTATATTTATTTCTTTGAGATTCTGACAGCTAAAAAGTTCCAAACAGAGCGATAGAAGAAAAAAAAAAAAAAAGAAAATAGCTTGGGATCGCACGTGATATTTTTTCGTAGTGGAATGAATCATATAATGTTTATAATCCTTATTGCTCCACGTGCAAAGAAATAATAAAAGTAGGTCATGAAATTTCTTGCTGATTGATTGGAATTAAATAAAACCTATTCAAATTAAATAAAAAGTTTTGTTTTGTTTCTGATAACTTTATTATAAAACACGCATACACACATAAATAACGGCTGCATTCACTATAAGTCATTTTTAATTTTAAATGTATAAAACTATTTCCGCATTTATTAATACTTAACGAAATTGAACAGCGTTTTTCAGTTTTTGATAAGGGAAAAAACATTTAGAAAATGCTGAAAGTTGATTTTTTAACTGAATTTCCAGATGAGACAGCTCGGGATAGGTTATCATCAAATAGCAAATCGCTTATAACTTAAGATATAGTAATACATTTATCGAAAATGGGAAAACGCATTCGATTTCAAATCACTTTCATAGATATGCCAGCAGATTCCATGCTTTTCCGTTTAAAATTCTCGATGAATTATTGTGCGAGGTTCCTTTTTAATCCCCCCCCCCCCTCTTAAAAAAATCAAAAACATCTCATTCCGATCTACAGATTCTTTTAGATATTATTAAAATGAGAATTTTTATATATTATTCAATAGACGAAATGGGATGTGATAACGTTATTTTATTTGTACATAGCGCTAAATATTAAAATTAATACGTTTATTATCTATTTGTAAATAATTTTAATATATGGCACTGTGAAAATAAAAGTCATTTTAGCACGTCGTCATTTTAATGTCGTTCGAGCACGCTATTTAAGAAAGCTGAGATTGCTAACGCCCAATCGTTCTCATGACGCTCTTTAGTGTATAGAAAAGTTTACTCAATTTTAACGGGATTTTTTCTTTTAAATATTATTTATAATGAATTACTAATTTTGAATATCGTACTTATATTATTTATATCAAATTAATAATTTCATATTTCCAGAGCTCCCGCTCACTCAACTTGTGTAGTAAAAAAGGGGACCAAAAGGGAGCACATATTTTGTAAAAAAAGAGATCAAAAGGAAACTATTTTCGCAAATCGTAAAATAAAATAAACAAGTAAACCCTCCTTTTCTTCAATTGTCACTAATTAATAAATGTTCAAAGAATAATTTGTTATAAAGAAAACGCTTGCTCCGATTCAAATTCTGAAATTCATTATCTTAAAGCCATTGTTATTGGTAGAGGTTACAAACCTTCTAAGACAGATTGAATTTCACGAATTTTTCCAC
Organism: Maratus speciosus; assembly: GCA_963932465.1. NCBI lineage: Eukaryota > Metazoa > Arthropoda > Arachnida > Araneae > Salticidae > Maratus > Maratus speciosus. The sequence goes on along the minus strand of OZ010788.1, from coordinate 454,536,557 downwards.
GACTATTTAAAGAAATTTGCGTGTTTTTCGGGATCCTGTAATGAAATTTATGTTTTTCACTATCTCTTGACGAAATTAAAGTTTTTAAAATCTTTTGACGAAATTAGTTTTTTTTTTTTTTTTTGACGAAATTCGTGGTTTTTTTTGCAATCTTTTGACCGTTTTTTTCGCGATATTTTGATCAAATTCGCGTTCTTTTTGCAATCTTTTGACGAAATTCACGTTTTTTCGCGATCCTTTGACGAAATTCGCGTGTTTTTTCGATTTTTTGGCGAAATTTGCATTTTATTGAGAGACCTTTTGCCGAAATTCGCGTGTTTTTTGCCACCTTTTGACGAAAATCGCGTTTTCCGCGATTCTTTGACAAAACTTGCGTTTTATTGAGAGATCGTTTGATGAAATTCGCGTTTTTTCGCGATCTTTTTACAAAATTCTCGGTTTTTTTCGCGATCCTTTGCCGAAATTTGCGTGTTTTTCGCGATCCTTTGTTGTAATTTGCGACCTTTTGACGAAAAACGCATTTTTGGCTATTCTTTGACAAAACTTGCGGCTTTTTTCGCAATCTTTTAAGGAAATTAGTCTTTTTTGCGATCTTTTGACCGCTTTTTTTCTTTCTATCTTTTGACGCGTTTTTTTTTCGATCTTTTAACGAAATTCACGATCTTTTGAAGAAATTTGCGCATTTTCGCAATCCTTTGACAAAATTGGCGATTCTTTTCGTGATCGATTAACGAAATTTAATGGTATTTTTTGGAACATATTTGCGAAAAGCGCGATTTTTCCGCGATGCTCGGCTAAATGCCAAACATTGGTAAAATTTTAAATAAAAGTCGGTTAAAAGTGACAAAAACGGACTTTACGGATCTAACTAAGCCGACTTTACGGATCTAACAATGAAAAAACGGACCAATACGGACTTGAAGCAAAATAACGGATCTAGTGGGAGCCCTGTAATTTCGGTGCTTGTGGTTTTTAAAATTTCAGTTTAATTAATTTTTTTGTTGCAAAATCATTCGCGATATACCAAGGTAATAATGCAATTTATCATCCGCGCCATATGCCGGAATTTAAGCTGCAAATTTCACGCAATTTTAGTGTAGTTTTTCGTATTTATATTATTAAGTTATATTAATAATTTCGAATTTTGCATTTAAATTATTTATTTCTAATTAATAATTTCATTTTTATGATTTCTTAATTCTTCTTATTAATGTGTTTCTGTTTAGCACACCATTCGCGATTACCGCAGAAATTTCACATGCGGCGTAAACCCTGGTCGAAATATACATTCGTAGATGGTGTATAGCCCGTGGGCTATACAACGATGCAGCTCCGCGGTTTGTACACGAACTTTTTTATGGTACTGCTCGATTTAGGGGTGCAGGCTATACACCCGAAAATACGGTAATACAAGACTGAGATTGTCAGGTTTTTTTAAGTTTTATGTATTTTTTAGCACTGAGTCTGAAAATTACATTAATTTTTTTTAACCATCATGTCAGGATATTTCGCAAATCATAAATTGTCGAATTTAAGGAATAACAAAAATCTGATACTATAAAGTAGAGGAGATGGTTGTGATTTTTTAACTTTTATTGATTTTTATGTACTTTTTAGCACTGAATCTGAAAATGACCTTCATTTTAAACCATCACGTTAGAATTTTTTTTGCAAATGTGCAAGTTAAAATATAGCGAAAATCTCATACTAAACATATGTAAAACTTTTTTTTTTATTTTATTTTATTCCATAATTTATTCGATATTTTTTGCTTATCTTGGGATTCTTTCTGCTGGGTGGTGCGATGAGATGGGGGAGGAGATTCAATTTTAACTTTGAAATTTACAATTTGCGAAAAATCCTGATGTGATGGTTAAAAATGAAGGTCAATTTCGGATTCAGCGGTACAGAATACATAAGAATCAATTATCAAAAGTTAAAAAACATGAAATAACCCAACTTTTGCAGGCTAGTGTAATCTAATAATATTTTAAAATATGTATCATTTTGTAAAGAATTGAGGCTGTTAATTTAGCATAATTTTATTTAACAAAAATTCTGTTTTTTTTTTTTCTTTTTTCTTAAATGTTTATTAAAAATTGTATATTTTGCATTAATATGTCAGAATGACTAAAGATTTCATATTTATATTGCAATGTTAATTTTACTCTCAAACATTTTTTAATATATCTGACGAAATTATATTTCGACTAAATTTGTGAATGACCCCCAATTTGCAGCAAAAAATATGCTCCAACTTTAAACAGCTATTACTCGGTCAATTTTAATCGTAGAACAACGGGACTTTTTTTTGTATTACTTATTAGTGTAAAAGGAAAATTTTACTAAATATAACTTATAGGGCCGGGGGACCATATAAAAATTTAAATTTCGTAATACGCTTTAGGAATTAGCCATTGGACACCGTTGAGACCGGACACCCTGTATATAGATATATATATATAAAAGAATTTTCTTTCATTTCTGTGTTATTTATTTACAGTGTGATTACTATATTTGTTGATAAATTCTAAATATTAGAATGCAAACAAAGAAGTGACCTAGATAATCTATTAAATTCTATAATACGCAAGACCCTTGGTCCCGACCTGTGTAGATTAGAGGAGTGTCCTATATTCATCTTAGTATAGGTCATTTCTCTTTTTATTTTAAGTTGTTCTTGGAGAAAATTTAGTACTGTAAAAAACTTTCTTATTTTTTGTAGCCTTTACTTTTAGAACTGAAGAAATTGTGAAAAAGTGCACAAAATAAATGAATTAATATGGTAATTTATTTTCTGTTTTATTTTATGTAAACTTCATTTTATTTTTTAGTTATCTGCTACAAAATGTTGGCTCCAAAACGTTATTTCATCAACAAGTTATGTGATTTTGTCGGACCTTCTGTGGAAATACCAAGTGATGCTCTTAAGACAAGGTGTTTGGATTATGTACAACAAATATTTAATCGCCAGACTCTTACTGCTAATGACTGTGATGGAGGACTTTATGTTGGATTAGCTGGTGTCAGTTATATGTGCTATTATTTAGCTCAGCATCCAGCCTTTTCAGAACACCAACAAGAATTTTTAGTCAAGAGTGGGAAATATCTAGAACCTGCATTGTCTTATGCTAATGATCCTCGGGTAAAAGCTGATAAGTCAAATGCTACAGCATTTCTTCTTGGTACATGTGGTGTTCATGCAGTTGCTGCAGCTCTTATGCAAACCCTGGGAAAACAGGCTGAAAGTAGTAATTTCTTGAGACAATATACTTCGGTTGCTGATCTTTTACTACCCGTTAACTTTTTAAGATGTGGTTCTGATGAACTTTTTGTGGGAAGAGCTGGTTATCTGTGTGGAATTTCTTTCTTGCAGAAGACCTTTAATCAGCAAGTAAGTTATTTTTTGTGTGATGTAAAATTTCTAGCTGACTTTAAATCATTTTATTATATAAAACAGCAATTTCTGTTTAATTGATAAGTATAAAATTAAAACAAATGAAACAAATTTAAAAGGATTTATATTAGACTTTTGCTTAGCATGCAAGTTAAGATATAAGCTGCTTTTCATAGAATTTTGTTGAAAATTCAAGAAGATGTAGCAGTTGAAAAACTAAAATTGTATTTACATGTTATTTTCATTTAATGAGTTTTTATTTAATTATTGCCCTATTTATTTCCAGTCTCACTTCTCAATGTTAATTTAACATAGAAAAGCGCATGAAGCTCATAACTTTTTTTACCTTTTCTTCTCACCGTTTTATCATTGATGCTACAAAGTTTTTATTCTTTGCTAATTTTAATAATATCAATTATTTAAGTGTGAAAATGTTTGCCTGTTGTCACATGTCAGGGGTAAAACAGATGATAAAATGCCTTTGCATATAGAACACAGAGAGTACAATAGGCTATGTTTCATTTACTTTATTCAAATATATTTCTTTAATTCCAAATTTCTCTATTTTCATTGAGAATCAATGGACATTTTTGCTATAAAATTTAACATTTTTTCTTTATCGTTGGAAAAAAAATCCAAAAGCTGGATTAATAATTTATCTACAGTAATAAAAAGAAAATAAATATGGCATCATAGTAGAAATAAAAAGTACATTTTCAAACATTTGTTAGTAATACAAGAAACATTTATATGAGTAAATACAGAAAGCAGGTGAATATTACGTCAAAAAATTGAAACATATTTCACTGATACTGATATCAGTTACATACAGATGAGCGGCGAAACAGCACCGAAAACTGGCGATATGAAGCAATTAAAATAATAAAACTTTGTAAAAAATCACCATAAAATTAAAATAAATTAAAATTTATTTATTTATTATAAAATTTACCATAAAATTAAAATATTGTTTTAATTTTATGGTGATTTTTTACAAAGTTTTATTATTTTAATTACATACAGATGAGCCTGTAGTTTGATTAAAAAGGTGTTAACTTTGCGATTTATTTATGTTTTTCTGTTATTTATTTATTGATGAAGTTTTAATTTCATTAAGGAATAGGATTAGCTGGAAACAAATACTGAACTATTTATATTGTTTTAAGACTGTATAAAAATTAAAATTTTCTGATGCTTAGAAGTTAATACATTTACAAATAACCAAAATATATATATTACAGGTTGCATCATTAATATGACATCAGCATTACACACGGACATGCTTTTGCTGTAATAGTATTTATATTGTTCACAGGCAATTTCTTTTTGTGACGTCAAAAAAAAAAAATATATATTATTTGTAAATTAAAAAAATATAGGTACTTTTAACGTCAAGTCATGGGCATTTTTTTTATCTAAAATGAATCCTCAAGGTCTTAAAGTTCGTCTGAATGTAGTAATTACTAAAAAACTTAACATATTAAACAAAAACATAATTTTCAGAACAAATTAAAAAGAACAAAACAATTTATTTCCAACATTTTTTAAGCCCAAGATGGAACAGATATTAAGATATTTCATTCTGTTAGTTCTATGTTTAATGTTAAATTTTTGTAAGAAATAAGTTGAACAAATTAAAAATAAAATTTGAACAATATGATACTTACCTTAAAAACTTAGATTCCGTTCAAACGAAATCGAAATAAATCTTAGACTTTTTCCAAATTTAAGTTGCAAATATTTGTATTTCAGATTTTGTATTATGTTTACGATGGGTGTGAACAAAATGGTAAGGCACATCTAAAGTACAAACCTGTAAACAAGTCTTAAGATTTATTTCGATTTCGTTTGAACAGAATCTAAGTTTTTAGGATCTTTAAGTATCATATTGTTTGAAATTTATTTATTTATTTATTTTCAATTTGTTTAACTTATTTGTTGCAAAAATTTAACATTAAATGTAGAACTAACTGAATGAAATATCTTGATATCTGTCCCTTCTTGGACTTAAACAATGTAGGAAATAAATTACTTTGTTCTTTAATTTGTTCTGCAAATTATGTTTTTGTTTAATTTCATTATTTATTTAATACTAGCTGACCTTATAGATTTGCATCAATGTTATTTAGATTATGTTACAGGATGCATAGTGGTGCTTACCTTTGACTATAATAAATACCAGTATTTTTTAATAGTAATCTTTGCCTGATTTAAACACAGAATTTTTAATAAAATAAGGCAAAGATAATTAGTATTGCAAGTAGTTAAATGTAAGCATCACTATGCATATGCACTGTGTATATTTTAATATAGTAATTACGATTTTAACAGATATCATCACATTCTTAATTTTCTTTACCACAGTGCAATATTGTGTCATAAAATAAATTTTTTTTTGCAGTGGAATATTGTAATTGATTTCTCAGCCCAGTAGCAGAATTTTCGATGTCCATCTGCAGCAAACCAAAATTGATCTGCGACCCAACAATGCAGAATCAAACTACTATCATAAATATTTGCATAGTAACCCATAAAATATGCAAAAAAATTGCATTTTACAAAGAAAATGTATAAGAAACAATAACTAAAACAAAGTAAATTTTAAGTACGTTTTTTAAGCTGGCAGATTAATTTGCAAGGTCTAAAATAATCTGGACAGTTTCTGCTATGGGGTTTCTCAGCTTAGAAAGAAAGAATGAATGAATGAATGCAAAAGAGGAAAAAATTCTTTTGAGTCTTTCAGAACAAGAAAGACAGTTTAAAAGCATTTCAACATATCCATACCAGGGCTTGAAATGAAAAGATCGCTGAACCGCAGTGCTATTTCAAAATTATTGTTGATTTATATTTAACCATATAAAAACAATAATTTCACGAACTGGTACAGTATTAGTCATAATTTCATGAACCAGAATATTGTTCCGGTATATTTCGAGCCCTGATCCGTACAATTTTTCTGATATGTCACTGCACTTAACTTTCTTCCATTCTGTAACTGGAAGTAATTTTTCCTGGTTGAGATTAAAATACATTTTTGAACACTTTCAGTTTCAAATAACTTTTACAGCAAGTAGTAGATTATAATTTTTTCTTCGATCTATTTTTGTGCTGCTTCTTCTTGCTCAAGCTTAAATCTTTCTTCTTTGTAATTTGCATGTGTAAAATAGACAAATATGTGACGGGGTTGAATTGCTTTTTTAAACTTATCTATTACAGTTTGCATATAAGATTAAGTTTATCAAACTTCATAAAAGTGTAAGCCATTCATTGGGTTGCATCAAGAATGTTTGCTTTGTTTTTTTTTTTGTAAATGATTTAGTGCAACAGAAATAGGCTGTAACTGTCTTACGAGATCTTTCACTTGTTTATTTGAATTGGAATTTCTAATAGATAACATCTGTTTACTATATTAATATAATCACAAAGTATTCATTTACAATGCTTAAATGCATTGTTTGTTTAAGAATGATTGAAGGCATTTCATTTGACTCTTCCATGTAATTTCAGATGGCAGTTATGGTTTAATAGTATTAGCACACTCTTTAAACCATACTGCAGTGGCATGTTTATTCCTAAGGTATTTTTATAATGTAAGATATGATTTTACTGGTGATATTTACTTTTACAGTCACTACCAGTATGTACAACATCCACAAGATATGATTTTTCTTCACTATACAAGGCTGTTATAGTAAGTATTTTATTGTGCGCACTGCATCATGTGTCAACAATCAAAGTTGTAGTTTTTTTTTATTTAGATTTCTATATCTTTGATTTTGCAGTTCTTCCTGAATATGGTTTTAAATATTTTCAGCTGGAGTATTTCTGGTTTGTGGCTCATATCCTAGCCTGAGCTTACAAGTCTTTTAAAATGTTCACTTTCTACATATAAAAATGGTACAATTGTCTAAAAACAATAATAAAAAAAAATAGAAAAAAAAAAAGAGCATATCCTGTACATTTGAATCTCCAATTTGTAACAGAAAAAAAAAAAAAAAAAAAAAAAAAAAATGAAAATAACTATTTGACTGAAGTTTTTTTTTTTTCAATTTATGTTAAAAAAAAAAAAAAAAAAAAAAAGGAGCTTAAGGAGGTTGTCTTCATACTGAAATTGTAACAAACTCTGAAACTTTCAATATGCACACCTAATTTTGTTATATTTGGCTTTTAAAGTATTTACTTTAGGATATCAAACTGGAACTCATTTAGTCAAGTAGTTTTAAAATTTTGAACTTCTAATTCTAATGTTAAATTCATTTATAACCCCTTACAAAATAGATTGCAGTCTGGTAGTTTTTAAAGAATAACTGACAATTGATGTAATGATCTGTTATTTCTGTTTAAAATGTCATGTATTCAATTCATTAAAAAAAATTAAAAATGTTTTTTTGAAAATATTATGAATTTTATCCAAAAATTTTTTAAACAGAAGTCAATTTCTAAAAGCTCCAAATATGTAAAAACAAAATTACATCTCATTCTGCTAAGTTGTTCTTGAGTTATGCTTAAAAAACTACCTGCATTGCAATCTTTTTATGCAATGATTGCAAATGAATTTAACATTAAGAGTTCCAAACTTTAAACCTACATAATTCCTAAACTACTTGATTGAATGACTTCCCATTGCACATTTTAAAAACAGAAATTGAAAAATATGTAATGATAATTTTGTATGTATACAATAAATATCAGTTTGTTTTATTTTCTTTTTAAGAATGTAATTTTAAAATATTTTGTTTTCAATCTTATTTTTCCATTATAAAATTTTTTGTATTTTTTATAGATTTTACCAGAAGAAAAAATATATGCTTTATGTGAATCAATTGTAAAGTCAGGAACTGATTATTCAAAAAGAGTAAATTCACCATGTCCTCTTATGTATTCATATTATGAAACTGAATACCTTGGTAATATTTCATTTCCTTCTGACTTTCTAACAGCCTTTTAAATGTATTTTGAATTTTGTGTTTTTTCTTGTTATGAGTATTTAGTTTTCGAAATATATGATTGATGAATGATTTACCTAAGGATTCTAATAGCAGAAGTATTTCAAATATTGTTCTTAATCATCTTAAGAACTATATATGTCAAAAAACATACTCCATGCTGTAACAAGTTAAAGAAATATGCATACCATTCTTTAATGAAAAACATTTACTGGGTTATTATAGGGTCAGGTAGGGTGGAGTGGGTATAAAAATACAAGTTTTTGAAATGATTATGGAATTATTCCGAAATGGAAAGGAATTTATAAAAAATAATGATTCAGTGCTTACACTGCATTTATAGACATCACATTTTTATAGTTATTGTTTTTCAAAAAATTATTTATTAACTTTAAAAAAAGTTTTTCTGATGGCTGTTTCTATACCCACTCCATCCCATAGGGTGGGGTGGAATGGGTAACCAACTTTAAAAGGTATTCAAAGCAACCAATAACCCAAATTTTTGTTTATTATATATTTTATTACATCAAATTATTCATTTACAAATACATTGGGCAATTTCTTTCTCATTAAATACACAATGACCCCGATTATTAAGTGTTGGCTGGTTAAGTTTTCTGATAAGTTGTTTACTGTTGATTTCTACCTGTCATCTTTGTTTGGAAAGGTATAGAAGTTCCCTACTGATGATTTATGCAGGAATTAAAATAAGTAATAGAATCTGGTGTTTCAATCACTTGGGCAATAAAGTATTTTTTTAGATTTTTTCCTTATGTATTAATTCCCTAAGTTTTCCCTAAGCCTAATCATATACCTGTTTCACCCCACTTTACATTATTATAACTTTTTAAAAATAAAGAATTTTTCTTACATGTTTTTTTCAGTCAATAAAGGAAACTGCTATGTACAAACTATTCAATAAAAAAAAAAAAAAAAAAAAAATACAGTAAAGTCAATGCAGCACTAAGGGATGTTGACATTCACCATGTGGCTTTCAAAATTGATTCTAAATGGACTAAATGTTTCCAATATTTTTTTTCTAAACTTAAAAAGAAAGTTGAATAGTTGATAAATTAAATACATGATTGGCAAATATTTTTTGTACATAATATGATTGTAATTCATAAGCAAAACAGTACTACCCATTCCACCCCACCTGACCCTATGCCATAAATGTTTACCTAAAAAATGCATATTTTGGTTTTTAAGTTTTTTTTTTCTCTCTCTTAGAGCTTGGGAGTATTTTTCTAAACTTACTTTTGTCACTTATAGGACACAGGAATGTCAGGAATCCTATAAAAATTAAAAGTTTTATATATTTATAAAAATAACTACAATGACTGTGGCTTCTAAGATAATGAAGGAGACATATTTACATTTGGAAATATAGCTCTAAAATGAATGGATTATGAATTTATATATTGGATGGGACAGCAATAAGAGAGGACACCCTGTATAGTATATAATCTACTCATTAATTTACATACATAAATAACTTAAATATAATAATAATAATTTTCAGTTTACAATTATTATTATTATTATTATTACTTCAGTAGAAATTAAAAAATACATATTTAAATGCATCTTTATTTTAAAAGATGAAGATCAAAATGTTATCGATTTTGTATGCTAATTTTAATGCAGTGAATCTCTCATTGACACAGTGTCACAGTCTCATTGGCTAATGTCAGGCGAACGTCTATTTGCACGCTTTTTGTTTCAACATGAAAAAGAAACACCTTTGCAACTCTTATAGTATCCTAAAAAACAGCATTTAGCTGTTTAATTCATTTTAACTGTTTATTTTACAAAACCTAGTGTTATACTGTATTTATATATTTATCCTGAAGAAACATTATTTGCTGTACTTCACATAAGACTGTATCAATTAATGTTTAGCATACGAGCCATGCATATTAGTTACTTTCTTAGGTCGTGTTTATATAACATTTTCAAATTCCCTAAAATGTATGATTGCATTTGAAAAATATAAGTTATGTCCGAAATATAATGCCCTATTTTCTTGTTCCACATGCTGGGACATTGAAAAATCATATCCATTATGTCATGTAAAATTTTGTGGATTTTAACTCAAGTCCCCCTTCCCCTATGTCACAAGTTGTAATACTGGAGTGACATCCTTCCAGGGGCGTAGCCACAGATATTTTTTCGGGGGGGAGAATTTGAAAATTTCCCAACTTGAAACAAATTGCTCATATTTCGGCTAAAATGATATGCACAACGTGTGTAATAATTATAATGATACTTTTGCACAAAAAATTCCTTTCCAAAGAAAAATTCTGAAACTGAAAACATACAAATTCTAATTATGGGTTTGTTTACTAAAAAAATAAATACGCTTTTTACTTTCTTCTATCTTTACAAGAAGAAAGTATTGGATTCGTGAAAAAATTCAACTTCCGGTTTTAGACTGATTTATACGTTTTAGTAAGTCCTGAACACGATTCGACTGTTTTTAGAAAATATCTGTCTGTCTATATGTGATTCAAATTTTGCGGACGCTCTAATACAAGAACTAATGCACGAAATTTAATAAAACTTTAAAGATTCGCTTATACAGTCGAACCTCGTTAACGCGAACACTCAAGGGGAAACTTTTTTTCTTCGTATTAAAAGTAGTTTGTGTTATCGGAAGTTAACTACATCCCATACAACTGGACGAGGCAATCGGAAACAGTTCGTGTTAACGAGGTTTGACTGTACCTTGATAAAAATAGGTGCTGATTTGTTTTTGGTGTAAATCGTCCAACAGGTGGCACTGCTATGCGGCATTTTTCACGATTTACATGATTTTAGCAATAATTATATCTCAAAAACTATTTCACGGAATTTGATCAAACATATCATCATCTGTCATCACACATCACACATCATATTCTGTTAAACCTTGACATAATTTGATGCAGATTAGCTTTTTATGTATAGCAGGTGGCGCTGCTATGCAGCATTTTTCACGATTTTGCGATAGCTGTATCTCAAAAACTAATGTACGGAATTTAGTCAAACTTCATGTTCCACATAAGTAGCACTTCCACATAAATAGATCCTTATTAGGCTTGGGTCTATACTGTCCAAAGCTATCACTTTTGTGCACTTTGAGTAAGGAATTTTGGTTGCAGACATCTAAGAGGCTGGGTGCCAAAATTCAATGATTTGTTTGAAAAATGCTATACTTATATCTGCTTTTTAAATGCACACAATTCAACAAATCTATACCTTTAGAGTTTGTTATTATAGGCAAAGAATTGTCATTTAATTTTGGCACTGTGATTCCAAATTTTGAGACATTAACATGTATGGAGTAGAAGAAAATTTTGGGATTGGCACATCCGACTAGTTTTTACTTAATATTAATTCTTGTGGTCTTCAAAGAAGCCCACCTGTTAATAACATCGCTTAGTTTAATAAAATTTCCTATTTCACTTTCATATTTTAAAAGCATTAGGCTGTCAAGTCTGTCATCCCTCATTGTAGCTTGCAATATATATTTTTTAAATTTTTGTTTGACTAAAGATTCTTTCATTAGATGCAACGCCATAAAGATAAGCTGCTGTGAATGTTAAGGTACGAGTATATAGTTTGACGGCGTGACCCAAATAGTCTTTGAATTTCATGGCATGAGTAAAAGGTTTGTTAAGTGAGTTGGGATTTAGTTTATTTCTATTTGACTGTGCAAGTCATGTACATCTGGTTTCTCATATCCAGGTGGAAACATTATTAACTTTTCCCTTGCACAATTGTAATTTAAATATGGAATGCATCGCTGCAATATTCTCTTGATATAGGGAACATTGTCATTTAAGCCCATTACTAAATTCCCGAAATTTTCTTGTATTTCTTTACTGCAAAACTTATGTGTATCAATGCCCATTGCTGTGCTATTATTTTTATATATTGCCTTTGGTGAAACCGTTTTCCTACGGTGCTTTTGGAACTCAGCTTCTCCAGTCACATCCTAATATTCATAATTGTTTGTGAGCTTGTCTGTAAGGAAATATTTATTTCTTCAAAATTTTATTCAAGTGCAGCGTGTCAGTGTTACAGTGCATGTCGATTTTTTCTTCAGTTGATGCTTTCATGGTCATATTTATGTTCCAAATTAAAATCGTCCATTTTTTACCCTTTTCATCCTCGAATGGATTTTTAGATGCTCCAAAATCTTGCACAAAAACTCTTTTCCTATTATGAAGGTTTTCTTCGTGCTGAGATTTATAGTAACTTTTTAGAACAGCTTTAAACACAGAACACTGGACTTTTGGTTTAAAATTTTATAAACACATATGAATATAAACGAACAGGACTGATATATATTTCCGCACACAAATAAAAGTAAAATGTGACAAATTTATCTAAATTAACGACTTCTTATATCCGCATTTGCTCATATAACGCTTTTTACTTGACAGCGAAGGCTTTAACTAATTTTTGTGGCAAAAAAATTACGAGAATGAGTAAAATATTGTCCAAAAATTGCAAAATTAGTCAAAAAAGTTGTGAAAACTCATCAAATCTTCTTGCCCATAGCTGTGTTTCAAGTAGGTTATTACATTCCTTTCTGTTGTGCTACAAGTGATGTCCAATTTTCAAAAGAAGCTGCAATCCCTTTGGATTAAAATAGCTGGATTCTCTTTTGGGAGGAGAAGGGGAGGTAGGGTGAAATTTTTGAGAAAGGAAGAAAGTTTTGGAGGAAATAAAGGAACTGGTTAGTCAGTTATTGATGAACAGGAATAGAGAAATTTAGGTCTGGTAGATGTACAATATTTTTGTAGAACTGAAAAATACAATGATAGATTGAGTGTGGCTGACTTCTTTTTGTATTTCTTTTGATAATTTAACTTGTTTACTGTTGCAGTGCTCAAAATAATCACCAAAACAATAAAAATTTCATATTTTTTTACTATTACTTTTAAAAAAGAAAATGTCTCAAAAATCTAGAATTTCCCAACTTCACATATATTGGGGGGGGGGGGAGGCTCCCCCCCATGGCGACGCCCCTGCATCCTTCCCTCTATTGTGATGTCATATTTTTGCAATTATTAATTTAGAGCTAATTATATATATATATATATGATCTATTAGCCAATAAATATAAATACAGTCAAAGCACCTTATAACAGAATTGAAAGGCTTCCAAAAATGTGCTCTGTGTAATGTGCTTTTGTTAAAACATTACAACAAATGTTTTTATTATACTTCAATTATCCTAATGTATTCTTAGTATGCAGAAATCCACGTAATAGGGCATTTTCTTAAAACTGCTTTTATTTAATTAAAAAAGGTAAGCCTTATATATTCATATTATATTAAGTTTTAATAGAATCACTTTTATTACAAACAGTTATAAAAAAAAAAAAAAAAAAAAATGCTGATTCATAAAGGAATATTAAGGGCATTATATTTTTATGAATAAATTCATATAATTCCCCCCCCCCCTCTACTTTTTATTTTGTGATATAAAATTGCATGACTAGAGTTTGGATAATCAGAATTTTTTATAGTATTATTTTAACTGTGTGTGTGTGTAATATATACTACTATGATGCACATAAAAAAAAGGACAAATTTAAAGGAAAAAAAAAATAGAAGGATTTAATTCTCTGAATGGACAGTTTACCTATATAGGTTTGAAAATCCTGTTTTCCATGTCGTTCTTTGTGTAAATAAAAAGGAGTAAAAAATCGCTCTACTTTCTTTTTTTCATCCGTAAATCTTTTTTCTTATTTTGTGCTTTTTATTATATTGTTTCAAATTCTGTATTCTTTGACATACAGATCAACTACATGGTATGAGAAATTTGTTTTATTGTTCTTTTTGTTATACAGTAAACTTCAGATTATCTGTCACTATATCAATTGCCAACCCCGGTCCTCTAAATATTTTTAAAAATCAGAAACAAATTACAAAAACTCAAAATGCACAGTAAACCCGAGTCAGTCGGCAGTACTCTGGGAAAAATGCTTGGTTGTGAAGAATTAACGGATGATGAAATTGTTCAAAATATTTTGAATGCAACAAAACCTGAAGCAGATGAAAGTGAGGAATCGGGGATTGATGAATTAGAAGTCAATCATTCAGAAGTGGAGTCTGTGCTCTCTAAGTGCATTAATTGTTTTGAGATACAAGAGGAAGCAGATGCAGCCCAAGTGCTTTTATTATTTAGAATTCGCAATCTTGCTTCATTACAAGTGCAAGCAAAATACACACACACAAATATATATATATGTATATAATGAAATTACTTTGGATGATTACACAGATGCTACATATTTATTCTGCAAATTAAAAGTGCAAGCAAAATACACACACACACACACACATATATATATATATGGTATGATCCATGTCAATTCAGGCAGCCAAAGAAAAAATCTTACCAACATATGTTAAAATTCAATAAAAAATAAGATACTTGTATATTTTGGTTTTGCCCAAAAAAATTCCTGGCCCGAGATACAGGCCGCCAAAGATGGCATCCCGGGCACCATTTCCAATTCGCCATTTTTGATAAAAATTTTAAAGTGCTCTATCTCTAGAATGGTGCAGGATATTTTGTTGCAGTTTTTTTTATTTTAAAGATAATATTCTTCTGTTTAAAATGATATACCCAATTTTGAAAAATGTATTCAACTTTTCCTGTGGCAACCTTTTGAAAAAAAAATTTTTTTTTTTGAAAATGCCAATCCTAAAAATTTTGATTTTTTTGCTGTTGATCAATACCATTGGGAACTATCTTCACTGTAAAGGAGAACTTCCACTTTTGAGTTTAATAAATTTTAGAAACATTTAAAAAATTCAGAGAATTTTACAGGAACTGTATACATACAGTTCCAGTAAAAGTCACTGAATTTTTGCTTATTTGTATCATATTTGTAAGGATAAGCCTACTATATATATCCTAAACAAGTTAGAAATTGCAATATCAAATGTGGCAAATGAGGTGCGTGCATACTATAACTAGTTTTATAAATATTCAGATCTTGGTGCAATAAGTGTTACACTCTTGGGAAAAAAGGCATGAATACAAAATTTACTATAATTCCATATATTAAATTCAGTAATACGGAAGTAATATGAATTCATCTTAAAAGGACTTAATCGCCATGGCAACCTAGAATCATTACCTATCATGTATATCATTGAATCAATTATGTATTATAGGATTTTTAAATAGAATGAAGAAAACTTTTATTAATGTCTTTTATGTTTTAATTTGATTTTCATAGCATTTGAAGTGATACATACTTTATTGCAGAGATTTACAAAAAATTACTTCCTGTGTCATAGAAAGTGCATAGTGTTTACATGGACACACAAAAGATTTCGGATACTTTACCTTATTGGAAATACTGTACATTAGCGATGATTGCTAGAGGTGCATTTTTAGTTGTGATATGAGTTTTTAAGTTTAATTAAATATTTCCATATTACGTTGTGTGTATAAAGGATGTAGATCATATACAGGGCTACACAAAAGAAATCGTAAGGGTATTTCTGGAAGTGCATTTTTAGTTGTGTTTGAGTTTTTAAGTTTAACTAAATTTTTCCATGTTACGTTGTGTGCATAAATGCTGTAAGGGTTTACTGAGTATGAATGAAAGTAGCTTAAAGGTGATTTTTAAGTGAGTTATGCATTTTTACACTGAACTACATTTAGTATACTAAGATATGTTTGGAGAATATAGATAAAATGATATGCAGGTCCACGCAAAGAATTAGATACATGGCCGTCTATGGATGATAATCTCTGGAAGTGTGATTTCACTGGTTTTAAGGATGTTTTAATCTTAATTAAATATTAGCTAAATAGTGGCATGTATATAAAGATAGTAGGTAAAATACAGGGTTGTATGAAAGTATTCAAGTATGCTTCCGTCTATTGACATAAATTTCTAAAAGTCAAATTCCGACCTATTTATGTGTTTTTAACAATTTCCAACATAGTTGAAAGTCTTTATGGATTCGATTTGTCTGCCCATCTGTCTGAACTCTAACTTGTATTAATATAATTTGTATTGCTGTGTAATTGATATATGTTATTGAGATTGTTTTACTATGTTCGGTATTGAAAATAAAGTATGTATCACTTCAAATGCTATGAAAGTCAAATTAAAACATAAAAGACATTAATAAAAGTTTTCTGCATTCTATTTAAAAATCCTATAATACATAATTGATTCAATGATATACCATGATAGGTAATGATTCTAGGTTGCCATGGCGATTAAGTCCTTTTAAGATGAATTCATATTACTTCCATATTACTGAATTTAATATGTAGAATCACAATAAATTTTGTATTCATGCCCTTTTTGCCCAAGAGTGTAACTTATTGCACCAAGATCTGAATATTTATAAAACTAGTTATAGTATGCACGCACCTCATTTGCCACATTTGATATTGCAATTTCTAACTTGTTTAGGATATATAGTAGGCTTATCCTTACAAATATGATATAAATAAGCAAAAATTCAGTGACCTTTACTGGAACTGTATATATACAGTTCCTGTAAACTTCTCTGAATTTTTAAAATGTTTCTAAAATTTGTTAAACTCAAAAATGGAAGTTCTCCTTTACAGTGAAGGTAGTTCCCAATGGTATTGATCAACAGCAAAAAAATCAAAATTTTTGGGATTGGCATTTCCAAAAAAAAATTTTTTTTTGAAAAAAAACATTTTTTTTTCAAAAGGCTGCCACAAGAAAAGTTGAATACATTTTTAAAAATTGGGTATATCATTTTAAACAGAAGACTATTATCTTTCAAATCAAATAAACCGCAACAAAATATCTTGCACTGTTCTAGAGATAGAGCACTTTAAAATTTTTATCGAAAATCGCGAATGAGAAAGGATGCCGGGGATGTCATCTTTGGCGGCCTGTATCTCGGGCCAGGAATTTTTTTGGGCAAAATGAAAATATACAAGTATCTTACTTTTTCTTAAATTTTAACATACGTTCAATTCAAAAACTTCTGAGACTATGAAGGTAACCCCCCTGCCTGAGTTGATATGGATTCAGCCATATATATAATGAAATTACTTTGGATGATTACACAGATGCTGCTTATTTATTCTGCAAAATTCTAAATTTATCTCATAAATTGATTTCTTATTATCAGTTATGCTTTTTTATTAACAAATGTACACAACAGATAAAAAAAGTGTTTAAATATTCTTATTTATAAATTAGCAAAAATAAATGTAATTTTAATAATGGTGTTGTAATGTATTTCGATTATCCGCCATACTGTTGGTCCCGTGAGCGACGTATAATTGAAAATTTACTATACTGCAATTCATTATAAAATTCTTCAACTGTATTATAAAATCATTAAAATCTTGTGTATTTTACTTTAAGCTGTTGCAATTCAAAGTAAAAGGAAAAATGTTCTCAATACTACCTGAATTAAAAAATACATTTTTGTAATGGATTTTATTATGCTGATTGCAAATAATGCATACATAATTGTTTTCTTATTTTAGATGTGACATGACAGCATGTTAACCTGTCCCATTCCCTTGTCACACTTTGTGAACTTCCTCCCCTGCCACCTTTTGAAGTGTGCTGTAATTAATATATAATTCCTAAGAATCCCTAATATAATCAAGAGACATATTAAAAATATTTTATGCTAGTATTAAAATTAAAATTTATGTAAAAAAATTTTATAAAAAATATTAATTTTACTTTTATGAACAATATTTTTGTAAATTTAAAATATATAGTTCGTTAAGCAACATTGCTTATTGTTCTGAAGCAATTGAAGTTCCTTTTAACTAAGACTTTTTGTGAAACACAAATATAGTATTATAAACAGTAATTGTTAATAAGTAGTTTGATTAAAAATTGTCATCAAGTAAATTTCTAAATAGAAATAAAGGTAGTTTTTTTGGCAAAAGCTGTATTGCTAATATCTATAACTGTATAACTTAATAATGATATCTAGAGTTTTAGAGTTTCATATAACTATATGATCATTTATAAATAAAAATCTTTCTTATAAAAATAAAGTTGAAACTCATATTTTCAGCCAAAACTAAACGAAAACAAACATTTGATCAAACTCTAAAAATAATCATAAGTCGAAAACTTTTTAAAGATGTCATTTGACATCAGTAGAAATACTGTTCATCACAGAATATATGTTATTAAATAAAACAAAGATTACTATTTGGAAATAGTGGTAGATTTATGTTTTAAATTGGAACACTGAAAAAATTTTACAAATATAAGGACCAGTCAGAAAAATCTGGAGAGACCTTTGACAATTTAAAAGATTTTAATTATAGTGTTGCTCACAATTTAAAAGAGTTTAAGCTGCAGTGGAGAGTATATCCGTCCCCTCCCCACCCCACCCGGCCTTCACTTAAACTTCTTCCCATGAAATGTTATTCAAATTCGCTCGAAAAGAAAGACAAATAGTTGAGACAACAAAAATTGAAAGGTAAATGTTTTATTAGATTTTATTTGTTCCACAGTCAAAATGACCGCAATCAGTCTTTCTAGGTATACATATTTATAGTGCTGATAATACTGTGTAAAAAGTTATCATTTTCGTGCTACATATTCCTTATGAATAATTAGGAAAATTGAATAAACAATGCAGAAATAAAAAAATATTTAAGAGGAATACAAGCGTTTGTAGTCAAAATGACTGCTCCCGTCTTTCTAGTGTTAAAAATAGTATACCTCTTCTTAAATTTGCATTTTTTAACAATTTAAAGAAAATTTTTTGTATGTTTTATTTTGAAAAAAGAAAACAGAATTTTATGTTTTTCAAGACATTTACTAATCGATGTGCGTTTCTAAGAAATTTTCTTGCATTCTTTTTTCTCTTATGCATTTTTCAATTTTTTACTGCCCAAAATTTCTTCTTAGAGATGTAGTGGAGGATATATACGGTGGTGTACATCATATTTACCTTCTGGATTTTTAAAACATGTTCTGTAACTGTTCATAGTTGTAGTATATACCAGGGATCTGTTTAGAAAGAAATTGGGTTCTTTAAAGGATCCTTCATAACATTTTTCATCTCAAAACAGGACCCTTCACAATATATTTCATCTCAAAACAAGACCCTTCACAAAACTTTTCACCTTAAAACAGGACCCTTCACAAAATTTTTTGTCTTAAAAGTAGACCTTTGCCAAAATGGTTTTATCTATAGTTATTATGAACTTTGCACAAATTTAATAATTTAAAGTAAAATCGGACCTGTCACTAAACAGTTGAAGTCACCAAAGAACTTATTATCTAGATTTTACTTGCTTATAAAGAACTTTTGTAAAAATTTATAAACAAGAACCTTAATATAATGATAATTTCAAATTCACAAAATTAGGGCAAGATTTTTCACAAATATAAAAATCTTTTCACAAAAACAGGACCCTGTGAGAAAAGTCTGGACAAACCCCTGTATACTCTCTAGTATATACCAGCTACTAATAAAGTCTATCCTCTGTTTTATTATTATTATTATTTTAACACTGCTTCTTCTAGTATTATATGAGAAATGAAAAATGTTTTCTACATTTAGTCATAAAAATGATAATCTGTAGAATAAATGAAAGTGTTTTACAATAGGTGCTGCTCATGGTCTATGTGCTATTCTACAAATGTTGCTTACTTTTCCAAGTTATATCGACAGAAATCCTGAAGCTGAACAGAAAGTTAAAGCTTCTGTAGATTTTCTTCTCAGTCTTCAGACACCAGCTGGAAATTTTCCATGCGCTATGGATGAAATTGAACAGCCAAGATCAGACGCTAATGAGCTAGTTCATTGGTGTCATGGAGCTCCAGGTTAGTTGAAATTAAATTTTAGCTTAAGAGTAATATTGACTCTTTCAAATGAATTAATTAACCAAAAGATAATTTCTGTTAAATAAATTATTTTGATACAATTTCTTTTCAATTTTTAGAATTTTAAAGGAAAATAATGCAATATTTGATACATACCAAAAATGTCTTTAAGGCAGAAATAATGATAGTTTATACTTTTTTTTTACACACAGTAATTTTTTCTCCTAATAACCAAGTTCTCACAGTGAAAAAGTTTGAGATATCATATATAAAAAATATATGTGAAAGTTCTCTTAAAACTTGTAGAATGATTAGACATAGGGACAGTTTTACAGCTCTAAGTAAAATTAGCAATAACATTTAAGAAATAAGGTTTGCCATTTATTTATTAATTTAAAGGATTTACTTTATTTTTACCGACTTCGAAAAAAGGAGGAGGTTATCAATTCGACCCGTATGTATGTTTTTTTTTTTTTTTAATGTATGTTCACCGATTGCTCTGGAACTTTTTGTCCGATTTATGTGATTTTGGTTTTAATTGAAAGAGGATACTCTCGAATTGGTACCACTTCCGTTTCATCGAAATTGGTTGAATAGTTTTTTAGTAATTCAACAAAAACCAATAAAATAAAGGATTTTTCGCAAATTATCTTTCATTGTTGTAACCGGTTTTTCATTCATAAGCATAAAGCTATGTATTCATATGCGTTATCGCCAAGTTGTCGCCAGACTTGACGCCATTTGGTGAAATATCGCCAAATTTGGCGACCAAAATAAGTTGCCATAAATGAAGCCAACTTGGCTGTAACTGACTAATTTGGCGATATTCTCATTCAAATTCATTAATGGATCTTCTCCAATACGTTTCTTCACAATTTCTAATCGGCAGTCATATTTACAATTCTCAATTGCCAACCATTATTTAAAATGCTAAATAATACAGAAGCAAACTAAATTAGTACTTGAAAACATCTGAATTGTATCAAGAAATGAGAACATGTAAATTTTAATCAGATTGCACGATAAAAGCAAAAAGTGCGCGATACTAACAGCAAATATGGGTTAAAGGAAATGCGAATATCATAAGTTGCTTCCGAAAGTTCTATGTTTTGCAGTACTATACTCACGCCAATTAGTATGCAGACCGATGACACTTTAACCAAGACTATTAAATGAGCATGACGATGAAGTTCTAATCTTTCTTAATCGAGGCCATAGTTAAGGCCAATGTGAAACAGAAAAGATATCAACATACAATGTGGTTTAATATAAATGTGGGTATCATAAAATGTTTATTTCAGAAAAATGCTTCGATGCACCAAATCATATTAGCTCAGAAACGCCAATTGGCAGTGGACCCAGTAACGGTAGATTACTTAATAGTTTTAAAATCTCCACTACCCAACGTATTGCAAATGATGATGCAATGAAAAACTCAAATGCCTAAGTGAGTTAAATTGTTTTTGTCAAGAAAGATGAAATACATAACAACCAAAAATAAACAAAATGTCGTCATGATGCAATGAGTTCTCGATTTCTCCATCAGAATCTTTAGATTTGGCGGAATTTTAAGCAAATAATTTAAATTATGAATAAAAGTACCACACTGCAATGCTTAGCATACATTTAAGCACATTGGCATTACATATACATTCAGGGGTCTGTCCAGACTTTTCTCACAGGGTCCTGTTTTTGTGAAATTGTGAAGTTTTTCTTATTTTTGTGAAAATTCTAGTCATAATTTTGTGAATTTTAAATTATTGATGCCTTTATGTCCTATCCTTCATGTATAAAAAGCTAATTAATATGCTCTTTGGTGAGTTCAACTGCTTACTTACAGGCCATATTTTATTTTAAAATGACTAAATTTGTGAAAAGTTCAATTTGAAAGTGAAAAAATTCTGTGAAAGGTCTATTTAAGAGACAAATAATTTTGTGAAGGGTCCTGTTTTGGGATAAAATGTTTTGTGAAGGGTCCTGTTTGAGGATAAATAATTTTGTGAAGGGTCCTGTTTTAAGAAAATTATTTTGTGAAGGGTCCTTTAAAGGACCTAAAATTTTCCTAAACATATCCCTGACATTATACATTACATATTGGCACTTGCATAATATCTCCATATAAGGAAACATTAATGCCACAAAAAATAAATTGTTTTTAAATTCTTGAAGCCTCAAATGAATTATACGTAAATTCTCTTTTGACACTGTATGAATTTCACCAATGACCAGCCATTTGAGGGAACGCCATTTGAGACTTTCACGCTGTAGTCTTTTAAGGATCATTTTTTGATAAGTCATTGGGTTGCCATGTATCCTAATGGCTCCTGGTGCATTTAAAATCCGTCGTGGGTGCGAAGTCCTCGAAGTTATTTATGAATTATACCTTTGAGGTGTCTTGCCAGGTGGAAGGTCTTGTCATCTGACCAAGCTTCTAAATTATGAGATCAACATGAGTAGCAATGCACAGATGCTAAAAACAAGATATAACCGGCATAAAAAGTTCTTAATTAAGGCACTGCCGATAGGAAAACAAACTAGGCGCTAATCAGGTTTACTGCCGCTACGCGGCGACTAGGCGGTCACCCATGCTGATGCCAAGTATAAAACCCGTTCATCTAGGGCAACGGAAGATAGGAGCCTGGTCATCGGTTAGGGAGTGAGAAAGATAAGTAAATTGGGTCTCCCTTCTTTATTACCGACTTCAAAAAGGAGGAGGTTATCAATTCGACGCGTATGTATGTTTTTTTTTTCTTTTATGTATGTTCACCAATTGCTCCGGAACTTTTTGTTTGATTTATGTGACTTTTGTTTTAATTGAAAGAGGATACTCTCGAATTGGTACCACTTCCGTTTCATCGAAATTGGTTGAGTAGTTTTTTAGTAATTCAACAAAAACCAATAAAATGAAGGATTTCACCCAAATTATCCTTCATTGTTGTAACCGGTTTCTCAATCATAAGCATAAAACTATGTATTCATATACGTTAGCGCCAAGTTGTCGCAAAACTTGGCACAGTTATGTTAATTATCGCCAAATTTGGCGACCAAAATAAGTCACCATAAATGAAGCCAACTTGGCTGTAACTGACTAATTTGGCAATATTCCCATTCAAATTCAGTAATGGATCTTCCCCAATCTGTTTCTTCGCATTTTCTAATCGACAGTCATATTTAAAATACTCAATTGGCAATCGCATTCTAAATAGTAATTTAATATACATTAATTAAATATACACCATTATTTCAAATGCTAAATAATACAGAAGCAAACTAACTTAATACAAAACAATAATTTAGTATACAATATTTTAGTTTAATTAAACACATAACATCAGACTGGCGGCACATAATATATATATATATAATATTGGTACTTCTTAGTTATCCCGTTGACCAAATTACTGTCGCCATATTGTAAGATTAAATGCCAATAATGGTTTGCCATTAATTAATTAATTGTAAGATTAAATGCCAATAATGGCCAATAAAACCATTAATTCGGCGTTTTATTTGTATTTTTATTAATGTTTTACTAATTTATTTGTTCTTTCGTTATTTAAAATAAAAATTATGTCAATTTGTATAATTTGGCGAGTGGTTTGGCGATTTATATAATTTTGAGAAATTGATCGACGGGATATCTAAGAAGTACCATAATATTATATACATACCTATATTATATTATATTAAACAGTTATATGTATGAATGCTTTTTGATTGCCTTTAATATTTCCACTAGATAACATTAAGGATAACTTTCCTGTATAGGGGCCTTGAAGAGAAAATGAAAATTTCACGCATATTTTCTGACAACCTATTAACTGTCTAGGTACTACTTAGTTATCCCGTCGACCAATTTTGCCAGATTATATAAATCGCCAAACCACTCACCAAATTATACAAATTGACATAATTTTTATTTTAAATAACGAAAGAACAAATAAATTAGTATAACATTAATAAAAATACAAATAAAACATCGAAATAAAAATCACTTGATGACGTAAACACGTGTATCTTGCTAAGTCAAGTGAATGTGACATTTACGATCAACCATTATTGGCATTTAATCTTATAGTTTGGCGATAGATTTTAGGTCGACGGGATAACTAAGTAGTACCACTGTCTCATATATACAAGCAAGTTTTTTAATATTTATAAATTTATTTATTGTAAACAATCACTTGTCTACTTTTATATGCAAACAGAAGTTGAGCCAAGATCCCTATGCTGTTAAAGTACAAGATAAACAACATAGAAATAAATAAAAGGAGTTACTCTAATTAGTATTACAGACGGCATTGTTATGGTGCGGTGTATTTACATGGCACAGAACTTAAACATCAGTAGGCATAAGCATAATGGCAAAAGCAAGTCAGTGAGTTACGCAGTCATGAAACATTTGAATTGTATCAAGAAATGAGAGCAAGTAAATTTGAATCAGGTTGCCCGATAAAAGCAAAAAATGTGAGATACTGTAACAGCAAACATGGTTTAAAGGAAATGCGAATATCATAAGTTGCTTCTGAAAGTTCTATATGTTTTGCAGTACTATACTCGCTAAAATACGTCAGTTATTATGCAGACCAATGACACTTTAATCAAGACTATTAAATGAGCATGACGATGAATTTCTAATCTTCCGTAATCGAGCCCACAGTTAAGGCTAGCGTGAAACAAAAAAAATATCAGCAGCAATTGGTTTAATGTAAATGTGGGTATCATAAAATATTTAATTCGCAAAACGCTTCAATGCACCAAATCATATTAGCTCAGAAACAACAATTGGCAGTGGATGCAATAATGGTAGATTACTTAATAGTTTTAAAATCTCCACTGCCCAACGTATTGCAAATGATGATGCAATAAGAAGCATAAATGCCTAAGTGAGTTAAGCTGATTTTGTCAAGAAAGATTACAAACAAAAATAAACAAAATGCCGTCATGATGCAATGAGTTCTCAATTTCTCTATCAGAATCTTTAGATTTGGCGAAAGATTAAGCAAATAATTTAAATTATGAATAAAAGTACCATGCTGAAATGCTTAGCATACATTTAAGCACATTGGCATTACGTATACATACATACATTACATTTTGGCCCTTGCATAATATCTCCATATAAGAAAACATTAATGCCACCAAAAAATAAATTGTTTTTAAATTCTTGAAACCTCAAATGAATTATATATAAATTCTCTTTTGACACCATAGAAATTTCATCAATGACCAGCCATTTGAGGGAACGCCATTTAAGACTTTCCCTCTGTAGTCTTTTCACGATCATTCTTTGATAAGTTATTCGGTTGTCATGTATCCTAATGGCTCCTGGTGCATGTAAACTCCGTCGATAGGTGCGAAGACCTCGAATTTACCTATGAATTATACCTCTGAGGTGTCTTGCCAGATGAAGGTTTCGTCATCTGATCAAGCTTCTAAATTACGAGATCAACATGAGTAGCAATACGCAGGTGCTAAACAACAAGATATAAATGTTAAATAACTGGCATAAAAAAGTTCATAATTAAGAAATAGGCACTGCCGATAGTAAAACGATCTAGGCGTTCCTCAGGTTTATTGCCGCTACGTGGCGATTAGGTGGTCTCCTACGCCGATGACAGGTATCAAACCCGTTCATCTAGGGCAACCCGGAAGATAAGGGCCTGGTCATCGGTTAGAAAGTATGAAAAATAAGTCATTGGGTCTCTCTTCTGTATTTCATAGAGCATTTTTAGTAAGCCGAAGAACTTTTTATTGTCAGTTTCCAAAGTTCGATATTTTTTCATACGAGCAGCATCACTTGTCGTTCTACCCATGTCCAAATAGAGAAACAAAAATATTTAATTAAAAAATAAAGCTATTAAATCTGAAGAAGAATAAATGTAATATATATATATAAAGAATTTTCACAAAAAACCTGTGTTATTAATGTACACAGAAATCTGGACAAAAGTATTTACTTATCAAAATAACATCTTTAAAAGTTTCTTTAAAAGTCCGTAATTTCCTCCAAAAGAATCATGCAAAAATTGTAACTCAAAAAAGAACTAAAAAGTGAAAAATAAACTTTTTTACCAAAAATAAAACCGACTTCAAAAACTACTACAAAGTAAAAAATAATTTTTTTACATAATAGTTAATAAGAAATTAAATTAAGAGCATTGTATCTTACCATGTGTATTATTATATTTATGTACATTAATTTGATTTTTTTTTTTTTTGGAGTCGGTGCCAGCCAAGCCAAGTTCAAAATTAAAATTGTTTATCCAATACAAATCGTAACATGATTCAGCAAAACCGTTTAGGAAAAAAAATCCATTCTCAATCAACTCTGACACCATCCTACATTTGAAAATCTGTGTTTGGCTACGATTTTTTTACATAATAGCCTGTATAAACGCATTAATTTTAAAATAACCCTTAATTTAGCACACATAATTACAACTAATTTCACTTGAAAATACACGTTTATAAAATCAGATGAAAGGTTTCAAAAATGGTAAAATTCAATTTTTTTTTAACTAAATAACAAATCGTAAAAAAACTCGTAGATATTTGGATGTGTGTTTGTTGGATGATTATACTTAACTTCGTTTGGCTGGCACCGACTCCAAAAAATCAAATTAATGTACATAAATATAATAATACGCATGGTAAGATACAATGCTCTTAATTTAATTTCTTATTAACTATTATGTAAAAAAATTATTTTTTACTTTGTAGTAGTTTTTGAAGTCGGTTTTATTTTTGGTAAAAAAGTTTATATTTATTGCTTTATTAGCCACATTCACATTATGTTTTGTATTATTATTATTTTTAATTAATTCCGTGATTCAGAAAGGGAAAAGTGTTGCCATTTGCATGCTGTGTTGAACACAAGCTAATTCATTTAAGGTGGGTGAATGCGTAAATGATGATCTTTTCAATAAGTTTCACTTTTTCTCATTTAAATTGTAGAACACTTGCAAAAAAAAAAAAAAAAAAAAAAACATAGTTTAATTAGGAAATGTCAGAAAAATCTATAATTAATTTCAAGTTAAAACAATTTTTTGCTTGTAAGCCCAGATTTCTTTTATTACAGCCAAGTTTCATATACTATATTTTCATATTTAACTAAACATTTCCTTTCTTTTTACTCATTAAAATTGGATTCTCATTATGTCCTAGCTTACTATAACCGAGTTTGAATGTGTATTAAACCAGTCCAATTGGTTTTTATGTTAAAAAATTCTAATTAATAAAACATATTTGATAAATTGAACCCACATTTTAATGAATAATTGTAACATTTCACAGTATTCACATTTTATTTCCATTCCTCATTAAAGATGAGATTCTTGTAAAATTTCAGTTTCTCTCATTTATTATTTGCGTATAAATGAATTTATTATTTTTATCAAACAGTATCAATTTTATTTATTAGCATAGTGTGCATATTTTATGTAAGTTTCTCCAATTGTGCATGTGCTATTCTTTCTCTTAACCTTTTGTAAAAGTTCTATGCTGTGTTTATTATTTATTTTTTCTAATTAAAGCTTATTTATCTCTGGGATATATGCCTAAACTGTGTATATGTCTTTATTCGTGTTATTAGTAAAATACGAATAAGCTGTTGTATTAGAGATAAAAGTAATAAAAAGACAGAAACAAACCTGTCTAAAATGAAATTTTTTTTTCTGTCCCATTGCAATTATGTTTTAGCAGATTTTTCTGTAATTTGGCAAGTGAATTTACTAGTCTCTTTGCAATTCCCCCCCCCCCCACCCTCCCCTTAATCTATAACACATTTTCTTATTATTTTATAACTAAATGTTTCTATTTTAAATTGAATTGAATGTGTGTAATGCATTATAATTTGAGATTGTTATTTTTATCAAATAACGTAAATATATATATATATATATATATTTCATTCTTTTGATTTCCATTCAGCATAGTTTTTTTAAAATATTTTCAATGGTTGATTCAGGAAAAAAATTGAGGAGGGATCCTTCACAAAATTCTGTTTAATAAAATTTCAATTCATAAAATTTCTCTTTAATAAAACAGCAAATTTCTATTTTTCCTATTCATAATATCATTATCTTAATTCATAAAATTTCTCTTTGCAAAATGCCTCTGAATATTAAAGACCACATCACAAAATTTCGTTCCATAAATGTAAATTCTTCGAAATTTATTTTTATTTTATTGAGATTTAAACTATTTAATTTGCAGTCAAAACAAGTTCACCAAAAAGAAACACTTTAGCAAGAGAACTTTTAAAAAAAGTTACTTTTAATAATACTTTGGTTCAAATTTGAGGAACTGGATTTGATTTTTCATTATAAATTTTATTTTTCGCAAAAATATGAAAGAATTTACCAAAAACAAATGTATTATCAGGTTATAATAGGCATTATTATTTAATAATTATTATAAACTAGTATATAAGCCCCATCAAAAATGACAGAATGTTGATCTGCATTTCATACAAAAAAAAATCAGCATGAAGATTTTATTATTGAAAGGTTTGTATTGTAGAAGAGTACAAATGAAAAATGATTTCTATAAATACAAATGATGAGGATATTTTTTTATAGTCAATATTCAATTTCTAAAATAATTCATGCTCCGCTTCTAATCTTTAGAATTAAGAAATGAAAAATCAGCGAAATTACGTCATGCTGTCAGTCATATCAATTGTTCTCAGTTTTATTGATGCAAAAATACATTTCAAGCTAAGCATAACATTACCGGTGGAAACTTTTCAAAAATACTTTATATATGTATTTTTATGATTAGCCACAGTATATTTAAATAAAAATATGTTCTCTATTTAATTGTAAATAAAAAAAACTAACAAAGTCATAATGCATAGAGTTAAATAAACCCAATAGACAATATTCTTGTATGTCGCAATAAATATGAATTTTTATTCGCTTATAAAAGTAAAGTACACGTGTCTAATTTTTTTTACTGAAAATAACTTGTAAATGAAAAAAAAAGTCCAAAAAGCCTCCTGTCTGAAAAGTTTTAAGTATTTATATTTAATCTGCAACAACAGAATCTGATTACCTCTATTTTGAAAAAAAAAAAAAAAAAAAAAAATTCATAAAAAACCTTTGAAATTACAATTAAAATATAAAAATGAGAATGCTTTTAAAAACAGCTAGTGCTGGCACATCTACAAACAGCTTTCATTGAAAAAATAATTTGCAAAATCGGTTCAGTAGAAAACTCAGGGCAGTGACTAAAAAACAGCTTTGTATTTTAAATATATAGATGGATGGGGTTGCTCCGGAATGGTTACCTACATTTTGCTACACTAGGATTTTATATGTAGATAGACTTAATTATTATAAATAAATGTTGTCCTTGTCATCTTTGTAATTTTGTTTTTGATCATAAATGGGTTTTCAGAATGCAATAAAATTTCTCTATCTGCTGTTTGAAAAGGTCTGTGTCATTCGGAGTAAATTTTTAACATTTTATTGTTGTTGTCTGTTTTATGCATTCTATTAATGTTTGATTTCATGTAATGTTCATATCTTCAGAGGTGCCAAGCTCCCACTAATCTCCTCTAAAATGTGGATTAATTTTGACCCAGTTTATCAATATTTTGAACCAAAAAATTTATTTGAAAGATCTTTATTTAATTTCATTTCTTTAAAAAATTTCTGTTGTGAAACATGTTAAATGTGGGCCAAGTTGACCCACATACTATGGAAAGTTAGTGGGAGCTTGGCACATCTATATCTTGACTTTTAAGCAGGACTGCGGAGTCGGTGGAAAAAAGGACTGACACTTACTCCTGAAATTTTAATGACTCCGACTCTGGGATGGCTAATGTACTAGTGATGCCTGTTGGTTGGGTTCCTTTTATTCAGATTACTTGATTGCTACCACTTGTATTGAAATAGTAATACCGGCCTTATTAAATTTGTCCTTAAATAAAGAAAATGTTACTACTTTTAAAAAGTGGTAGCAATCAAGCATTCTGCATTAAAATAACAATTGACAACACTGAAACCTACTGACACATTGCTGTTTGATCTTGAAGCATGTGATGTGCATATCAACCAATATTTTTTTCATTTAATTTCTTTGGATGAATCATGGGGGGTGTAAACTGTCACAGTGAAGACCAGCGCCTGATTACTGCACAGGCAAACTTCCAAGAAAAATTTAATATTGAAAATTTCATCTTTTTTAAAAGCTGAATTTTTGTTTTAAACAGGGCAAAAATACTCTTACAAAATATCAGGTGAAACTTTGCCCCAATATTAATCGACTCGGGTCAAGACTGAAAATATTTTGAACACATCAGCCAATTTGTGTATTTTAGCGAATTTGATTTGGCATAAAACTAATTTTTTGTTGTAACCATTGTTGTCACTCTAATAACCTTGAAACTACATTGTTGCAAGTATTATTCATGTTTGTTGCCAGTTTTGGCTGTAGACCCAATTATGGAAATTTAGACAAAAAAAGCAACTGTTGTTGATAGTCTTTTTTTAATTTGATATTTTATAAATTGTTTTTATTCTTTTCGCATTTTGGTGTTTGGATTTCAGTCTTAATACAAAATATAGTACATTTACTATTCTTCTCAAAGCACATTTTTTGGAAGTAGAGATTTACGATTTAAAGACTGATCATCATATTAACAATTTAGGAGCTTGAGATGCACATGACCCTATTATAGTGTTTGCCGTATTAACAGTTTATATGAGTGAAGTGGACAGGGCTCTTTTAAAATTGTCAGATTAACAGAGTTAAATTTAAGAAGAGTGGAGTTTTAAATTTAATTTTCCGAGTGCTTTTTTTTACATGCAATTTTAATGTATTATTTTGTTGTAAATATGAATTGCTGTACTTAGGTGTGATTTCTTATTTTATTTAGGTGTGGTTTACTTGATGGCTAAAGCTTTTTTGAGGTGGAAGGAGAGAAAATACCTGGATTCATGCCTTTTATGTGGCGAAATTGTTTGGAAGAAAGGATTATTGAAGAAAGGTCCTGGAATATGTCATGGCATTGCTGGAAGTGGTTATGTGTTTCTTTTATTATATCGTCTTACAAACGACTCAAGACACTTACACAGAGCTGTACAGTTTGCTAGTTTTCTGTTTGAGGATGAATTCAAAACAGCTCGTTTACCTGATCGACCATTAAGTTTATATGAAGGACTTGCAGGGACAGTCTGTTTCTTAGCTGATATTCTTCAGCCTGACAAAGCACATTTCCCATTTTTTGACATATTTTGAAATATTTGTCAGTTTTCATTTTTTTTCCATATTTATTTCCTTTATCATAAGATGTATTTTAAAGTACAAAATAAATATAAAACATCTAATTTAGTCTTAATCAGTGTTTCGTTTCATTATTTATAATGCATTTACTGTTATAAAATGGATAGAATTCTTTATATCATTCAAATATATTTGCTTAAATTTAATTATGCATATCATACAGGATGTCCCAAAAAGGGTTGAAACAGAGCTCAAAGCACACGTAGGAGAAATTTTACTGTTTCTACCAATATCTCCAATCAGTGATCGTCGGTGTAAATTTCTTTAATATATGCAATTGAAATATATACTGAAGATTATTCTTTTGAAATTGTGGTAAGAATAATAAATTTTCCCCTATACGCTTTGGGCCTTGTTGAAACATGCTATAACTCTTTAACTACTGAGAGTAAATAAGCAGTGTAAATTGCAAAAGTATTCAAAGTAAAGTAGGAAATAGATTGTTTATGAAATATTTCTCCCATTAATTTTCAAAAGGTTATATTTTTAAAATTCTTATATGACTTCTTTTAGACAAAGTTGGTCATTAAGAATTTTTCCTCTCTCTGCAATAAGGTGATTTTAAAAGATGGCATGTCTGTATCTTAAACTCAATGAGTTATGCTTAATTTAAAATTGACCAATGTGAACCATGTGTCAAAGTAGCTCTTTTGGTTTTGAGAATAGCCTCAATAAATTACAGAGAAATATTTTCAAAACTCTATTTTTTTATTATACAGCTTCAAAACTTATGTTTTTAATCCTCTTTTTTTTCTTTTATTCTAAACTACATTAATTCTTTTAATGAATCTTCATTTGAATGCTTAAAAGTCTAAGAAATCATTACTGTTGCTATTGCGCATACATTTATTGTGCTTATTTAGCATACATTTAGCTTTAAAACAATGTCTTCAGTAAAAAAAGAAAAAAAAAATTAATATTGACCTGTTCAAAAAAAATTCTTCACTGTAAATTAAAGATGGGAAAAACAGTTACTCTCTGTTAACAGGTTTAATGTTTACGCCACTAGCTTGGTAACATGTTACAATAATCTATTAATTTTGTAACTCATTACCAAAGCTTAAAAAGTTGTTGAAATTTGCATTTTTTGTTCTTTTCTTTTTTTTTTAATGCAGGTCAATTTATAATCTTTAGTATTTTTTTTATTCTTGAAGGACATTTATTTGACTTTTAGGTAACATTTTGATGGCAATTTTTTTGAAATATTAATATTTTTAAAAGTTTTTATTATTTTTTGCTTTATTTAAAGCTTTTTAAAAGTATTTTAATGAGCAATGATAATAAAACAGCATTAAATTACATTATCCTTTTGCTAAAGTAGATAAAAATTTCCTTTTCCAGGCTCGGCATTCTCCGACTTTTATGTCCCTCCCACCTTACCTTTGCACGCTTACCAGCGAGCAGAAACATACCCACAAACCACATCTAACATTTGAAATCATCTCTATAGATAAGGGAAGGGGACAAAAGTTCTCTTTAATGTTACTCAAACTGAATTTTATATTCAAAACATCACTTTGTTACATTGATCTGTAATTATACTTACTTAGTTTTAACTTATTAGGGTAAAATCAATATATTCAGGCTAATTTACCATTAACATAAATTTGTATGCTTAATAATTTCATGATGACTAGGTACAGGATAAACTGTGTATTTTAATCAAATATAATATAAAAATAAAATTTATTAAAAACTTGTATTTAGTAGAATAAAATACTTTTGACTCTTTTAGTTTAAGGAAAATCATTTATCAAGTAAACATCCTTTTTTTAGAAATTGAATGAATGAACACACACACACAAAAAAAGTTTTCATTTTTACCATGAACATTTAATATCAAAATTACCATTGCATAATGTCTTGGAATATGTTTTACAAATTAGTTACAGTCTTAAAAAATAATAATTGTGTGCACAAATCATGCTGTGCTTTTTTTCTCCTTTTCATAAAATATGACCACAGGGAAAAAATAAAGTTTCTAGTTCATATTAAAAAAAAAAAAAAAAAAAAAAAAAAAAAAATTAGTAATAACAAAAAGTAAAAATAAAATGAAAGCCTCAAGAAATAATTTTTACGCTAGAAAAAAATCAAGCTTTGAAAATACAGTAAACTCTCTGTAAGGCGGACTCTGTGTAAGACGGAAATCTGCCTAATTTGGAAGATTTTCATGTTCCTGCGAATCCATAGACATAGAGTAATATTTGTCTAAGGCGGAATATTGTCTACTACAGAAAATTTTCTCAGTCCCGATCGATTCCGCCTTAGACAGAGTTTACTGTATATCTCTTTTTCACATTAAGGGGGCAGTTTACCTTTTCAACAATTTTATTTATTTTAAAAAATATGGTTCAAATGGAGAACTCTCTGCATTTCAATGTTAAAAAAACCATACATTTTGAAAAAAAAATTAACTGCATAATAAATTAAAATTTTCAAAAAGTTAAAAAAAAATTGAATTTTTTAAAGTCCTTACTACTTTTTTAAATATTAATATTTTTGCCCCCCCCCCCCCCAAAAAAAAAAAAACAAGAAATAAAAATCATGCATTAAGCATAGATTATGAACCACTTTCCAACACTTCCTGAATGCTTTAACAAAACTTCATTATTTAGGGAAATTGGGTAAATAAGATAATTAATTAAACATTTTAGAAAATGCATAAAACATTTAAAAAATTGATTTCAGCAATTACCGTCCATAGCTAATAGTACCTTTATTACATGCCACTATTTAGCTAAAATTTAATTTAAACTAAAACACTCTTAAAACTACTGAAATCACATTTCCAGATATTATCATCCATAGACGGTTATGTATCCAATTCTTTGCGTGACCCTGTATATCATTTTATCTATATTATAAACATTTCTTAGTAAACTAAATGCAGTTCAGTGTAAAAATGCATAACTCCTTTAAAAACCACCTTTAAGCAATTTACACTCATACTCAGTAACCCTTAATTCTTTTATGTAGTGCTGCATATAAATTATAGCATTTATACACACTGTATAGTATGCATAAATACAGTGCATGGTTCGTACGCTTTGGAAAAAGTAGAAAAAGTGCTGGAAAAAAAAGTATTCATTTTCAAGGAATGAAAAGTGCTGGGAAAAAAAGTATTCATTTTCAAGGAATGAAAAGTGCTGGGAAAAAAAGTATTCATTTTCAAGGAATGAAAAGTGCTGGAACATATCGCGAACTTCGACAAATTGTTGCCGAAAAATATCAATTTCAACAATCTTTGCGTTAAAAAAATCGGTAATTTCGCCAAAGGCTCGCTTTAAAAATGCGAATTTCGTCTAAAGATCGCGGAAAAAACGCGAATTTCGTCGAAAGGTCATGGAAAAAAACGTGTATTTTGTCAAAGACCAGAGAAATAACCCGAATTTCGACAAGAAATCTCGAATAAAGCTCAAATTTCGTCTGAGGATCTCGGAAAACACGCGAATTGCATTAAAAGATCGCGAAAATACGCACGTGTTTTCATCAAAGGATGGTGGAAAAAACACAAATTTCGACAAAAGATCGCAAAAAATTGCGAATTTCTTCAAAGGATCGCATAGGGGTGATTCTTTTCCGAAAATTTAAGGCATTCATTTCCGAAAATTTAAAAAAATCGGTCACCAAAAAAAAAACAAATTTTGCCAATCGTTTTCAGAAAAAATGCAGATTTCGCCAAAGAATCGCGGAAAAAATGCAAATTTCTTCAAAGGATCATGGAAAAAACGCAAATTTCGTCTAAGAAACGAGGGAAAGACTGTAAATTTCGCGGAAAGATCGCAAAAAAACCCTGAAGATTTCGTCAGAAGATCGCGAAAAACCCCGAAAATTTCGTTAAAAGATCGCAAAAAAAGCCGAAAATTTCGTCAAAAGATCGCGAAAAAAAGGCACATTTCGTCGAAAGATCGCGAATTTCGTCAAAGGGCTGCAAAAAAAATGCATAGTTAGTGGATTTCCCCCTCTCACCCTCTGCTGTAACTTTTCAGAAAATTTGAGGTAAATTTCAGAATTTTTTTTTTACTCAAAATCACCTATAGGATTGCAGAAATAACGTAAATTTCTTCAAAGGATCGCGAAAAAGGCACAAAATTCGTCAAAGGATCGCAGAAAAAGTGCGAATTGCATTAAAAGATTGCAGAAAAAACTCTAATTTCTTCAAAGGATCGCAGAAAAAAGGGAAATTTCCTCGAAGGGTTACGAAAAAAGACTAAATTTGTCAAAAACGCATAGCCAGTGCCGGGAGGGGATTTACCCCTTCTGCTATCTGTTGTAGTCTTTCAGAAAATTTGCTATGAATTTTAGAATTT
Organism: Maratus speciosus; assembly: GCA_963932465.1. Lineage (NCBI taxonomy): Eukaryota > Metazoa > Arthropoda > Arachnida > Araneae > Salticidae > Maratus > Maratus speciosus. The sequence goes on along the minus strand of OZ010788.1, from coordinate 454,500,790 downwards.
TTTAAACTGAGAATCACCTTTGAAAATTTCATCAACTATATGTTGAAAAAAAATCACGAATTTCTTCAGTCTGTCATTGAACAAAAATTGCAAATTTTAACAATCCGCTGGGGAAAAATACCACAAAATTTGTCCATTGGTCATCGATAAAAAATGCAAATTTCGTCAGTTTGTTGAAAAAATCGCAAAATTCGTTAGTTTGATTGTTTGCCCCCCACCCTCCCGAAAAAAAAAACCTTGCCCCTTCCTAACATAGTCAATCAGTCATAAAAAAAAATCGGTCATTTATAAAAATCGCGAATGTTTTCAGTCAGTTAAAACTTCACCGAATTATATTAATTCCAAATTTTTCACTGTGTAACTGATAAAAAAAAATTTATTTCCTTTTTATAAATCCATTAAAAAAAAAAAAAAAAATCTTTTGTATTTAAAAAGTAAAAGTAAATTATCTAACCTTTATTTCAATTAGTTTTGTATGGATAAGCGCAAATGCTGTAAGGTTTGAGAATTCAGAGAATATTTATTAAAAAGTATATTGTTCACAACTTCAGAAATGCTAATGTATGACTCCTGATGAGTGTTCAGAATTCCTAAAATTTAACTGGTTTATTCCTGTTTTCTGCTCTTGTTGTGATACCATACCTTTTATTTATTTTTTTTTTTAAATATTTTTTTGCACTTAAAGAAAAGAAAATCAAGCTCTGTTGTCTTAACTTTTTATTATGAAATTTCTTCCCATGGTACCTTAATAAGTTAAAGCAGATTATTCCTTTAAAATTCTCTAATAATGTCTTGAAAATGCCCGTTATAAAAATGAAAAGATTTGATAAGATTTCTTTGAAATAGATAATCAATGGGGTGGCTATTTTCCTTATGTGTTATTCTACACCATTTTTATGCATGTATCTAAACAGTCCTTGAATAGTGCTTGAATTTTATTTGTTCTCGAGTGTATGAACCATGCAGTGAAACATAAAAGCACATATCATAATTAAATATGCATTTCCAGCAATCATCACTTATGTATAGTACTTAGGACACAATATAGTATCTGAAATATTTTGTGTGTCCCTCTAAATATTATTCTTATTTTATTTATTTCTTCTATTCTAATAAATATTATATTTTCTTATTTTATTCTTATATCTTCCACTTATTATTATGCATAAAATAACTTATGGTAAACCTCAGCGATGTATATCAATTTCATTGTATATGAAGTACATGCATATCAATTATTTTATGCTTGAAAGTGTGTAACATCATTAAAAGTCATTTAAAACGATTTTTTCCCATAGGCCATAATGTAACAGAATACTTTTGACTGTCCCTGTATAAGGATGGGACCCCGGGCGCAGAATCGGCGCAACGCTGCGACGCACGTCGCAGACTCTTGAGAAGGTCTGCAGACTATTTTTCAACTGTTAAAATTTAGGGAAAAAAAGTTTGTTAGAAATTATTTTCCATGTGCCATAATAATACGATGCACGCCACATGCGATTGACGAAGCTCCGATTCCCTTTAAAATATAAATAATTCACGGAGAAAACTCTAGACTCGCGATCGTGAAACTCCGCGAGTCTAGTTAATGAGCCGATCCTCGTAGGGGTGATTTCTTCCGAAATAAAAAAAAAAATCGGTCATTAGTCCTAAAATTCGAACGTAAATATCACGAATTTCGACAAATGTTCGCCGAAGAAACAATTTCGTCAATCGTCTGCAGTTAAAATAGCCAATTTCGTCAAAGGATCGCGAAAAAAAGGTGAATTTCATCAAAAGATCGCGAAATAAAAAACGAAATTTTGTCGTAAGATCAAGAAGAAAACGTCAATTTCGTCAAAAGGCTGCGGAAAAATAGCAACTTTCGTAAAAGGATGTCGAAAAAATGCGGCTACTGTCAAGTGATCGCGGAAAAAACACGAACTTCGTCAAAGGGCTACGGAAAAATAGCAACTTTCGTCAAAGAATAGCAGAAAAACGCAAATTTCATCAAAGGATCGCTGAAAAAACACTGATTTCGTCAAATGATCGCGGAAAGAACGCGAATTTTATCGAAGGATCGCTAAAAAATGTGATTTTCTTCAAAAGATCGTGGAAAATAGGCGAATTTCGTCAAAAGATGGCGAAAATTTCCTCACAAGATCGAAAAAAAGCCCATTTTGTCAAAGGGCTGCCGCAAAAATAGTAACTTTCCACAAAGGATGGCGGGAAAACGCGAGTTTCGTCAAATGATCGGAAAAAAACGTTAATTTTGACAAATGATTGAGGAAAAAGCGCGAATTCTGTCAAAAGATTGCGGAAGAAACGCGAATTTCGTCGAAAAATCGCGGAGAAAAAGCGAATTTCGCGCAAAGATCGCTAAAAAACGCTGATTCCGCTAAAAGATCGCGAAAAAACACTTGTATCGTCAAAAGATCGCGGAGAAAACGCGAATTTCTTTCAAAGGATCGGCGGAAAAAACGCAAATTTCGTCAAAAGATCGCGAAAAAACGTGAACATCGTCGAAAGATTGCGAAAAAAACGCGATCATCGAGAGACCGCGAAAAAATCGCAAATATCGTCGAAAAATCGCGAAAAAACCGCAAACATCGTCGAAAGATCGCGAAAAAACCACAAACATCGTCGAAAGATCGCGAACATCGTCGAATGATCACGGTAAAAAGGGCGGATATCGTCAAAGGATCGCGATAAAAAAAGCGGATATCGTCGAAAGGTCGCGAAAAAAAAAGCGGATATCGTCGAAAGGTCGCGAAAAAAAAAGCGGATATCGTCGAAAGGTTGTGAAAATAAAACGCAAAGATCGCGAAAAAAACGCGCATTTCGTCAAAGGGTCGAGGAAAAAAAGGTGAATTCCGTCAAAGAATCGCGGAAAAAATTTGCTGCAACATTGTTGTTTTCACTTGATTTTTTTTTACAGCTGAGTGGCAGGTTTTGAGTGAAAGTATGTTAAATTTTGAATTGCACAACTAGCTAAGATTGCTAAATAAAACATTGTATTAGAATTACTTATAGTATTTCCATGAATTACTCAAATTTGATTTTCTAAGAAATTCAATCTGTTCCAATAACAGCTTTTATAGCTAAAAATTTAGATTTTTGCTGCTACAAAAATGGATTTTACTGCTACAAAATTAGATTTTTGCTGCTTCAAAGTGGCTTTAGTGCACTTTCATTCCTGTATTATCACATCTATATATAATTTTTGTTATTATCACATTGTATCAATCTTTTCAAAAATTTTAGAAATTGGTGTTCATATGTTATTTTTACTGTTATTCTGTTTTCTAACTTCACAGAAGTTTTGACAAATTTTATGAAAGATTTTTCAGATAGTGGTGATAAAAATTTTGAGGACAAAGGTAAATTATTTTAAGAAGTACTATCCTTTTATGTTAATCACAAATATTAGGGGGGGGGGGGGGAGTGCATGAGGGATTCGAAAAAGGGCGGTTATCCTTACGTTCTGCAGACTGTTTTAAAGTTTCTATTTGTGTTGCAGACTGCAGAAAAAAATTCTGCTCCTGGGGATGGGACGAATATTTGGCCACTATTCGATATCCGGCCTATTCGGCCCTTTTGCTGAATGCTTCGGCCGAATATTTAGAGATATCTCGCTGAATAGTGAAAGATATCTTGCCAAATGAATTCAGGATGAAAATTTGTTTTGTTTTTTCGTTTCTTGGAATTTTTTTTCTTTAATTCAAATTGTTTACTTTCTGGCACATTCATGAAGTCATTCTCATTCTTACTAGCACAAAATGTACAGTTATTCAGATACTAAAAAATATACAGCCTTTCTGTATTTCCTATAAAAGTTAAGGATCTTTTAGAAAATGCTATCCAAATTGGAGATTCAATTGTCCGGGAAATGTATTCATTAGAAAATGATAGATTACAATTCAAGATCTCCTATAGAAAAAAAAAGAAAAGCACTGTCTCATTCTAAAACACTTGAATATTCATTAATGTCTGCAAATTGCATGCACATATAAAAAGACTCTTATGAAATTCATAACTTACTATCTATTTTCTATAAAGTAAGAAATGTAAAAATTTAGTCACTAGGTGCATTAGCTAAGATTTATTTTCAAGATGGAATATCAACAGTGCATCTGAAAACAGAACTGGTGTCAAACTAGATACTCACTGGATGGCACAACTTGCTTTACAAAGATGGTGTTATAAATATAAATTCTAAATATTGAAGAAAATAATTTTTTAATTCTATAGTTTTTACTTTTAATTATTTCCATGATTATTGGATATGTAACATTATGCATATATTTTCCAATTTACATCTTTCTTCATTCATATTGTTATCAGTTTCTGCTTATACTTTTATTGCTTGTTGAATAAGTAGAATATTGTTGAATGTTGTATGTGTTGGTTCAAATGTCAAAGATTTTGTTTACATATATGTATTCTACTTTAACCATACCTTTTGCTTTAAGGGCAGTTGGAAAGCCCTATACCTACCACATTAAATTAATGTACCTTTTCCCAAAACTACTAGCCCCACCAGTGGCCGAGAGGTTCTGCTCTCGAAGCTGGTAGACGGGAAGTGCTGGGTTCGATCCCAATCGCGCCCGTCGGCCTAATCGTTCGGAGTTTTCTTTGAGCCGTGGATCTTCCATGCGTTAATACGGATTAGGTTCCCTTAGAAAGACCCCCACGGAGGGCACTCCCCCTGGGCCTATATCCGTCGTGTAGATAATTGGCCGTCAAAAATCAACCCAACCCAACGCAAAACTACTAAAGATATTCACTTGAAATTTTTTATATATATAATATGAATAATTTCTAATAAAGTGAAGTCAACTTTATATACAGATATTCTTTAGTTATATTTTTTAAAAATCTGGAATAAAAACCACTTTTAAAGAACAAAAAACTTTCATTTTTCCAAAGAAAAACTTTCTTATGAAAATTTTGTACATACGTTTTCAACAAAAGTCCACTTCAGATTGATCAGGGATACGTGTAAAATATTCAGGCAAGAACACAAACAATAATATGTTGTAGTTTCTATAAAAAGGAACATCGAAGTTCAAAAAACAGCAATTTGAGATAATTGAGTTTAAAGTTTGTGCATATAATGCTTATGTACGATGTAAACAAACTGAATTACTTTAACTTCTTGTTGTCCTAGAAAGAAAATTAATACACTGTTTGAAATGGAAAAAATGAAGGATTCAAAATATTTACAAATAAAAAAATTACTTTTTTCACGAATTTGCTTTCCAACTACCCTTAATGTAATTTAAAGCTTGGAAACTGATTTCAGAACAAACTCATTCTTACAAAATTTTTTATCATTAGAGACACAAAATCTCAATGATAAAATTTACTAGATTAAAGGTTATTTCAGGAAATATCTCCTTGTGAGTTATGAGAGAGTTGGGATGGGTTGATTTTTGATGGCCGATTACCTACTCGAGGGGGAGTGCCCTCCGTGGGAGGTCTTTCTAAGGGAACATAACCTGTATTTATGCAAGGTTTCCCAAGGTTCGAAGAAAACCTCGAAAACTCCGAACGGTTAGGCCGGCTGGCACGATTGAGTTCGAACCCAGCATCTCCCGTCTACCAGCTTCGAGAGTAGAACCTCTCCGCCACTGGTGGGCGAGTTATAAGAGAAGGTAAGAATATTATTGATTTTGAATGCAAGAAAGGATAAAAGTATCATTTGATAGTAAAAGTGAAGTAAATTTTTTATATTTTAATGGAAATAATTTACCATTCTGACTTACTGAAAATCAATTTGATATACCTCAGAATAAAAGGACATAATGCAATTTCGTAATTTTTTGTGCTAAAATAAGTTTATCAAATTTAAAAGTACATTTAAGAGCAGAAATGATTAATAAGTTCCTATTTTTTAAATTATATATAATCAAAAGTTATTTTCTTTATTGGAAAAAAAATGTTGGTATTTGGCCTAAAATTTGGCAACCACTATTTGTCCCATCCCTACCTTTAAATGAACTAAACATGCTGCAAACTTCATTTGAGACAGGGATCATGCTATGGTGAACCTTAATAACATCCAAAAATTTCAGGCCAATCTGAGTATATTTACGAGAGTTAGCGTGCGGACAGACGGCCAGACAAACCGAAATCATTAACACTTTTCAACTTTGTTGGAAAGTGTTAAAAATATTTACAAATGTATGTTACACAAGACTGTGCATGGAATTTTAGATTAGTTGCTTGGATCTTGAAAATTTTTTCAGTAATGTTAATAGTCTGAATCACAATATAAAATTCACCTTAGAAACTGAGAAAAATGCTTCTTTGCCATTCCTGGACATACATTTACAGCACAATGGTCAGGTGTTGTGCTCTACAGTTTATAGAAAACCTATGAAAGAAAATACTGTTAACCCCTTCAATGCTAATTTACCCTTTAATTATATTGCGGCATTTAAATCATTTATACAAAGGGCCTTTTTAATATGGTCTGGCACGCAATTAAAGCAGGAGCTTAATTTTATTAAGCAAATTGCCATAGATCATGGTTTTCCCATTAAATACATTTATAATATTATTCACAAGCAACACTGTCTCCCCCCTCACAGTTTGCCTAACAACCAGCATAAACCAACATATTGTCGAGTCAGGTATGTACCAGTCATTTTTGAAAAGTTAAGGAAAATGGTTCGCGGATTTAACATTCAAATTGTTGCTATTTCCCCTCTTTACCTTGTTAACTTGTAACCTCCTTAACTTGTTAAATAGCAATTTGGATCCTACACCTGGGCATGAACGTGTCGGTGTTTATGAAATTCCTATTATTTTGGAAAGCGGTGTAAGAAAGTTTTACATTGAAACTATGAAAAGAAAATTTCTGGAATGTTTGAAAGAACATAAAAGAGATATTTTGCAATATCGTCAGACAACAGCACTTGCTAGATTTTATTTTAACAACCCTCATAGTTACATAGACTTTAATAATGCTAAGATAATAATTCCATGTAAATACTGCTATAGATGGTCTACAGAAAGAATCAATAGAAATTATGGTTAGAAAAGAGGAAGTTTGTAACAATAACATCTCATTTAATATCCCTAAACTTTGGATGCACATGTTAAAATAATCTTTTGCAACTAATTTTATTCATCTCGTATTTTTCAACGTCAAGTATGCACTGCTATTTTTAGTTTTAGCAAAGTTTGTCTCTTTCATTTTCAGTTCTGCATTTAATTGCATTGCCTTACAATAGATGGAGCCACTGCATGCCACATTCATTAGATTTTCTTTTATTCATTTTTCACCTGATAGATGACGCCATGGCTTTATCCTTCTTTAAATCATTTGAAATTTTATTTTATTTTTTTGTCTGATAGATGGTGCCATTGCATGTTTTCTTGCTTGTGATTGGTAAAAGCGATATTTGACTGGATATATAACAAACCTTTTACATTCAAGATGGTTTTTTATTACACAGGAACTTACTAATAACTGATTATCTGTAACAGTAGATCTTCCAAGCTTCTTGTACTGTACAACCTTTAACTAGACTCCCTCTCACGAAAGAGGAAACAAGCAAACAAACAAAACATACACTGTAAGAGGCTACTTCACGCACATGAATACACCCACTCACTAATGTTAATCTTATAGGAGAAATTTTTTAAGATATCTCGTTTGCATTTCAATATTTTTAAATTTTTTTTTTTCATTGGATAGCTAAGGTTGATCTCTAGAAAGGCCATTTTCTACTTTTTCAATTTTGTTTATAGGTTTTTTTTTTATTAGGATACTTTCCCGTTCGGAACCGGATTCGAAAATGAAAGCATCCTTATAAAAAAATACCTGCAAACAAAGTAAAAGAAAACGACTTTGTAGAAATAGACCTCAGCTATCCATTGCAAATATATATATATATATATATTGAAATGCAAACAAGATATCTTAAAAAAATCTTGTATGGTTTTGCTGAGTACAGCTAAAATAATGATTGCAGATAATTTTGGAATATTCCATGAAGTGCATGCATTATTAGACAATAGAACAGTCATGCTTCATATCGAAACAGTGCGCTGACAGATTCAATTTGAAGAAGGAAAAAATAAATCATGCGGTTTCAGGTTTGAATAAAACATCGTCAGTGATAAATTCAGTAGTGAAAACAAAAATTGCGAATCATAGCAGAACTTTTGAAAAAAAGAGTAGAGCTTTTGATAGTTTCGAATATAACAGATTACACACCCTCTAAGCAATTTAACATCGGTATGATAGATTTAGAGAATTTAACATTAGCAGATGAGAGTTTCAATAGGACAGGTGTTATGGATATTTTGTTGGGCGCACAACTATTTTATGAAATTTTAAAATCCGGTCAAATGAGGATCCTCGAGACAGATATAATTTTGCAAAATTCAGTATTTGGGTTTATTGCTACTGGGAGTGTTGCCAGGCCCGGACTGGCACCTTCGGGGGCCCTCGGCTAGAGATTGAAAAGGGGCCCCTTACCGAGAAATTTAGAGGGAATACAATATTAGAATATTTATTTTTTGAAAATTAAGCTTACATGCCTAAAACCCACATTTAGCTATTTTGTTGCTTGTAAAATATTAGGTTGTATCAAAAGTAATTTCATTTTCACAATGAAATCTTTGTTGCAATATTTCAACGTAAAATAAACGTATCACAAATCAGTATATAAACCATGAAATTCTATGGCTTTTTTCCATCTTCCTGAAAGTTAAACAATAACATTTTGATACCAATCTTTGGATTTGGAAGCAGAAAAGCCTAGAAAACCCCGTTGCAGATCGTCAATATTACACAAGCACCTGCTCTCCCTCCCCCCCAAAAAATGATGCCATAGAATGGAACATGTGGCAGACCGAAGGAGCTATGTGGGAGATGAGGTAAATTTCGTCATGCTCTTCTACTTTGTTAGAGACGTGTTCAGTCTTGTTGGAGAAGATGTCTTTCTTTGTTGACTAATGCAGACCATTTGCTTTTCAAAGAAGCATACATCGTGTCCATCTGTTCACAGTAAATTTCAATTTCAGAGTTGACCGATCAACCATGTGGAATGATTTCAAAATTAATTACTTGCTCAAAATTCCACCAGACGTTGATCATGAACTTCTTTTCAAACCGCGCTTGTTTCGTAACATGTTGGACTGATTGTCCTAGGTCAAACAATTATTTCTCGATTATCTGGGTTCTGTAGATACATCCATTTCTCATCATATGTCACTTTGCGTTTGAAAAACCGCAAAATCCTGTAAGTTTTCCAGAAGAGTTTTGTACATTTCCACTCTGTGATTTGCTTGCTGCATAGTCAGTTCATAAAGAACTTCCCTAGAGTTCTAGTATGTTTTCTGTAGTTTATGTAATGTTTGGTATATCGTGTCCTTGGACGGTCCTATCTCCTCTGAAAGTTTCCGTGTGCTGGTGGTTGGTTTAATCTCCACTCTTTGCTTCAAACCTTCCAGATTAACAAGTGATTGCCTCTCACTTCTGAGTTTCATTTTAAATGACAAGTTATCTCCCTTAAAATGTTTGAACCAATTTTGGGCTGTACGTTTGCTAATCGTATCATCCCCTTCAACTTCTCGAATTTTACGAGATGCTTCAACAACTTTATGACCAATTTTAAAATGGATAATATTTCAATATTTGTATCAACCATTATGTAACCTATAAATAGATAAAAGAATAGATATTAGCGTAATATAATTTGAAGAAACATATACTCTTTAATATAACATTTTACACTAATCGTTAATTATAAGATAGTGCTATCTATAGCCTTTCATATAGATATAGAGGTATCCTAAAAAAAATACTTTTGATACAGCCTAACACTTGATTTAAAAAATAATCTGCTTCTGTTGTAGTTTACTTACTTTCATAATAAATATTTATATTACTTTATATAGAGTATCTAAACTAGTTCCATGTTAAAAAAAAAATAAATATACTAATTAATTACGAGTTGTTTGTAACTTAAAAATGAGAGGGAAAAATGCCTTTAGTTTTAGTCAACCAAATCACTGTGTTGAAGCCATAATAATCTAAATCCTACTGTAATACCTAAGTAAATATTAACAAGATCAAAAAAATCATGCGTCCTGCAAAGATTATGTAATATGTTCTAACACATTCAGAAATTATAATAAAACTTTGCAGTTTATTAAGGTTAAAGATGTCTAAATGAACAATTTAGAAAATGCATGACACAGTTGTTCTACAATTACTAAAATTACGTTCAATAATCTAAAAAACATCAGAATTTTTTGTGCAGCCCCCTATATGATCTATAAATTTGTATGTATATTACGTTGTATGCTAAAAGTCTTTTAAATTAGATGCATACTGCAGTTAAAAAATTTCTAGCCAACAATGTCTGCCAATAAATGGATATGTACTTGAGACCTTTTGTGTAGCCCTGTATATGATCTATAGAGCTAATATTCGCCAAGTAATATGCAAAAAGTAGTTATAAGATAAAAATAGTCCTCTATATGATCTATAAATTTCAATATCCTTGGAAAGTGTTAAAATGGACACAGCGGTAATAAAAAAAAACAAGCGTATTGAAAAAAATGTCCTCTTTAATTTTGATTTAATTGATACAAATTGTAAAGTAGATTTTATAACAAAGAGGAAAAGGACTCTACTATACCTTGGTATAGATATAGCGAACTAAGAAAGGTTATGTGATTGTAAATGGCTGTTTACTAACCTAACAGCTTTTTGGCCAGTTCTTCACTGATCCTGGCTACGTCATCTATAATAACATCTTTATCCAAATTCTAAGTCTCTTTCTACATTCATGAAAAGAAGATTAGACATAAGGTCTTGGCTTAAAGTAGAACTAAGTCGATTCTTAACTATTTAAGTTTAGAAAACACCCTTTCACAGGTGACTTTTTCCACAAGGTATGATTAGTACAAACTTGTAAGCTACATACAGGTTTGTAAACATTCAAGATTGTGTGAGAGTTTAAAAAGAACAGAAAAGCACAGAAAACATTCTTTCTTGCCAGAGGAATAACCATAAAAATTCTTGTATTCTTCAAATTCAGATTCTACATCGTCATATTTACAGATTTCTTTAGCTCCATTCAAAGATTGTCTTGTTTTCTTTCAATGTTAGTTTTTGTAAAATTATAAACCATTGTAAAATTTTCACACTGATCTACAAACTATATCACCTCTATTAATAATTGATTTCTTTCAACTTTACAAAGTTTAGAAATACTACAAATGACTTCCGTTGGAAAACTTTATAAAGCATTACGATTTCATTAATTTTCCTTGGTTCTAACTTGGAATCAATCGACTAAATCTTCCTTCGATACTTGTCCTGGAACAATCTAAAACACTGAAAAAGTCAATTTATAGTTTTGAGCAGTTGAGATTCAAGGAACTTCGTCTATTGATTTATCAACAGGCATTCCCCTACTCCTACATAAATATTGTTATCTTCAAATCTGCTATTACCTGTACTTGCTTAATATTTTGTTTTTGAAGACTGAACCTGAAAGTGTTTATCATTCCTTTTATCCCTTACTTGTTGAAGCAGCTTCTGTACCAAATTCCAAGTTGTAGAATAGTCTTACTTTATAGTATTTTATCCCTTACTTTGTACCGCTACCTTTTATCCCTTACTTTATAATAGTTTTACTTTGTAAATAATTTAAAGTAGGAGATGTAAGAAAAGATAAGTCTAATAAAACAATATACATTAATAGGTTTTAAAGCTTAGACTATTTAGTTAACAAATTTTGCCATGAATTTAGATTTGCATTCAAAACTTCCATTTGATATTTCTTTTAAAACGGTAACAAAATGGAATAGTTTCCCTATGTTTACACTTTCCTCGCATCTTAAAATTCCCTCATCGATAATCGAAGAAAGAGCTTTATGCTCCTCCATCTTGTTGCTCCTATTTTTTGCAACCTGTGCAGTTTATCATGTGTATGTGTGTATAATATGTTTTATTTTTGTTTTCCTCCCCCATATTCTTTTTTGAGATGAGCTTAGAAAAACGACAGATTCTTACACCAACCTAAATAACTTTTCTGCTAGGAGCAACGTCACTGTTCAATCAGCTACTACTAAGTTCAGTACGTGTCCTATACAGTGAGTATAAATAAAATCTTTGTTTTCCTTTTTAAACTAAATTTGTACACCATTGTAGCAGCCTTTCATATTTGTTGCTGCGTCAAATGAACAAGAAATAATAATTGATGTAGCAATATCACACTTGGCTAATTCTGATCTTATAAGTTCATACAAAGTCAATCCACATGAATTATCGACTACTGTTATTTCTAAAAATTTTTCATATATCTTTCCTTGAACGACATAGCGGACGCAAATTGCAGCGGGTCCATAACAGCTGCATCTTGAGTACTATCTGATACAATTTAAGGTTAAATATTAGCTTAATAAGCAAAGATAACATATTAAGTTAGGAATATTAGCGTGAACTACATCCCGTTTCTTAAGCACGAGAATTACAACAACGCGGTAGATAAGAAACATTTAGGAGGTTGCAGTTGTACAACTTAAAACGGGGCAAATTACTTTTTGATATTCAGAATAAAAGCCTTTTTTAAAAAGCAGATTCCTACGAAATGCAGCAGAGTAATGCGAATTGAAGGAATTACAAAAAACTTTTGGAAATTTTTTCAGCTATCTTGTCAATCCTGGTTACTATTTTCAGTAGAAATTGAGCATGTGGAGTAAATCTTCGTAGGGAGGCTTCGCTGTTTCGATCAGCCAGTGTCGCGATGTGCTCTGAACCTGAGCCTATGAGCACTGCACAGAGCGCGATGAGCAAGTCAGCACCCCTCCTCCGTTTCGCCAGCGACACGACGCCACTACTGTCGCTACTTACATAGGCTACCAGCTACCATAAACAGAAACCAACTGCCAACAGCTTAAAATTGATTAGAATTGATTACGGGAAAACAGTCAAATTATCCTGATGTAACTAGTTATGAAGTAGAATATCCATTTTTGGAGGCCCCTCCGGGCCCTCTTACATAGACTACCTTAAACCAAAACCAACTGGCAACAGCTTAAAATTAATTGTAAATGCGTAAAATTACGGGGAAACAGTCATATTATCTTGATGTAACTAGTTATGAAATAGTATATCCATTTTTGGAGGCCCCTCCGGGGCCCTCTTACATAGACTACCTTAAACGAAAACCAACTGGCAACTGCTTAAAATTAATTGTAAATGCGTAAGATTACGGGAAAGCAGTCAAACTATTCTGATATAACTAGTTATGAAGTAGTATACCCATTTTTGGAGGCCCCGCCGGGGCCCTCTTACATAAGCTACCTTAAACCAAAACCAACTGGCAACTGCTTAAAATTAATTGTAAATGCGTAAGATTACGGGAAAACAGTCAAATTATCTTGATGTAACTAGTTATGAAATAGTATATCCATTTTTGGAGGGCCCTCCGGGCCCTCTTATGTAGGCTACCATAAACAAAAACCAACTGGCAACTGCTTACAATTAATTGTAAATGCGTAAGATTACGGGAAAACAGTCAAACTATTCTGATATAACTAGTTATGAAGTAGTATACCCATTTTTGGAGGCCCCACCGGGGCCCTCTTACATAAGCTACCTTAAACCAAAACCAACTGGCAACTGCTTCAAATTAATTGTAAATGCGTAAGATTACGGGAAAACAGTCAAATTATCTTGATGTAACTAGTTATGAAGTAGTATATCTACTTTTGGAGGCCCATCTGGAGCCCCCTTACATAGGCTACCATAAACCAAAACCAACTGGCAACTGCTTAAAATTGATTGTAAATGCGTAAAACTGCGGGGAAATTACGTTGAAACAGTCAAATTATTCTGATATAACTAGTTATGAAGCAGTATACCCATTTATGGAGGCACCTCCGGGGCCCTCTTACATAAGCTACCTTAAACCAAAACCAACTGGCAACTGCTTAAAATTAATTGTAAATGCGTAAGATTACGGGAAAACAGTCAAATTATCTTGATGTAACTAGTTAAGAAATAGTATATCCATTTTTGGAGGGCCCTCCAAGCCCTCTTATGTAGGCTACCATAAACAAAAACCAACTGGCAACTGCTTACAATTAATTGTAAATGCGTAAGATTACGTTGAAACAGTCAAACTATTCTGATATAACTAGTTATGAAGTAGTATACCCATTTTTGGAGGCCCCACCGGGGCCCTCTTACATAAGCTACCTTAAACCAAAACCAACTGGCAACTGCTTAAAATTAATTGTAAATGCGTAAGATTACGGGAAAACAGTCAAATTATCTTGATGTAACTAGTTATGAAGTAGTATATCTACTTTTTTAGGCCCCTCCGGGGCTTTCTTACATAGGCTACCATAAATCAGAATCAACTGGCAGCTGCTTAAAATTAATTGTAAATGCGTAAGATTACGGGAAAACAGTCAAATTATTCTGATATAACTAGTTATGAAGTGGTATATCCATTTTTGGAGGCCCATCTGGAGCCCCCTTACATAGGCTACCATAAACCAAAACCAACTGGCAACTGCTTAAAATTGATTGTAAATGCGTAAAACTACGGGGAAATTACGTTGAAACAGTCAAATTATTCTGATATAACGAGTTATGAAGCAGTATACCCATTTATGGAGGCACCTCCGGGGCCCTCTTACATAGGCTACCATAAACAAAAACCAACTGGCAACTGCTTAAAATTAATTGTAAATGCGTAAAATTACGGATTTACGGAAAAAAAGTCAAATTATCTTGATGTAACTAGTTATGAAATAGTATATCCATTTTTGGAGGGCCCTCCGGGCCCTCTTATGTAGGCTACCATAAACAAAAACCAACTGGCAACTGCTTACAATTAATTGTAAATGCGTAAGATTACGGGAAAACAGTCAAACTATTCTGATATAACTAGTTATGAAGTAGTATACCCATTTTTGGAGGCCCCACCGGAGCCCTCTTACATAAGCTACCTTAAACCAAAACCAACTGGCAACTGCTTCAAATTAATTGTAAATGCGTAAGATTACGGGAAAACAGTCAAATTATCTTGATGTAACTAGTTATGAAGTAGTATATCTACTTTTGGAGGCCCATCTGGAGCCCCCTTACATAGGCTACCATAAACCAAAACCAACTGGCAACTGCTTAAAATTGATTGTAAATGCGTAAAACTGCGGGGAAATTACGTTGAAACAGTCAAATTATTCTGATATAACTAGTTATGAAGCAGTATACCCATTTATGGAGGCACCTCCGGGGCCCTCTTACATAAGCTACCTTAAACCAAAACCAACTGGCAACTGCTTAAAATTAATTGTAAATGCGTAAGATTACGGGAAAACAGTCAAATTATCTTGATGTAACTAGTTAAGAAATAGTATATCCATTTTTGGAGGGCCCTCCAAGCCCTCTTATGTAGGCTACCATAAACAAAAACCAACTGGCAACTGCTTACAATTAATTGTAAATGCGTAAGATTACGTTGAAACAGTCAAACTATTCTGATATAACTAGTTATGAAGTAGTATACCCATTTTTGGAGGCCCCACCGGGGCCCTCTTACATAAGCTACCTTAAACCAAAACCAACTGGCAACTGCTTAAAATTAATTGTAAATGCGTAAGATTACGGGAAAACAGTCAAATTATCTTGATGTAACTAGTTATGAAGTAGTATATCTACTTTTTTAGGCCCCTCCGGGGCTTTCTTACATAGGCTACCATAAATCAGAATCAACTGGCAGCTGCTTAAAATTAATTGTAAATGCGTAAGATTACGGGAAAACAGTCAAATTATTCTGATATAACTAGTTATGAAGTGGTATATCCATTTTTGGAGCCCCATCTGGCGCCCCCTTACATAGGCTACCATAAACCAAAACCAACTGGCAACTGCTTAAAATTGATTGTAAATGCGTAAAACTACGGGGAAATTACGTTGAAACAGTCAAATTATTCTGATATAACGAGTTATGAAGCAGTATACCCATTTATGGAGGCACCTCCGGGGCCCTCTTACATAGGCTACCATAAACAAAAACCAACTGGCAACTGCTTAAAATTAATTGTAAATGCGTAAAATTACGGAAAAAAGTCAAATTATCTTGATGTAATTAGTTATGAAGTAGTATATCCATTTTTGGAGGCCCTTCCGGGGCCCTCTTTCATAGGCTACCATAAACCAAAACCATGGCAACTGCTTAAAATTAATTGTAAATGCGTAAAACTACGAGGAAATTACGTTGAAACAGTCAAATTATTCTGATATAACTAGTTATGAAGTAGTATACCCATTTATGGTGGCTCCTCTGGGGCCCCCTTACATAGGCTACCATACACAAAAAACAACTGCCAACTGCTTAAAATTGATTGTAAATGCGTAAGATTACGGGAAACTTACTGGGAAACAGTCACATTATTCTGATGTAACTAGTTATGAACTAGTATATCCATTTTTGGTGGCCCCTCCGAAGCCCCCTTGCGCCGGGGGCCCTCGGCAATCGCCGACTAGCCGACCTGGCCAGTCCGGGCCTGAGTGTTGCACTAGAAAATGAAGCTTCTGTTCATTGTGGGTTGATTATGGAAAATTTAGACATAACTTTGAAAAAATTTTCGGACATTGGAAATGTTGAGGCAGAGAGAGTGCAAAACGATGAGAGTTTAATATGCAAAGATCATTTCATGAAAACTCATTTCAGAAATGACAATGGGCATTATGTCGTTAGAATGCCATTAAAAGAAGACCTCCATGTTTAGGACAGTCAAAAGACATTGCCTTTAAAAGATTGAATTCTCTTTGGTGACGTTTGAGAAGAGAACCTGGGTATCTAAAATTGTACAGGGAATTCTTAACTGAGTATGAAGATTTAGGTCATATGCAGGCAACTAACAAAAGTCCAAAATACATTATGCCTCATCATGGAGTTTACAGGCCGGATAATAGTACAACTAAATTACACATTGTTTTCAATGCTTCTCAAGCAATGTCATCTAAACAATCTCTTAATGATAAGTTCTGGGTTTGTTGTCCAGGATGATTTATTTTCAATTTTGTTGTGATTTAGGAAGCATACTGTAGTTTTTACCGCAGACATAAAAAAGATGTATAGGCAAATTTATATTAGTCCCAATCAGTGCGATTTACAATGTATTTTATGGAAGGGTCATGAGAATGAAATTATATGCGTTTTTAAGTTGCTCACTGTTACCTACGTAACCAAGTGTGCACCCTATCTTGCAATGAGGGTGCTTCAATAGCTATGTCATGATGAGAAGGAGAAGTATCCATTAGGTGCCGCTGCTGGCAAAGATTTTTATGTAGATGACATTCTCAGTGGTACAAATGACATAGCTACTGCTATTGAACTGCAACGTCAATTAATATCTCTGTTAAATGCTGGTGGACTGGAACTTCAATAGTGGAGCTCTAACAACAAATTGCTATTATAAAATCTTCCAACCACCGAGAAAGAATACACTTTGATTCTCATGATTCAGAAACTGTTAAAACACTCGGACTGCAGTTCAATCCTAGCAAGGACACATTTTGCTTTAAAGTACAACCATTTGTGAATTCGATAACTAAACGAACAATCTTATCAGATATTGCACGGTTATTTGACCCTTTAAGTCTTTTAGGTCCTGTCATAGTTATGGCAAAAATTTATCTGCAGAAGTTGTAGCTCCTTAAGCTTGACTGGGATGACGAAATTCCACTACAAGAAAGAAAAGCTTTGAGTAAATTTCTCGAAGAACTGACAGAGTTGAGACATTTGCAGATAAAACGTCATGTTTTATGGCCAAATTCACAACATATAGGCTTGATCGGATTCGGTGATACTTCTAAAGATGTGTACTGTTGAGTTACGTACCTTCGATCTATCTCCGAGTCAGACGAAGCCAAGGTCTCACTCCTGTGTAGTAAATCGTGGGTGGCATCCCTCAAGAAGATTACGATACCAAGATCAGAACTCTGTGCTGCAGAGTTGCTTTCGAAACTTACTGTTAAAGTACTGTCATCCTTGGATGTTCAAATTCGTGGAGTATATTTATACTCAGATTTGACAGTAGTCCTGGCATGAATTGCTTCACCATTTCAAACGTTTAAGGTTTTTGTCTCAAATCGTGTCATCAAAATTCAAAATAGTACTAGAGGCTTTACATGGGATTATGTAAAAAACTTCTGAAAATAGCGTGGACCTAATTTCATGTGGTGTTAGTCCAGCGAAAATTCTTGATCTTAAACTGTGGTGGAACGGCCCTGACTTTTTATGTAATCAGGAAAGTTATAACATTGAGAAGGGACATTTAAATTTGACTGAAACAGAGGAGTTCCAACAAGAAGACAGACAGAACTATAATTTTCAAAACTATGAACTTGTTTTTTTTCAATGAAATTTCAGACATTGATTATATATTTAAGATCACTAATTCATATGTAAAATTAATCTGAATCATTAGTTTTATTTTCAGATTCATCTCTAATTCAAGATGTTGTACAAAAGGAAAGGGACCTTTATCTCCAGTTGAATTAAAGAAAAGTAAATTATTTTTAATAAAATATATATAAATGCAGGTATTTCCTAGGAAGATAATGGTCTTGAGAGAGGAAAGAAAGATTAAGGAATTTAATGTAAGTACAGTAGCCTCCCGCTTAACCGGCCTAAACAGGACCGAGGGTAAGCCGGTTAAGAGGAAAACCAGTTAAAGTGGAGAAGTAAAAAAACATTTAATATCTGCATAAATTTATTAATTAAATTCATAAAGATGCTTTTAGTTTTTCAATTTGTGCAGTTTTAAAAAAGTACATATATTTTCTATGTTTTGTGACGTGAATACTAGTTATAATTAACTGAACTGAAATAAAAATTATCACTGATAACAAATAATAAAAAATATTTAATACAAATTAAATTGTTGAAAATCGTGCCGCACACCTTTATAAGAAGTTAAAGTTGTTCTACAGTACGTACATTTAAGTTAATCAACCATAAAGAAATCAGCGACCTTCTTCTGTTGAAGGCAAGAGGCCTGACATTTTACAGCATAGCACTTTCATTCGACGTTCATGCATGTTAGTATGCGACATTCATGCATGTTACAGACCTGCCAACTTTTGAAAATGAGAAGTCGTAGCACACAAAATTTAAATTGATCTGGAGGTTGGTTGGTTGGTTTTTCGTGTTTCACAGCCATCTTTTGACATTCATAAATGGAATAAGGTTTCCGTCTTTCAACTCAATATAGTAAATTTTTTCCTCTGAAAATCTTTATATGATTTTTAAAGTTTCTTTTAGTTTTGCAGCATTTTTTTTTTTTTTTTTTTTTTTTTTTTTTACATTTGTAAAAGGAGCCTGGTTCCAATATTTTAGCCCAGTGCAGTAAATTTTGACGAAATTCACAATTTTTTTTCCACAATTGTAATTCAAATTTTTCTATTACGATTCTTTGTTGAAATCCGCACTTTTTAACATGAATGTTTGACGAGATTCGCATTTTTTTACCGCACCCCTTTGTTGAATTTTATGTTTTTTACCACGATCCTTTGACGAAATTAGTGTTTTCTTTCTGCGATCTTTCGGTGAAATTTGCGCTTTGTTACTGATCTTTCTATGAAATTTGCATTTTTTTCCTGATCTTTTGACGAAATTCGCGTTTTCTTTCTGCGATATTTTGACAAAATTCACGTTTTTACCATGATCCTTTGACAAAATTTATTTTCTTCTGCGACCAATTGACAAAATTGATTTTTTTACATGTTCATTTGTCAAAATTCTCGATAGTTTATCGCAAATCGTGCAATTTTGTACACTATTTCAAACCTTGCCCTTCAAAGACAACCCCCCCCCCCCCTCCAGAAATTCTTAAAATGGTGCCCTTGTTTCTAAGGAAGGGACATCCTCTATAAATATTTACAGAAACAGGATTCACTCGTGGCTAATATACGTAAAGAGTGTATTGTGTTAAGAAGTTTGTTTTGCAGCCTATATTTTTGTTTCCCATGAGCATTTTTTAATGTCCGAATTTTCAGACTAATGGCCAATTTTTTAAAACTTTCGGAAATGAATACTTTGAAATTTTGGAAATTTCAGAACAGAATAGCTCCTGAAAAATATGCTGCGCGTGATAAAAATCGCAATGAGAAACAAAAAATGAGTTTGTGTTTTTTGCAAAAAATCGTAGTTTAAGACCGATTTTCATAGCATCGTAGTTTATAGGTCCAAATCGTAGCAACTACGATTTTTTCGTAGCAGTTGGCAGGTCTGATGTTAGTATGCGACATTCATGCATGTTAGCATGCAACATTTCACAGCCGGGCGAGGGGACGCCCTTCCGGGCCGCACCTTGAATTCAACACTGGTGTGGTGAAGGTCAACGCGTATCCATTTAGAACCGACGTTCTCCTTTCTTAATTTTGCCTCCTTCCCTCAGGATTGCACTTCAACTTGAAAGCATAAGCTGAGTTCCCGAGGCCATCATCCTTCAATTTTGCCTGATGTTGGGGAAAAAAGTTGGCCGTTAAAGCGGGGTTCCGGTTAAGAGGGAGGCTACTGTAGTTTATGCCCTTTTATTGATGATGATGGTATAATATGCGTGGGTGGCTGCTTAGTTAATGCTAACTTACAAATTGATGCTAAACATCCTACTTTACTTCCTAAGAGCCACAAATTCACGGAAATGATTTTTTTGTATTTTCATTAAAAAAATTTTCATGTTGGGCCCCAAACTTTGTTGTATGCCGTTCTGCAAGAATATTGGCCTTTAGGGGGACGTGCTATTGCTAGAAAAACTGTACATAATTGTGTAACATTCTTTAAAGCGAACCCAAAAGAAATGAGTCAAATTATGGCAACTTTACCTAAGGAAAGAATAACCATTAATCCTCCTTTTTCCAATTCAGGCCTAGATTGTTGTGGGCCTTTCTTAATAAGGTATAAGAACCAAAGGAAAGGTGTATATAAAAAAATTTATGTTTGTGTATTTATTTGTTTTATGACTAAGACAGTTCATTTTGAAATTATCACTGAGTTATCAGCAGAAGCCATGATTGCATGTTTAAAAAGATTTTTTGCATGCAGAGGTTTGGCATCTCACCTTTTTTCTGATAATGGCACTAATTTTCGAGGTGCTGCTTCAGAAATAAAGGTGTTATTTGCCTTATTTAAAAATGTGTATGTGACTGATTACCTGTGTTCTGAAGGTGTGTCATGGAGCTTTATTCCTCCACAGCCGCCTAATTTTGGAGGACTGTGGGAGGTTGGGGGTAAAGTCTTTCAAACACCATTTCAAGAGAGTGGTAAGTGAGCATAAACTCACGTTTGAGGAGTTTTTGACTGTAAGCAGTCAAATTGAAGCTATTTTAAACAGCCGACCTCTAACACCACTGTCATCTGATCCAAACGATATTAATGTTTTAACACCAGGTCACTTTTTGATCGGTAGGCCACTTAACTCTTTACCTGACATAGACATTTCATATGTAGAAACTAACAGACTTTCTAAATGGCAATTGTTAACAAAACTGGTTTAAACTATTTGGAAAAAATGGACCAGAGATTATTTGTGTAATTTACAACAATGATCCAAGTGGCATCGTATTAAAGGTGATATTAAACCAAACATAGTTGTATTGTTAAAGGAAAAAAACCTACCGGTATGCACTTGGGTAATTGGTAGAATAGAAAGCGTCATTCGTGGAAATGACGGAAAAATCAGAGTTCTAATGTAAAAACGCCTGCAAAGTATTTCAAATGTATGTATTCTACCTATTTCAGATAATGTTATGTAAACTTGTTAATTTTTGCTTTTGTATGATTATAATTGGATTTCTTATTTCATTAGTGCATTCAGAGTGTATATATATTGTGCTAGTTATTGTACCTTTGTATCTATTGTATATTTAATGGGAAAATGTAGTAATAGAACGTATTTTAATTGAAACCTTTGAATTTCAAAGTGGACTGTATTCGCCTCGGCTGCTAGAACGGCGCCGGCAGGTCGAACAGGTGATTGTTTTTTCGCTCTATCTGCTTTGAGAGTGAGAGAGTTTGATAGACACCGATTGAGAAGGATGTTGAATCTGCCGTGAAATAAATTTATTAATCGAGAAAAGTGTTTGTTATTGGTGTCCGCTTCACAAACTAAAAAAGAAAATCAAGATTGCTGCTTATTTTAAAATCCCTTCCAGCATTCTTTCAACAATAATAAAAAAACCGTGAAACAACCGAAAAAAATTTGTGATGGTGGGAATAAGAAAATTATGAAAATTTGGAAATCAGCCTATCCTGAAGTTGAACCAATGTCTTTGAAAATGGTTCATCTAATGTTGTGATCAAAACATTCCTTTGAATTGATTGATGATGTTGCAGCAAAAAACAGAGGATTTTGCAAAAGAACTGGACTTGAACAGTGAATTTAAAGCAAGTAATGGTTGGCTGGAAAATTAAAAATAAAGCACAACATCGTGTTTTGGAAACTTTGAGGTGAATGTCTATCATTTTGATGCAGCTACCTGTGAAGAGTGGCTTCCTTCTTTTTTACAGGATTACAAGAACAAAACGGCTGTGTTTAAAAGTGATGAAAGTCGAGGTGACAAACAGAGTGAGCTTCGTTGAACTATGCTTTTTGTAGCAAATCAAAGTGGTAAAGAAAAGTTTACTCTTATGATAGGATGATTTAAAAAGCTGAGGTGCTTTGCTAAGATTATTTCCAGTGCTGCACAGGTCAAACATCAAACGCAATTTTTGCTGATTGGCTGTTAGGAATCGACAATAAAAATGGCTAAAAGTAAAAGATGCATTCTCCTCTTCATAGACAATTGTTAAACTCACCCTAATCTTACGACGCAAAAAAAATATCACTGTTAAAGTTTTGCCACTAAACACGACTTTGAAGTTACAACTACTCAACCAGTGGACAATCCGTAACTTCAAAGTTGGTTACCGAGCGCATATTGTAAGAAGGCTTTTGGATAGGATCAGTGAAGATAAACCTTCTAGCACACCTATCAACATCTTACAGTCAATGCGAGTGGCTGATTATGCATGGAGAAATGTTACAGAAACAACAATAAGAAATTGTTTCACCAAAGCAGGATTTTTAGAAAATGTAACTTCCAGTGAAATAGGGGAAGTTGATTTCATTAAGCAGGCAACTGAAGAAGAACTGAATCCAGAACAGTAGAAAAAAGGCATATCACACTGACATTTCATTCGAAGAAGTCTGAATATAGATAATGAGCTTGAAACGAGTAGCACTATAACAGATGAAGAGATTGTTTCGAGCATTAATGCAGAAATTTCTGATGAAGGAATCTAAGAACTACAAGATGAACAAGAACACAAAAACATTACCATAAGAGAAGCCGAGAAGACAGTTGACCTGAAGTGGAGATTTCTTGAATTGGATGAAAATATTAGAACTGAAGCATTTGGTGCCATTGCTATGTTATAAAAAACTGTGCAATTGCAAAAAGATTCTGTGAGACAGCAGACTTCAATTAAGGACTTTTTCTTCTGAAACAACTGTATGCATTTCTTACTGAAAAATTGGATATTATTTAATCAAAACATGTATGTGTATAACACAATTTTGAAATTATTAAAACATTGAAAAGAGCAATTTGTTAATTATTAGTAGATTGTGTGTAGTTTTTGATAAATCGTATTTTTTACAGCAAAAAAGCAGCTTGTGAGATCAGATTTTTACATTTTATCAAAACTTTGATAACTTGAAACCACTATCTCGAATTTTTTTATGTGGGTACAACTAAGTGATTTTCACTTTTTTTACAGCAGGTACTTTTTGCCAATTTTAAAAAGAGCAGAGTGCTGTGACCTTAAAAAATGGCCTAGAGGGAACAGTAAGTAATTAAAGAATTAATAAAAAACTGCAAATAAGTATAATGTCATTAGTTTGTAGCATAAATAACAAAACAAGCAAATATCATTTGCAGCTCATTTTGCATTTGTACGTAGAAAAATTACTGTTAACTGCCTAAATCTAAACTTAACACACATACATGTGTATACTAACAAAACAAATTATGAAAATGAGTTACACTCATTCATACCCATAGTGTAAATATAAGAATGACCAGTTATATATAAAATCCCCTTTTGGAAAAATTAGAGCAATCTGAAAGAGCCAAAACATAACCCAACCTGAATCTGACCTAAAATGAAAAATATAGCATCAACCTGAACTGATGGTCCGAATTGGGTTATGTGACTTAATGCAGCAATCTATTCCACATATAGCACAAAATTAGCACTCACCACTCGCCAAGCGTCGAGTAACACTTAAAATGTGGCGATTAACTTTATTGTCTTCACTTGCCAAACTCAATGGGCACCACTCGCCAAACGCGATGGTTGAAAGATCGATGCCAGGGAGGAAAGGGGTGAAATTCATTCGGAATTTACCGCGTCCAAATCGGCGATTCTCCCGAACGTAAGAAAAGAAAGTAGCAGGAGTGATTCTGTCTCGAATTTTCCGAAAATTTAAGGTATTTGGTTCTGGAAAAAAAAAAAAAAAAAGAAAACGGTCTGAAAATTCTGACATAAAAATATCGCTAATTTCGATATGGTCGCCGAAAAAAATCAATTTCGTCAATCGTTCGTAGAAAAAAATCACCAATTCCATCAAAGAATCGCGAAAAAATGTGAATTTCGCCCAAGGGCAACGTAAAAAACGTGAATTACACAAAACATCGCAGAAAAAACTCAACTTTTGTGACAAGATCGTGGAAAACGCAAATTTCATCAAAAAATTGCGGAAAAAACACAAATTTCGACAAAGAATCGCGAAAAAAAACGCAATATTCGTGAAAAGATCGCGAAAAAATGCAAATTTCGTGAAAAGATCGCGGAAAAAACGTAAATTTCGTAAAAAAGATCGCGGAGAAAACGCAACTTTCGTACAAAGATCGTGAAAAAAATGCAAATTTCACAAAAAGATTGTGGAAAAAACACAAATTTCATCAAAAGATCATGGAAAAAATGCAAATTTCGTCAAAAGATCGCCTAAAACGCAAATTTTGTTAAGATTAAAAAAAAAAACGCAATTTTGTGAAAAGATCGCGAAAAAAACGCAGATTTCGTCAAAAGATCGCAAAAAAACCCCACAGATTTTGTCAAAAGATCGCGAAAAAAAAGCCGCGAAATTCGTTAAATGGTCGCGGAAAAACGCATATTAGTTAGTGCCGGGGGGGGGTCCCCCTCTGAAAATTTCCTGTGAATTTATTTCATTGCAATTAATATTAAAAATAAAAATTTCATGTGTAATTTGAGTGTAATCATATCGAATGGTAATATATATTAGTAAATTGCAATGTTGATAGTTAGAAAAAACACAATTTTGTATGGAGCGTACATAACTTTGTTACTGGTCAGTGGTTAAAAAAAACTGGCCAGTGAAAAAAATCAGTGTACTGGCCAGTGGCCAGTGGGAAAAAATGCTGATTTTGACCTATAATTCCACATAGCCCCTTCTAGGATCCAAACAATCCCAGTTTACAGTACTTAAGCCAGCTGTTCTGTATATTATTTATTTGGTAGAAACATTGAAAATATTCTTTAATAAAAACAAATGGAATTAACAAAATTAAAAACCTAGTTTATTACAGAAATATGCAATAAATATATATTACATTTAAGTAGAAAAAAATTACTTCTCAGTTATTAACAAAATTTTAAACTGCATATATTTTTATATGCAAAACATTAAAAATGTAAGTTTGTAAATCTAATTAAACAATTTTATTTTAAACATATTATATATTTTCTTTGCCAGTAAAATAAAGAAATGTTTTTGAAAATAAATATAATTATCATACAAAATATAAATCCACATACCATATAAATTTATACTTATTTGATATTTTATTCACCATTGGCTAAATGTTCACCAGAAATTAAATATTAAATGTTTAAATCATTATTTGTCGAGTATGGAGACTATAAAATACAACCAATAAAATAAAATGAAGCATTGTACAATTATAATAGAATATGTTTCTATAAAGCATCAGAGTTTCCCCCAGACAGTTTCAGGAGGGTGCTGCACCCTGCCTGCCCTTAGGTTTACAAAATAGCACCCCTCTTGCTCCTCATTTAAAAGATTAGTTCCCCTGTTGCCCCAAACTGAAAAAAGTGCCTTTACTCCTTTGTTTATTAAGATATTTACTTGCATAGTAAAAATTGACTCATTGCTGTCTTTAAAAATTTCAAAAAATGCCCTTAAAAATCCAAAACATGCCCTTCGGAATCCAAAAATGCCCTTTTCCCACAAGCAGCACCCTGCCCTTTTTTAAACCTGGGGGAAACTCTGAAGCATGATTTTAAAATTTTAACACTGAAAAAAATAAAATACATATGACCAAAAAGAAGATAAATAGTTACTGTGGCAGTGCTTAAAAAAAAAAAAAAAATGGTTAACTACATTACATCAAGAATTTTTTGATGACATTTTCTTTAAACCAATCAACATTTATCTGTAGATGGTCACCAACAGCCTCTAAGAAATGAAGTTTTCCTCCTTTATCCATATCTTTCAAACCTAACCAATCTTCCGTATAAAGTGGGGACTCTTGTAATGTAAAAAGATCTTTAGATTGGCCTGGCTTATAATAACCAAACCACTCAGATTCCTTTGGTTCCACCATTTTATCTTCAGAAAATTTTATCATTACAAAATTGCTCAATTTTTTCAGATTAGATTTATAAGTTTCATTCTTTATGTTTTCATTATTTATATCTGCTAAGAAGATACTTTTTGTTCTGTATTCTTCTTCATTCAACGGATCATGCCAATATTCAGCTTGGGCTAGGTGATTTTGTACAAAACTAACATATGCACCAAGGTTTAACAACTTCCGAACATAATCACAAAGCTTTTCACTCTCACCTGGGCATCGTGGAAAACCGAAAACACCTTGATGCTGTCCACCAACTGATATCAAATTATTCATTTTTAATTGTGAACATCGCTGGACAACAGCTCGTAAAAACTGACCACCTTGTGAAAACCCAATGGCATTAAAGCCATTTTTCAATTTTGGATCGTCTGCTATTTGATCGCAAGCCATTTTAACTTGATCATTTGCATTCATAAGAAAGCTATTCTCCATGTCAGTCACTATGTTTGAACCGATTTCCAATGATTTTACGTAGACACTTGGAATGTTATCTTCTAAAAGTCTTTTAATTGAACCCATACTAAGAGGATTGCAACAACTGTCTCCCATGCCATGCCATAAAACAACTGGGAGAGGATTAGTCTGGATTTCATTTCTCTCCCAGTTTCCTTGAATAAGACAAAATTCATTAATAACAACAATTAAAACGTAGGCTGATAAAATACGAATATTCATTATGCTGTCAACAAACCAAGTGTCAAATAAACGTCTATCGTCTAAAAATCATATGACAAGATAATACGCCTATATTTCTTTTTTATAAGTTTGTTATTGTTTTGTTGGTTGACTGGTTTCCTGTAGAATGAAGGCTGTGTGCGAAAGAATTTCGTGGCAGCTTTCGTTTAAATCCGCAATTCGCATTGACGATCGTCAAATAAAGTTATCAGATCTTTTCATTGTGAAATTTAAATGTTCACATCCAAATAAATTTCCTATTTTATTGCAAATTTCAAAATTTCTGAGAACTTCCGTCGTTAATCTCGTTTTACAAAATCTGCGATAACCTAGCTGTATTTGTCTAATTTTTACAACTATTGCTGGCAACAACTACTTGGCGGTCTTTAGTTTTGTTTGTTTACAATTTGAAATTGACCTTCTGAGTGAAGTTAAGTAATTAAAATTTTGAAAAGGTTTGATAAAATGAGTGGTTATTTTTATTAAAGTAAGGACTTTATTTTAAAAAAACAATGGCTGATTCGGAGCGTAGTGGTGGTGGAATTCTTGAGGCAAAAGAAACATTTAGACTTTTGCAAGAAATGTCTAGGTTACTGAATACTGGGCTAGATGATGAAACACTAGCAATATGTGTAAGACTGTGTGAAAAAGGAGCTAATCCTGAAGCTCTAGCCATAGTTGTTAGAGATCTTCGCCGAGAATCTGCTGCTTTGAAGTCAAACACTGAAAAATAAAATTTCCTTTTACAATAATACCTTACTGCTATGAGGTAAATTGATTATACTATAGGGTCAGGTGGGGTGGAATGGGTAATACTGTTTTGTGTCTGAATTAAAATCATACTATGTACAAAAAATATTTGTAAATCATGTATATAATTTATTAACCATTCAACTTCCATTTTAAGTTTAGAAAAAAAATATTGGCAACGTTTAACCCATTTAGAATCAGTTTTGAAAGACACATGGTGAATGTCAACGTCACTTAGTACTACATTAACTTTATTGTATTTTTTTAATTTTATTGCAGAAATAATTTTTTTACTGCATAGTTTGTACATAGCAGTGTCCTTTATTGACTGCAACAAACATGTAAGAAATATTCTTTATTTTTTAAAAGTTATAATTAAAAATGTAAAGTGAGGTGAAATGGGTATATGATTAGGCTTAGGGAAAAAAGACTCAGGAAAAAAAATCTAAAAAATATTTTAATGCCCAAATGATTGAAACATCAGATCCTCGTACTTACATTGTAAAATTCCTGCATAAATCATCAATAGGAAACTTCTATACCTTTCCTAACAAAGATGACAAGGTAGAAATCGACAGTAAACAACTTTCAGAAAGCTTAGCCTACCAACACTTAATAATCTGGGACATTATGTATTTAATGAGAAAAAAATTGACCAGTATAATCGTCAATAAATAATTTGATGTAATAAAATATATAATACACTGGGATTTGGGTTATTGGTTGCTTTGAATGCCTTTTAAATTTTGTTACCCGTTCCACCCCACCCTGTGGGGTGGAATGGGTATAAAAACAGTCATCAGAAAAAACTTTTTTTTAACATTAATAAATAATCTTTTGAAAAACAATTACAATGAAAATGTAATGTAAACACTGAACCATTGCTTTCTATAAATTCCTTTCCAATTAGGAATGATTCCATAATCATTTCAAAAATTTGTATTTTTATACCCATTCCACCTCACCTGACCCTATATATCTTATAGTTTAGAATTAAGTTTAGGAGATAAAATGTAGGTGAAGAAAGATCAAGATTAATAATAAAAATAAGGTACGCTTTTATGTTATTCGGGCGCAAATCTCACTAATAGCAGCTTAAATTTTTTGCGTGTGTGAATTAGAAATGATAACCTTGATAATGGAATAAAATGTATTGGTTTATGATATTATTTCAGCTTAGATGTGTTATTATCCCAGGATCCGCCATCTTGGATTTTTTTCTTGCATGAAAATTCCTTTTTCGCCAAATAGTAATGTCGCCAATGGTTAAATATTGTTGATAGGTTAATATAATATTGAAAAAAAAAATGGAATATAATGATTTGATTATAACTATTAATAAAAAAATTATTTTAATTCAAGCCAGGGTTGCCGGCTTTTAGCCAGGCCAAAAAAAGCCGGTAGGCTTTTTTTGGTTTTGACCGCTTCGAAAAAGCCGGCTTTCATTTTTAAAAGTTGGTTTACAGGTAATTCGTTTTAAATTTGGATCAATTGATTTTTAATACACTTAAAAATATTTTCTACTAAAAGAATTATTAATTTTTGTCAAATAAATAAGTCTTTATAACTTCTGGAAGGCAACTGTGAAGGCAATGTGAAAAAAAATTATAAATATTGAAAAGAATATAAGTTAGACTCCAAATTGGTGTTTTGAAATTACATATTATATAGCTACACATATACTACACATTTTAAAGATTATATTTAATTAAACAATGACAAAATGTAGCACACCATGGAAATTCTGGAAACATTCTTATGTGTCCATATGGAGAGATAAAGTTATAAATGTTAAAAGAGAAATTAGAAAGGATATAATATTTGAGGAGAGTTTGGTACATAAGTGTATAAAAAATGGAGCATTTAAACAAGAAAAAAATAAATTCTCTAAATAAAATTTTGAAAAGCTTCTTGCTAAGCATATTCCCAGAAGCAGAATTTTCTGCACCAGTCTGCAGCAAACTAAAATTTATCTGCGACCTAACAATGCTAGGCTAAGCTTACTATCATAAAAAATAATATAAACCCATAAAATATGCAAAATTTCCATTTATAAAGAAAATATAATAAAAGGATAGAACAAATACCATAAATCTAGAGACTTAAAGTAAATTTTAGCTATTTTTTAAACCCAGCATTTCTTTTTAAGCTGGTGAATTAATCTGCAAGCTTTAAAATAATCTGCAGCGCCCACTGCCGTGCTGCACTGTTTCTGCTACTGGGAGCATATTCATGCATATGCTATTCATGATGTTTTTAGTAGTGAGAAATGGTATTTTTATTACATGACTATGTACTTATAATTTTAAATGCTTACTACAAATAAAATAAGACTTGAGTGTATTAATAGGTCTTAAAATTAAGTAATAAAACATGTAACTGAATAACTATTGTCCTCTTTAATTTTATAAAGCAGTAAAAATTGGGGAGGGGGGGTGGTGGTAAAGGTCAGTGTAAACCAGATAAAGCAGTTAGTTGGTATGGCCCTTTTAAAATTTAGCTGACATATTTGCTATTTGGACTACAAATCACCAGCAAAACCAGTTTTATTCCAGTATTAATATCTTTATAATTGAGAAATTGGGTTACTTATTAAACTCTAAATCAATTAAATGTCTTTAAAACTAATTAAAAACACTTTTTAAAAATGTAGTTTATAATGACAGTGCTTCGTTGTATAAAAGCCAATTTTGGCCAAAAAAAGACAGTTAAGACCAATAAAAGCCACCGGCGTGGTTTTTTAAAAATTTTAGCCGGCTTTTTTGCAACCCTGATTCAAGCCAAGAAGAAAATCCAAGATGGCGGACACCGGGATAAAACCAAGTCTTCCCACTAGAGCCAAACATCATTAATCTCAATATAAATGAGACAGCCACGAAACGCCTCTTCTGCAGTTGAGACTGAAAGGAAACTCTTCTTTCGTTTTTTATAAAAGCAAAATCAACGCCATTTTGTTCCATTTTCTTTTTATCAGCGGAAATGCGTCATTTCAGGATAACCGATTACTTCTTTGGAAAGCACGCAATACGGCCTTCGTTTTTACTTTATTTATTAAATGACCAACCCCTTAAGAAAGACTGCCTTGGGAACATGTGGTTTCAAGAAACCAGATGCTTAATCACCTCTGTACTTTTGAGTACTTACTTGGTTTTAGAATGTTTTAGGAAAAACAAGCGGTTCTGAAACAAATATTTCTACAATAACGCGAAACTTTCTGATTTTTGAGTTTAAGATTTAACAGCTGTTTGTAATATTTGAAACACTTCGATGCTAATTAATAAAACAAGACTTACAAATAGCATAATTTTATCTTTAAACACACATAATTTATACATATTTTAGCTAAAATAGGAACTCATTATAGTAATATTACATCATTATAAAACCATATAAAAATTCTGTTTTTTATTTAAAAAAAAATAACTTTTATAGTAAATTTTAAGAATTTACATTTTATAATTTTATATAATGTACTCAGATAGATCAAATCGATTTCCTGTAACTCGGAATGGCATGTTATTTCAATTAAAACATAAAGAATATTCTTTATTTTTACTATCCAGTCCTGTTTTTCCAAGGACTTTGTAAGTAAAAATTTCACTCGCAGTGACATGAAATGCAGCGAATGAAAAAACATGAAATGCACCATATATATTGCGCATTTTATCAATTAACGTTACAATGTTTCTTTAAATACGTCATACAACAGTACAGAAAGAAAAATACTTTAAATTATATAGCGTAATTATTTGCAGTTATTTCAAACTTAAACTAAAAAGGATTTTTATGTAGAATTTAAAAATGAAACAGTGGTAGGAAATATAGGTGTAAATTAGCGGTCGCCACTCGCCACGTGGCGATTAAAGTTGTAAAAGTGGCGATTAAAATATCGGCCATCGATCGCCACTATAGTCGCCACTCGCCAAGTGGCGATAAAAAAAAATCTGTTATCGATCACCAACTGAAATACAACTTCTTTCATGGAAATATGCATCTCTACTTTGATTACATCTAGTTAGCAGACTGATTAATTCTTTTTCCTACCGGATGCAAGCAGATTTCAGCGATTTAGCTGTATTTTCAATATTTCAGTTTTTTCCCATGCTCGCTCTTCCGTTGGATTATTTTTTTCAAGAAATATAGTTTTATGCAAAATATATTCATCAGCTTTGATTCCACATGTATTTCAAATAATTTATTCCTTTTTCTTTTCACTGGATGCAACTGGATTTTAACCCTTTCGGGTCTGGTTTACTACTAATAGTACACTAGATTGTACCCGTCAAGATTTGACGGTAAATAACTTGAATGTTTCATTAGAAAAATTCTTGAATTTTTAATGAATTGCTTTTAAATTAATTATTGAAATTGTGACAAATTTCTATATTACATAAGTGATTCCTATTTCTTTAAAGCGATAGAGGGTACAGTCAGCCAAACCTATTCACTGAAGTCACAGAATTTTAACTTTATAATTTACAACCAATTATGCTTCTTTTTACCAGAAATTTAACTAAAAATAGTGGGTAGAGCATTTATTTTTATTTACTATGGTCTCATTTTTTCGAAAAAATAACAGTATTTATTTTTATTTATTTATTATGATTTTTTAACTACATGACCATTAAAAGCTGCCAGGAATTTTATTTTTATCAGTCTCATTCTCTAAAAGCCCATATTTGAAACTTGTTGCAGCATATAATTGTTATTACTTGAATTTTATTTTAGATTTTTATACATTTTTTAAATATTAAACAATGGATATCAAGGTAATTTTTTTAATAGTTCTTATATGAATGTCTTTCTTTCTTTCCGTTTTCTTTTTTTAAGGAAAAGAAAGGCAAACTTTTCTTTCTGACACACACACACATATATTCTTGATAATGGCCAGAAGATACAACAAAATTTGTAGATCAGCTGAATTTATTTCATTGAAAATTACATAAAAAATATTTTTGCTTAAATATTTTAAATATAAAATTATTATTATTATTATTTTAAATATTGTTCAACGTTAAAAAATATTTAATTATAAAGCATTCAAATAATAATAATTAAAAAAATAAAAATCATATAACTTCTCCTCCTAATAAAATATGTCATTATTGAAATAACTTATCGCGAAAAATATTACAGAAATCATTTTGCCGGGTGTTGGGTTCGAACCTGCTACCCACTACAAAATATCGGCGCTTTAAACTGCTGCTTTAGACCGCCCAGCCACCAAGAACCCGTTCTCAATCCCTCTAAATTGAACAGGGTTGATGCATGTGCAGATGTCCGGAAATGGGCATACTTAAAATTTTACCTTTGCGTTTTAATATATATGATGATTTTATAGTTTTTGAAGGTTTTAAAAAACAGAAGAAGGATAGATGTTATACAACATAGACTAAATAAGGCAGTTGTTTGACTTATAATATGGCATCGGAATGCTTACGCCTAACATGGCCGAAATAAAATGGCTGATTTTAACGAAAAACTGTCAAGATCCGGATGCGTTCACTCCGGAAGCGTTATACACTTTGCGCCATTATATATATAATGTCTTTTCATCAAGTATTATTTTGTCTTAAAAATTACTTTTGTTACTATCTACACATAGTAATGATAGTATATGGCTATGCTTTTCTTATTATGAGTTCATTTATGTTTGGACATTTAGTAATTTATTTTATACATATATTTCACTGTTTAAATTTAAAATATAGGTTACTTTTCTGAACGAATAGTGTGGTAAAACACAAAAAACATTATAAAGTTGTAATATCTGTTAAACCCTCTTGTAATACGAGATTTTCCAAACGTCTCCAAAAACTCTTAACCTGTTATCATAGTAAATCTATTTGGATAGCTACAATTAAGATTATTAAAATAAAAGTAATTTTGTTCTCAAAATTGAAAAAAAATTGGACCCTAAAGCGTAAGGACATTACAATATCTTCAATGTGTTTGATCAGTTATTTCAGTTATTTTAATCAGTTTGATTATTTTTCTGCAAGAGATACTGTTTAATCCTGCGAAATACATTCACAAGCTCAGATTTCACCTGTATGTAATGTATATGGTATGGTATGTTAATAACACATTTAATTATTAAATAAAATCGAAATAGTATTGTTTTCTTTGTTTTGTTTTGTTTTTTTTTTTGGGGGGGGGGGGGGGGAGGGTATACACTTAGTTGCTGGAATTTTGATTTAGTTACTAACTTTTTATGTAAAGAAAGTAACAGTAATCTGATTGATAACTGTGTTTATGAACATTTACAAATAATCCAAAAATATATTCTAAAAAAATTAATATAACAATTTTGTAGTTTTAAAGTAATTTTCTTGAATTTCAACTGTGTCCCTATTCTTATCATGAATAGTTGGCTGGTATAAAACTCTGATTTATAGAAAATATGTATATATACAACGATTATAGTTTATCTAGATGCCAAGAAAGTTTGAAACATTATAGTGGCCACTAACTTTAAAAAGTGGCCACTAATGAAACTGAGTCTACCGGCCACTGGCTACTAACTCAATTTCCCAGTTTTCACCTATAGTAGGAAACTATTTCATATACTGAATTATTATTCTGCAATATTTTGAATCAAATTTATTTATGGCTGTTTTTGAAAATAATAATAATAATAATAATAATACTGCTGAATAGTGTGAAACTTCTTCCCACATTAACAAAGCCATTTTTATATGTGCATGAAGTTTGTAGACATTGTTGGTAATAGTATTTGAGCTCTTTAGTATTGAATAGCATTAAATATATATATATAAACGTAATTTAATAGCATATTTCAAAAAATGTACTAAGGAACTACTAGCTCCCACTAGCATGTGAACAAAATCCCATCACTCTTCTGTAGAATTGTTTCATTTTGACCAAATTTCTTTTACAGAAAGGAAGTTCAGACATAAAAAAAATAATAATTAATTTTGGCTTCAATTAGTATTAATATTTACAGATAATATAGGTTTCAATACAGGAATTAATAAAGGTTTTTATTTTTAAAAAAATACCTTATAAAAAATCTGTTTTTTATTTAAAAAAAAATAACTTTTATAGAAAATTTTAACAATTTATGTTTTATACTTTTATATAATGTGCTCAGATAGATCAAGTCGATTTCCTGTAACTCGGAATGGTATGTTATTTCAATTAAAACATAAAGAATATTCTTTATTTTTACTATCCAGTCATATTTTTCCAAGGACTTTGTAAGAGAAAATTTCACTCGCAGTTTAAAACAGGAAATGCAGTATTATAACATATTATTCAGAATCTGGGGTGGAAACTATCTTATGTTACGAAATAAAACTGGATAACTTATCATCGATTAATAAGTTTAATAATTTCAACATATTTACATGTTACTATTTACAAAATAACTCAGTTAATTTAAAATACGGTATAGCACAAATGCCTTGTCGGCAACCACTTTATAAACATTCTTCTCTCTCGTCATCGTCAAGTCTAATTTACTCAGCTTGTCAGTTCTTTTGAAGGAAAAAAAGAAAAGGAGAACAAATATGATGGAGTGCGTATTGTTCGAGCGTTACACTCTTCACCTCACACTGCATTACTGGTCCCTCAGATGCAGTGTGCATTTCCTGGGTGGATTCCTTCGGGATGCTTTCTGGTGCCTAAAATCCTCTATGGCTCTCGTGTTTTGTGGTCCTTTCGTAAATATTTGCTGGCTGGGCGTCTGATGTTTCCCGGGTCTGCCTCTAGGACGAATAAAGCCTTTAGAAGATCCACCATCATCTTGCGTGTAAGGACACAAAGCTGATATATGGTAATTTCCTAAGGGAGAAAAGGGATTTTCTTTAGTAGCAATGGTATATGAAGTAGCAGATCTTTGTTTTTCATAGTACCCATTATCATGTCTGTAACTTCCAGACCTATAATCCAATTTGTAATTATCCTGATCATTAGTTCTAAGATCATTTTCATATCTCTTTTTGAATTTGCTAGACGAATCTGCAGTTCGCTGTGCACTATACCTGTGTGATGGTTGGGAATTTCTTTGCTCCTGACAGCTACCTCTACCTGATCGTCCGCCATCATAATTATAATTATTTCGAGCATGATAGTAGCCTCTATTTTTGTAGCTAGGAGAAAAATTTGGATTATACTTTACTTTTGAAGTAAGTGAAGCACTTTCTAGCCTTTCAGATGCATCATTAGGTTCAACCATATCCGATGAACTATTCACCAAACCTTCATTTTCTGCCATATCTTGAGAGTATTTATATATTGCGCATTTTATCAGTTAACATGAATTATGAAATCATGAAAATTTTATCTTCTAAAGCATTTTTCGTGAATTGTTTAAACTGCATTAGAAGATTGATATAATCATTTAGTAAATTTTAGAAGGATTGAGAAGAATTAATTAAACTTGAATTTATAAGGATTTTTTGCAATATTTATAACCCCACTCAAATCTGTTATTTTAAATCTTTTTCTTAGTATTTTGTCAGAATTAGGAAATGTACAAATATAAACGTACAAATATCCGGATTGAAAAAATCCCCCCCCCCCCCCCCAACCCCAACCCCAACGCCAAGAAAGCTGAAAAGATGCAAAGGCAAAACAAATCATCCTTTAAAAAATATTTTTGTTTTGTGTAACCCATAATGCTTTTAGAACAAGATAAAATAATGTATCTATAACTTATTCCAAACTGTATTACAACTAATCGATGTATTAAATGAATTTTATAACAAGTTATTTTAATGATACTTATATGCATCGTCAGTAGATAAAGTGTTAAAAACAAAAATGAACTAAAAT
This sequence comes from Maratus speciosus, assembly GCA_963932465.1. Taxonomy (NCBI): domain Eukaryota; kingdom Metazoa; phylum Arthropoda; class Arachnida; order Araneae; family Salticidae; genus Maratus; species Maratus speciosus. Next base: position 454,463,868 of record OZ010788.1, on the reverse strand, counting down.
AACAAAAAATCCCTGCCGGCTCGGCCTACAGGCGCAGGTAGATTTCGAAGTTAAGTACTAATTTCACCAACAAAAACTAAATCATGATTAGAGATAAATCCTCTTTAAAAATTTTATCTTGCCGCTTTTGACGAGTTTTTAATTTCATTTTTATATAAGAGCTAGTTTTATCAGAATCATGTTAAGGCAGTTTTCAAAAAATATTTTTCCATGCTCAACAACTCGAAATTTTCTGACACATTTTCAGATTCATTTTTAAAAGAAAAAATATGACACTTGCTGGCGTGATTTTTGAAGAGATTTATAAGCGGCTTGTATTTTTATTTTTTGTTCAATTAATCAGAACTTGATTTATAAACAATTATTTTCTTAGAAGGACCATATTTTTCGTTTCCAACCCAATCGCTTTGGGAAATTCGGTTCAAAATGCCCACTTTGACATCATTTTTTGAAATATATTTTGCCTCTACTAAAAAATTGACCATTATGGCACATTATATAGTTTCTGATTAAGAGAACCTACCAACTGGATGCGTTTGATAGCAAAAATGAGTTAGAAAATAAGCAGTTTGGATTTGAGTACGTCCTTAATACGATATTTTTTTCTTCAACCTGTATGTATTTATAATTTGTTTTTGCTGTAAGGATGGGTCCCCTCAAAAACTTGTCTATATAAAAGTTGTAGATAGTATTAAGAATATATATAATAAATTCCATGCGCCATAAATTCCTTGTGAATTGACGAAGTTATGGATTTTTTTCTTCTTCAACTCCCCCCATTTTTTTTTTCTGTAAGAATTGGTCCTATCAAAAACTTGTCAGTATAAAAATTGTAGATAATATTAAGAGGATTTATAATTAATTTAATTGGATTTGATATCTTAAGAATTGACGAAATTATGAATTTTTTTCTTCCCAAAACCCAATTTTTTCGCCCCTTTAGCCCATTTTTAATTTTATCAAAAACTTGTCATCCCTAAATTTTTGGCTTTGTTTTTAAAAGTACTAATAACTTTAAACTGACTCAATACGTATTATAATTAAGAAGTTATGGGGTTTTTTCGTTTTTCCCAAAACCCCTCCCTATTTCCACCACCTTGGTCCGATTTTGCCCATTAACAAACTTGACCGAGATTTTCTGCCCCTTGATTTTATGTATCAGTTTGGAAGAGGCTTATGCAGAATTATGGAAATTATTGTGTCCATAAAAAAGTTATGCATATACAGGGTGAATCTATACTCTTGGGCAAAACTATAAGAGGTGATAGTACACATTAAGACAAACAATATTAAATAGGAAACTAAGGGTTCCAAACATCTTCGGAAGGAGATGGGCGCGATTACAGTTTACGGCTCAAAATTTCAAAAGATTAGAAAAAACGGAAAAATTGGTGGATTCGTTTGAGGTTTTTGCTAAAACTATTCTTTATGTCAGTATTTTCTTGAAAATAAATTTTAAAGATAAAGTTCAAAAATGCCGATAGAGGGCGCTTTAGACTTTGGAGTAACGAACGACTATTTTTAACTGTTATTTTTTGCATCTCATTAAGGTTGTTCTCAACTGCTCTGCTCAAGAAGCGCAAAACGTTTTGACACATTTACACATTCATTTTTTAACGGAAAGATATAAAATTGGAAAGCCTGACCGCGGAAGCGATTTGGAATCGAACTGTGTTTTCCATTTTTTGATCAATAAATTAGCTATCGACTTATAAGCAATTTTCATCACGTGACATGGCATTTTTCTCCCATTACTGACTGGATTTTCTTCTTTCGTTCAGAAGTTCAGTTTAAAATGCCAACTTTGACAGTATTTTCTGAAAGATCTATTGCGTTTAAAAGAAAACGGAAAAACCAGTTCGAAACCTTTTAGCTTCATGCATTTCCGGACAAAAATGAATTAAAACTTATGTCAGAAAGTTGACCCTTTGGATTTGAAAACAGCCTTAAGGGAAAGTTATTCATTTGTAGATGAGCCTGCGCTACATGTTTTTGAAAATATTTCAATTTTTACATTTTACTTTTTTAAGTGTTTTTAAGAAAACATCTTCAAAATGGTGGCAATCCATACTTCTACAGAGAAAAAAGAAATGAGATAGTCAGACAAGTGACTTCTTAAATTTCTGTAAAAATATTTAAAGACGTGTACTTTATAAGCCAATAAAAATTAATTTTCGATTAATGAGATACTCAGACACGTGACTTGTTAAATTTCTGTAAATATATTTAAAGACGTGGATTTTATAAGCCAATAAAATTTAATTTTTTATTTACCGTGACGACACCAGAATGTAATTACAGTCCTCCCCACTTAACCAAGTCACGGATAATCGAATACCCCGCTTATTCGAATAGAATACTCCGGAACCGAATTTATTCCTATTGGTTCTATGTTATTTTTCACCGCTTAAACCAAACATCTTTTACGAACGTCTCCGCTTAATCGAATAACAACTGTGTGACCGATGTTTGAAAATAGTCGCGGAAAGCACGTTTCAGCTGGAATTTCCTTCCATCTTTTGTCATTTTTGGTTCCTTTACGCTGAAAATAAATTTTCAGTTCTTCCTGCAATAATTTTGGCCGGCTGGTGTATAATAGGCAGGTCAAATGATTTCCCCACCTCGATCCCCCCCACCATCACTTCTTGCTGTTAACTTGGCAATGTACCGTCACTTCAAGACTCGAGATGGTAGTTGTGATATTTTGCATTCATTCGAAAAATAATTCTATATTTACTCCTTTAAAATTCCACTTGAACAAACCCCTTTAAACAATTTTTTAAGGCAGTATAAATAATGTAAGTTAGAAGTAGCAAAGTTTTTTACCAAATTCAAACGAGCTGCATTAAGTGCGGTGTAAGCCATATAATTGTATGTACTGACATATTAAATTAATATGTATATTTACTTTATATATATTAGCATTTGTATTTATGTTAGTTTATCTTATGCTATTCTATTAACGATTTATTGTGGTGTTAATTAAGTATACCGTAGAGGGTTATTTTGCCTTTTTACTACGCATTAAATATTACAGTTTTGATTCCCCGTTTAATCAAATACCCCGCTTAATTGAATATTGTTTGTGGAACCGTCAATATTCGTTTAAACGGGAACTTTTATAATTTTGCCACGTTACCACAATTAGAAATTGTAATATAGTTCTTATATGTAAAAAAATTAATAATATTCTCAATTATATTTAAAAATTTTGCCAAGTCTATCGGAAATTGAATATGTATTATAGCTTTTATTAAAGTTTTAAACAAATTTGCCAATTAAGTTTGTAAATTTTTTAAGTGTAACAGCATTCGGAAACATTTGGGGGAGGGGGGTGGGGGCGTGAGCGAAGGCCCTGACAATATGCATAGAATTTAGTCATAATTTCTTATATATTTAGTTCTTAAGTTGCCATTTGTTTTTTGAAAATCTATCTAAACTTTAACTTTTGATTTTAAATACAATAAATTATGTCTGAGGCGGATCGATCGAGACCGAAAAATTTTTCCTTATTAGGCAATATTCTGCCTTAGACAATTTTTACTCTATGCCTGTGGATTCGCGGGAGTTTGAAAATCTTTTCGAGTTTGACAGATTTCCATCTTACACAGAATTTCCCTTACATAGAGTTTACTGTATTTGTATTTGCAATTTCTAAAAACACAAGTGATTTTTTTTTTCTTTTTTTCTTTTTAATATAGAATTTTCACTTCAAAAATGTATTAATAATTCCAATTAATTGTAATGTTAAGAAAACCAGGCAATGAATAAAATGATTTTTGAAAAACGGGATTTTGAGGTCAGTAGACAAATCTATAAGTTATACAAACAAACCATTTTCAATTGTCTATTTTTTGTCTAATGCATTATTATTACACCCTTAATTTTTCTCTCCGGATTTATATATCGCCTAACATTTAGAAGATTTCTCCGATTATCATAAAATTCAAATATATTATTTGTGAGATTGATGTCTGTTGTTGACAAATGAAAATTGCAATCAATATAGCTTTTTGTTGTGAAGTGTAATTGTGTTAGCTCAGCTCTTCAAATAGTAAATATTACTACTACTACCAATAATAATAATAATATATATATTTTTTTTAATCTAAAAATGTAATTTTTAGTAGTGTTTTGATTATCGTGTGAGCTGGAAGCATTGTAAATTTAAAGTTCACTAATTAAATGCATTTACATTACATAACACTTGCTCATACTACATAAGAAAATAAATATTTTTACATGTTTCAAAGTTATGCTAGCGGGCGTAGCGACTCATTGTATGGCATGAGATCTTTCTTGTTTTTAAATGTGTAGAAAGTAGTTCAATTCTACATTTAGAAAAGCTATAAAATATTAATTTTATTAAATTGTTATTAGAAACATGTAATCATATTAAGAATTTACAATATAAATTAACTGAAAAATACATATTGCAAGTTACATGATTTTGGAGCAATTATAGTAAAATGAAGACATGCCAGGCATCATTGATCTACATGATTTTCGATAAAAATTTCGAGAGCTTGGCATTATTGTCAAACTAATGTTTGTTTATTTGCCTAACTCGTTTAAGGCTTTTCTCAAATGCAAACTGGCTATTTTCTGACAAAGTTTTAAATTCATTTTTGTTCGCAAGCATATCAAATTGGCAGATGACCTTATTCAGAAACGATGCAATCGAACTGTTTTTTTCTTTTTTTTGGAATCAAACATACAGTCAAATTTGGCGTTTTGAACCTAATTTCTAGAGACGAAAGTGCAGGAAAGGAGAAAAAATCATCATCCTGAGAGAATAATTGCTTATAACCCCAGATGTTAGTAACTTATCGGAAAAAAGAAGAAAACTGTTTGATTACAAAAAAGTTCAATAGTTGTGCCTGCAAGTAACATGCTTTTATATTTAAAAGTGAACCAGAAGATGTCTTTTATTTTACAATTGTGCATAGTTGAACGAAGAAAAATATTTTTTGAAATCGATCATATGAGTATCGTCATGTTCTATAGGGGGCTGATCGACTGTTGATTAAAAACTTGGTACTATTGTTCAAAAACTTGTCTGTACGTATGTTCAATCCATGCTTAAAATTTCAAGTTATTTACATGTCATGATATTCACAGTTCTACATTTACTTACATTTTAAACAAATTCGGAAAATATTATTTCATACGGATTAATAATATGAAAATATATCCGCTTTTTGATAAAATTTTTTGTAAATGTAGAATTAAATCACATCATGCTGGCATTACATTTTTTTCGGAAAGCGTAAACTAAAAACCATAAAATCGACATATTTAAACAAAACAAAAATTATATTTATTCAGAATTTCGGATAGTATTTACATTTCTTTCCTTTTTCCTCCGTAGAATTTAAGGTATTTTAGTTGTATTTTTCAGAATTTCAGTTAAAAATTACAATTGCAAAATAAAATTAATATATCGGACACTAATTAAAAATTTAAAGTTCTGGGATTCAAGACATCCCCGGATTCATCTGAATAACATATGTTAATTTCACCGTGTTGCCTTTCATATACTATGTAGGAATTCGGAAACACAGGCAGATTTTTGTATAATGGATATAAAAATTAGTTTGAAAAAGTACTTCTATAAATGCTGAAACACTAAATTAAATTCATCGTAACTCATAATCATCATAAACAACAACAAAAAAAAACAAAAAAAAAATGCTTTAGTATTGTTGTAATTTTTGTGCTTTTTAAAATTACTTTGATTCAGCTCCCCAATAATAAGAGAAATAATACTACTCAGAAATTCTCTTTCATCTATCTTAAGAGGGCTAATATATTGTTTACTTGTTTTAAGTATTGTTGCAATTTTTATGCTTTTTAAAATTATTTTGATTCAGATCTCCAATAATAAGAGAAATAATCCTATTTAGAAATTCTCTTTCATCTATCTTAAGATGGCTAAAATATTGTTTAACTTGTTTTAGTATTGTTTAAATTTTTATGCTTTTAATTATTTTGATTCAGCTCTCCAATAATAAGAGGAATAATACTATTTAGAAATTCTCTTTCATCTATCTTAAAATAGCTAATATATTGTTTACTAAATATTAATTTTACAGAAAAATAATCGTGTTTCATTGCTTACTATTATTCTACACATCTGTGTATGCAACACGTGTTGCATACACTCTTTCATCTATCTTAAAATAGCTAATATATTGTTTACTAAATATTAATTTTACAGAAAAATAATCGTGTTTCATTGCTTACTATTATTCTACACATCTGTGAATGCAACACGATGATACACTGAAAAAGACTCATGTATTTATCCCTAGAACTGACTAAACAATCTTTAAAACAAGATAAGAAAGGTATTCACTGTGGAATCGTACCATAGTCAGGGAACGTATGTCAATTTATTTTTCATTGCACCGAAGCAGAAATCTTAATGAGTTTTTCAAGATAGAGGATGACTTGTGTTTCGAGGGGTGAAAATCCTCAAATGCCCGCCTGAAAATGGAGTATTCAACGGTCTGGTTTTTCGTGTTTCGCACTTCCGTATTTTTCAGTACATATCATTATTCATTCCTAATTACTCCTAAAAACTCACACTCATGATTGAACGATTTTGGCTTTCATGCCACTGAATCAGATAAAACACATCTGTTCCATTATTTCTTTTCTTTGCTGTATTTAAAATGAAATAAGTGAAAGGCGTGTATTTTAAATGTACGAATATGAAATAATATGTATTAAAAAGTAATGTAATATTATATGTATTTTAAATGCAAGCTATGTATTTTAAATCAAATGAGTGAAAGATTTATATTTTAAATTACAGTGGTGGACATAATTATAAGACACCTACTGAATTTGAGATACAGTGAAAGAAAAGATTCAGAGCTTAAAAATGCTTTATCAAATACGACAAAAACATAAATTTATTCTATTATCACACGTAATTGTTTTACAGAAATGATATTTTTATAGAGTTTAATAAAAAAAATTAAAAATACCATGGACAAAATTATAAGACACCAACCTTTTTTTTCCAAATACAGTGGTCAACATAATTAGCAGGCACTAATGGTTTAAAAGAAAATCCTCTAACATGGTTATTCAATATTTGGTGGAGCCGCCATTGTTTTTTATAACATGTAAGATGCGATTCAGCCTCGAATCTATCAATTCTAACTAAATATCGCAAGACAGTTCTTCCCAAGCACATTTTATAGCATTCTTTAGGTTTTCGACACATGTAAACTGCCTCCCATTTCGGTAAACCTCACGAGCTAAGATCCCCCACAAGTTTTCGATGGGATTTAAGTCTGGGGAGTGAGAAGGCCACGGAAGAACATTGATACTTTGCTCTGAAAGCCCCATTCTTGTTACGTGTGATGTATGAATCGACGCGTTATCGTGCTGGAAAGTGTAGTTTTTGCCACAAAGAAGTTCACCGTATATGGTTAGTTGATCTTTAAGAAGATTCTTATACTTTTCGGAGTTCATTCTTGAATGCATAAAAACGATATCGGTTTTCCCTTGAGCCGAAAAACCAGCCCAAACCATTACTGAGCCTCCACCCATTTGGCGGCTCATTTGTACATCAGGAGACTTCCATAAATCATGCCAATAATAGTGAAACCCGTCAGGACCATCCAGGTTAAACTTTTTTTTCATCATAAAATAACACAGAGTACCATTTGGAGGGAGATGCCATAGTTTGTTTAGCGAAGTTTAAACGGTCCATTTTGTGCCGCCTTAGAAGCGGTGGTTTTTTCTTCAATTTTTTAAATTTCACATAGGACAGGGTTCGTACGGTCCTTGAAAGTCCTTAAAAGTGCTTACATTTTTCAAAGGAAATTTTTGGTGCTTAAAAGTACTTATTTTCATGCAAAATCTGAAAAAAGTCTTTAAAAGTGCTTAATTTTACTCTCATATTAATTCTTAATCAAAGGTGAAACTCTTCTGCATTTCTTTTAATTTCTGACTTAAAAAAAATCTTAATCCCGCCTTGCCTCCACTTCCATTTTACTTTCCCCTTCGTAATATCAAAGTTAAAAACTTCATTTTTTTAAACCTTTTTCTACTCTCAGGAATGTAAGACACGCTAGACGAAGTCAAAATCTGCAAAAACTACAAAAGAGCTATTTTTTTCCATTTTGCGCCACTTACTTACGTACTTAGTGCCAAGATGAAATTTAGCACGATTTCGTCGATCCGAGAAACAAAACAAAAAAAAAAATCAATTTTTTCTATGCCGCTAATTGCGTCAAAAAAAGCAAAAAACCGCGGTCAAAAGATCTCGAAAAACACGCGATGTTTGTCAAATGATCACAAAAAAACGTGAATTTTGTCAAAGGATCGCTAATTTCGTCAAAAACGAACAAAACGCGGTCAAAAGATCGTAAAAACGATAATTTTGCTAAAAGATTGCGAAAAAAACCCCGCAAATTTCATCAAAAGGTCGCAAAAAACCATTAATTTCGTGACATGATAGCGAAAAACAAGCAAATTTCGTCAAAAGATCGCGAAAAACACAAGAATTTAATCAAAATATCGCGAATAACACGCGAATTTCGTCAAAGGATCGCGAAAAAAACGTGCATTTTGTCAAAGAATAGCTGACTTCGTCAAAAAACGAACAAAACGGGGTCAAAAGATTGTGAAAAAACGCGAATTTCGTTAAAAACTTGGCGAAAATATGCGAATTTTGTCAAAAGATCGCGAAAAATACGCAAATTTCGCTATAAGATCGCAAAAATACGCGAATTTCGCTCTAAGATCTTAAAAAATACTCGAATTTTGCCAAAAGATCGCGAGAAATACGCAAATTCGTCAACAGATCGCGAAAAACACGCTAATTTCATCAAACGATCGCGAAAAACATGCGAATTTTGTTATAGCGAAAAAAAAACCCGTTAATTTTGTCAAAGGATTACCAATTACTTCTAAAAACGAACAAAACGGGGTCAAAAGATTGGGAAAAAACACTAATTTCGTCAAAAAATAACGAACAGCACGCTGATTTCAACAAAGGATCACAAAAAATACGCGAATTTTGTCAAAAGATCGCGAAAAGACGCGAATTTCGCCAAAAGATCGCGAAAATACGCAATTTTCTTTTTATTAGCATTAGAATTTCAATTTGCGCCAAAAATAGTTTTATTGCTACAAAATTAATTTTTGCTGCTACAAAAAATGGATTTTACTGCTACCAAATCAGATTTTTGCTGCTACAAAATAGATTTTACTGCTCCAAAATTCGATTTTTGCTGCGACAAAATGGCTTTAGTGAACTTTCATCCCTGTCTTTGTCAAATGATCACGAAAAAACGTGAATTTTGTCAAAGCTCAAAGGATCGCTAATTTCGTCAAAAATGATAATTTTGTTAAAAGATGGCGAAAAAACCCCGCAAATTTCATCAAAAGGTCGCAAAAAAACCACGAATTTCGTAAAAATATCGCGAAAAATTTTGAGGATTTCGTCAAAATAGCGCGAATAACACGTCAATTTCGTCAAAGGATCGCGAAAAAAAATGTGTATTTTGTCAAAAGACAGCTGACTACGTCAAAAAACTAACAAAACGGGGCCAAAAGATTGTGAAAAAACGCGAATTTCGTTAAAAGATCACGAAAAATACGCAAATTTTGTCAAAAGATCGCAAAAAATACGCAAATTTCGTCAAAAGATTGCCAAAATACGGAAATTTCTTCAAAAGATCGTCGAAAATACGCAAATTTCGTCAAAAGATCGCGAGAAACACGCAAATTTCGTCAAAAGATCGCGAGAAATACACAAATTTTGTCATAGTGAAAAAAACCCTTTTCTTGTAAATTTTTAGTAAGGTAAATAAATAAGTCATCTAATAAACCCCCACCTTAAAAAATTTAAAAAAATGTGCTTGTTCCTTTTCCCCCTCAACTTATAAAGTTTAAAATCAAAAATCATTGTTTTTTTAAAACTTTTTCTGCTCCATTAGTTAATTTATTGTAACAATAAATAATCGATCATACAGTTTTACACCCCCGCCCCCCCCCCCCTCCAAGGTCTTTAAGTCTTCAGATTCAGGTATACCTTGATAATTATAGGTGCTGATTATGGTTTGGTGTTAATCTCCCAACAGATGGCGCTGCTATGCTGCATTTTTCACGATTTCTGTAATAGCTATATCGCAAGAACTAATGCACGGATTTTCATCAAACGTCAGATTCTGTTAGATGTTTACATAAGTTGTTGCTGATTAGGTTTTGGTGTAAATCACCCTACAGCTGGCGCTGCTATGCTATATTTTGCAGGATTTGCACGGTTTTAACAATAGTTGTATCTCAAGAACTAATGCACGTAATTTCATATCTTTAGAATCCTTATGAGGGGCATAGACCATTTAATTTTGGCACTCTGATGATGAATTTGTAGTATTAACATATATGAGATAGAAGAAAGTTTTGAGATTGGCACATCTGATTAGTTTTTTCTTCTGTTGTATGTTATTTTAAAATTTTCTAAATTTCTACTGCCACATGGTGAAATTCACCCCCCCCCCCCCCACTCCCATCCATTTGAATATTTAAACTACAAAAATGAAAGAAACCCTTTATTAAAAAATGCATGTTATAATTTATTAGTTTATTTAATTTGAAGGTCCTTAAATTTTTTTGGTTTTGGTCCTTGAAAGTCCTTAAAAGTGCTTGATTTTTATTTAAAGAAATGTGTACGAACCCTGTAGGAAGCATTATGCAACACCCTGCGAATGGTTCTCTTTGAACAATTCAGTTTCAAAGCATTTTTAATGCCTGTAGTGGTCATCTTATTCTGTGTAGCGAGCGAAATCACCTGGCGTCTGCCTCTCGAGGATAAGCAAGGAGTACGTCCAGATCTTTTAATCACCGATCCATTAATTCCTTTTTTCAAAACAGTTGAAATTGCACATCTAGAGCGTTTAATAACTTTTGAAATATTATTAACGGAAGCACCAGTTCCATTTAATCTCCAAATTTCGTGAATTTCACTTTCTTTTAATTCTGTACCTCGTGGCATGTTTGTAAATGCGTGAAAATCGGTTATCGTCTGCTTTAGTTAACTTCTGACGTCATAACAGCGTGCAGAAAATTTGCATATTGCACATTATTTTCGAAAAAAAGCAGGTGTTTTTATTAAAATGTTAGGGTGTCTTATAGTTTTGTCCATGGTATTTTTAACTTTTTTTATTAAACTCTATAAAAATATCGTTTCTGTAAAACAATTACGTGTGATAACAGAATAAATTTATGTTTTTGTCGTATTTGATAAAGCATTTTCAAGCCCTGAATCTTTTCTTTCACTGTATGTAAAATTAGGTATGTGTCTTATAATTATGTCCAGCACTGTAATTGAATGCAATATACGTGAAGGTGATGGGAAAATATTGGGCGAACTATCACTGCACCTTTCTAATATAAAAGTACTAAAAATAATAATTAGTAAAAATTAGCCAATCATATTATTAGTGGAATAACTATGGTCCTAGACATCCATCGCTATATTGAATTGTATTATGTATTTTCTATTCTTGGTTGTATGCACTGTAAGAGTAGTAAAAAAAAAGCACTGTACCTCCTCTCCACCAAATAGAAGTTATTTTGTTTTTGTTAGCCACTGGAACAAACAGTAATCAAACCACAAATCACGTAGAAAGCCCTATCAGTAATGTTGCTAGGCTTTTGGTATCCTGATCCTGAGTCCCTGGACCCAAACACTTCCAAAAAACTGGGTCTTCATTTTAGAAATAAAATAAGTTCAATGTTTTTAATTTAAAATGTTACTTTTTGCTATATATTACTTCTTTTTGAGTAGGTAGTTTGTGTTTCATATTTTTGCTAAATATAACTAACTTACTTAATTTATTGATATAATATACTAACATTCCTTACTGCTTAAATGTTGTTATTTAAATCCAATACAGCTTCTTTATTTTTGATTTAGCAATTTTTCTCCCCAAACATGCACATTAGGGACACTTGATCCCTGTTGTATGGGGAGACTTGATCCTGGGGATCAAGTGTCCCCAAACCAAAGTTAAGCTAAATTAATGTTAATTTAGATATTATCTGTATTAGTTAGGATATGATTGCCTTGATTTTAGACGGTTGACAAAGATAGAAAGTTAATATTTGGCTGCATATGATGGTTAGCAAGCACATGGTGGATGAATGCACATGTGAGACATATGTCTAACTTTGCAAAATTTTTACAGCACTTCGTAAAGAATGTAAGATATTATAATCAAAACAGTAAAGTGTTAATCATAATGAATAATCATGATAACCATATAAGCATTGAGAGTTTGAATTATGCCAAAGAAAATGGAATAATTTTGTTAAATATCACTGCACACTTCTCACAAATTACAGCCTCTGGATCGTACTGTATATGGACCACTTAAAAGATATTAAAATGGCTGCTCAAGACTGGATGACTAATCATCCTGCTCAAAGGACAACAAACAATTTATCAAATTGCTGAACTGATCGGAATTGCCTATCCTAAAGCCATGGTGACAACTAACATAATAAATGGATTTAAAATCACTGGAATATATCCCTTAAATAGGAAATTCTGAAGATGATTTTTTATCATCTTTCATCTCAAATAAACCATTAACTGCAACAAGCAGTAAACAAATTACAGTTAAACCAAACATAGTGACACCAGAAGACATACAAGCCTTCCCTAAAGTTTCATTACCAAAAATGGGAAAATATAAAGAAATGAAAAAAGGGTCTTCAAAAATTTTGACAAGCACACCAACTGAAAGACAGAATGAAGAAGAAATACAAGATTGTCAATTGAATAAAAATCAAAAATCGGGAAAAACTCAAGTTGTCTAGAACTATCATTTCATCTCAAGAAAAAAAGTAAAAACACTAAAAAGAAAATTAGTCATTTCGTTGGGAAAATTTAAAACAAGATTTTATCATTTCTTAGAAGTCAATTTTCTAAGAAAACGAGGACTTAATTTCAGTCAATTTATTTATCCAGAAAATGTTAGCAATAGTGTTGTGGACAATGATGACATTGTCAAAAAACTACCCAAACCAACCATGCTTGGTGGAATTCTTCGAACTACAATAATTTTAATATTTACATTTGATTTTTCAAGCTTTAAAAATGTTTTTTGATCATTAATTGCATTTTTCGCCCTATTTACATGTTAGTCAACAATAAATTTGATTTCTACTACTTAATTTGAATCATTTCAATGCATCTGTTTCAAGGATCAAGTCTCCCTGCAACTGGGGAGATTTGATCTTTTTTTTTTTTTTGGAAAACAATTTATTTTTATTTTAAAAATGGTTTTTCAAAAATAAAAATAAATATTGCAACAAGAAAGGCACATGAACCATTAATAATAACTACAGTCGTGGCCAAAAGTTTAGGACCACCATGCAGAAACTAGCATTTTTACAATTGAAACCACTGATAACGTCATAAATCTAATAGATTGCGTCAGATGGCATCATTCCGTCTGGCAGTGGAGTACTGTATTCACTTTTCATTTGATCTTTGAGCAGGGTTCGTTGATATATATCAATGGATATATATCATGATATATATCTTGATATATATCCGATATTTATTTTTAAAATATCAAGATTTTTGATATTTTCGATATTTTCAAATTCTTTACATTTATTTTCAAAATATCAAGATGTTTGATAGTTTGTATATTGATATTTATTTTCAAAATATCACCGTGCAAGGTAATTTTGATATTTTTCACCTTCAAAGCAAGTGTAAATGAAATTTTCACCTGTTATTGACTGTGTCATTCTGTAGATAATGAACTTATGCCTCTGGCAGTGACTTTTTTAGGAAAAGAAGAAAACGAATCTTTTCCAAGCTTTATGTTTGAAACTTTTATTTTTAAATGTAAAACTAATAATTATATTAGACAGTCAATTCAGAACAGCCATTCAAAGATAAAATGTAATTTTGATAATCATTTATATACAGCCAGGGTTCGTTGATATATATCAATGGATATATATCCAATATTTATTTTCAAAATATCAAGATCTTTGATATTTTCATATTACTTGATATTTATTTTCAAAATAACATCTTTGATATTTTCGTATTACTTGATATTTATTTTCAATATATCAAGATGTTTCATATTTTCTGCATTTGATATTTATTTTCAATATATCAAGATGTTTCATATTTTCTGCATTTGATATTTATTTTCAAAATATGAATGTGTGCAAGATATTTTTGATATTTTCAGTCGTAATTTGTAATATTTCAGTGTAAATGAAATAAATTTTCAACTGTTATTGACTGTGAATCTGTAGATAAAGAACTTGTCTCTTCTGGATGTGTCTTTTTTAGCCAAAAAAGAAAACAAATATATTTTTCAAACTTTAGATTTGAAGCATTTTCTTTTTTTAAATGTTGAACTAATAATTATGTGGGACATAATTCAGAACAACCATTGAAAGATAAACTGACTAATTTAAATAAGCAATTATATACAGCTTCATTAGAAAAGAATCTTTTTTCAAGTTTTCGTTCAGTTTGAGTTTGAACTATACAGCATGTTAGGAAATATGAAATAAAACATTTTATACTTACATTTAATATTAAAATTTTTCAATAAAAAAAACTTTTTTTGTATTTAAAATTTTGTTTTGAAAATATCTGATTTTTTTATACTTGGTCTGGACACTGAATCTGAATCCTATAGTTAGTTTTTTTATAAGTGTATAAACCAAATTGTTACTGTTTTCAATTATTTCATCTTCAATTTTGTTCTAAGTGAAAAAAAAAAAAAAAAATGCATTTTTTATATTATTTTTTGATTAAGTTTTCATGTTAAGTGCAATATATTTTAGTTTCTAATCTATATTATGTTCAAAAACATTTATTATCAGCGGTAGGTTGGCTGCTTTGAAAATATCGGATATATATCAAAAATATCGGATATATATCAAAATATCGGATATTTTTGATATTTTCGAAAATATCATGATATTTACGAACCCTGTCTTTGAGTAATAAACGTTGCAGACGCAATTGTTGCTTGTTTCATAAGTTTTGAAAACCTATGAAAATGGGTCAAAAATCATCAGTTTCTGAAGCTCAGCGTGCATAAATTGTTATTCTTCATAATGAAGGATTTACTGAACAATTAATTAGTGAACTAGTAAGACGTAGTAAGAATGCAGTTCACAATGTGATCAAGAAATTTAAAGAAACAGGGACTTATGTTGATGCCAAAAGGTGTGGTCGACCTCGTAAAACCACACCTAGGGATGACCATGTCATTAGGAGAATGTAGTTCGTTCTCCAATGAGTTCTGCAAGCAAGATACAGTCAGTACTGCTTGCAAAAGGTGCGGATGTCAATCATAGAACAGTAGTCATTTATTCGACGACTTTCATTTAAAATCCCATAAACATGCAAGAAAACTCGCATCGACCCCCTGATAACTGTGCACCCGAAAAATTATTGTCTTACAACTTTTTTTAATCATAAGTGTAAAGTAGCACTTTTAACTGCAACTGTAAAGGAGGAAAAACATTAACTGATCTGAGGGTAAGACACAATATATGACTGAACAATTAAGTAGAAATACCACTCATTGCAAAATGCCAAAATGATGCAAAAAAAATATACATAATGCAATTTAAGATAAAGATCCGTATTTTGAAGTTTGCGTAAAATTTCTTGAAAAAGGAACCGGAAAAATCCGTTGGCCTAAGCAAGATATAAACATTCAGTATATATTTTATGGACCAATAAAGTTGCAAGGCATTAATTAATCCATTCACAATGGATGAAGAAATAATAAATACCGCTCATAAATGTTACAGAAATTCTTTGGCTAATTAATATTTTGTGAAATGTGCAACAGTCTTTTGCACATCAAATAAATTTGTATTTATTTATGCTCAAGTCTGTGTTATTTTTCCACAATTATGAGATGAACAAAACTTTTACAAGATTCTATTTATTTTAAAACTCAGTCTTAAAAAATTAACCTTACTGCTTTATTTACATCAAAAAGGATGCTGACCGATAATTACCCCATAAGTGACCAAGAATTACTCCGATTCCAGGGTAATTCCTGGTCACTTAAAAATTATAATTATTTGAATTGTAAGTGCATATTTATTTAGGTAAGCATTTTATTATATAGCCGTCAAAGGGTGCTTATTCCTTACCAAAATTAAGAATAATACCTTTAATAGTTTTTATAATAGTTGGATGTTGTTGATTTTAACCAGGAATTACCCTGGGTGACTCAACATTTCTGAGGTTTTAAACGATTTTTGGTTTTAATTTACCATTGGTGCTTTTACTGATGAAAGGTTTGTTTAAAACCTGAAATCTTTACTTTATAATTTTAATTTGTTGTCCATATGTTTGTGAGATTAAATTAATAGGACATTTAATTTATTGTTTTACTTGAATATTTTTTAATTATAAATATTTTTTTTTCTTCTTATAGGATCTGAAGAAATGCTGGTGAAATTAATGAAATGCCTTTGAAAAAATATTGTGTTCTAGCTTCAACTAAGATAGCAAAGTTGCCTGTTTTCAGTGTAAAAGAGAAATATAGTTGTTGTCGTTTTCATTTTCTTATGAATGTGTACATATAAATGCATTAAGATTTTAATTTCATCTATCAAAAATTTGTATAAAGATGATGTCATTTTAGCAGAATGACATCACATTATTTTATTCTTATGTAATAATTTATGCTTTTTTATCTTGACTATTAAACAAGTTTTCGTGTTTTCATAGGATTTTTCAGTTCTGAATTTTATGTATTCAAACTTGTCTGTCTGTATTTAAATAAAAAGGAAGATAATTTTATTTTTAAAATTCGGATGAGAAACCTGAATTGGGTTTCAAAAGAGTACATGTGAAACAAATATGGGCACTTCTCTACTTATGATCAGATTAGGTACTAATAAACTCACCTCAACTCGGAAACAAATAAATAAAATATAAAACATACTATATACAAGAAGTTTGTAATTATTAAATTTGTAGAATAAGAATGTTAAAATATGTTTTATCATTAATATTTACAGCAGCAAACATAGTAGACTTTGAATTCTATGTACAAATTAATGAAATTTTAATTGTTCAATGAGGGTGGATCAAGAGCAAACAATTTCCTCTTCTGGTTCTTCATTAGGAATGCCTTTTTAAAGAAAACTGTCAATTCTAGACTATTTGTTTCTTATTCTTAATTTGTTTTTATCAGTAGGCAATGCTGATGGAATCTTTCTTGTGTTTGTTGATCAATTCTTATCAAGCATTCGTAATTATAATCCATGTCTTCCGACATTTGTATCCCCTTGACTAACTCCCGTTCATCCAAAAAAAGTAACTGCAAAAATATTAGCTGAATTCTCCGTAGAATTCTGCTAATATTTTTGCAGTTACTTTTTAGGGTTTCGTTCATCTCACGAAACCCTTATAGTCTCGCTTCTTTGTCTGTCTGTCACAGGCCCGTACTCAGAAACTATAAGGAAAGGGCTTGTTTGCAAACAAATACTTCCATCAACCAATCTATCAACTACATTTTTGTCATAAAGATCATTACAGGAATAGTCGGCTATGTAGGTCAATCATATCAGAGACCTGTTAAACGTAGACCAATCAAATTTCCCTAACTCATGTGTACAGGTAGGAGTTATAAAGAACTCGCAGGTTTTTCTTGCTGATCCACAGTAATTCGACTAACAGTGACGTCAGCTGCCCTTTCCTTAAGTTCAGACTTTTTTTTACATAGGGGTGAATACCCTCCCTATCCTAACCAAAATCATAAAATTTTGAAAAAGTCTTAATTAACGCACCTTATTAATTAAAAACCCTAATTTAAACAATGGAAAATGATTCATAATTCCACTAAAGCATTGATTATAATCAAACTACAACGATTTTCGCGAAAAATGGGGAGAGTTACCATAATTTCGAAAAGCTACTAGAGCGATAAATGTTTACAAACATATACGTATCTTAAAATCTACTGTACCTAAAAACTTGAAAATTGCGCACACAGATGTAAAAAAAATTTCTCTTTCAGAATTTAATATTTTTTTTTTTCGAAAATTCCATCTATATTCCATTTGGAAGCGGAAAAATCCATTAAAAACCGATTTATATAAACTCATTTTATTTCCTTTCAAAGACAAGCAGTAGAACACAGCTTTTTGAGAAATATTTCCTAGTCAGACGGCTGTCGCCTAGGGTACTGGCATTTTTTGCCGGCCTATTAATTTTTTACAAATATTGCATTTATAGATTTAATTTTTAAGCATATGTGTAATTTTTGAAGCTGATTCCGAATATGTAATTTTCGTTAAAATATATTCCCAGTAGAACTTTAATTATCAATTAAAAATCTGGTTTAATGTGAAAGGATTCATTTTCTCTCCGCGAAAGCGTTAAAAGCGAGACATCTGGTAAAACCACAGATAATATTTTGACTAGGATTGTTTTTGAGGGTATACAATTTTTACAAATACTGCATTTATAGATTTTAAATTTGTGCATACATGCCTATTTTTCGACGTTCATTCCAAATATGTAATTTTTGTAAAAATCGATTAAGAACTTTTTATTTTATTCAAAAATCGCTTTTAAAAAAGAAAAAAGAGTTTTGTATGACACATTTAAATCTAAGTGTTTCTCCACTAATTATCATTGTTTTACGTCCGATTTTTTATTATAAGGTACATAAAATTAACATATTTCCCTTTTTGTTTATGAGTGGTAGTAGTTATCACTATTTCCGAATATTGATTTCAGCAAAAAAAAAAAAAAAAATTAATTAAAACTAAGAAAAGTAATCAAGTCATCGATTTTAAAATTTCAGATATTTTATGAAACTTAAAACTTTTTAAGAAGTGTGTGTGTGTGTGGGGGGAGGGGGGGGGGGAGGGGGGAATTGAATTTCTAGGTTTCTTTTTTATCTCTAACTTGTGTATTTTAAGCAATTTTTCTAACTCTGCCCTCAATTAAACTACAGTGAGATTCGACCTCATTTGAAGGCTTGACCGAAGGGGGTATCTCGTCGAGCCCGACATCTTGCTGGTTGGTGTCTATTTCGACGGTGGTGGCAAGAAATAGATTTTTTCATGTGACACATCGTTTTAAAGCTCTTGGCCTATACATTACTAAGCAACCACTCCCTACCCTCATAACTCATTTTTTCACCACTAGGGGGGTTAATGTTTTATTTTGTTCATTACTACCTCATAAATTTTCTCAAAAATTAAGAAATATATCTCAACTATTAACATCTTCTCACCCATTTTTATTGTTCTGTCGCCAGGGTTCGCTATTGAAAAAAAAAATTCGCAAACTTCAAATTTAATCTACGGTATGTCATGTAATATCTTAAATGAAAGGCCATGTGCTCAATAATGTTATACTTTACACTCTCCCTACCTCCATCCTCACCTCTCTATGTCATCCTGATCTATGTAAGGATTTAATAATTATAAATTAACAATTTGGGTTTATTAATTAAAGGATAATGTGTTTCGAAAGGAATATTAAACAAAACCCTCTGTGCGATCTGTGGTCACACTTACCCATGTGTTTGACTCTTCTATTAGTTCATTTAAGAAAAGAAAGTTATCAATTCTAGACTGTATATTGTTTCTTGTTATTAACATAATTTTTTTATTAGTAAGTAATGCTCATGGAATCTTGTGTGTGTTGATCAATTCTTATCAAGCATATAATCCATGTCTTCTGACATTCGTATCCCCTTGACAAACTTCAGTTCGTCCAAAAAAGTAACTGCAAAAATATTAGCTGAATTCTCCATAGAATTCTGCTAATGTTTTTGTAGTTAATTTTTTGGCTCTTCTACTAAGTTCGTTTTCTTCTGTATCAAATTCATTTTTGTCTCTTCTAACTCAAATCGTAAGGTCTGTCTCAAAAGTTTAAGCACAAGCATAAAATGTCTATTTTTAAAGAATAAAAAATTTGAATAAATAAATTTTTTTAATTTGCAGATTTCGCAACTTCATTTAAATAAATTATATCAAAAGTAGAAAAAAATAAATTACATAATTGTAAAAAATATAATTTAAAATATGTTCAAACAAAACTGTCTCAAAAATTTATGCACAATGGCAAAAACAACACTACATTTATAATTTTTACAAAATTGTTACATACAAATTATTTTACTGTGATTTCCGATTTGTTGAAATAAACGTGCGTCCATTGAAATTTGTTTTTGTAGGGTTTCTGGTGGCAAAGAGTACCATGCTTCCTCAATGGCCTCTTGGAATTCTTCAAGAGAATCATATTACAGCCCATTGCTGTAAACCTGAGAGGTTGAAATGCACTAGACATTCTCAACCGGTTTTATGTCTAGACTTAAAGTTGGTCAGTCAAGAATTTAAACATTTTTCTGTGAAAGCCACAATTTTGTAGAATGCAATATGGGGCATTCTCACAATCTTTTGACTTTCCTGTCCCTGAATAATAATTTTTATTTTAGTACATATTCTTGTGCTTTTTTTTTATTTCATATACTGGGGAACATCCCATTGCATGATTGCATAACAATATTAACGAGATAAATAAGTTTTGGACGATGTTGGGGGCTCCAACCAGGAAAACTCCTATACCGCCCCGTGTCCCTGATGCTGATTTTTAAGTTTGGAGCTGTCTGTATAAAATTGTTTCAATAAAAGTAATTCAATATAATTTTTTTCCGAAACTGGGGCAATTGTTTTATATAAATATGTAGCAAAAAATGAACCTGCACGCATTTTTACGGTTGATATTATTTTTTGAGCTCTGTCCCTGGGTTTTAGATCCTTACCATCCTTCTTGCTAAACTTATACATTAAATCACTTCAGATGCAGCCACAGAATTTTTTTCAAGTTTTTTCTCATGCAGAAGTATGCTAGTGAAAGAATGTCTAGAATTCTTTGACAGGAAATTTACTGCAGAATTTAAATCAGCATTTAAATATCAATTTCAAGCATTGTGGCTTTATTGGTAGTCTTACCGTCCCCAAGGTTTATTCCTGCACTTTTCGAGGTAAATTAATTATTTTTTTTTTTTATTTAGTCCAATGTAAATAACTGTTTCTAAACATCAATGAAAATTGTGGTTATCACTTAGTCTTAACATGATTTGCCTAAAAATAGTGGTAATTTTCCTTGCCGTCCCATCTTTACCATCCCTTTTTTTTCCATTACCATCCCCTTTTTTTCCCTTCCTTCCCTTCTTTAACACCCCTTTAAGACAATGTTATACCAAAATTTTGTACTAAAAATACTAGATTGTTATTATTTCTTATTTGAATGTCCTGTGGGTACTATGTAAATTCTTTATAAGTAAAAATTCAGAAGAAAATAGAAAGTTATAGTGATAAAATGGTAAGGAATATTAAACTCGCAAGTTTAATTTAAACCTCAGTTAAATAAAAAAAATTCTTTTGCTGATCATTTTTTCTTTATTTTGAATCATTAAGGCAGATCAGTCTATCAGATTAAAATGTTATTTTAGCAAGTTTAATTTCAGCAGATTTTTATTCTCGAAAGTCAAAAGATTGTGAGAATGCCCCATATGTGGATTGAGGCATTATCTTGTTGTAAGATCCATTTAGGACACCCCAAAATGTTACTGAATAGAAGCAAATGTTGGTTCAGCGTCTGTTGATATTTTTTGGAATTTTGTCTTCCTTTTTAGAAAAGCCAGAGAGGTGTGGCTGTTGAAGCCGAATGCCCCCAAACCATAACAGACTTGCCACTTTGCTGCTTGCGGAAAAAAAGTCCTTAGTTCCTTTCGTAGATCATGCCAATATGTTTTCCATCCATCAGGACCATATAAGTTCCATTTTTTCTTATCACTGGATAAAACAGTAAACGACTTATTCCTGTAGGGCATGTGTTTTTTAGTTCAGTTCATTCTTGCCTAGTCTTGTCCAGTTCATTTGTGGTATAGTTTGAGACACGGTTTGCGAGCCGTTTTCTTTAGGGCGTGCCTGTGCCTAATCAGAATTGCATTAACACGAAGGATAGACTATTTTATTCTTAGGTCCAATAGAAGGGATTGTATACTGTGCATTGGTATGCTTTTTCTTTTAGCCCAACAAGCTTTTTCGTGCAGCTACCTCTACAAAGACGCGGATACTTTATGGAATTGTAGTGCTGCGTATTTATTTCGTAACAGCCTACACTAGTCACGGGAAGAAACATTCAAGCTAATGTTAATCCTATGGGAATGTTGTTTACAGATTTCTCGCTCCTATTTTAATGTTTTTGAATGATTTTTTTATGCATAGGGTACCTGATGTCGAAAAATTTTATTGTTCGTTTGTACTTTTTCAATTTTGGTTATAGTATTTTTTTATATGAGGATAATTTAATTTTCAGAATCGGTTACAAAAGTGAAACTTTCCTCATGTAAAAAAGGCGGTTCTCAAATTCCCTCCCCAACAACGCAAAATTTTCTGACGCATTTTTAAACGTAAAGGCATGAAACTGGCAGGCCTGACTATTCAAGCGGTTTGGAGTCGAATGGTGTTTTCCATTTTTTTGATAAAGAAACTACTTATTGAGTTATAAACGATTGTTGTCACATGACGACTGGTTGTTCTCCTTTTCCGCGCTGTCGGTGCAGTGGAAACAAATTTCCATTTTTTATATAAAGAAATTACTTATTGAGTTATAAGCGATTGTTGTCACGTGGCGACCGGGTTTTCTCCTTTCCCGCACTTTTGGGACGGAAATTCTGTTTAAAACGCCAACTTTGACAGTATTTTCTGAAAAATCTTCTGCCTTTAGCAAAAGATGGAAAACTTAATCGAATACACAGTTTCTGAATAAGAACATTGCCAATTACACGCGCTTGGGAACAAAAATGAATTCAGAAATGTATTAGAAAGTAGAAACTTTGGATTTTAGAACAGCCTTAACCCCTCAATGAAACCATGCGACTCTACTGGTAACTCGATTATGTGAAGCAATTTCTTCCAACAATCATCAGTTTTCATTAAAGTAAAAGCTTGGAAGGGAAAACAAATAAACTGAATTTTATATTAACAATTCAAGTAATAATAAAATTACACACAGGTTGAAACAGTAAATGTTATTAAATCATACATATGGCAATAAGTATCCATCAGCTCTAAAAACAAAGCTTCAAGATATATAGTTTTTCAAAATTAGTTTTCAGAAAAATCAAATGAATTGTAACCTATGAATTTTTTAAAAGCAGAAATCGATTTCCAGAAGCTTCATATGTGCGAATCCTAAATTGCAGCCCATTCCACCGGGTAATTTTTGAGTCATGCTTAATAAAACTACTATCATTGCAATCTGCTTTGCTGCAGTTAAAAATGAATTCAACATTAGGGGTACGGAACGTTTCTACAATGTAATACCTACTTATTATACAACTTATTACGGTGTATGTAATACCTACATATACTGTATTACACTGTAACATACAGTATAATATGTACAGTGTAAATGCTTACATATGTGTTATTCATATATTTTATTTCCTTATAAAAACTTTTCAACTATTTTTGATTCATTTGTTTTTGTTTTTTTGGGGTTGACATGTCATGGTCATGTAAAATATTTTTTGAAAAAAAAAAAAAAAAAAAAGATACACGGATGGGAAAAGGTTCCCCACCCCTCTTTATAGAAATAATGAACAAAGTTAGTGTTTGAAATAAATACTATACAAATCATTGATTTTTATATTTATTCTATATTCAAACAGTATAATTTTTTTACATTGTAAATATAAAAGCGAATTTCTTGGAAGCACATACTGAAACTGCCCAATGAAAGTGTGTTTAATTATCATTGAACTTTTCAGCTAGATAGATTTTGAGCTTCAATACTGGTTGGCGCATTCCTAAAAGGATAAAGAAAAGGTAAATAAAGAAAGTAAAGCAATATCTTTTTTTTAATGAGAAAATAAAGTCGTTCAGCAAATCAAGAGTCATCATACTAATAAAGCTATCTTTTCAAGTTATGAATAACAAGTTACAGTGATATACATAACCTGAGTTTTACAAGAAGCTGGAAAAGTAGTCGGAGTGCCAATCCCTAAATTTTCTTCTATCTCATACATGTTAATACTTCGAATTTCACTATCACAATGCCAAAATTAAATGACAATCTATGCCCATCATGAAGATGCTAAAGGTTCGTTGAATTGTGTGCATGTGCCGTGTCCTAAGAAGGCGGTAGCGATGGTCGAGGGTTTCTACTTCGAAGGCATAACGACTAATATTCTCTTAGAATATGACAACATGATTTTTATTTTATAACAAAATAAAAGATATTCTTGAGTAAATATAAGTAGATATGTACACAACAATGTAATTTTGTTGAACAAAAAGTTTATGCATTAATCGAAATAGTGTTCATGAGAAGGTGGCAGCTCGTCGATTAAGTCCACAAGGCAATGCATTATTCTATCGGCAGACACTTGTCTTATTTTAGAGATTAAGATCTCTACACCGCGACGGCACCCGGTGCCCTGTCGCCGCTGATCCCAGGTATAAGTTCCCGGTCCTAGGAATTATAAACCTTCGGCCCTTTCCGGCTTTCAACTTTTCTCCGGAGAGAACTTTCTCCTCTCAAAAGTCGCTCTTCCAACTCTAGCCAAATCTAATCTCCTCTCCGTCCTCCTCTCGTATATATATCTGAATTATCTCCCTCTAAAAACAACAGTCTCAGCCACTAACTGTCCGTTCTTTTCAAGAACCTCCCAGGGACCTTTTCCGCTATCCCCTGAATGGACACCTTAAGAACCTCCTCTTTTTTGCACACGGACTCTCTAATCATCTGTTCATATGAGAAGGTCTGTGAGTTATTTTCCCACGCTAAAGATCACAAGAGTTCCGACTGTTCCTTTGCATTAGCGAACTGTCACCGATTGTCAAATGTCCAAGATCGATGGTGACTGAGTAGTTTACTTCATCTTACCGTTCGGCTCAGCGGACTTTACCATATTTTTACTCTGTTTTAGAAATACATTAGTTCCTTCTATATGGCGAGTCTGATATGGTTCAGATGCAGATCTCTACATGCATTTAAAAAGGAGGTATAAACATAGCATTTCTCAAACAAATCATTGAATTTCGGCACCCCCGTATTAGATGTCTGCAACCGAAATTCTCAGCCCAAAGGGGCATAAAAGCGACACCTGTTTGGCAGTATACCCCAAGCCTAATAAGAATCTATTTATGTGAAAGTGTAACAAAATATGAAGTTTGATTAAATTCGTTGCATTAGTTTTTGAGATGTGGCTATCGCGATGATCGGGAAGAATTGCAGCATAACAGGGTCACTTGTTATATGATTTACACCAAAACCTAGTCAACACAACTTATGTGAAGGTCTAAGGGAATATGAAGTTTGATGAAATTCCGTGGATTAGTTCTTGAGATATGACTATTGCTTTAATGGTGTAAGTCCTAAAAAGTGCAACATATTAGCGCCAAGTGTTAGACGGTTTACTCCAAAACCTAATCAACTTATGTCAACGTCTAATTGAATCTGAAGCTTGATGAAAATCCGTGCATTAGTTTCTAAGCTAGAGCTAACGTGGAAATCGTGAAAAATGCAGCTTAGCAGCGCCACTTGTTGCGCGATTTACACCAAAAACTAATCAGCACCAATTTACATAAAGGACTAACTGAATCCGAAGTTAGATGAAAATCCGTGCATTAGATCTTAAGATAGAGCTATTGCGGAAATCGCGAAAAATGCAGCATAGCAGCGCCACTTGTTGGTCGATTTATACCAAAAGCTAATAAGGACTAATTTATATTAGGGACTAACTGAATCTTAAGTTTTACCACATTCCGTGTGTTAGTTCTTGAGATAGAGAGCGCCGACAAAATTTTTGTCGCTTATAGACAGACATTTCCTGAAAATAGAGAAATCGTGTTCAGGACCTTCTGAAACGTATAAATCCGTCGAAAACCAGAAATCGAAAATTTTCACTAATCAAGTACTTTCTTCTTGTAAAGATAGAAGAAATAGTAAAAATAGATATAGATCTTATAATGAAGAAAGTTACTGCGCATATACCTACATATCTTTACAAATCTGGGAGCACGGCAGTGCGTCCGCCAAGTTCGCACAAGCCGTAAGCTACCTTTTCCTGAACCATTTCGGCATACTTTTCACCCCCTCATAACGTTGTTTTAGGGTGAGATATAGAAATTTTTCTTTTATACACATGTTCGTATGGTCAAACTGAACTAAGGTTCCACGATTTCATGTTTCTATATTGAGTAGTTTTCGAAATATTAAATTCCGAAAAAGCGCTTTTTTGTCACTGACTCACTTCGTATCATCAAATAACTAAGGTACTTCTAAAAGTCATAGAATCATGAAATTTCACAAGTAAGTCGGGTTTGTAGCACAATTAACCAGAAAAATCTGAAAACACAGAATTTACGCCTCTAAACCCTTCAAATAGGGGGTGTTCATTTGGCCGTAAACAGTTCCTTAACACATTCAATTGTGCCAATGTTGGTCGCCAAAACTCGATTACAGAGTTTTGAAAGGGGTCACGTGATTTCAAGCAGAATAACATTTTATATATATGCTTTTCCAAAGATGTTTGTTAATTAGGAAAAATGAATATACCTAAAAATTTTAATCAGTATGGGTTATGATATATTTACGATATTAAAATAATAAAACATTTAACAAAATATAACCGCAATTCGGTACGTTTTCGATATAGTAGCCTTGGCGAAATACAGAAAATAGCCTTGACGAGAAAAGAAATTTGATAATAACGTATTTTCTGGCAACCTATTTACAATGTCATACACACAAGAATTTTTTTCCGTATGTAAACAATTTATTTAATGTAAGGAACCCTTTTATTTATTTTTATATACCAACATAAATAATTTGTATATAAAAAATAATATTTTATACATGTATAAATAAAATGTTTATATGTATGTAAACACATATATAAATAACATAAAAGTTAATCAGGTTTGTTTTCATAGTGGTTTATATCATTTGGCAACATATCTCAGTTTCTGAAGTCCGAATTGCGCCAAGATTTTTAAAAAATGCCAAGGTCCCTATAGTGGAAAAATATCCTAATTCCATATGGAAGTTTAAAAATCTCCTTTTAATTAAATGAAATGTGTAACTAATAAACTGTCTTTAACGATGTGCGACAGATGCGGCGTCCGAAGCCCGCTGCTAATGTTATTATATTGTATTATTAGCCTACTTACTGTTAATTTATTGTTAATTTTAAATCTGTAAAAGAAAGATTATAGTTATAGCTATGTTGGTCGCCAAAACCCGATTACAGAAAATTAGCCTGAGTTATAAAGGTGTTACATGATTTCAAGCTGAATGAATTTGTATATGCTTTTACAAAAATCTTAATAAGGCAAATCTTTCAGTTTATCTGTCCATCTTTCTATCTTTTACTTCCTTAAAACAAATTTTATTAAAGACCGGGAGGCGTCTGCACAGATCATCACTTCATCGAGTTGACGGCTGAAATTTTAGGATTAGTTAAATATCGAAAATTGGGTCTTCAGGTGGTTTCTACCAAGATATGACTTAACAGACCAGTTGTATTTAAATATGCTAATCTAGTTTTAACTAATCCTAAAATTTCAGCTGTAAACTCAATGAGGTGATGGTGTGTACAGGCGCTTCCCGGTCTATTATAAATGTCGGAATTCTAATCTCAATAGCACTCTGGCCAATCTGGCAATTATTCCTACTATTTATGGAACACTATTCCTTTAAGTGCGTTTTAGTGATGTTAATGAGCTTATGCATATGCATCATACATATTATACATATGCACAGTGGCGGCTCGTGCCAATCTTCACTGGTGGGGCCCGGTCCTCATAACATATTGTAAATTTTTATGTTTATATATGTAAATTTTGTTTAAACATGAAAACAAATTTAAAAATAAAATTAAAAAAGTAATCTTACTTTTGGAAATAAAAATTTAATTATTTTTTCAAGTAATCAACGTCTTTCACTAACTTTAAATTTAATTACCATTATTCACATTAAACTTACTCTGGTCAGACATTATTAAATTAAAAAACAAATTCACAAATCAAACCAAAAATAATTATCTCATAATTTAATTGAAAAAAATACATTTTTCTTGCAGAGATTTAATCCATTCACAAATTAAAATTTAATGCATTATTTAAATAGGAATTAGGCATGTCGATTTTTTCGACTAGCAAATCTTTCACTTACTTTTACATCAAATTCTGATACTAATAAAATCTTTGTGGACGGAAAGAACAGCAAGAGTGTGTTTAATCGTTCCTGTCCCATAGAGCTTTTCAAAAATGTTTTAAAATTTTCTCTAATTCGCTCTTGAACTCCAGTATGACACCCGCTAATATGCATGCGCAACGAGCTTATCTTTTAAATAAAACTGTTCTAAATTTTGAGTTAAGATTTTAGTAAGTCCCTTTGCTGTTTTATCATGGACATCAATGAATTGAACAAACCTTTTCACGGGTTTGCTGTTTTTTATACATCCTAAAATGATAACAAATTGCGAGGTGCAGCTTACATCAATATAGTTTCGTCAGCTTGTAATCTACAAAATTAGAAGCAGAAATCTCATTTTTAACTTCATGCATATACGTTTCATATATACAATCCAACAGCTCATTCTGTATAGTTTTTGAAGTATTTTTAGATACTGTAGCATTGTTTAAATGGTCTTCCAATATAATGTCCAGTTTTGAGGCGTACGTGACCAAATCTAAAAACATACCTCGGTTTTAAAAACTTTACGTTCATCATAACCCCTTAAATGTAATTCGTGAAATCCACAGAATATCAAACAATTAATTACACGATTTAGCACATACCTGTTCTTCTCAACCATTTCATTATGTTTTTGTAATGAAATCCTATAATCTTCATCCAACTGCGCTACAATATTGACAGTTCCGACGGTTTTATAGTTAATAGCATTATTTAAATAAGTAGTATTCATTTCATGTTTTTTTTTTTTTTTTTTTTTTTTTTTTTTTTACTCTTTTAGAAAAATGCTTCAAATCGTTACAGCCAGCCATACTCCATAATTTCACCCCTCCAAACAATAAACAATAAAAACAGAACAATGCTTTTTTTTCTTCACTTGCTGAAATCCACAGAAGTTTTTTAAACCACTGTGTAGAGAAATAGCGCAGTTTTTTCCCATCTTTTCGTGGCGTTTCAAAATTCTTCGGTTGATAAGGTCCCAGGCGTTTAATTTCAAGTTTTTCTTCCAAATTTATTGTTGAAAAGGGCTTTTATAATAAACCATCTACAGAATTCCTTTTTTTATTTCAAGAATTTAAAGGTGTGTTCGAAAAAATATTTTTCAACCCTCAACAGCTCGAAATTTTCTGAGACACTTTCAGACTCATTTTTAAAAGTAAAAACATGAAACTTGCTGAGGTGATTTTTGAAGAGATGTTTAAGAGGCCGTGTGATTTCATTTTTCGCTCAATTCATTAGAATTTGATTTTTAAACAATTATTTTCTCAGTAGGACCCCTTTTTTCATCCCCAGATCTCCCGCTTCGGAAAATTCGGTTCAAAACACCCATTTTGATAGCATTTTTTTTGCAATATTTTCTGCATTTATCAAAAAATCGACAAGCACTTCACTTGTAGTATCTAAATATGAGAATTTGCCAGTTTGATGCGTTTTAGAGCAAAAATGAATTTAAAAATAAATCAGAAAATAAGCAGTTTGGATTGGAATACACCTTAACAATAACATGCGTCTCCGTTTAAAGAGAGTACTCAAAGATCGCGCAATTTAACGAATAAGCAGCAATAGTAATACAAATGTCGCCAACTATTTTTGAAAATCTCCGTATAACAGAAGCTTTGCTTCAAGGACACACTCGCCCAGGGCCCCACATTGCAAAAAAAAAATACGGAAGATTTAGCTCTAAAAGAGCAGTACATCGCCAAAATTGAATGATACGTGAGGGAGGGAATACTCATTATCGCGCCAGATGGGCACAAATGTCTTGTGCCCAGATACAGTAACCTTGGTGTTCAGAAATAAGTAGTGACCAATAAAGTGATTTATTGCCTCTGAGAAAGAAATAGATGCTGAGAGTCGATAACGGATGAGTGGGCACGATGTAAGAAGGAGTTTCTTTGCAATATATTTTCGGTAAACAGTTCTTTTTTTTAAATATTTAAATTAAAAATATGAATAAAAAATTTTTAATGAACAGAAAATTCTAGTGGGGCCTGACCCCAGTGGCCCCAATGGGCCGGCCGCCCCTGTATATGCATATAATACGTAATACATTTTATTTTATTTTATTTTATGCCTAAGTTTAGCAAGATCACCAGATCACTAGGATCTGGTGTAGACCTTATTTGCTCCACCCGGTAAGTTCCCCGACATACGGGGATTCACTACACATAGTTCCAGTCCTCGGACAAAAGGCACATGCCAACGAGGGAAAAAAAAAACATTACATTAATACGTAATTACATTAATTACGTAATACATTTGCATCATACATATTATAGGTATGTGTATAATACATAATACACTATGACGCAAAAGTTTAGACAATGACGTCATTCAGCTTTAAAATGTAGAATTATGACGTCAGAATTACAAAAACCTGTAAATATATTCAAAAACTGATTTAAAATGCTATGTACAAAAGACAGTCGTTTTATTTGCTATAATACTAATTTTTTTCATAAAAATTCAAATGTGCTTGTCGCAAAAGTTTAGACACTATTCTAAATTTCTTTGAATATTCGCTGGCATATGCAAATTTAGAATCGATGATGTCACAAATTTGGAGTACTTAAGTTCTGCAAACGATTGCGCTTCATAGTCGACATGCCGAGAGCTAAAGAAATTCAAGTGAATGAGGTTTCAAGGATTTGGCAGTTGAAAGGTGAAGGGAAGAGCGTTTCTGAAATTTCTGCTATTATTAATAGGTCAAAAAAATCTATTTATCGAGTTTTATCGAGTGGTTCCGAATATAAAGCAAAATGTCGGTCTGGGAGGCCACGTGTGACAAATGTACGAGAGGATCGCCTGATACAAAGACTAGCGAGTACTCAACAAATGAGCGTACGTGGAGTTCAAAGCTCATCGGGACTCTCTGTATTAAAGGATTCGATTCGTAGACGAATTTTGGAAAAAGGAACAATCGTTTATAGCAAAATGCAGAAGAAACCAGCTCTGAAACCATATCATAAGTTACAAAGACTTATGTGGGCTCGAAAGCATATGTCATATGGAGAGAAATGGCAGTCAGTCATATTTAGCGATGAAAAAAAGTGGAATCTGGATGGTCCAGATGGTTGTTTATCGTATTGGCATGACTTGCGGAAGGAACCTCGACGTTTTTTTAGTCGCAGACAAGGAGGGGGCTCGGTGATGGTTTGGGCAGCCTTTTGCTATAATGGACAAGTATCTCTGACCTTCACCAGTGGTCGTCAAACTTCACAGCATTATACACAGACATTAGAAGAAAACCTACTGCCATTTGCTGAGCTTTTAGGGGGTCCTCAGTGGGAATTTCAGCAAGACAATGCTTCAATTCACACTGCAAAACATTCAAAATCTTGGTTTAATTCCCATAATATAAGAGTTCTCGACTGGCCAGCATGTAGCCCAGATCTTAACCCTATAGAAAACCTTTGGAGCATTATGTGTCGCAAAGTTTATAGCAACGCTAGACAATACTCTTCTGAAAAGGAACTTTTAAGACATCTATTGAGAATGCATGGTACGATATCGATCCACAAACTATGCAAGATTTAGTTTCTTCCATGCAATCTCGTGTATATGACGTAATACATAAGCATGGATGCGCAACCAGGTTTTAAAAATTGTTTATTTCGATTTTATTTAATTTGTGTCTAAACTTTTGAGACAGCAGTTTATTTTTGTTACCATTTAATTTATTGCAATATGCACAATTCCACTTTTCTTTGTTATAAATATTGTTTATATGTACAGCACATTAATTTCAAGCAGTGATTTGAAAATTGAATAAATATTTTTCAAAGTATGTAAGAATTTCTTCATTGTCTAAACTTTTGCGTCATAGTGTATATATGCATCATTATGACGTCAGAATAAACAAAACATTTTTTGTCGCCAAATTTGAGAATTGACATGATATATTACCAAATTTGGCAAAACTTTGCTAAATGTCGCCTAGCTTGGCGAATATTTGACGCTAGTGGCTATTTTTCAATGAGTTAATTGTTAATTCGAGCCATCTATTTTTATTTTTCTGTATATCATCTGAATAGTTAAATGATATAACTTACTAATATTTCCAAAGTGCTAATAGTTTCGTCACTGCCCAAAACCTCTGCTATTGTTATTATATTGTACTGTTATTATATTTACTGTGACTATGTTGTTAATCTTTACACCGTTAAAACTTCTGTATTATATAAAGAGAATTTACGGAAACTATTAAAGGATTGAAACTGCCAGTTCTCCTTATGGTTATTATAATTCTATAATATGTAACCTGTTAATCGATATGTACGTTAGAATGAATCTTCTATAATCCGGTTCCTCGCATTTTAGTTTTCAGGTTTCGAATAAAATTAGCTGAAATCTTAAAACCATGGCACATTGACTAATTCTTCAACACGATCAGATGAGAAGAATGATAGATTTTCAAATGGATCATGGCAGTGAGCCGGTAGAACTTCTATTCTTCCGTAATCGAGTCAGTTGAAAAGGTTAGCGTGAAACAAAAATATATTAGCATCATATGGTTTAATGCAAATGCAGATATTGTCAAAGGATTTCATAAGAACCATTTCACTTGTACCCAGTCGTATCAGTTAAAATACAACAATTGGTAGTGAGCCCAATTACAAAAGATTACTTAATAGGATTAAAAATTTCTGCATTAGAGAACGAATCGTAACTACTAAGGAAACATGCATAAGGGAGTTAAGAGGTATTTGTCACGAAAGATGAAATACATAACAACACAAAATATATGATGTGCTTCCATGATCGTAAAGAGTTCTTGATTTCTCTATCAAAAGCTTCCGACTTGGCGAAAGAATGGGCAAGTAAATTAAATTATGAGTAACAGTAACCTGATGCAACGTTTAACATGGAATTAATACGGTAAATACTGCTTGCTAGAGGCGGCTAGTACTTTAATATAAAAAGAAATAAAGTATAAATTTGTAAAGCTCAGTAAAATAAATTTATGTATTTTTATGTCAGCCGGGCGCAAGTGGCAAATCGACAAATACTGTTCCCAACTCCATTGTTCATATTGCATTCATTTCATTTAAAGATATAAACTTTTCAATCATCTCAATTAAAATAGATGCATTTCCCTCATTTTATTTAATAGAATATTTAACATAGAAATAAATAAGAAATAATAACATAAACCAAAATATTTTATTTGAAAATCAAAGCATTGTTTCTAATTTACACATCTGAAAAATGAAAACTGCTATTGGCGAAAAAACAAAAGGCTAATGAGGAGATTTGCTCCCGGCTAACATAAAAGTACCGAAATTTAAGTTTTTCATATTAATATAGTTTAGAACAACAAACTTGAAAAAACATACAAAAAGTAGTGATATCCCAACAAAAAGTTTTCGGTAAAAAAAAAAAAAAAAAAAAAAAAAAAGCGCCAAGTTCTCTTTAATGTTTCGGCCAGAAAAAGTAGTGATATCTGAAGTTCGCACAAGTTAAAAGCCAAACATCCCAAATCTTTCATTGAAAATGGCTTCCTGCGACTTGGCCGTTAATGCCTTCGAGAGAGTTTTTCAAATTTTAAAATATGTACAAATGAGCTACATGCCAACTACATTTTTTTATTATATTATTTTAGGCATTTTGTGGCACAGACTACAGAAATAAAATACACATTTGAAAAAAGCATTTAAACAACTTCAGTCTATTTAAATGTTTAGAAGTTAAAAATAACAAAATACTTGTATTCAGGAGATAATATCCCTAATTGCTAAAACATAATTAGTATCAGCTTTTAACAGTTTATAAATCGAATACCTCTTCATGTATTCAAACAAACTATAATAAATGTTCAAACGAAAAAAATCTCTTTCGTCAATACACAAGATTTCAATATTATACAATAAAATATAATGTAACATATTGTGAGATTTGAAATCAGTAAATTTTATTTTATTTTTTGGGTTTTACGTTAATGACTTTAGCTTTAGACCGTACAAAATGGCAATTAAACCACAAGTGGACTAAATGATCTGTAATTAAAACTAATGTTTGTTGAAACTGAATGGTATTTAT
Source organism: Maratus speciosus (assembly GCA_963932465.1). Taxonomy (NCBI): domain Eukaryota; kingdom Metazoa; phylum Arthropoda; class Arachnida; order Araneae; family Salticidae; genus Maratus; species Maratus speciosus. The sequence goes on along the minus strand of OZ010788.1, from coordinate 454,429,550 downwards.
CAGAAATCTTTTACTTATATTGTCTTTATGAGAATTTGCCTCTTCGCATTCTAATATTACTTTTAATATTTAAATAATTCATAAATGCGTAATTTCCAGTCATTAATTTTGAAATTCTGTAGAAGGCATTAACGGCCAAGTCGCAGGAAGCCATTTTCAATGAAAGATTTGGGATGTTTGGCTTTTAACTTGTGCGAACTTCAGATATCACTACTTTTTCTGGCCGAAACATTAAAGAGAACTTGGCGCTTTTTTTTTTTTACCGAAAACGTTTTGTTGGGATATGTTGTTTCTTGTAACTAGACAAGGTAACAGATGAAAAATAATTATTCTTGAACAGCAAATTCATATAATATGTTCTTCAATTTAAAGTTAGTAGTATGTCAATAGTGAACAATAGTATGTTGATTTCTATGTAGATAAGATCAGTTGCGTCTCATGATTGGCTTTTTGGAGCGCTACATGTTATTTTTAGAAGGATTCGAGCAGGCTTTACTTACGTAACTCTTTTAAAAAGTAGCATAGCGCCCCAAAAAGCCAGCCAGGAGTTGCCACTGGATAAGAATCTTTATAGCTACGAGGATTTAAAAAATATAGATATATTCCAATTTATTTTTCTGTGTAGAGTAAAAATGACTATTTAAACAAAAACTTGAAAACTTTCAAGTGCATTTGATATTGAATTTTGTTATGATGACAGTAAATTGCAAAAGCACCATGATTGCTGTTTATAAGTCTCGAGTCTTGCGTATTAGTATTATGAAAGAAAAATAATTATATTGCAAATGCTAAAAACAAAACTAACTGAAAGTATACTGCTATTTGAAATGTGAATGGAAACTAGAACAAATGCAGTTTTCTTATTGTTTGAAACCTTTTGGGCTTTACTTGAGATAATGTCAGTCTGCTATATCAAAATAATTTTTTTCTTAAATGTACTGTGTGAGATGCTAGACACTCTTAAAAGTCGTTGTCCAGGGCATTCTTACTTTAAGAGGGTCCGGGACACAATTTAAAATAATTTTTATTTATTCAGTTGAAATTTTGAATTTTTTGTGATGATTAACCATGTTATTTGTAAACAAAATCACATTATAAAACTTCTCATATATTAAAAATAATAATAATAATTTAAAATTCATTAAAGAAGTGGGGTAACTTAAAATCGTTATAACTCGAAATATTATTTGTAGAATTTCAATTTATTCATTTAAATAAACAGAAATATATAAGTTTTAATTTAGATTCAGCATTTAAAAAAAGTATTAATATAAAAAAATATTTAAAGTAAAAAAAAAATGGTGTAACTTTTCTTTAAAAAATCATATTTTCAAAAGTAAATTTTTTTTTCTAATTTGCTGAATCAAAATTAAAGTAAAACTATTGAAAAACACATGTTCCAAATTTGAACCATTTATCTTTAACGGTTCTTGACTTATAACGATTTAAATACGAGAAATGGTGAAAAAAGCCATCATGAAGGAACTCGCATTTTCACAATAAATCGTTTTCATGACAACCATTGTTTGAAAGCTAGATTTTGAAAACACACCAAAACGAAAATTATAAATATTTCCTGTTCTAATTAAGATAGAAACATGATTTAAACGTCATTTTAAGCAGAAAAAACACAGAGAAATTTTTGATGCAATAAAAGTTTTTTTTTAGAAAACTTGGAGATTTTTGTGTCTCGGTCCCCGTTAAGAATGTATTAAAAATAATTTATTAGCTAATCAAGTAAATATACAGGGTCTCAAAAATATAGCGACAAACTGTTAGGGGAGGTAGGGTACACCACAAGGATTGAGAATTGAATTGCTATTCACGACCGGAAACGTCATCATATGCATCTAGGTGGTGCTGTTCATGAGAGCACTGGAGGGGAAATATCTGCAGTCGCAACTGCTTTATCGCAGTCATTTGAGCAGTAGTCGCCTTGACAAGGACACGCAATATTTTACGGAGAGGGAACTGGCAAATATTCACTTCGTATACAAATTGGCTGATGGCAATGCACAAGCAGCTCAAGGACAGTTTGGGTTGGTTTTTTTGGTCGAGGCTTACCTGTTGAGGCTTACCTCTGATATCAGTAAATTGTCTCACCTTTTTGAAATATGTACTACCAGCCTTACTTCACTCTGTGCCACAAAATGTGAGACGCAACATGTGGTTTCTGCATGATGGGGCGCCTTCCCATCTTCTGTCCCTTTATTTCTTGTACCTCGGTTTCTACTTTCCCTTGACGTTTTCGGTCATTGTTGCTATGCAATTCTCAATCCTTATGATGTGCACTACCTTCCCTAAAAGTTTGTTGCTGTATTTTTGGGACACCCTGTATCTATTTATCTATCTATCTATACATATCAAAATTGTATCATTTAACATTTCATGTTAATTTCTATCATGAAAAGTCAATAAAATATCCTTCCAGCAGTCTTTACTGCTCTGCTTGCTACCTTTACATATTTTTCAACAAAATAAAATGTTCAAATCAAAAACGGACCACAGGATACTTTTATTATCGATTTAGAGCGATTATTTGAAATTCAAAAAAATTTACTCTAATAAATTTTTAACCATATTAATATCAGAATAATAATATTCATAAAGAGCATATTCTTTTACAGACGAGCGATATGCTCACGCGTGCAAAAAGAGATAATATACAGGGGCGTACAGAGTGTCCCAAAAAGATGGAAACGCGCTTTAATTTTTTACCGGTTTATTGAAGAAAAGTATGAAATGTAAATTACAAACCTTTGTAAAATTAGATTATGTTATTGATAATCTACCAAATTATTTTTAAATTTTTATACAATCCCCCCCCCCCCCCCCCTCAAGACAAAATTCGTCAATTCTTTTGTTACAGCAAAATTATCACAAAAAACTGCATCCCGTAACTTTGAAATTAACTTAATTATAATGAAGGAGAAGTTTGACTTAATCATTTTCATGCTATTTAAAATGCTATATAATCAGCGAAATTAGAGGCCATGCTATACATTGAAATTTGCGTTCTTTAGATCGAAAATATATTAAAAAAAGAGAAAATGTTCCTTGACAAACACCTAAATAGACCATACTCAAACAGTATCATGTAAAGAGACAAAATTTTTTAGTCCTAAAATATAATTTAAAAAAAGCAGTCTCAAAGTATTTTCTCTCAACTTTAATACATAACCGAGTTCTTCTAAAATTGCCTCTGTAAGTATTTTCGAGTCCTTTACTACAAATATTTTTGCAAACATCAAATATATTTTGTTTAAGATCATCTTAAGATCATCTAAGATCCGTATCTGCATTGTATTGTCGGTGTTTTCACTTTCTTCGAATGTATCATAGATTTACATTTCTAATTTGACATTTGATCCCTATTGGCAATGGTCAATTTTCAATTAGGCATACTCATTCAACTTTAAGGATAAGGAATAATGTTTCTTTAAAGATCTCGTTATCTATCTGTACTTATCTATACTAATATTATAAAGAAGTAAAGTTTGTTTGTTTGTAGGAGGTAATCTCTGGAACTGCCGAACAGATTTAAAAAGTAATGGTATCAAAATGACGGTGTTAGTCCCTGTTCCAACATAGGCTATATTTTATGTCCATGCCACTATCCCAAAGGGAGTGCAGGAGCAAAAAACGTTCTAAAAATGCGATTTTTGTGTTACTGAAGGATCTAGAAACATGAAATTTCGAATGGTAGTTATAAGATATAAATGATCTCTAAGAACATTTTAAGAAAAAAATTCGAAATTTAAAAGGGGTGAAAATGCGCGAAAAGCATTCGAAAAAGTGTCTAAATTGCGATTTCTACGCAATCTCAAGAAGTACTGAACCGATTAAAAAAAAAAAAAAAAAAAAAAAGAGGTGTGAAAATGATGGTGACAGTCGTTACTCCAAGATAGGCTATATTTTATGCCGATGCCACTACTCCAAAGGGGGAGCAGGAGAAAAAAAAACATTCTAAACTGCGACTTTTGTGTTACTGAAGGGCTGAGATATATGAAATTTTGCATGGTAGTTATTTATTAGATATTAATAATCAAAGAACATTTCCTTAAAAAAATCGAAATTAAAAAGGGGTGAAAAGGCGCGAAAATCTTTCTAATTAACGTTCTAAATTGCGATATTTACTCAATTTCAGGAAGTACCGAACCGATTTCAAAGTAAATGGTGTGAAAATGATGGTGACAGCCCTTTCTACAAGATAGGTTCTATTTTATGTGAGTGTCACTACCAACTGGAGGTTTGAGGAGCAAAAAAGTTCTAAATTGCGATTTTTGATTACTGAAGGGCCTAGATACATGAAATTTGGCATGGTAGTTGCTTATTAGATATAAATGATCTCTAAGTACATTTCTTAAAAAATTCGAAATTTAAAAGGGCTGAAAATGTGCGAAAAGAGTTCTAAATGGCGATTTCTACGGAATCTTAGGATGTATCAAACCGATTTCGAAAGTAACGATTGGAAATTGAAGGTGACAGCTCTTGCTCTGACATACACTCTATATTTCATGTCTGTGTCACTAACACCTGGGAGTTGCAGGAACAAAAAAACATTCTAAATTGCGATTTTTGTGATATTGCAGGGGCTAGCAACTTGAAATTAGGCATGGTAGTTACTTATAAGATATAAATGGTCTCTAAGAACATTTTCTAAAAAATTCCAAATTTAAAAACAGTGAAAATGGACGAAACGCGTTCTGAAAATGTTCTAAATTGCGATTTCTACGAAATATGAAATACCAAACCGATTTCAAAAGTAATGGTTGGAGATTGATAGTGACAGTCTTTGCTTCAACATAGGCTCTATTTCATGTCAGTGTCACCGTCAGGGGTTGCAGGGGCAAAAAACTTTCTAAATTGTGATTTTTGTGATACTGAAGGGATTAAAAACCATAAATATGGCATGGTTGTTACCTTTAAAATATAAATGCCCTCTAAGAACTGTCGAAAATAAATTCGAAATTTAAAAGAGGTAAAGTGAAGAGAAGGAGAGTCTACTAAAAGTCCTAAATTACGATTTCTCTGCAATCTCAGGAAATAATAAACCGATTACAAAAGTAATGGTTGCGAATCAATGGTGACAGTCTCTGATCCAACACAGGCTATATTTTATGCCAATGTCACAACTACCTGGGGTTGGCAGAAACAACAAACGTTCTAAAAAAGAACCTTAAAAACTTTCTAAATTACTTTTTCTATGAAATATTAGGAAATACAAACCGATTGTAAAATTAATATTGGCAAATAAATGGTGACAGTCTCTGTTTCAATATTATAGGCTTTTTATGTTAGTGCCACTAGCACCAGAGAGATGGTAGATCGATAGCCAAGAAGCTTGGAATTTGACAAGATGGTCAATTTTAAGATGTAAATACTAAGATGAATACTGAAGTGAGCGATGAAGTGAGCATAAAAGCTTCAAAATACTTTCTAAATTACCATTTATTTAGAATTAGTTTTAGTACTTCTTATTAATTCAAGACTCATTTCTGTCTAATGCAGTGTAATAATGACGTTTAATCAAACTGTGGCTTAATTAGTAAGTTTTGAATTATTCCTAAAAGTATAATGTCTTCTAATAAAATTAGACATAAAATATCATTTGCCGTATTTCAACTATTACGTGAGCAACACCGTGGGTTTTGCAAGTAGTATTATAAAGAAGTAAAGTTTGTGTATTTATTTGTAGCGAGTAATCTCTGGAATTACCGAACCGATTTCAAAATTATCTCAAAATGATGGTGATAGTCCCTGTTTCAACGTACACTGTTAACAATATCGTGAAAAATTACCTCTGTTTTTAAAGGCTGTCTATTTTCTGACCAATGAAAACGCTCCGTAGGCGTTTAAGTAGCATTTTCATTGGTCAGAAAACAGATAGCCTTTATAAACAGAGGTAATTTTTTACGATATTTTTAACAGTGTAGGCTATATTTTATGTCTCTGCCACTACTCCAAAAGGGGTGCAGGAGCAAAAAACGTTCTAAAAATGCGATTTTTTGGTTACGGAAAGGCCTAGACACATAAAATTTCGCATGGTAGTTACTTATAAGATATAAATGATTTAAGAACATTTCTAAAAAATTCGAAATTTAAAAGGGATGAAAATGCGCGAAAAGCGTTCTAAAAACATTCTAAATTACGATTTCTGTGCAATCTCAGGAAATATCAAACCGATTTCAAAAGTAATGGCAGCAAATTGATGGTGACAGTCCCTCTTCCAACATAGGCTATATTTTATGTTGATGCCGCCACCCCTAAGGGGATGCAGGGATAAAAAACGTTCTAAATTTCGAATTTTGTGATACTGAAGGAGCTAGAAACTTTAAATTTGGATTGGTAGTTACTTATAAGATGTAAATTCTGTCTAAGGACAGTTTCACCTTTTTTAAATTTCGAATTTTTTAGAAATGCGTAAAAAGCGTTCTAAATTACGATTTTTATACAATTCTCAGGAAATACCAAACTGATTTCAAAGGTAATGGTTACAAATTGATTGTGGCAGGCCTTGCTCCAAAATGCGCTATATTTTATGTCGGTGCAACTACCACCTGGGGGTTGCAGGAGCTAAAAAATGTTCTAAATTTTGATTTTTGTGTTACTGTAGGAGCTAGAAGCTTGAAATTTGGCATGTTAGTTACTTATAAGATTTAAATGCTCTGTAAGAACAGTTAAAAAAAATTCGAAATTTAAAAGGGACGAGAATACACGAAAAGCATTCTAAACTACAATTTTTATACAATTGTCAAAGATAGAAAGATGAAAGTTAGCGTAGTAGATACTTATATGATATAAATGCTCCCTAAAAACAGTTTCTGTAAATTTTCGAATTTAAAAGGGTGAAATGAGCGAAAAGAGTTCTAAAAATGTTCTAAGATGCGATTTTTATGAAGTCTCAGGAAATACCAAAACGATTTCAAAAGTAATGGTTGCAAACTGATGGTGACACCCCCAGCTCCAACACAGCCTGCATTTTATGTCGATGCTACTACCACCAGGGAGTCGCAGGAGCAAAAAAAGTTCTAAATTGCGATTTTTGAGATACTGAAGGGTCTAGAAACTTGAAATTTGGCATGATAGTTACTTTAAGATATAATTGTTCTCTAAAAATAGTCGAAAAAAAAAAATCAAAATTTAAAAGGTGTGAACAGGCGCGAAAAGCGTTCTAAAAATGCTCTAAACTGCGATTTCTATGCAATTGTTAAAGATAGAAACTTGACATTTGGCGTGGTAGATATTTATGAGATATAAATGTTCTCTAAAAGCAGTATCTAAAAAAAATCGAAATTTAAAAGGGTGTAATGAGCGAAAAGCGTTCTAAAAACTTTCTAAATTACGACTTCTATGGTATTTCATTTCTAAAGTAATGGTGGCAGATTGATGATGACAGTCTCTGCTTCAAAATAGCTATATTTTTTGTTATCAAAAGAGGGGTGCAGGAGCAAAAAACATTCTAAGATTGCAATTTTTGTGATATTGAAGGTGCTAGAAACTTTAAATTTAGCGTGGTAGTCTCTTATGAGATGTAAATGGTCTCTAAGAACTGTTTATAAAAAATTTCAAATTTAAAAGCTGATGTAAGCGAAAAGCGTTCTAAAACCTTTCGAAATTTCGATTTTTTTGGGGAATTGTTAAAGATAGAAACTTGAAATTTCGTATGGTAGTTACTTATATGATGTAAATGCTATCTAGGAACAGTTTAAAAAAATTGAAATTTAAAATGATGAAATAAGCGAAAAGCGTTCTAAAAGTATTCTAAATTGCGATTTCTATTGAATTGTTTGAGACAGAAACTTAAAATTTGGCATGATATATACTTATAAAACGTAAATGCTCTCTAAGAACAGCTTCTAAAAGATACGAAATTTAAAGGGTTAAAATGAGCGAAAAGCCTTTATAAAACTTTCCAAATTACGATTGCTATAGAATCTCAGGAAATACTAATTTGATTTCAAAATTTATGTAAGACAAATTCATGTGACAGTCCCTGTTGCAACATATGCTATATTTTATGTTGGTGACACTACCACCATAGAGGTGGTAGACCGTTAGACTAGAAGCTTGGACTATGGCATGATGGTTACTTTTAAAATGTAAATGAGTGCTAAGAGTTCTAAAAAATCCAAAGCCTCAAATGAAAACTGAAATGAGCGTAAAAGTTTCAAAGTGCAATCTAAGTTATCACTTATTTAGAATTTTAATTCTCATTTTCACCTAATGCAGTGTAATAATGAAATTTAGGGAAATTGTGGTATAATTTGTAATTTTTAATTATTCTTATAAATGTAATTTTTCTAATAAAAATAGTCACGTAAATGCCACTTGGTATATTTCAACTGTTACCCGTGCAAAGCCGCGGGTTTTGCTAGTAGCAAGAAAAAAAAAAATCCCTGACGGCTCGGGCCTACAGGCGGAGGTAGATTTTGAAGTACTAAATTCACCAACAAAACTTAAATCAAGATTAGAGATAGACCCAGTTCCTTCAATAAGAATGAACTCCAGAGAGCTAAACATTTTGGGAAAATTCTAATATACACGAATACACACACGCATGTATATGGAATAGGTTTAAAAAATAGCTAAAGCAAATTCAGAGAACCTCAAAGTGTTAAAATAAGTTAATATTTCCATTGTCGGATTTTCGTCATGTTTTAATAAGTTTCTTCAAACTCACATGACGTTACATATTCACCTGCTGAGGTCCGTTTTATTTCCAATATGATGCAATATATATATTTTTTTATTCGTTAAACTATTTATTTCATTTTGTGTTTTCATGCGGAAATCTTGCTCTAGGAAACTTATGACGTAATATTCAATTTGTTTCAATTATTCAAGCTATTTATTTAATTTAATTTTTCACGTGAAACCTTGCAATAGAAAAGCATTTGTTGTGGTGAGAATTTTATTTCTTTTTTTTAATTGTTGGCAACTGCTATAACGAAAAATATTTATTTTTTCCTGCCATTGTTGTGTAAGAGCTGGTTTTATCAGGATCATGTTAAGAGGGTATTCAAAATTTTGAACCCTCCCCATTTCCATTCCCTTGGGCCGATTTTTTCCATTTGCAATCCCCGCCGAGATATTAGTCATCTCAAAGTTGTTGGCGAGTTTGAAGAAGATCCGTGCATAATTACGACTTTTATCGTGCGGACAAAATTTAGTACATACATACGTTTTAGATGGGGGTGGTTTTGGGTTCCTGGGGTCCTATAATGAAAAGTTATGAAGGAATTTTTCAAAAGTCGCACCATGGTAACGACTGCAATAGGTAGTATTTCTTACGAAATCTACCTAAAAGAAAAAAACCCAAGTGACCAAATTTGTCTAGCAGGATCGTATAAAAATGTAAAAGCAAGATCTTCTTGAAAGTTAATGGGTGGGCTATTTTAATAATGTGAACTTTTTTACTTTTTTGAATAATACTTCTGTAATTTACATTGCTCACTTTTCTCGAACAGGTAAAAAATTAAAAAAGTTCACTTTCAATCTTTTTGGGACACCCTGTATACCTGTAGTTTTGGTATGAATTAGTCTTTTTACATCAAATCTAAAAACACTTAATTCTCCCAATCAGTGTCTAAAGCTCGTTATTCACCATTTACCTTAACTTGGGAAACCTTGGTCGAATGCTCAAATGCTATTCATCATTAAACCGATTGAACTTCGCCTTGATGAGGCTCAACCAGATTTATTGTGAATTTCATTTGAGCGTTCGACCTAGGTTGAGCATAAGATATTTCAAACCCGTACTGAGTTAGTTACTGACAATTTTTTAACTTGAAAAAGTTTTCAACTTTGAGAGTATATGTGAATACGTATTTCATATTATTTGTTAGGAAAAAGAATATATATTTATACAAGAACATACCTGTAACTTTACGTTAAAGCAGTTTAACTCCACCTAAGCCTAAACCACCTAGTTTTCCTAATCCAAGCACACCATTTCCTAATCCTAGGCCGCCAAGTCCATATCCTACGCTTCCAAGTCCACCAATTCTATATCCAAGGCCGCCAAGCCCACCAATTCCATATCCAAGGCCGCCAAGTCCACCAATTCCATATCCAAGGCCGCCAAGGCCACCGATTCCATAATTCAAACGCCCGACTCCAAGCCCGAGTAATCTTCCATCATTCAGATCGTAGTTGTTGTAGGCAAGTCCAAGACTGTCAATACCATCGATGACATTTCCTGCTGCTCCATAGTAAGTTGGTAAAATTCCTCGGATTACCCCTGGTAATATTGTTGTCGCAGGTAGGATTGGGGATACGACTGGAGCTATTGCAGGAAGATTAGCGATTCGAGAGGCAGCAGCAACGCCAAGAAAGAGAATGATTACCTGTAAAATAAATTATTTTTTAAGCGATTTCCAGAAAAATAATCTAATTTTGGCGGTCTTGCATTTATGTATGCGATTTTTGCAACAACCATTGAACGGATTTGAATCTAACTTTTTGCACTACAATTCTAGTACATTAAAAAAGTTTTTAAGCTATAATGAACCCTGTTCTTGTGACTTTAAAGTTACGTGCTTTGGGGAAACATTCCGACGAACATTCCCGATATCGTAGCCTCGAATCCAAAGGGAGAATAGGATCCATTTCTTTGCAAGGACACGTCAAAATTTTTAACACATGATTGTATACTGGGTTTTAAATGTAAGCGATTAGAGTACCTTTATAAATAAGAGAGTGGTGATAGACGATCAATAAAATTAGATTAGTCTAGAGTCCTTTGGACAAATCCTGTCGCAACAATATCTGATAGAGATTTTGCACCTATTTTAGGCTGAATCGGAGATGCATTCATGCGGTGGAAAATATGGTATGTTCAAATTATGTGCTTATTTTTATATTTTGTAAGATTTATGCACTAATTAACCAAAACTGCGCAAAAAAAACCCGAATAAACGATAAAATATTCCGGTTAACAGTCACAGTTAAACTATAAAATGAGACACAAATCGGATTTCCCAGCCACGTGATCACTGTATCCAACAAAATTCAGTTGGTAATGTGGATCACCCGAAGTCTGGGAAATTTCCGACTCTGGACGTTTCGGGTTACACATGTGTAACCCCATGTAACTCAAGTTGCGGTCCGTGAACGCATTCTATAATTTTTCTTTTTTTTTTTCTGCCTAAAGTATATATTCTTAAGTAAATTACACAGGTAGATGTATATGCAAAAATAACATTTAATTTTAATTTAAAAAACTCAAATCTCTGTTACGTTAATAAAAGCCATTAAGAGCTGCGTGTATGATCAAACTGGAAACTATGCATTTAGAAAACTATTTTTGTCCAAAATAGAATCATAACACACTTCCCAGATAGCATTTTTAATTTTCAGAAAATTTGCAGCAGTCTTGCTTTGAAAACCTGCAAAGTTGCAGCAAGCTCAGCATGACAAGACTGAAAGTTCATAATAAGACTGCAGCAAGATAACGCAAACTCCGAAGTCACCCACACTTTGAACTTGCAACTAACTTTAAGACTGTTCTTAACTGCTCCGCTGAACAAGCGCAAAACGTTTTTACATACTTACAAATTCATTTTTTAACGGAAAGGTATAAAATTGGGAAGCCTGGCCATAGAAGCGATTTGGAATCGAACTGTTTTTTCTATTTTTTGATCAATCAATTACCTATTGAGTTATCAGTGAATTCGATCACGTGACAAACCCGTTTTTCGCCCGCTCTTGGGTGCTTTTTCTCCCTTCGCGCGGAAATTCGGTTCAAAACGCCGAATTTGACACAATTTTCTGAAAGATCTATTGCGTTTGCGAAAAAAAAAGGAAAAACAGCTCGATTAAATAGTTTCTGAACAATAACACCAGCTAGTTTCATGCATTTTCGAACAAAAATAAATTTAAACTTATGTCAGAAAGTTGCCCTTTTGGATTTGAGAAGCAATTAACGGCAAACAAGTAATCAAAAACACTGCAAACTTAATGCAAAGTAGTAATCTTTCCACGCCCCACTATTTGTTTACAATTGTTTCACTGTAAGTTTAACTTTTTCGAACCATGATCGGGTCCATAGACCCGATCAGGTCTATTGATGCGAACACACCGTCAGAAGATGCATGCATCGTTTTCATCACTATAAACAAGTTAAGGTAATATTTGTACTTTCCATTACTAGTCTTTTTTGGTATTTGATAAGTATAGCGTTTAGAAAAAGCGGTGCCAACCGAATACAATTTCTGCAGTTTCTGCGTATGTGCCTGATTGTCTGCATCTGTTCTGATTATCTATTCTCTCAGCAGAGGTATTTTTTGCTTTCGTCACTTTCGTGAATTAAAGACAGTCTTGCCACCAGTTTCACAACAAACTACTCGTGTAAGTAGGAGATGATATACCTTGCGGGAAATTTGCTGCGAATTTCTCAATTCAAATTTGTCACGGCAAGATACTGTCTGAAAAAAAATCAAACTTTCTGCTAATATTCATGCTATCTGGGTTACCTCTGACTAAAAACCAAAATATACATAAAGAGTATTGTTTAAAGTTTATTTTTTACACACAATTTAAAAAATGTCGAATACAAGAGGTAAAATATACGTCAATTGAAGAAAGTGGGGATAAAATGAAAGTGGCTGATCTTAAGAGTCGAGCCAGCTACCTTAGGGTTACGAGCCGAGTACTCGAACCACTCGACTACAGTTGTTCAGTAATGAAACTGAAGTAAGTATGTTTGCTTCAGATGGGTATGGGTATATTAATTTCTTTGAAAAGCTTTGGATTTTGAAGTTAATTGCGGGGAGATTTTGTCTTTAAAGGGTCTCAGGACTCTTAAAATTAGAAAAAAAGAAAAGAAAAAAAGACCATTTTCATCATTTAATATCTTAAAATGTATATGATTTTAAAACACAATTTTTATTGCGACGAAAGATATAAGTATATACTTCCATTTCATATTTCAAATGAAAATCAAATTTCAAAGTAATTGCTTAAAAGGCGCAAAGGACAACATAGTGAAATAGATTCCAAGCCGGGACTCGAACCCGGGCCATCAGTATAGCGCACTGACGTTCTACCGACTAAACCACTTGGAACGATACCCAGCAAGGAAAATTTCTCACTATTATATGTTCTAGAGAATAATAGTGAGAAATTTTCCACTATTTTTCTAAATTTCTCACTATTATATGTTCTAGAGAATAATAGTGAGAAATTTTCCTTGCTGGGTATCGTTCCAAGTGGTTTAGTCGGTAGAACGTCAGTGCGCTATACTGATGGCCCGGGTTCGAGTCCCGGCTTGGAATCTTTTTCACTATGTTGGCCTTTGCGCCTTTTAAGCAATTACTTTGAAATTTGATTTTCATTTGAAATATTGTATCCAAGGCGAATGTTTCCCTCTGGAATAATTTCCATGTATTAACTTCCATTTCATATATTTAAAAATTGTAAGTTGCAGAATTAGTATTTACAGGGGGTTCCAAACTGTCAGATATTTGTCGAGCAGAAAATTGGTTACGCGCACGATTACAAAATAAATATTGCAATTAGAATGAATTTTTTTGTGCCTAATTATACTTCAGATCATAATAATTACCCTGAACCCAAATAAAATTGTATTTAAAGCATTTGTATATTTTTAATACAAAGTTGTATTTAGGTAATACAACATTTCGAAAATTTCAACAGTATAATCTCATAATATATATATATATATATATTTTTTTTTTTTTTTTTTTTTGAAGAATAAAAATGAAAGTTTAGGTTCAGTTTATACAGACTAACTTGAAATATATATTTTGAAAATTTCATGAAAAAATATGGAGAAGTTTTTGAGATATCGTGCGCGTTATGCCCATAAACGTCATTTAGAGAAAAATGATTTCAAAGTTTCGGAAACGCCGCTTCAGCTATTGAGCGGGCCTAACTCTAAAAGCCATAAATTCTGTTCTAATGGGAATTTCAAGGAAAAAATTATATCAAAATGTTCAGAAAAGATAGGAGTTTAATTCATAAAAAAATTAAAATTTCGAAAATTTTCAAGCCTTAAGAGTCCTGAGATCCCTTAAGAGATTGTGGATGGGTTTTTAATACTTTAGTATTAATATAGGATAAAAATTTGAATTATAAAAATATTTTAAAGTAAATTGATCGATGTGAAATATGAATGTTACATTTTTATTCGATTTTGTTTGAGTAAAATCAATTCTTTTTCCATTTAATATTTTAACTAATATATCTATTTTAAATGTGTGTGTAGAATTTATTTTAAATGCTAATATTTTCACATAACTTTAAAAAATAAATTGCGAGTACTTTTAAGTGAATGAGAAAATAAATTGTTATTTATTTTTTAATTCGAAAACCTTCTCTTTTTTGTTGTTTGTTTGTTTTTTCTTTTTTAATTAAATTAAAAATCTTAATTTCTAGAATTTTTGCTTTATAACAATAAACTCGGATTTTATAATAGAGTATTAATAGAGTCCATACGCATGCGTGCTACGAATGAACGGAATTTCTTACTCTTTTTCAGATTGTCGGGAAAAATTCCCGGTTAAAACATGTTTTTTAGGAGTACGGAAATTAATTGTTAAAAAATGAAGAATAATTTAGTGTATATAGACGAGTTTTTCACTGAGAAAAATGACGCTTTCAAATCTGAGTAAATCGATGTTTTCATTTTATTTTGAAACTTTTTGTTTCAAATATGAAAACCGAATGCTTTCAATTTTGAAATACCAGCCATACTCAGTTTCAAACAAAATTACTTTTTATTCGTTAAATGGGGTAAATTTCACCAAGGTAGTTCAATTTATTAACATTAATCACTATTTCTTATGATTTCGAATGAAGCGCTCCTGTCAGTAATATTTTATTACATGAAACGTGGCGAACTACATTTTTATTGTGTCCGCGGAAGAACATTTAAAAACCGTCGTAAGGTGAGATCGCAGAAGCGGAAGCGTAGAGGCTTTTTTTTGTTGTTGTTGCTGCTCTACTCAAGGTTGCAAATGGACGATCACGTTAACGAAAGACTTCGGCAGTGGAATTTGGAAGAATTCGTCGAAAATTTTGAAAGTAAGTTCATTCATTTTGTTGTTGTCGAAATTTTTTCCCATATTTTTATTGTTTTCACAATTTCTGTAAGTTGTCTTAAGATTAGGGTTAGCTATACACGATGTTTCACATTCGGCATTTTGATGATTGTAACATTAATGTTTTTGTCTTCATTTGTTCTTTCTGTTATTTTGACTACTAATTTTGATATATAATGCTTTATTTTTCATATAAAAATGATAATAGCAATCGTTAGACTATGAAACTCACGTAATCAACTTAATGTTTACTTGGCGCTTAAATTTTCACTTCGTTTATGAAATCCAATTTTTATTTAGATTCCCCGCCCCCTTCCCTCTTAAAGTTAGTTGCAACATTTGTTAAAAGCAGTAAATGAAACAAACAAGATTTTCCCTTTATGATTTGAAATTCAGTATTCTGTTTTTATATTGATAGCATATTATGAAGTTTAAAATAATGTGCATTACGATTTTTATATAAATACGTTTAATAGAATGAAAATAAGAGAATTTTTTTCTCATATTTAGTTATTCTCCGAAAATAACCGTACCCATAGAGTTTAATCTCACAAATATTCTGTATTCTTTTGTATTTATCTCAGCCAAATAATGAATTATTCTAGTTCTTAATCTTCCTTATTAATGAATTAAAATAAATATTAATGTTATAAATAGAGATGCACCGAATATTCGGTATCTATTCGGTATTCGGCCATGTTACCGAATATTCGGTTTGGCCGATTATCAAGCTATTCGGTATGCCGAATATCGAAGTATTCGGCTAAAAAAAACTTTTTAAACATTTTATTAAAAACCGTATACAACTTCTAAGTTTAAGAGTCAACTTAAAAAGATATTCAGAATAATTAGAAACAGAATCATATTTAAATAAAAGAGAATGATTTTACATTATTTATTTGCTGTTTGTTAAGTATTATTTAAGAAAATTAACCAATCACAAGGATTTTCATAGGAATTAATTATGTACAGATGCAAGTTTCTGAATATTTTCCCGTAAATAATCTGTTTCTTTCTAAGATTTTCAGAACAACGTTTACAATCTCTGAAAAGGATTTCCCACTCCAGACACTGATGTAGAATGCATTAAAAAACTTCCTTGCTTAATCAAAGGGAGTAGAACAGTTATTCTTGTTAAGTTGCCACTAGAGATGCAACGAATATTCGGCCGAAGCCGAATATTCGGCCTGTCTGCCGAATATTCGGCTTCGGCCGAATATCAAGTCCATTATTCGGCCTTGGCCGAATAATACACTGTAATAAATGTTTTTATATTTACACAGTATAACTTTTTAATTTGACAATTTATATTCATCATATATAATGAAAATTTTATTTGAAATTAACTAACACTTTTTTTTCCCATTAACTTTCATACTCTGAATGGGTTTTATCTACCCATTTTTATATAAGAGGCTAATTTAGGAATCATGTTAAAAAAAAATTATGCTGTATCAGTAAGTACAAAAAGTATCTGTAATAAGCTAACATAATCTGTTAAATTTAAAATTAATCTATTCAAAATTGTTTTAATACAGCTGTAACAAGCTAATTCAATTTTTTTTTTTTTTTTTTTTTTTCTTAATCATAATGTGAAGTTTAACATTTAACCCTTGTTACATAAAAAAATATTTCTTTCAATAATATTTTGAATTATACCTATAAAGAACATAAATATATGATTGATTAGATATAGTTGTATTATATGTATAAGATATTTAAGTCGTATATGTTGCAATAGTTAAGGGTTTTTTTTTTTTTTTTTTTTTTAGTAAAATACGCTTAAAAGTGAAATATAATTGAAGTGATTTTTTTAAAGCCTGTTACTATTTCTTATTAAATAATGAAAGAAATGTAAATACTAAATTCTTTTAATTAGTATGCATTTACGTTTTAGATATTTTTTTCAAGAATAGCATTGTAATGCCTTAAAAAACAGTTAAAATGTTTTCAATAAACGTAGATTGTGATGCAGAAATAATAATAATCAGCATTCTCAGATGATATTCTTTTTTTTTTTTTTTTTTTCTTTTCTCGTAAATGTTACCTGCTTCTGAAAATAACCTCTCACTATATATGGTACTTCCTGGTGCAGAAAGGTACTTTTTGGCTAATTGTGAAACGTTTAGAAAGTCTTCTGAATTTTTCGCCCACCACCCCAAAGGACACTGTTGTCTTTCTAGTAGTGGCTGGGAAAGAAAATTACTAAATTCTTTTACTCTTCACATTGACGCGCACTTTCTAAAGAGGCTTCACTGCTGACAGCAAAAAAAAAAAAAAAAAAATAAAATAAAGATAAATAAAAATTTTGTTAATTGTGAGCTTTATAAAGTCTACAGTGATTTCTTTCCACCATTTTAGAGGATATTCCTTTCACCCTTTCTATCAGTGGTTTTTCTTAAGATATTAAGATTTCTTATTTTTTATTTTATTTCATCTGAAAGCTGAAATTTATGTTTCCTAGTACTTTTAAAATTTTGTCATTATTTTAAAATGTAACAACACATATAATATCTATTAAAATGTAACTAGACAGTACCTGATGAGGAACTTTTGCTAAGAATTTTTTTTTTTTTTTTTTTTGGGGGGGGGGGGGCGGTCTGAATTATATTATTGAGGCAATTTTTAGGCCGAACATGGCCGAATATTTTTTCAGAGTAAAATAATGCTTTAAAAAATTAAAAATTTGTATATAAATAATTTTTTAAAAGAAAACAATACATTTTAAATGTGAAATATACAAGAATTGTGCATATAGTGCATACCATATTTTGTTTTCAGGCAAAAATAAGTTCATTATTCGGCGGCCGAATAGGCCGAATATTCGGCTGCAACTTGGCCGAATATTCGGCTGCAACTTGGCCGAATATTCGGTATTCGGTTATTCGGCCAAACCACTATTCGTTGCATCACTAGTTGCCACCATATAAAATTTGAATACATTGTATTATTTATTTACTTTTACTTTAGTCTCTTCCTGACCAACAAATAATATATGATCCTGCATAATATTTTCACAATTTCTCTTTGATTTTAAAATGTTTCTTTTAGAATTTAAGAAAATTTTATTCATCTGTTTTAATTCTCAGAAGAAGCCGTGAAATTTAAAATTTTACTAATTAAAAAAGGTTTATAACTATCCTCTTCTTGAATAACTCAAAACAGATTTTTTTCAGCATAAAGTTTACGGTACTTTTCGGTTAGCTGGGCGCCAGTGTTATATATAGATATATATACATACATGTATATATACATTATATATCTATGCATATGTTTTATATATACACACACATAGTATATATGTATATAAATATGTATGTATACATATTTATGTATACATAATACTGCCGGCCAGCTAACCAAAAAGTACCAAGTTTACTTGAAAAAAAGCTCTTTATTAAAATAAAAGTTTCTGTTTTAAATATTTTCTAAAATTGTTTTAAAATTTAACATTTTAATGGCTATAAACTTTGAAATATAAAAGTATTCGATGAGCCAAATATTCGGTATTCACTTCACCTGTAGGCCGAATATTCGGTGCATCCCTAGGCACCAAAAAAAAAAAAATTGCTGATAAAAAGCTTCGAAATTGATTTGATTCTGTACTGTTGCACATGTTTTCATACGTACTGGAAATTATTAAGTGTATAAATGTATGCATGTTGTTTCTGTAAGATATTTTAATACCATATAACATTTGACTTTAGCATTTGTCATGTATTTAATTTCTTCCTGATTGAATAATATGTAGGGTAGATGTGCCAGTAGTAGACACGCTTTAATGTTTTTGGTTTATAAAAAAAAATAACCAATAAACTTTTAGCATTATTTTGTTTTTTCAAAACTCCCTCTTGCATGTTTTATAATCTGGATTATTATTGACACCCTTAATCAAATCAATCATTAAACAGAAAATAATGTTTCAAAGTTTATGCAGTTTTTCAGGGAAAATCTTAATGAAGATTCTATGAGCTGGCTTCATTTAATAAATTTATATATTCTTCAATTTTTTTGAAATATTTGAATATTTTTGATGGAGTAGTAATAGAAAATAGATAAGCTAAAACCTTTTAAAATCTCCAAATGCACAAACACAGCGGTAGAAATGATTAAAAAATGTCACTGGTCCCAAGGACCAGTAAACATCAGAGTTTACTGGTCCGCAGACATCGTCACTGGCCCTCTACATAAAATTATATTAAGTACCTTTAACACTTTGAGTGACCCCCCCCCCCCTCTCCTCCTCCGAGAATATAAACCAAACTTCCTTTCAGTTACCCAAAATTTTCGGCATAATAAAATGTAAAATTATAATTTGCTAAAATTTAAATAGTAGTACATTAACAAAAACTGAAATTATTAATTATGTATTTTATTTCCGTTTATTTATTTTAACTGACTAAGTTTTTATGCTTATTGTAATGTTTGGTTGCGGTTTTTGTCAGGGATGGGAAAATTTAAGTTTACCTGTCAGAGAGGGAAAAAAGTTACTTGCTTCAGCGGAATGTTAAAAGACATATTGAATAGATTTTTTTTTTTTTTTTAACCGAAATTTTTCTAATTTACCAATGTTTTTGAAGACAAAATAATATTTTGTATTTATCGCTAATGCTGCTTGGGGACAAGCATTAACAAATGTTATTAAATACAAGAATATTTTGAATTTTTGCTTTATGGGCATGCAGTGCTCATACATGCAGTATTTTTTACTTACTGCCACATGCATGCACAATTTTTTTTTTTTTTTTTTTTTACTATTTCATATTCACTATCTATATTACAAATTCCCTTTCCCCTCTCTTTTTTTAGAAATAACGTTTGGAAAATGTTGGTATTTTGTTTTGAAAACATCATTGTTTTTTATTGGACTTAGATCAATTTTAATATTTATATGAATCTCAGAATCATTATCATTACAAAATTTTATACTATTTGCTTTTTACAAATTTCTCTTCCCCCTCCCCCATCTCTCTCGCTCTCTCTTTTTTCATAAAATAACATTTGGAGAACTTTGGTATTTTGTTTGTAAAAGCATGTTAAAAGATAGATTGAATACATCTTTTTTTTTTATTTTTTTTTTAACCAAAATTTTTCTAATTTACCGATGCTTTTGAAGACAAAATAATATTTTGTATTTATCGCTAATGCTGCTTGGGGACAAGTATTATAACAAATGTTATTAAATACAAGAATATTGTTTTGAATTTTTAATATTATCTGTTAACCTTATATTAATTTTTATAATGAAATTGAATGAGTTTTTGTATATCCCTTGCATATTCTCCCTTGATGGTCTGTCATCTTTTTTGTTATGACCGACATTTTTTTTAGCGATTTTGCAACCCTGACTATTTTCAGCGGTAGAATTGATTAAAAAAAAATCACTGATCCCAAGAACCAGTAAACATCAGAGTTTACTGGTCTGCAGACATCGTTACTGGACTGCTACATAAAATTATATAAGTACCTTAACCCTTTGAGTGACACCCCCCCCCCTCTCCTCCGCCGAGAATATAAACCAAACTTCCTTTCAGTTACCCAAAATTTTCGGCATAATAAAATGTAAAATTATAATTTGCTAAAAATTAAATAAATAGTACATAAACAAAAACTGAAATTGTTATGTTTTTTATTTCCGTCTATTTATTTTAACTGACTAAGTGTTTATGCAAATTTTATGCTTATTGTAATGTTTGGTTGCAGTTTTCTCAGGGATGGGAAAATTTACGTTTACCTGTCAAAGAGGGGAAAAAGTTACTGTTAGTTACTGGTCCTTCGGACCACTAAATTTTTTAAATTTGTGGTCCGATTGAATTTTTAGTGATCTCGGACCAGCGGACCACCAAGGATTTCGAACGCTGAAACACATACAGTACCATGACACAAAAAACTACATACGGCCGTTTCAAGGATTCTTGGATCTCCTTCTTCAGTGCGAGGGGCGCGGGGGTGAATCACAAAAATAGCCAGGGTCTATAACCGAGGGATTCTTTGACCCCATTTTAATCTTTTAATATTTTTTTTATCACACTGAGAAAGGGGATCCAAGAATACTCTTTGAAACGGCCGTATGTGGTTTTTTGTGTCATGGTATTGTACGTATTTGTGCATTTGAACATTGTAAAAGGTTTTAGCTTATGCATTAAAACTCGCACAAGATGGTTGATTTATAGTAATAGATAACTTATAGTAATAGAAAACTTTAAATTTTATGAATATACTAATGGCCATTTACAAAATTTCATTTATTTTTTAGGTTTATTATCATTTATTTTTTAGGTCCATTACTGGAACACGTAATTAGTCAATTTCCAGTAATGGACACCCCATGTAGACATTGCTAAAAAATGCAATTTCAGTAATGTTCATACAGTATCTGTTATCTTATTAACTTAAACATATAAACGGATCATTGTATATACCCTGTATTATAAGATGCAAACATTACACGACACTTTATTGTACAGTAAGTAAATTAGTAGGGATAGGGATGCACCGAATATTCGGTATTCGGACATCTCACCGAATATTGGCGCACCGAATACTGAAAAAACCTTGCACAACTTCTAATGTTAACTGTCGACTTATAATGATATCCAGAACAATTAAATAAATAGAATTATATTTAAATAAAAAAAATAATAATTTTACATTATTTGCTGTTTGTAAAATTAAAGTTAAGAAAATTAGTAAATTAATGTTTAAAAAAAAAGATTTTCTTGACCACATTATCTCCATTAAAAGTTTGTTGAAAGATTTTAGGATCGCAAATTTCAGAGACTAATCTAGGATGCCATTTAAAATTTTCCTTGCTGAGTTGCCATCATTTGTATAGATTGTATTATTTATTTTTACTTTAGTCGCTTCCGGACAAATAAAGAGTATATATGACCCTGTGAAGTTTTTCTTCCAATTTTTTTCACAATTTCTCTTTGATTTTAAAATGTTTGTTTTAGAATTTAAGAAAATATTCATTTGCTTTAATTCACAGATGAAGTCATGAAATTTAAAATTTTATTAATTAAAAAAGTTTATAACTATCCTATTCTTAAGTAACTCAAAGTAGATTTTTTTTTTCAGTATAAAGTTTACTTATAAAAAGCTCCTGTTTATCCAAATGTTATTTTCTGTATTAAGTATTATGTATTTTTTAATTAATATTTTAATGCCTTTGAAATAAAAAATTATTTGTCCAGCCGAATATTCGGTAATTCGGTTCGCCTGTAGGCCGAATATTCGACATTCGGCCAAAATCACTATTCGGTGCATCCCTATAAATTAGCAAAATAAAATAAATAAATAAAAATAAAAACATACAATCACGGGTGATTCTGTTCTAAATTTTTCGAAAATTTAAATCTTCGGTTATGAAAGTTTTAAAATATCGGCCATCCGTCTGAAAATTCAGACATAAATCATAAATTTTGACAAATGGGCACCAAAAAAATCCATTTAATCAATACA
This sequence comes from Maratus speciosus, assembly GCA_963932465.1. Lineage (NCBI taxonomy): Eukaryota > Metazoa > Arthropoda > Arachnida > Araneae > Salticidae > Maratus > Maratus speciosus. The sequence continues at coordinate 454,407,021 of OZ010788.1, read as the reverse complement.
TCATGGGGAAAGTGCGAATTTTGTCAAAGCATCGCAGTGAAAAATGAAAATTCCGTCAAAGGATCACAGGGGAAAACGTGAATTTCGTCAAAGGATCGCGTGGAAAAAACGTGCTTTTCATCAAGAGATCGCTGAAAAAGAACTCAAATTTTGTAAAAGGATCACACAAAAATGCTAATATCATCAAAGGATTTCAAAAAAACACTAATTTTGTCAAAGGACTGTATAAAATACCTGAATTTCATCAGAGGATGATGGATAAAAGCCTGAAGTTCATCAAATGATGATGGAAAAAAGCTTGAATTTCATCAATGGATGATGGAAGAAAGCCTGAATTTCATCAATGGATGATGGAAGAAAGCCTGAATTTCATCAAAGCGTGACAAAAAAAAGCCTGAATTTAGTCAAAGGATTGCGAAAAAAATCGAATTTAAGCAAAAGATTGCGGGAGAAAATGCGAATTTTATCAAAAAATCGCATGTAAAATGCAAATTTTGTCAAAGAATTGCATATAACATGCGATTTTCGTCAATGGATCGCATAATTAGCCCCAGAGTAGGATCCCCCGCCCTCTATTGTAACCATTGAGATAATTTGCTGTGAATTTCAAAAGATTTATTTTTACTCAGAATCACCCGTGCATACAAGTTACAGTTTACCTAGATCTCTCAAGGTTAACATTAGTTTTGCACAAGTTAGCAATTCATAAAGGTAGGATGCTTTTAAAGTTCCTAACATTTTGAAAATGCTTTGAAATTTAGGAGATTTGGTTTATCCTTACATGTAGTGTGACAATCATAATGAAAAGCTTAAAATTTTTGCTTTATCTTTTTATTATCATAGCTATTAATATAATTGTATTTAATATTATAATGCATCTCTTATTGTATATTAATTTTTTTATAGATTGATTCTGAATTCAAATTAATTTTTGATGAAAGGAAAGGCGACAGCTTTTGTTCAGAATTTGGAATAGTTTCAAATTCCATTATCTTACAAGGTAGGCATTGCGGAAGGTCCGCAGCTGAGGAATTTGCAAATTGGCTTGAATTAGATATGAGTACAGCTGAACCCTGCAATGAAAGTATGCAGTAAATATTTATGTGCATGTATAGTAAATTTCTAAATGTATATTCTATAGTAAATTCATTACTTTTACTAAAATAAATTTAACTGTTCTATTAACATTTTTGACAGGGTGTTTTTGTGAAATTTTGCGATTTTTTGTCCCCTAATACTTGTGAAAATAAAAGTAGCATAATAAAAAAATGATCCTTTTTTGGGGGGGGGGGGGATGCATTTTCTACCTACGGACTCATTTACATTTCTATATATGAATCTTCCACAAAAAGTATGAATGTCTCGTTCAACATACACAGTTAAAAATTTAAATACATGTGAAAGGACTGTTTTAATAGAATAGAAAATAAAGCAAATTTTATGATGTTGTCCTTGTGTAAAAAATACAATTCTGTGAATGGTTCTTTTTGTGAAATATAATTCTGTGAAGGATTCATTTTAGGAAATGGAATTCTGTGAAGGGTCCTAAAATCAGGGGTGGCAAAAATCTGTTTTGTAAAAAACCCAGATTAATATATAATTTGCTATTGCATACAACTACATATCTGTTGATAAAATAAACATTGTTGGATATTGTATCTATAAGAAATATAACTTCACTTGAAAATATTAAAAGTAAATAGTAGTCAATTAAGTAGAAAATTGAAATCAATTTCTAATTTAAACATTATCTATTAGTAACGCTATGTTGTATATTCAAAGAGTAAACTGTTCTACATAGTGAAACATTGATACCTTGAAAATCGCATGAAGAAACTTTTGATTAATAATATAATAATCCATAAATATTTGATGCCTTTTCATGAAAATATAATGTTCTGTAGTTATTATTATTTGTTTTAAATATACAAATACTTCTGGTTATTTTGTTTTCTGATGATACTCCAAGTGTCCAAGTTAAAAATTTTTACCGTTAGATTCAGCAAGTAACAAAAAAGATTGGTTGGCATTATTGAAATACTGTAACTAGCACTCAATTTTTGCAATCTGTATTATTCAACTTCATATCTTAAGTTAGTTTTTAAAATTCTTTAAGAATAATCTCCCCCAATCAAGAAAATGTTCTTTCACAACTTGACAAAATCTTAAAGATCATTGTATTTTGTTATTAACAGCTCTTAATAATCTGCATTTTTTAAATGAAAATATTTTATGCTAAATATTGAAAATTATTTATCTATTTTATCTTTTCTAATTTTGTATGTTTTAAGATACTGGGGGGCTCTGCCCCCTATGAGCTACGCCCGGCAACCCCCCCTTCCCAAATTTTGGTAAAATGCCCCTCAAAAAAGGTTTTTATTAAAAAAATTGTTTTAGGGAAAAAGTATCTAGAAATTCAGAAAGTAGACAAAATTTGCAACAAATTAGATATATGACATTATGACTTAGGATGAAGGGGAAGGGGGGATCTGCCTCGGAACATACGCGCGGTGTTGCGTGGGCTAAGTTGCGCAATTCCACTTAACCACTCACACGTTTACATTTGCCCTCCCATTTCCCCTCCGAACTTTCTCTAAAAGGTTTACTTAAAAATAAGTTTTTTGGGTTGTTGAATCCGAATTTTTAACTTCCACCCAAAATCCCCCCCCCCCCCCCCAAATAGTTGTTTTTAACTTTAATTTCTTATTTTTTTAGTGGAAAAGCATTACGAAATTCAGAAACTAGACAAAATTTGCAACAAAAAGGATATATGACATTATGACGTAGGATGAACGGGGAGAAGGAGTGCTGCCTCTGAACATGCACTGCGGCGCTACATGCACTAAGTTATTACGTCCAGGCAATAGGGGATTTTACCTGGCAAAATTAATACTAGTTATGGATTTCGACTCAACTTATGGTTTTTGGGTCGCTGAATCCGAATTTGTAACTTTCCACCAAAATTTCACCCGGCAACCCCCCAAAAAATTGTTTTTTTTGAAAAAATTTGGTTTTTGAGAAAAGCGCGCGGGGAATGTTCCGAGGCAGCCCCCTCTCTCCTGTTTTATCCTACGTCATAATGTCATATATCCTATTTGTTGCAAATTTTGTCTAGTTTCTGAATTTCGTAATGCTTTTCCACTAAAAAAATAAGAAATTAAAGTTAAAAACAACTATTTTGGGTGGTTTTCGGTGGGGGATTTTGGGGGTTTAGTTAAAAATTCGGATTCAGCGACCCAACAAACTTAAAGTAAACCTTATAGAGAAAGTTCGTAGGGGACATGGGAGGGCGAATGTAAACGTGTGAGTGGTTAAGTGGAATTGTGCAACTTAGTCCACGCAGCACCGCGGCGCATGTTCCAAGGCAGATCCCCCCTTCCCCTTCATCCTAAGTCATAATGTCATATATCTAATTTGTTGCAAATTTTGTCTACTTTCTGAATTTCTAGATACTTTTTCTCTAAAACAAAAAAAAAATTGATTTTTTAATAAACTTTTTTGGGGGGCTTTTTACCAAAATTTGGGGGTGTTGCCGGGGGAAATTTTGGTGGGTAGTTACAAATTCGGATTCAGCGACCCAAAAAACATAAGTAAGCCTATTTCCAGAACTACCATTAATTTTGCTAGGTAAAATTCCCTATTGCCTGGACTATTATCTATTTTATCTTTTCTAATTTTGTATGTTTTAAGATAAACTTTTAGAGTACCAGACAAGACATGTTCATCAGCACATGCTATTTTTCCTTTTACATGCATGGAAACATGATCTAGACTCGTTATGTCTCATGTTGTCTGCTGAAATGAAGTGTTAAAAGTAGAAATTACTTTTATTAATAATTAAAAGCACTTAAATTACAAAAAAGAAAAAATGTTATATTAAATTTGTTCTAAAAATACCAAATGATTTTTTTTGACAAAAAAAAAAAAAAAAAAAAAAAACGGTTTCAACCGTGCCAACCCCTCCTAAAATGAACCATTTTTTTTCTTATTGACCCATATCTTATTCTAATGAAACAAAGTTTTGCTCTGTGCGCTATGACTAGAAAAAAATTACGAACTGTACATCAAGGCTGAAAATTTGAGTGAGGGTAGTCCAAGGCTCATGGGTGCAAGTCTTCCGTCGGCTGTCACCAGGACATGACATATTTGTCTTTTAAAAATTCCCTAGAGCAGTATCAAGATTAATTTTTTTTAATATTACGTATTTGCACACATTCTTAAATTTTATATACTTTAGCCTTTCAACTTCAGCTGGGGGAAAGGGGGAATCAAAAATATTTTCAGTCCTGGCACATTTTGTAACTTGGAACCATGCCAAGACCTTTTCTAATGCACCAGATAATTTTCAATTTTTTGTTAATTAGTCAAGATATTAATTAAAAATGATAATGAACTCTCATCAAAACCTCATCTCTTATTCTGCGTCAACCAGTAATGCATGCCTAGTATCAGATTGTGCATTAGGATGAAAGGAAGATCCAAACATGCATTTTACTTTGTGTTTTTTCACAGTTTTGTACGGATGGAGCTGATGTGAAAAAAAAAAAAAAAACACACAGTTCTTTATCAACTAGATATCAGTATTTTTGTTTTCGAATTTTTGTTATGGGATCTATAACTCTCATATTTATATTATAACTACAGAATATCTTAAAAAATTCAGACAAGAACTAGTGAAATAAACCAAGTGAAAAAATGTCTTCTTAAAAGCAGTTTTATCACTAAAAATAAATATTTTTTCAAGAAGTTTTTCATTTAAAAATATAAATTCAGACAAAATAGAGTCAAATATATAAAATCATAATTTTGAGGTTTATTTAATGTTATTATCATATGCCTGGGCAATGGCGGTTCAGCTAGTAGGTGTTATTTTTAAGATTATGATTTCAGAGAAATCTAAAATTTGGTATTTACAAAGTTTTTTCCTCTTTCAGAAATTTTTTGTGCATTAATTTTACTCCCAATGTTACTTTACCAAGGAGTATTTAGAAAATCTGGTTCCAAAAATTCTAAGCACATAATAATAAAACCCACTGGGACCCAGTCTCTTGATCATTTCATCAAATTTCTGTCTGTATGTATCCTTCTATTGTTTAATTTACACAATCACATAGCCAGAGAGATGGCTGAAGCACCCCCGAAAGTTTAAAAAATCTTTCTTTAATTATGATAGAGATAATGATGATAGATCTCTATTGATAATAAAATATCCGCTGGTAACTAATTTTTAATTCTGTCTTGCACCACTTTCTCAAACCAAAATATTTTCACATATACACTACCTGACATTGAAAATGCAACACCAGGAAAGAGTGGCCAGAAAATGATGAAACTCGACAAACAGAGAGAGACAGCAACGGACAGTAGTTGAATTGAACAATATTTCGAAAATATAGCCATAATACAAAGCGAGAATACCATCAGCTCAGTAGGATGTAGGACCACCGTGGATAACGATACACGAAGCAACACGTCTAGGTACAGAGTCAATGAGAGTACTACAATGGTTCTGGTCGATATGGGAACATTCAGGGTGTCTTGAACACACTGCAAAGTGGAGGTAGAAGTGGCTTGCGGGTTCACTACTGCTTTTCGGGGGAAGCGTCTATCCACATGTGCTGACGTCACTCTGGCTGCACTAGCACCCTTCAAACTTTCCACATTTCCTCGTTCCAACCACCTTCGCCACAGCGGTGCACTGTGGATGCATACAGATGTGTCTCAGCTGCGAATATGACATATGGACCAACCTGTCCGTCTCAGTCCAATCACCATGCCCTTCGTAAAATCGTCTGTCTGCTGTAAATGTCTCCGTTGACAGTGGCCTGGCATTCTCTGCTATTACACGCGTCCTGGGAGACAAGAACAAAATTTCTACGATGCTTTCCCTAGCAGAAGTAAAGCTACGAATACTGCCCATTTTGCAGGTTCCTTCCGTTATATCTTATTCAACATGCACTGGAGAGCTGCGCATTTCATATCGTTTAAATAACTCTATGACATGCATCTATCCTGAAATTTGAATAAATATCTGTCCTCTCCTACTTCTTGGTGTTGCATGTTCAATGTCACATAGTGTACTTTGACAATGTGTGCAAGTGAAATGTACTAAAAAGTTTTATCTTTTAAAATAGTGATACGAATAGAATATAAAAATAGTCACCAGTACGTTTTCTGTCTTTTTGATCATAAAATAAAATTTCACTTAAAATAGAATTTTTGACATGGGTATCAAGTATACTATAAGGAGGAATACACCTTAGTTTAAGCCTTGTTTATTTTTTTATTCATACTTTAAAGTGTGCAAATTATTGCTATCTGCTATCATATCAGAAAAAATTCCAAGATTGAGCCCCCTCCGAAGGAAAATCCTGGTTATGGGTCTGCCAATAACTCTTGTGATTGTTGATTTACATTAAAATATTAGTTGTATTATTATAAATATCAAGTATTGTATTTTTGTGAGGTTTATATGATAACAACAGTAGGATAATTATCACGTTTTTGTTTTTAAAACTATTCAATTAAAAAAATATTTTGTAATGAATTCTAAAATTACTACATAAATGTTACCCCACAAAAATGTAACACTTTTCATTATTTATTTATTTTTGAATTTAGTTTGTAAGTGCTGATAATTCTGTATTTACATCCAAATCTTGTGAAAGATATATGCTATTGGATTATTGCAGCAAGATTGCTATTGAAAATTAAGTGTGTAGTATTTATGCATGGGATACAGTACTTACAGGAGCTCACAAAAAGAGTTCATTACACGACACAAAGTTCTTACAATCTGTATATATTTCTGAAGTGCCCTAAATCATGCTGCTTTTGTAAATTGTTCACAGGGTGACAACAATCAAGAAATTATTGCACTTATTTTTAAAATGTTTTTCTTTTGTTTATAGGTAGTGCCAAGGCATCGAAAAGTTTATGAAAGAAGACAGACTATTGGGTGGAGACTGTAAACAACCGCTTGTATTAGCTATTGGGACGTTAAACCCTGTACAAACATTAATTTTTGAAAACCATTGTATAAAAACAAGTAGTATGTTAAAAGTAGTTGATTTATGCTTTAAGATAACATATTTTAAACTTGGAATTTTCTCCTTACTGTAGTAATGTATGGAATTTTCTAAATGTCTGTTTTTATAAATGTGATGCACAAAATGAAATGGCATCTTGTATCAGAGAACTGAAAGAACGGATTTTTTTAAGTGTGTAAATATCATATTTTTACTTTGCATTGTACCAGTATGAAACTTTTCATCCTAGTTATCCTTTTTTTATTATTATAGATATTAACTGAATGTCATAATATTTTAATCTAATGTAAATTTTATTTCATTTGAGATAGTCATTTGTTTGGGGCTGGTGTAGGAAAGCCTTTCATCTCCTTACTGTAGTAATGTATAAAACTTTCTCAATGCCTGTTTTATACTAAATGTGATGCACAAAAAACAAAATGAAGTGACATCCTATATCAGTGAACTAAAAAGGACTATTAATATAATATTTTAATCTTAATGTAAATTGTCATTTGAGAAATAAATATTCTCATAGGGAGTTGGGAGAGGGACTTTAATATTTCTGCACTTGTTTTTAGACTGAATTAAAAGAACATTTAAATTCTGTTTTTTTCTTATATTTTATCAGCTACAACTTGTATTTAAAAATTTGCAGCCATGTTTTGTTCACTTTGCAAAAAAAAAAAATTCAAAATCCACATGATCTTTGCCGTCACATTCGAAATTATCATAAGACATGTATACTTAAGCCGTATGTGTGTTATGATGAAAGCTGTAGACAAGCATTTATGAAGTTGTTTAACTATGAGAGACATCTGAAAAGATTTCATGCTAGTGACGTAGAAATAGACATTTCAGAAAGTCGTAATTTTTCAAATCAGCCGATAAATAGTAAAGATGGTGATTTGTCTTCTGATGATTTACCCTCAAATTGATATTTTCAAATCAATTTTTTGGGTGATTCAGAAATATGTAAACATGAACAATTTCAAAAGGATATTTTGCAATATTGCAGTGAAACATGTAGCAAAAGCAGTGTACTACTGTTCTAGTATTATCTCATCTATCAATAGTACTTCATCTTTTCTGTACAATACTGTAAATTATTTAAAATCAGAAACAGTAAATTTTTTAACTGAAAATGGAATGAAATGTGAAAAAAACACAAAATCACTGATGGCAACATTTGATTTTGCTGCTTCTTCATTGTCTACATTTGATTCAAAACATAAAATAGTCAATGCCATTAAAGCAAGTGGTCGCTATGTTGAGCCAAAGGAGATTGCTTTGGGTACACAATATGAACAAAAGTTTATAGATGGCTACCTCACCAAATTCTTAAAAATGACACATGCCAATACATAAGTATAGTAGACACAATGAAAAAAATTATTTCTATTGATGGATTTTTGCATATTTTCAAAACATACAAACAAAACAAAAGTCTTAGAAATGCAACCCTTTGTAGTATCCAAGATGGATTTTATTATTATTCCAATGCAATTTTAAGCTCTGTGGATACAATAGTAATCGAGTTGTATATAGATGATGTGGAGCTTACAAAATCCATTGGGGTCACATACCGGTGTACATAAATTGGGATTCGTATATTTTAAAATTAAAGATTTGCCTGTGCACCTTCAATCTTTATTAGATTCAATATTTATAACTAACATACACTATTCTCTTGATGTCGAAAAATATGGTTATCGGACAATACTAGATAGACTTGTTCATGATTTGAAAAAGCTTTCAGATGAAGGTATAGAATTTCAGGGAAATATATACAAAGTTGTAATTTGGCAAGTGGTAGGTGATAATTTAGGGTTGAATAAACTGCTGGGGTTTGTTGAGAGCTTTACTGCTAATTTTTGTTGTAGATTTTGTCTAGCAAAAAAATATATTTTGTATAAAAAGATAAAGGAAGATATTAGTTTACTACGTAATAAAACTGAGCATGACATGCATGTTAATAAAGTGTCTTCTGGTGACACAACAGTATCAGAATGTGGTGTTAAAACTCCTTGCTGCCTAAATGATTTAAGTTATTGGCATGTGACAAATAATTTGATTGTAGATGTAATGCACGATCTTTTTGAAGGTTGGTGTGCTAGTGAAACCTTCTTAATAGTACATCAGTTTGTTTTTAAAGCCAAAATTTTCACTTAGTCTTTTAAATGATAAGATAATAAATTTTAATTATGGTAAATATGAATCAAGTTCTAAACCAGTGTCAATAAACAGAGAAAAACTTTTAAATCTTGATGGTTCTAATGGGCAAAGTGCATCTCAAATGTGGACCTTGATTCGAAACATACCCTTATTAATTGGTGACAAAATTTCTGAAGATAACGAATTTTGGGAGTTATTTAATCTTATGTTGAAATTAATTGATACTATTATGGCTCCAGACATTACCTGAAACTTTTGAATTAGCAGAAAATATAGCAGATCATCACAAACTTTTTTTAGAGCTTTTTCCAGATAAACATTTATCACCAAAAATGCATTTTGCAGTACACTATCCTAGGATCATAAGGCAGCTAGGGCCTCCAGTTATGTATTGGAGCATGCGATATGTAAGCAAACATTATCCTTCAAAAAGATGTGCATCAGCTAGCAAAAATTTTGTAAATGTTGCTAAAACAGTAGCCATACGCCATCAGTTATAAATTGCACATACTTTACATGAGAAATATTTTAAATGCAATGCAATATCAAATGTGTTGGAAACAACATATGGAAAAATGCATAGTTAAAAGGAACATAATTTGAAACTTGAAGTAAACGGTTTGAGTGACAATTCGGAAGTAATGCAGTGTAATGGTTTTCGTTATAATGGCACAACATATTCAAAAAATATGGTTATGTTTGTTTCTTGCATTGATGAGTTACCTATTTTTGGTAAAATAAAAAAAAATGTTTGTCCTTAATAATAATGCATTTTTAATTTGTGATTTGTTTGAGTTTTTAGGTTTTGACAGCCATTTTCACTGATATGTTGTAAGTTCTACTGGTGCTGTTAATCTAATAAACATAAACGATTTATTTAACTATGTTCCATTGCATATAAGAAACTCATATGATTTAAATGACAAATCAGTGTATGTTACACTGCGGTATAATCCATTCTGTACAAATGAAAAATTTGAAATAATTTAAAAGATTGCTTGTTTTTTAAATAAATTTATATTTAGTTTTGTTCTTTTTGTTAAAATTATGAATATCAGGAAACTATTGTTGTAAATCTTCAGTATTCAATTGAAATAGTTTTATGGATCAGTGGTGAGGTAAAATTTAGTACTAATTGTTTTCTTTATATTTGTAGTACAGTCAGTTTTATGTTTCTAGTTGGCCAAAAATTTGTTAATTTGTATGGGGTTGTATCATATGTTTTGTGGTAAGGGATTTTTTATATTGTACAATACAAAGCAGCAGTAAAACACCTATTTTAATAGCTGATTGGCTTTCATTATTTTTCATAATTTGAAATAATAACCATAGAATGTATTGTCCAAAGTTGTTAAATTTGGCAAAAAAATCTAACTTAAACTGTTGTGTAATTAAAATATAACATTTAAAAGGAAAATTTTGAAAAGACTTTTGCATTTTATGTAAATATTATTATGGTTGCATCCAGCTGTTTTTTCTATGGGCAGCAAACTCTAATCTTGTCCATTTTATTTATCTATTTGCCATACTTCATATACTTTTCTTAATGTCTCTGCTTTCACAGTCTTTTCTCAACTCTCTTGCATCAATGCACTTTTTTAGGTAAAGGAATCAACAAAGAAAGTTTTACATTGTTGAAAGGTTCAACAATAGCAATAACATTATAATAAAATTCCAGCATCTTTTCGTTTCAATGACCATCTTGGTCTATTTGAAAATTTTCTGGTTTAGACATAAATTTTGACGCCATTTCAAATCCCAAAAGCGTTCTTTCTGGTTTGGAAATAGAAACATGTGATGTTTTACCATAGCTAATAATGTATCTGATATTATACCTGTCCAGATAATGCTGAATGTGTCTGCTCTTTTACTGCAAATACATCTGAACCACTTCCTTCACTTAGGTGTTCTGCTTATCTCTCTACGTATAACTTTATAAAAAAGATTTATATTAAGGAGATTAGGTTAAGAAGTTAGCAGACATTTATCTAAAACTAATTGAAGGGGATCCAGCTATATATTAGGTAAATACAAAGTTTTGGCAGCTTTGTAACAGTTTCGTATTCAAAAGTATGATTGTATGCCAATGTGCATGTATATTTGTCTGAATTTTTACCTGCATCTGTGTTTTAATAGGTTATTATTGAACAAAAGATCCATATAAAAAAGGACTAGCTGGCTTCGCTGGCTAGTGGGCCCCAGAACCTCTAGCGAAAAACTAACCTCAAACCAAACAAAACTGTCTCGTCTCCCTGCTGCGGTAAGCCCCTCATTACATAAAAAAATTTCCTAAAATCTGACCTGGGGCCGAATGAATCTCTGACTCGTTTCCCTTTTGCCGATGGAACCATATTTAATCATAAATTGTTTATGATAATTAACGGTTTTAATTTCCACACGAGTTTATGCATATATAATCATATTACATTGCCTGTAAGCCAGATTTTTATGTTGATGGATCTCCCTCCCAACTCCAAAGTCAAGTTTAATGTTTTTTTAATTAAGATTCTTTAATTTACTTTCAAAATTTTGAATGTTATCTTGCAACTTTTATCTCCTGAAACAATTTAGTAGCTTTTTGCTAGAATCCACATTAGTCAGAGATAATGGTAGCATATGAGACTAATACAAAACTACTCTGCAATAAATTGTTTACTTTTTATGTTTATCATTTTATTTAAACTTGAATTGTTATTCAGCCTCAAACTTTCAATCACTATTCCCACTCTTCTTGAGGGCTGATATATCTCTCCCCGGGATGAATGTATCTTCTTTCCCTCATTTCTGGCTTATGTGCTTCTCTCTCTAGTGGACATACAGTACCGCCTTCCGTTCCACTGTAATTTTGGAAATACAGTAAATGAAACCGAACATTACAGATTGGACGGAAGGTGGTACTGCATGCTTACCGGACAGAGAAGCCCACAAACGAGAAAGGGGGGAAAGCAGACATACGCCACGCCTGCAAGGAATATAAGAGCCCCCAAGAAGACAGGGAATAGCCATCGAAAGCACCTGACTGAATAAGAACAAAAGTAAAAAATCAAATAATAATAGATTTGAATTTGACCTGTAATGAATAAATGTCATAACAAATAATTTGGTTTCAATACTTTCTGCTATATTTTGAGTTTTGTAGTATTTAAAGCACTTGGCAATTTTGTACTAACTGTTTTACATATATATAGAGAGAGAGATTAAGTTTCTATTTTTGTACTGATGCTTTGTGTTTTATCGATTGTAAAAATACTTGTTAGATTTTAAATAAACAATTTTGATATTACTTTAGTTTTATTTTTATGTTTATTAATTATAATGGGCATAATGAGTTTCTAGTAACTTTAAGGTATAGCAGAAGAACGTGTAGTAATCTTTTTGAAAAAAGAAAGGCTCTTTTCATGTATAAAAGTCAGAGCCTCGTGTAATTTTAAGTTTACAATTGAGTGATTTTTAAGCAAATATCATAAACTGCTCAATTAGAAAATTTATAAAAAATATGTATAGTCAGTAGCAGAAGCTTTGCTTAAAAATTATTTAAGACTGTTCTCAAATCCAAAGGGCCAACTTTCTGACATAAGTTTTAATTCATTTTTGTTCGCAAACGCATGAAACTAGCAGGTGTTGTTATTCAGAAACTATGTGATCAAACTGTTTTTTTCCGTTTTCTTGTAAACGCAATAGATCATTCAGAAAATACTGTCAAAGTTGGCATTTAGAACTGAACTTCCGAACGAAAGAAGAAAATCCAGTCAGTAAATGGAGAAAAATGCCGTATCACGTGATCAAAATCTCTTATAACTCAATAGGTAACTGATTGATCAAAAAATGGAAAACACAGTTCGATTCCAAATCGCTTCCATGGTGAGGCTTTCCAATTTTATATCTTTCCGTTAAAAAATGAATTTGTAAATGTGTCAAAACGTTTTGTGCTCGTTGAGCAGAGCAGTTGAGAATAGCCTTAACTTCCCATTGCTTTTAGCTGTGACTATTTATTAAAAAAACACAGAAGCAATAAACAAGAATTGGCTTTGGCACATACCATAAAAATGTTTGAAATCAAACATATTACATAAGAAAGCAATGATTTCATAGTACAGTAGACTCATTCAAATTCGCACATAATCGCAGATGTACACAATAAAACTTTTTCAGATGGAGGGTCAAAATGACAAAAAATTTTAGTTTTATATCATTCCGTATGTATTTTAATATGTAATTCTCGATATGACTGAACTCATGGTTTTTCATGAAGGAAGCATAAATTTATTTCTGAAAAAAAAATCAAGATTTTGCTTATATCAATGGTAATCACAATCTTTTTAGCAAATATGTTTATGTAATAATCGAGCTTTTCTGTTATTAAGTCTTCCTTTTTTCATGATTTTGATATAAATTAATTGGGTACCTTTAAGAGGAAAGTTTCTTTGAATAATTCAAGGAAAATGTACCTCATCTTGATTATGGATATTTAATTGTACATCATTTACTTGACCTTTACTTTTAATAATTTAATCATTTTAAAAATTATCTTGATTTTTATTATTTTAGTTTATTACTTTGCTTAATTATTTTACTATATTGCAAGCATTCATTATAATTTTGATTGCATTATTACATTCAAATTACATTTAAAAAAATGTAAACAAATCAATGACCAGAAATCCACACAACCTCTGGTCCCAAGCTGTGCAGATTTGAGAGAGTCTACTGTATTTGGTTTCTTTTTTTTTCAGTTTAGTAATTGAGAAGTGTCAATTCAAAAGGATTGATGATTGTATTTGAGGAAATATTCACTTTGAATTTTTCTGACAAGTTATAATAATGGGTGCTGGTCCATTTTCAGTCAATATATGTAAAATGCAGAAGTGCATTTTCAAATTAATCTCTAGGGTGAAAGTGATATTAAAGACAATTATGATATAATTTAATGAGGACATTTCTTCTGAAATATAAAATTTTGAACATGTTACATGAAATCATTAGCGGATTTGGATAAATCCTACATTATATGAAAGACTGTCAAAATGAATAGACTGCAAGGACAGTGATGTGAATGGACTCTTTGAATGTCCCAGGGACCCAACCATTTTTTAAATGTGGGTGTAATTTCAAATAAAAACTAAATATTTATTTATATAAATATAATAAACATTTCTAAAATTAAGACTCAGAGGGACTTCTTTGAAACTTAAATGATTTGAATTTACAACTGGTTTTTAAATTATTTTTCAAAAGCATTTTTGTTATGCAAATCAGTCATTCACATCATATGTATACAAAAAAAAAAAAAAAAAAAAAAAAAAAAAAAAAAAAACATTAGATTTTAGAAATCTGCAAAATAAATATATTTTAATAAAAATTTTCAGAGCATATATATTTTTTTTTTTTTGGAGAAAAAAGATGAGATTGCTCTTATGAAAACTTTTAAAATTAACACATCCCGTCAGATGCGTTTTTGTGTTCTGTTTGTACTCCATCATCAACTTATAAGTGTTTGATTTAGTGTAGTGTATTTCTGACATCTGCACTGATGAAGTAAACCACAAATGAAAGAAACCATAGTACTAAAGATACGATACATAATTGATAAAACTCATTACTAAATTATTCTTGCTGGACCAATAAAACTGTATCACACATCACATTTTTTTCAACTTTCACATATAAACTGATGGACGACCAATGTGTATGCTGAGGTATAGAGAAATTGCTAATTTTCTAAACAACTTGCTATAGAAAAACTGGCGCTTTTATTAAAACAAGCATGCATTTGAAGCTTTATGTACAGTTGGTCAAAAAAAAAAAAATTCTAATTTGAATAAAAAGTATCATAGAGAAATGAAACTGGTATCAATCAACATGGATTGTCTATTTCAATTTAACCTATTAAAACTTTCCTTAGGGTTTCATCTACATGATAAGGTGAACACAAATTTTTAATTTTTTCAATGTAAACCTCCAAATTTGACCACAAATTTTTAATTTTTTCAATGTAAACCTCCAAATTTGACAATGTAGTTAGAAAGAACACACTCAACTACCCGAAGTACTATTTTAAGAGACGTTTCTACAATTGAAGATTTATTAGAGGTAGGAATTATAAGTAACACGAATTTTATAAACACTTTTTTTAAGAGAAAAATCTTTCACTCTGAGAACTCATTAGTCCTATGTCTACTAACTCTTGGACTAATTGTGAAATGTCTTAAAAATTTGTAATTGGGCTAAATTGAGTTGTTTTCTTTCCGATTGTTATCAAATTGGGGGGTTTATATTGAAAATATAAAGTTACTGTTCATTTTAATATGTAGATGACCCCTTGATTAAAAATTTTAAAGTCTTAAAATTGAAGTAGACAGCAATTTTATTTCACTTCTATAATTTGTATTAGAGTTAATACGGTTTATTTATTTATTTTTTTTTGACCGACTGATACATTTTTTATAAAATAGTTTCAATATATTTACAGGCTTCAAATATATGCTCATTTTATTAAGTGAACCAGTTTTCTCTTAGGAGGCGTGCAGGATTGGTAATTATTTTATATCTCGCCAATGCACCTTAAACCTAAAAATACATGTAAATTTTGAGTATTTTCATGCTCAAAAATGAGCATATAGAGGTCAGTTCATACTCATTTTTGAAACATAGACATGCTCAAAAATGAGCACATAGAGGTCAGTTCGTACTCATTTTTGAAACATGGGCGTGCTCAAACATGAGCACATGGAGGTCAGTTCATACTCATTTTTGAAACATGGACGTACTCAAACATGAGCACATGGAGGTCAGTTCATACTCATTTTTGAAACATAGACATGCTCAAAAATGAGCACATACAGATAAGTTCATACTCATTTTTGAAACATGGACGTACTCAAAAATGAGCACATGGAGGTCAGTTCATACTCATTTTTGAAACATGGACGTACTCAAAAATGAGCACATGGAGGTCAGTTCATACTCATTTTTGAAACATGGACGTACTCAAAAATGAGCACATACAGATCAGTTCATACTCATTTTTGAAACATGGACATACTCAAAAATGAGCACATACAGATCAGTTCATACTCATTTTTGAAACATGGACATACTCAAAAATGAGCACATAGAGGTCAGTTCATACTCATTTTTGAAACATGGACATACTCAAAAATGAGCACATAGAGGTCAGTTCATACTCATTTTTGAAACATGGACATACTCAAAAATGAGCACATAGTGGTCAGTTCATACTCATTTTTGAAACATTGGCATACTCAAAAATGAGCACATGATGTTTCATTATTAAGTGTGTGCATGTTTTCAGAAATGAGTATATACATGTTTCAAACTTGAGTAATTTTGTTTCGGAGCCATTTTGACGATGCGACATACTCAGATTTGAGTATTTTTTACTCATTTTTGAAAACGTCGTTTTTAGAGTGTTCCGACAGTGCGACTATAAAGTTTTAATTTATTGTAATATTTTAATTTTAAACCTCGCACAATTTAAATTTTTACACCGTCGAATAGAAAAAAAGGTATTTTCAAAAGCATTTTGTTTAAAAACTGTATCTCAGTTTAGTGATTTTTTTTAATGGTTTGTAAAATAATTTTCAAGAATGAATATTTTTAAATCTGCCTGCAATCCTGCACTTAAAACAATATAAATAATTCAGCATTTATTTGTGTCCGTGTAATAAAGTATTTCCTTAACATTCGCGAGTTTTAATCATTCGCGAAATAAGCAAGTTGGAAATTGCATGTCAAACGTGGCAAATGAGGTGCGATCGTACTATAACTAGTTTTATAAAAAAATTTTTTCAGCATCACTAAAATGCACTTGAAATATTTTTTTCAAATTGGCCGTAATGCCACGGAAAACTTTTGACTGTCCATGTCATTAAACTATACATACGATTTTCATAAAATTTTAAATGACTCGACAAAATTTTGCAACAATGATAAATTTAAAATTCCAGACCATTCGGTTGAGTAGTTTTTTCTCTGTTATATGCGGACGGACAGACAGACGGACCGAACGACGACTATAGGTGCTACGTATAATTACGAAAACACCTAAAAATGAAAAACAATACATATTTTTCATATCATATTCAGATCACCAATTCATTCATTCATTCAACATTTGCGAATACTTAACTTGGTTATTTACAAATTTTGTTTTATAATTTTTTTTTTTTTTTTTTTTTTTTAACAAAAAAAAAGAATATTTTTTTTATATAAAGAATACTTTTTTAAATTTTCTAAATTTTATAAAATTCAAAATTTTTATTGGCAGGTGAAATATTTTCTGCAAAAGTTGTCGGGAAAATTTTAAAACTTCAAAAATAACTGGTTGAGAAAGCAATAGAATACGATCCTTCGCTGGCGAGGAATCATAAATTTAAAAGAGAATTCGAGGCCGCAACTTTTCCTTATTAGCCCAGTGGTTATGGAGTTGAATTCGGAAATAATTAGAGGAAAGCTGGAAATTGTTTTAACCCCTTCAGTTTAGGTCTAGAATGAATATGCTACGTTTCCCCCCTCGTACTAGGTGAGCGTTAGGAATTATACATTGATTTATAATCAAAAAATACGTTTTTTTTTTTTTTTTTTTTTTTTTTTTTTTTTTTTTTTTTTAAATACCATAACACTATCTCGAAATCACTAACTTATTCAAAAACATTGTCAAAACAAATATTGTAGAGCTTAAAATTCTGAATGAAATGAGCACCGACATTAGTATTTTTTTTCAAAATTAAGGTCGCAATTCTAATTTCAAAATTTTGCCTTAATCGCTAATCAGGAGCTTGGAGTTCAGAGAGACCAAGTTACCTAACAATATCTCAAAAGAGCTAACTATATAAAAAAAATTGCCAATACAGATGTTGTAGAGCTTATAATTCTGAATAAAATGAATACTCAGATTAATATTTTTGTTCAAAATTAAGGTCGCAATTTCAGATATTGTTAAAAATATTAAAGAAAAACGTGTTTTTCGAATGTAAATGTGTACATATTTCCTAACGCTCACTTAGTACGAAGGGGAAAACATAGAATATTCATTTTTGACCTAACCTGAAGGGATTAAAATGATTTCCAGTTTTCCCATAATTAATTCTGAGTTCAACCCTCTGACCACGGGGCTAAAACTTTAAAGTAGAATTGTGGCCTTAATATTCAACAAAAGTATTAAGTGTAGGTACTCATTTTATTCAGAATTTTAAGCTCTACAACATTTGTATTGACAATGCTTTTGAAAAAGTTAGTGATTTCGAGATAGTGTTATGGTATTTAAAAAGAAAACGTGTTTTTTGACTATAAATCAATGTATAATTCCTAACGCTCACCTAGTACGAGGGGGAAAACGTAGTATATTCATTCTAGACATAAACTGAAAGGATTAAAACAATTTCCAGCTTTCCCTTAATTATTTCCGAATTGGGCCTTTTTTTTGCTCCCCTACCACTGGGCTATATATGGAAATTCGTTAACAAAATATCTGTTTTGCCAAACAATGGCATATCACAAAATTATTTTTCAGCCAACAACTATGAAATAAACTTTGTACAAAATGTTTATAATTATTCAAATTTATTTACAACATGTACTTTTTAAGGCTTAATAAATATACTTTTTACGTTTCAATTGCTTTTTCCATTAAAAAAAAAAAAAAAAAAAAATCATAAACCACCTAACCCTCTTTTATGCACGTGAAGATTAGTCTTACCATTCGGAATTGTGCCATTCGCGGAGGTATCCGCGAAACCTAATCCTCACGAATATTAAGGGATCAGGGGCGTAGCTACAGATATTTTTTCAGGAGGGGGGGGGGGGGGGATTAAAAAATTTTTCCAGCTTACAATTCAAAAATTTTCCAACTTGAAACAAATGGCTCTATTTTTCAACTGAAATGATATGTGCAGTGTGTGTTTAATGATAACGTTACTTATACGTAAAAAAAAAAAAAAAAAAAAAAATTCTTTCCAAAGAAAAATACTCTGAAACTAAAAACATAAAAATTATAATTATTGGTTCATTTTATGAAAAATTTTGTTTTCTATTGCGTACGAGTCATAATCGTACTCCATATTAAAATAGCCCCATAATATTTTGAGATTTTTGAGAACGGAACAAAGTTTTGGAGGAAATAGATTAGAGAACTGTTGATGGACAGCAGTAGAGAAATTCAGGTCTGGGAGATGTATGATATTTTCGTAACACATAGAAACACAATGACAAATTGAGTCTGGTTGCTTTTTGTATTTCTTTTTGTAATTTAACTAGTTTACTATTACAGAACTCAGAAGGTAGTTAGTAAAACAATAAAAAATTCTTAATATTTTTATCCTATTTTAAAAAAAGAAAAAGTGTTTTAAAAATCTGGAATTTCCCAACTCGAAGCTCAAATTTCCTAAGTTCACATATATTGGAGGGGGAGGCTCCCCCCCTCCCCCCATAACCACCTATCGCTATGCCTCTGTAAGGGATTACTATATTCCATAACTAAATTGCCAAACGAAATAATACCTTCACAAATAAATAAATAAGTAAATAAAACATGAATTTAACAAATATGCAGTCGAACTACGCGCTTTTAAACACTGACATAATGAGAATAACAAAAGTTTCTAGAAATAGTGAAATGGTTCGCGATTGTTTTCGCGCATGCGTCTAATACGAAAGCACCAATAATGCTTTTCTAGCGAGTTTGGTAGGCGATCTAAGAAAATACACTAAACGTAAAATATCTATTACAGTTTGCACTTAAAACGATTTTCATCTACGTTCTATATACCGAACAGTACAATTGGCATAGTTACAATAATGGAAATGTGTACTTGCGAATTTTAAAGCATATTGATAAAGCAACAAGAACGAAAAATCATGCATCAAGCATAGATTATGAAACACTTTCCAACACTTCCAGAATACTTTAACAAACCTTCCACCATTTAATAAAATGAAAGATGGTGTTTAAGTAAACAATTTGGAAAACGCATATAGCATTTGAAAATCTCTTTTTAGGAATTATCATCAATAGTCGGAAAATATTCAAATTCTTTTGTGCAGCCCTGTATATGATCTATATGTTTGTATCTAATATACTAGATAGTATTCTAAAATTTAGATCAGTTAGGAAATGCATAGTACAGTTGTAAATTCCCCTTCAGCAATTTCCGTCACTAAATGGATATGTACTCGAGATCTTTTATTTTTCCCTGCATATTATCTATTATAGAATTTGTACGTACTAAGTAATACGCAAAAAAAAAAAAAAAAAAAAAAAAAACATTTTAAAAGACTCACCACAACTGAAAACGCATTTAACGTAATTTTTGTTAATAGACAGTATTGCAGCCGGATATTTTTGTGTGTCCCTGTATTTCAACGATGAATGCTACGCACACCCTATTTTATTGTAAGCCTCTTGTTGTGCACTTCAGTGATATATATCAATTTATATATGCTTGAAATAGTGTAACATCATTGAAATACACCGCAAACGATTTTCCCCCATAGACTGTAATGTAGCGGAATACTTTTGATTGTCCCTGTAAATGAACTAGGAATGCTACACACTTAATTTTCAATGCCGAACATGCTATAATAAAGCTCATTAACATATATCATTTGCATGACAATCGAAGTACAGTCCTCCCCACTTAATCGGGTCACGAATAATCGAATAACTCTCTTATTCGAATAGAATCATCCGGAACCGAATTTATTCCTATTGGTTTTTGTTATTTTTCCCCACTTAAACCAAAGACCTTTTAGGAACGCTGCGCTTAATCGAATAACAACTGTGTGACCGATGTTTGAAAATAGGCGCGGAAAGCACGTTTTAGCTGGAATTTCCTTCCACCTTTTGTAATTTCCAGTTCTTCCTGCAATGATTTCGGCCGGCAGGTGTATAATGGACAGGCCAAATGATTTCCCCACTTTGATCTCCCCACCATCACTTCTTGCTGTTAACCAGACTTTAATGGCAATGCGCCGTCACTTCGAGAGTCGAGATTGTAGTTGTGATATTTTGCCCTCATTCGAAAAATAACTCGATATTTACTCCTTTAAAATTCCACTTAAACAAACTACTCTGAAGGATATTTTAAAGGCAATATAAGTAACGAAATTAGAAATAGCAAAGTTTTGACCAAATTTATGTGTTGACATTAAATTAATACGTATTTACTTTATATTAGCATGTATTTATTTTATATTATGTTATTCTATTAACGATTTATTATGCTGTTCATTAAATATACCGTAGATGGTTATTTTGCCTTTTTATTAAGCATTAAATATTGCAGTTATGATTGCCCGTTTAATCAAATAAACCGGTTAATCGAATATTATTCCTGGAACCGTCGATATTCGTTTAAACGGGTGACTGCATATTTACTCGAGTTAGTGCACGGACAGACAGATAGACAAACCCAATTCTTAAGTACTTTTCAACTAAGTTGGAAAGTGCTAAAAAGGAACTTTTTCTTGCCAGCTACTATTTATCTGCTTCTGTAAATACATAAAGGCAAAATTCACAGTTGTACTTACCGCTAATTTGAACATGTTTAAAAAATCCTTTTGAATCTGTAAACGACTGAAATGGTTTACTACTTGAAACGGTTTGATTCGTCAACTGATGTAGTTCGTATTTTATACTTTTTTTAAGTCATGCTTGATAGAATGTTTAACTAAAAACTTATTTGAATATTAATTAAAAGACATTGAATGTTTCAAGATGGTGTGAATCGTGATAATTATCGAACTATTTAGGATAAAATATTCTTATTTCAAAAGAAAAGTTATGTGTACTCAAACTTTCTGCCCGTCATATGATTGCCCCAGAGCAATGGAACAAATCGAAATTCGCGATTTTGCGATAGGAGAAGTTTTGCGAGCAGGAATTTATTACTTTATAATAATTTATACGTATTATTTATTATATAACGGCAATCTGGATATTGCTAGATCTGAAAAATGCGTCGCTATTTGGCGTAACACGGGTTATCTCAAAATCGCGATTTTTCGATTAGTTTCATAACGATATTTCTTGAAGAATTCATAATAATTTCAGGCCTTTGTTCGGATGAAGGAACAGAAATTGTTATCTTCAACACCAGACATGAAAAATTTCACACAACATCAGTGCTGTAACAGTAAAAAAAAAAAACAGAGGGCATACCCAGAGAATATACGTGACAGTTTTATTTGAGAAACAGCGGGTATACGGAGTTTATAAAAAGAATTAAGAAAATATACGGTGTATACCACCGTATATCTTTTACTACCCTTGTAGAACATATTTTCTAGTTCAGAAATGCATATTTAGTATTTAATTTGCGCTGGAGTGTAGACTCAATGGTTTTCAGTTTCAAGAGCTTCCGGACGGCGACGAGGTATGCCAGAATTAAGAGGCTATTTCAGTCAAGTGAAAAGACCCGTTCGCTAATGCTAATCCAATAGAAGAAATTTATAAAGATATCTCGGTTTCATTTTAATATTTTTAAATGATTTTTTTTGCTTTGGATAGCTGAGATCGATCTGTATGCAGTCCGTTTTTTACTTTTTCGATTTCGATTGCAGATTTTTTTTTATGAGGATGCTTTCAGTTTCCAAAACCGGTTCCGAAAATGAAAGTGCTCTCATTAAAAATGTCTGTAAACAAAATCGAAAAAGCAAAAAAACGGCCTTTGTACAGACCGATCTCAGCTATCCAATGCAAAAAAAAAATCATTTAAAAATATTAAAATGCAACCGAGATATCTTTATAAATTTCTTCCATAGGATTAGCATTAGCGAACGGGTCTTTTCACCTGACTGAAGTAGACTCTTAACCGCAACCGTGTCGTCTGCCATTTTTACTCGTGGTCAAGTTATATTCTAATACTTGCTATGCTAATACTCGCTACTGTTTGTTCATGTTTGTGAAATATTCTTAAATAAGTTTTTGATCCACACGGCGCTTAATTTGCGCTGAAGCTCATAGGAGCGCAGCTCTAGTATAGAGGAATTTCGGGTAGTATCGGACAGCGGGTTGTACCGTACAAGTAGAGTTTCAAGCTTTGGCCGCTGGTAGCAGCCCCTGTCACGGGGCTGTCGTGATTATTAAGCTAGAAGAAAGCCAGTCACGCTATATTGGTCTGAGCGGTCTGTGAGTTTGAAAGTGATAGTAAGTTATTCATTTTTTATGAATTTTTTTTGTGAACGAAGTTAACTTTGGAGCTACGTAGCAACGTAGCTTATGTAAAAGCAAATACAACAATGTTTTTAGTGTTTTGTTATAGGTATGAGTTACTGTGCAATCATATTTTGCACTGATGACGGTATGCTATGGCTACCGAAACTAATTTGCAACACGAAAAAGAAATAAAGTGTTTTGGTGCTTTAAACGTTGATTTTTATTTAAACGTATACTTTCTTTTTAAAGCTAATAAAAATTCAGATTCCGTCGCTATATTTTTGCATTGATGTCATTCTAATCAGAAAATGCACATTTTTCATATATAAAATAAAAACTTTAACTAAACGGGCGTTTAAATGACGTAGTATATTTATTTGAATGTTTCTGAAGTTAAAAAATGTATTTAAATACAGGCGTTTCAATTTCAAGAAAACAATTTAGGAAAAGATAATAATAAAAAGAAATCGTTTGGTACATATGACGTCAATTTCCAATAAACTGATATCGCTTTCTAATGATGTTTTAGTCTAAGGGGAAACTCTTGATCTTCTGAAATTAAACCATATTATTATCATCCATTTAAGGCACGGAAATAAAATTTCAGTAAATGCTATGTCATTTGGATGTATTTATTGCATTTTACCGCGTATTGTTAGGGGGATCGTAATATTCTGTTACACTTGCTAAAGAAAACAAGCATTCTGATTTTAAAAGACATTTTACTATACTTACGTCAAAATGACGTTTTTAACACTTTTCAACAAAGTTGAAAAGTGTTTACGACTTCGGTTTGTCTGTCCGTCAGCTCGTCTGTCCGTCTGTCCATGCTCTAACTTTCGTAAATATGCTCGGATCGTTCTGACATTTTTGGATGTTAGTGACCTCTACCATAGCACGTTTCCTATTTCAAATGAAGTTTGTAGCATGTTTAGTTCATTTACAGGGACAGTCAAAAGTTTTCCGTTACATTACGGCCAATGGGAAAAAAGCACCAATAATGCTTTTCTAGCGAGTTTGGTAGGCGATCTAAGGAAATACACTAAACGTAAAATATCTATTACAGTTTGCACTTAAAACGATTTTCATCTACGTTCTATATACCGAACAGTACAATTGGCATAATTACACTAATGGAAATGTGTACTTGCGAATTTTAAAGCATATTGATAAAGCAGCAAGAACGAAAAATCATGCATCAAGCATAGATTATGAAACACTTTCCAACACTTCCAGAATACTTTAACAAACCTTCCACCATTTAATAAAGTGAAAGATGGTGTTTAAGTAAACAATTTGGAAAACGCATATAGCATTTGAAAATCTCTTTTTAGGAATTATCATCAATAGTCGGAAAATATTCAAATTCTTTTGTGCAGCCCTGTATATGATCTATATATTTGTATCTAATATACTAGATAGTATTCTAAAATTTAGATCAGTTAGGAAACGCATAGCACAGTTGTAAATTCCCCTTCAGCAATTTCCGTCACTAAATGGATATATACTCGAGATCTTTTATTTTGCCCTGCATATTATCTATTATAGAATTTGTACGTACCAAGTAATACGCAATAAAGAAAAAAAAAACATTTTAAAAGACGCACCACAACTGAAAACGCATTTAACGTAATTTTTGTTAATAGACAGTACTGCAGCCGGATATTTTTGTGTGTCCCTGTATTTGAACGATGAATGCTACGCACACCCTATTTTATAGTGAGCCTCTTGTTGTGCATTTCAGTGATATATATCAATTTATATATGCTTGGTAACATCATTGAAATACACAGCAAACGATTTTTCCCCATAGACTGTAATGTAGCGGAATACTTTTGATTGTCCCTGTAAATGAACTAGGAATGCTACACACTTAATTTTCAATGCCGAACATGCTATAATAAAGCTCATTAACATATATCATTTGCATGACAATCGAAGTACAGTCCTCCCCACTTAATCGGGTCACGGATAATCGAATAACTCTCTTATTCGAATAGAATCATCCGGAACCGAATTTATTCCTATTGGTTTTTGTTATTTTTCCCCACTTAAACCAAATACCTTTTAGGAACGCTGCGCTTAATCGAATAACAACTGTGTGACCGATGTTTGAAAATAGGCGCGGAAAGCACGTTTTAGCTGAAATTTCCTTCCACCTTTTGT
Source organism: Maratus speciosus (assembly GCA_963932465.1). Taxonomy (NCBI): domain Eukaryota; kingdom Metazoa; phylum Arthropoda; class Arachnida; order Araneae; family Salticidae; genus Maratus; species Maratus speciosus. The sequence continues at coordinate 454,381,479 of OZ010788.1, read as the reverse complement.
AATTTCCAGTTCTTCCTGCAATGATTTCGGCCGGCAGGTGTATAATGGACAGGCCAAATGATTTCCCCAACTTGATCTCCCCACCATCACTTCTTGCTGTTAACCAGACTTTAATGGCAATGCGCCGTCACTTCGAGAGTCGAGATTGTAGTTGTGATATTTTGCCCTCATTCGAAAAATAACTCGATATTTACTCCTTTAAAATTCCACTTAAACAAACTACTCTGAACGATATTTTAAAGGCAATATAAGTAACGAAATTAGAAGTAGCAAAGTTTTGACCAAATTTATGTATTGACATTAAATTAATACGTATTTACTTTATATTAGCATTTGTATTTATTTTATATTATGTTATTCTATTAACGATTTATTATGCTGTTCATTAAATATACCGTAGATGGTTGTTTTGCCTTTTTATTAAGCATTAAATATTACAGTTATGATTGACCGTTTAATCAAATAAACCGGTTAATCGAATATTATTCCTGGAACCGTCGATATTCGTTTAAACGGCTGACTGCATATTTACTCGAGTTAGTGCACGGACAGACAGAACAGACGGCAGACAGATAGACAAACCCAATTCTTAAGTACTTTTCAACTAAGTTCGAAAGTGTTAAACAGGAACTTTTTCTTGCCAGCTACTATTTATCTGCTTCTGTAAATACATAAAGGCAAAATTCACAGTTGTACTTACCGCTAATTTGAACATGTTTAAAAAATCCTCTTGAATCTGTAAACGACTGAAATGGTTTACTACTTGAAACGGTTTGATTCGTCAACTGATGTAGTTCGTATTTTATACTTTTTTTAAGTCATGCTTGATAGAATGTTTAACTAAAAACTTATTTGAATATTAATTAAAAGACATTGAATGTTTCAAGATGGTGTGAATCGTGATAATTATCGAACTATTTAGGATAAAATATTCTTATTTCAAAAGAAAAGTTATGTGTACTCAAACTTTCTGACCGTCATATGATTGCCCCAGAGCAATGGAACAAATCGAAATTCGCGATTTTGCGATAGGAGAAGTTTTGCGAGCAGGAATTTATTACTTTATAATAATTTATACGTATTATTTATTATATAACGGCAATCTGGATATTGCTAGATCTGAAAAATGCGTCGCTATTTGGCGTAACACAGGTTATCTCAAAATCGCGATTTTTCGATTAGTTTGATAACGATATTTCTTGAAGAATTCATAATAATTTCAGGCCTTTGTTCGGATGAAGGAACAGAAATTGTTATCTTCAACACCAGACATGAAAAATTTCACACAACATCAGTGCTGTAACAGTAAAAAAAAAAAAAAACAGAGGGCATACCCAGAGAATATACGCCACAGTTTTAGTTGAGAAACAGCGGGTATACGGAGTTTTTAAAAAGAATTAAGAAAATATACGGTGTATACCACCGTATATCTTTTACTACCCTTGTAGAACATATTTTCTAGTTCAGAAATGCATATTTAGTACTTAATTTGCGCTGGAGCTCACCGGAGCTCATAAATATAGCTCACCAGAGCCCAGCTGAACAGCACATCTGAGAAACCTAAGCCTAAATTATCTTTTTCCTTTTCTTCCCATGTACAATCCTTTGCCTTTTTTTTTGCCAAAGCCATATGTGACGTAGTGTGCCGCATATGTAAATGCATACATCTATGTAGTGCTTGCAGTGTAGACTCAATGGTTTTCAGTTTCAAGAGCTTCCGGACGGCGGCGAGGTATGCCAGAATTAAGAGGCTATTTCAGTCAAGTGAAAAGACCCGTTCGCTAATGCTAATCCAATGGAAGAAATTTATAAAGATATCTCGGTTTCATTTTAATATTTTTAAATGATTTTTTTTGCTTTGGATAGCTGAGATCGATCTGTATGCAGGCCGTTTTTTACTTTTTCGATTTCGACTGCAGATTTTTTTTTATGAGGATGCTTTCAGTTTCCAAAACCGGTTCCGAAAATGAAAGTGCTCTCATTAAAAATATCTGTAAACAAAATCGAAAAATTAAAAAACGGCCTTTGTACAGACCGATCTCAGCTATCCAATGCAAAAAAAATCATTTAAAAATATTAAAATGCAACCGAGATATCTTTATAAATTTCTTCCATAGGATTAGCATTAGCGAACGGGTCTTTTCACCTGACTGAAGTAGGCTCTTAACCGCAACCGTGTCGTCTGCCATTTTTACTCGTGGTCAAGTTATATTCTAATACTTGCTATGCTAATACTCGCTACTGTTTGTTCATGTTTGTGAAATATTCTTAAGTTTTTGATCCACACGGCGCTTAATTTGCGCTGAAGCTCATAGGAGCGCAGCTCTAGTATAGAGGAATTTCGGGTAGTATCGGACAGCGGGTTGTACCGTACAAGTAGAGTTTCAAGCTTTGGCCGCTGGTAGCAGCCCCTGTCACGGGGCTGTCGTGATTATTAAGCTAGAAGAAAGCCAGTCACGCTATATTGGTCTGAGCGGTCTGTGAGTTTGAAAGTGATAGTAAGTTATTCATTTTTTATGAATTTTTTTTGTGAACGAAGTTAACTTTGGAGCTACGTAGCAACGTAGCTTATGTAAAAGCAAATACAACAATGTTTTTAGTGTTTTGTTATAGGTATGAGTTACTGTGCAATCATATTTTGCACTGATGACGGTATGCTATGGCTACCGAAACTAATTTGCAACACGAAAAAGAAATAAAGTGTTTTGGTGCTTTAAACGTTGATTTTTATTTAAACGTATACTTTCTTTTTAAAGCTAATAAAAATTCAGATTCCGTCGCTATATTTTTGCATTGATGTCATTCTAATCAGAAAATGCACATTTTTCATATATAAAATAAAAACTTTAACTAAACGGGCGTTTAAATGACGTAGTATATTTATTTGAATGTTTCTGAAGTTAAAAAAATGTATTTAAATACAGGCGTTTCAATTTCAAGAAAACAATTTAGGAAAAGATAATAATAAAAAGAAATCGTTTGGTACATATGACGTCAATTTCCAATAAACTGATATCGCTTTCTAATGATGTTTTAGTCTAAGGGGAAACTCTTGATCTTCTGAAATTAAACCATATTATTATCATCCATTTAAGGCACGGAAATAAAATTTCAGTAAATGCTAGGTCATTTGCATGTATTTATTGCATTTTACCGCGTATTGTTAGGGGGATCGTAATATTCTGTTACACTTGCTAAAGAAAACAAGCATTCTGATTTTAAAAGCCGAAACACTTTACTATACTTACGTCAAAATGACGTTTTAACACTTTCCAACAAAGTTTAAAAGTGTTTATGACTTCGGTTTCTCTGTCCGTCTGGCCGTCTGTCCATGCTCTAACTCTCGTAAATATGCTCAGATCGTTCTGAAATTTTTGGATGTTAGTGACCTCTACCATAGCACGTTCCCTATTTCAAATGAAGTTTGTAGCATGTTTAGTTCATTTACAGGGACAGTCAAAAGTTTTCCGTTACATTACGGCCAATGGGAGAAAATTGTTTCAAATGATTTTAATGGTGTTACACTCTTTCAAACATAGTAAAATTGATATTTATTCATGAAGTCCACTAAAATATGCATTCTGTTGAATATGCGATGCAAAGAATAGTTATTGTTCATTTACAGGGCCACACAAAAGAATTATGTTCATAATGGTATAGGGGAAATTGTTTGCGGTGTATTTGAAAAGATTTCAGATACTATATTGTATCCGAATTACTGTATATTAGTAATGATTGCTTGAAATGCATTTTTAATTATGATATGCGCTTTTCTAGGGTTTCGTTCATCTGACGAAGCCCTATTCGTCTGGCTCCTCTGTCTGTCTGTCCATCTGTCACAGAGCCCGTTCTCAGAAACTATACATGTTGGAGACTTGAAATTTTGTATACTTATAGCTGAACACCACACATCATACGACAAACCATAAAATTTTGAAAAAGTCGTACATTTAACCCTTTGGGCTCCCACATGTGTATTTTAAACAATTCTTTCTAAGTGAGACCCTAAAAAGGTTGGAGGCGTGAAATTTGACATACTTATAGCTGAACACCTCACATCAAACGACAAATCATAAAGTTTTGAAAAAGTCGTACATTTAACCCTTTGGGCTCCCACATGTGTATTTTAAACAATTCTTTTTAAGTGAGCTCCTATTTAGGTTGGAGGCGTGAAATTTTGCATACTTATAGCTGAACACCTCGCATTAAATGACAAACCATAAAATTTTGAAAAAGCCGTACATTTAACCCTTTGAGCTCCCACATATTTATTTTAAAAAATTCTTTTTAAGTGAGTCAGGTTGGAGGCGTGAAATTTTGCATACTTATAGCTGAACGCCATATATCTTACGACAAATCATAAAATTTTGAAAAAATCGTACATTTAACCCTTTAGGCTCCCACATGCGTATTTTAAGCAATTCTTTCTAACTGAGCACCTTATTAAATTGGAGATTTGAAATTTTGCATACTTATAGCAGAATACCTGAGGCCAGGCGACAAATCATAAAATCTTGAAAAAGTCTTACGTTTAACCCTTTGAGGTACCACATATGTATTTTATGCAATTCTTTCTAAGAGAGGCCCTGATTAAGTTAGAGACAGGAAGTTTTGCATACGTATAACTAAATACCTCAGACAACACGGCAAATACTGAAATTTTCAAAAAGTCTATATTTACTCCTCCGGGCTCTAACTTGTGTATTTTAAGCAATTTTTGTAACCTCCGCCCTTTTCACTCGGGGAGCACTTTTCCAACTTTTGCCGACACCCCTTTGACCATTCTTTCATATTATGCACCATAGCCTTACATATTTTAGTTCCACTTTTTACCGCCAGGGGCACCTACTTATCTCGGGTGCTATCGGCCCAATCCCCTCGATTGATATATCTACGGATAGTATATAAAACGGAGTTTCGTTCGGATAGAGGTTTGTTTAGAATAGAGTGCGCCTCTGGTTGCGAAATGTGGAACTAACAGATTTTTCAAAAGGATAAAGTGTTTTGAAAGGAATATTAAACGAAACCCTCTGTGCGATCTGTGATCACACTTACCTACTTGTTCACTATATTTATGCATACTATAAAGTGCTATAGTTCATATACAGAGCTACAGAAATGAATTCGTAAAGGTTACTGAGTATGAGCATAAATTGCTTAAAGGTGGGTTTTAAAGGAGTTGTGCATTTTTACACTGAACTGAATTTAGCGTACTAAGAAATATTTGTAGAATATAGATAAAATGATATACAGGGCCACGCAAAGAGTTGGATACATGGCCGTCTATGGATGATAATTTCTGGAAATGTAATTTCAATAGTTTTAAGCGTGTTTTAGTTTGAATTAAATTTTAGCTAAATAGTGGCATGCAATAAAGGTACTAGGTAAACTAGAGGGCTGTACAAAAGTATTCAAGTATGGTTCCATCTATTAGTATAAATTGCTGAAAGATGAATTTCAACCTGTTATGCATCTTCTTGCTAAACTAAATTTTCCCATTATATAGTATATATATCAACATACAGAGCGAATACAGGGCTGTTAAAAAGAATTGGAATACATATTTGGCTATGGGCGGTAACTACTGAAATCAGATTTTTAAATGTTTATTTATTTATCTTATTTACCTTATTTCCCTAAGTAACGAAGTTTCGTTAAAGCTTTCAGGGAGTGTTGGAAAGTGTTTCATAATCTATGCTGTACGCATGATTTTTCTTACTTGTTTATCCATAAATTCAACTTAGCGAGTTTTAAAATTAAGTTAAAACAATTTGAGGCTTTTCACAAACGTCAGGTAGAGCATCATTGCATCTTAATATTCCGTAATCGAGTTACATGTCAAGTTTTCACTGAAAACATGAATGATGCTATACATTTTTTAGCAATAGTTAATGCTATAAAAGGTTTAAGTCGCATTTCTTAAAGTACGCCAACTAGAGTACGGCCTGATTATCGAAGATTAACCCATTTGCGCTTACAAAGATAAAAAAAAAAGTTCAGTAATTTTTTTTTCGTTTAATTTTCAATAGAAACTTATGCAAAAAGAAAAAAAAAGCAAGCAGGAACCAGGAATTTCAGAATTAATATCACAAAAATATATTGAGATGTAGGTTTCCAACAAATTGCAGTTAAAAGTACTTTTTTTTCACTATCCGAATCTGTAAAAATTGAAAATGTGCGATGCTTAGAAGTTAAAACAATTGCAGTAGAGAATATATAGTATTTAACCCTACAACAGTACATCTGCTTCGTTTTACGGCTCACTTATGTAACGTAACGTTATTTTTTAATGACGACATTTTAATTATTACCGGAAAGAAATAACATATGGGGGGAAATTTTAATAGGTATGTAATTGAACTATTGAATTTTTCCTATTTAAATTAAAACTTTAACCATAAGTGTTTTGAAAAAGCGTAAACCATTCATTTAACTGTATTTTGAAGTCAAAACATTTTCCATAATATAGGCACTTCTATTTCAAGAAAAAAAATCAGAAAGCAATTAACTAAACCTAACGTCACTCTATATAAATATGTCTCTATATAAATATCTCTATATAAATATGTTGTCACTTTCAATACATATGACGTCAAAATGATTTTAAAAAACGGTTGCTACGTTTTATTTCCTATTTTGTTGGCATGCTATATCTTTAATTATACCGTTTAACTAAGTGTTTTAATATTAATTAAATTAATTAATATTAAATTAATATTAATTAGTTAATATTAATTGCATTTAAAGTTTAATTTCAAAACCTCAAATGCAAAGAGAAGAAACATTCTGTGATTTATATTAATTACGACTACATAAAATATGATTTTTCTACGATTTATATTAAATAGAAAATGAAACATAGCAAATATTTTCTAATAGTTAGGCCCTTCTCTTCTTAAAGAAATCTTTAAGACCGGCATCAGGACTGAAAGTTTCTGGAATTTTATGTTATTTTCAAGTAAGTATAGGTATTTTTAGGTTCGATGCAGATTTAGTTTTTATGAATGAAAGGATCGTTTCGGTTAACCTTTTATCTACTGACGGTACTTATAACTGCCATTAAAATAACTTGTTATAAAATTCATTTAATACATCGATTAGTAGTAATACAGTTTAGAATGAGTTATAGATGCATTACTTTATCTTGTTCCAAAAGCATTAGTGGTTACAGAAAACAAAAATATTTTTAAAAGGATGATTTCTTTTGTTTTTGCATCTTTTCAGCTTTCTTGTCGTTGGGGGGGGGGGGGGGTTATTCACTTCGGAAATATTTCTATATTTCTATTGTAAGAACATTATTTTTGTACATTTCTTATTTCTACAAAATGATAAGAAAAATGTTTAAAATAAAAGATTCGAGTGGGGTTATAAATATTGCACAAAATCCCTATAAATTCAAATTTAATTAATCCTTCTGAAATCCTTCTAAAATTTATTAAATGAGTAGGTAAATCTTCTAATGTAGTTCGAAAAATTCACGATAAATGCTTTAGAAGAGAAAATTTTCATGAATTCATAATTCAGTACATAAAGAGTTGAAAATAATCAGGCAATCCACCCTGGAATATTCGTGGTTAAAGATTACCCACATGCCGGCCGTTCGCAGAACAGAAAAAAATCGTTTTAAAATAAAACACCTGAAGATGTTTTTACATTTGCTATATTTTTTAGATTGCCCAACAGCTACATCAAATAGCATTTTTCGTACTTTCGTATTAACAAACGCTAATCGAGATTTTTTTACTTTATTTATAGCAACCTTTATCAATCTGATAATTTTGAATAGTTCGATTCGATAGGGGGGGGGGGAAGGGGTTATAACGAAAAAAAACCTGAATTATTTACATTGTTTTAAAGAGCAATCGGATTCATCTATTGTAATTGGGTTGCACGCATATTTAAAAAATAAAATATTCACGATTAAACATTACTTTAAAATACATAAAAAATCAGTACATTGAGATGCACTTTTCAAACAAATAGCATCAAAAATACCTTTTGTTTACCATTCGACGTTGGAAAAAATCGAACGTGCGATGTTTGAGGTTAAACAAATTGCAGTAAAAGCAAAATTTATAGTTGAGGTCATTGCCACCAAAAATATGATGCCAGCGTTACTCATGGACATGTCTTTTCCTTATAATATTGTGTTAACACCAAACGGGCTCATGTATCGTAATTTGATTTCACGCAAATGTAAAAATATCTATGTTTCAAAATAAAATCCATTAAAAATCAGAAAATTGAGATAGAATTAAAAAAAAAAATTTTATTTGAAAGTATTTTTTTTCTATTCCACAATATAAAAAATGAAAGTGAGCGATTTTTAGAAATTAAGAAAAATTGGAATAAAAGTACGATGTATGGGTTAGATCATTGCCACCATCAGTATGTTGCAGCATTACTCACTGATATGTTTTTGATTTATAATGTAGATAGATGGCACGCAAACGAGAATTTCACTAAACTGTAACCTAAAACCCATTTGGTTTTTTTTCCGCATTTTCTTTTTTCGTATTGCCTTTAAAATCATATATTTTTCTATTACACACGGCAGAGAAAACGCGCATTCTGATATTTAGAGCTGAGGGATTTTACTATGGTTGCGACATAGTAACGTCATATTTTTTTAATTACATTTTTAATCTTTTATTGACGAGAATGCACAAAGTTCCATTATTGTGATTGCCGTATTATTTCCTTTTACTTTATTTTACCTGTAAGCTTTGATATTTGATACGGGCAAAGCCGGTGTAGATCAGCTAGTTAGTTATAAAAGCCGTTCTCTGAGTATATGTTTCTTATAGAAATCTTCAAATTTTGATCGATTTGCACAAAACTTGGTATACATGCGTTTTAGAATATGGAAAAGGTCTGTGCCAACTTAAAAAAATTACCTGATGACTCTTTACCACTTTTTTCAGCCACTTACAATAATTTAACATCATAGAAATACTATGTCTTTTTAAAATTTTCTAATTCAATAATTTCTTTTGTGGTGCTACATCCTGAAAAAAAGGCACATTACTACTAATAAAAAAAATTGTAACACGTGTACTTTGCAAAATACGCACTATGAACTTTAACCCTTTATCTACTGACGGTACTTATAAGTACCACTCACTTTAAACTTTCATCCCATAGTGAATGTTACTAATATTCTAATGGTACTTTGCAAAAACACTCTTTCAACTCCACTTTATCCGGATGCATGGCAGCAGCAGTAGTTCTAGGTTTGTTATTTTAGCGAGGAAAGAGGCTATCTTTAACACAGTCGATGCGTTTTTTGCTGACATTTTGTAAAGATTGTCATGCTCATCTATTTATTGCTGCAAACACAGTAAAGGATATAAGATAAGTGTTGGATTTTTTTTATGTGTTCATTATGATCTTGGAATACAGTTTGACTATCTATTTTAGGTGAGCGGTGTATGTATTTGATTTAACAGTTCAATTACTTGGTGGTACTTATAAGTATCGTCAGTACACTGGGTGACGGAGAAAAACTTCTTGTTTAATTTTCGTCTGTGTAGTTATCCATCGTTTTCATCTGCTTTAAAATGTAATTACTAAAATGTAGTGTAGTAATGATTTCCCTGGTATTTCTTTTCTATTTCATTGTTATTTTTTATAGGAAATTGAAAAAGTTGTGGCACCGGCTCGTTTTTGCTCTGCTAGAAATGGCATATGTAAATTCGTATATTGCATATATGGGGATGCGAAAGAACATGTTGGGGGCCGTTCAAATATTACGTAAGCACCTAAGGGGGGGGAGGGGGTTAGCGATTTGCTTATTTTTGCTGACAAGGGGGGAGGGGGAGTTTGAATGATGCTTACGTAAGACATTTTCAAAATCTCTTAACTTGTAAAAAAAAAAAAAAAATTAAAAATTTCAAATTGAAAAAAAGAAATAGCAAAACAATACTTAACTTGAAGTTCTGATGTCAGCTATTTTGACCGCACAAGGAAAACATAAACAATCTCTTTTATCTAGAGGTGACTGTATATGTTTGATGCATGAGCAGGGCTTAATTTCTAACAAAAAAAGTACCGGAGCCCTACTATTCTGCGGTACCGGTATTAACAGCCATACCGTCTCCCTCCCCTCCTGCCACTGCAATCTGCATATTTATATTTCATACATTATTTGCCAAAATGTAAAGTATTTTTTTCTATAGAAAAATAAAAAAAATTAAATGTATCTATCAGCATATACTTACAAGGGAACCACTTTTGGTGTTGCTCGCACCTAGCATCGAGACCTGGTGCGTTTTGTAGCCCTATACATAAAAATTAGAGAGCCAAAAAAATTTCTCTGTTAAAATAATATTTTATATACTTTTTTATACTTTTAATTTTTTATTATTACATATTTATTTGTTTATTTCGCGCCAAAAGTGAGTTAAGTCGCCAAATATGGCGCTACTTTATTATACTGCCCACTTTATCCAAACAGAAAATGTACAGAACATATTACTAGAATTATATCAGATTGCGATTTTTTTTTTTTTTATAATTGATAGCATCAGAAACAAATATTAGGTTTTTATTTTTATTTTTTTCTATGCAGACGATAAATATATAAGTAATAAATATAATTCTATAAAAGCTTCGAAGATCATTGACAACTATTTTTTAGTGAAATACAAAATAAGCAAACTATTTTCTTTTGAAATCGAATGAAATAAAGTTTCGAATGTTTAAAATGAAATGTTGCTGTATTAAATGGTCCTTCGATAAAAGTAATCATAAAGTAAATTAATATTTTTACACAATTTACAAAAATTACTGTGGCGAAATAGGTCAGACATTGCAATTTCTAGCTATTACAAATTCAGCTATGACATTTGGCTAGGGTTGCCGGAAAGCTCTACTTTTGAAAATAAACGCCAACTGTTTCCCCGCCAAAAATATGAATATACAGTTGCAATTTTTCAAAATCAAATTCGTGGGTTTTTGAAGGAATTTTCAGACTTTTTTCCATATTTTATACTTATTATTAACTAATTTTTATTTTTAAATGCTTTTCTTTAAAAGAATTCAATGTTAATAGTCCGATAAGTGGTCTCGAAAATTGCATTTTCAGAAAGTTATGCTGCTGTATAATCAAGAAATATTATTTTAACAGAAAAATTTTATCCATTCTCAAACTTCATAATATAGGGCTTTAAAATGTACCAGGTCTCAATGCTAGGTGCGAGCAACACCAAAAGTGGTTCCCTTGTTAGTTGTGAACTATTCCACTTTTTAGCTATCACTCCTTCCGAATAGAATTCTTTGCCTAATTTTATTGTTGTTAAGTGCAGAATTCTGCGATTAAATGTGGTAAGGATTATGATTCGGAAATAGTGTTAACACCAAAGAGGAATAGTTCGCAGCTATGCTTTTTTATGAAAAAAAAATGAATCAAATGTACAGAGATTTATATTTATATGCTGAAGAATGGAACAACGTTTTTCAATTTCCTATAAAAAGGTGCATATCTTAAACTACAATCGATTCCTTCCGTATAACGATCTTTTGTGGTGAGCCCCTGAAAATCAGATTAAATTAAAAATTTAACACCGTTATTGGAAAGATTCGATGCTTTTATAGAAAAAGGGGAAACCCTGCTCGACTGCTTTCTAGCCAAGACCACAAACTGATATAAAAATTTAATCCGTTTCATCTCCATCTCCTACGTGTGCGACACATTACGTCACATATAATGGTTTTGGTAAAAAAGAATGCAAAACTTGGAGATGGGAAGGAACGAAAGGGTAATTTAGGCTTCGTTTTTTCGGAAGCGTTGCTACACTGGGCTCCAGAGTCCTGTATTTATGAGCTCCACTGAATTCCGACCAATATTTAAATATTTACTAAGAACGGAGAAATACAGGAGCTGAGCTCCGGTCGGCAACGGCGCAAATTAAGCCCTGTGCATGAGGGCTTATTATCTCTGAAAACTTACTACTATTTTTAATTGTGAGAATAGAATAGAATTGAATTGAATAGACGGATGCGATATATTGTATTGTGACAATATGAGTCTTCCGGGAAAGCTTCCAAAACGTAAGTAAAATTCCATCTTTTTTGTTTCCACTCCTCCTCTGTCAAGTGGTTGAACCCCATAACCATAATGACCGACTGCTCTACTGTCCAGTGTCTCTTGAGTTTTGAAAACCTCTCAGTACTGTAGTGTAGTGGTGTTTAAAATAAATAAAATCAGAAATATGCCTTCATTTCGAGAAATCTTGTGTAAAAAACTTTTTGAAAGTTTCAAAAAGTCTGCATCAGATAAACCTTTGAAGGATATCCAATGTAAAACTAATGATGTGTGGCGGCAGTACAAAAAGTCTTCTAAAACTGACAAAGAGTTAAAGGTATTGGTGCTAAAAATAATTGAGGACGAACTGCGTAAGGCAACCAAAAAGAAATCAGTCTTTCTTGATTATTTTATAAAGGTAATTATAATCAATTTATTCTTAAAATTTTAAATATATTTTATCATAACTTTTAATTTACATGATTACTTGTAAAAATTGGAAAAAAGATAGATAAGATAAAATGACCGTGTAGCCTTGGCGAAACATGGTCAGAATGGGAATAAATAAAGACCAAAGAAATGTCAAAAAATGAGTTACTACTTTTTAAATATGGCTTAGCCAAGCTAAACCTTATTTTTTCTTTTCAAATAACTCGAAAATTAATGTATCCATAGGGGAAAAAATTAAAAAATATGTAAGTTCTGTAGCAGATAATCTTTTAACTGTTTTCAAATTTTGTACCTTACTAAAAATGAAATGTAATCCAATTGAATTGAAACCAGCGTATCTCAAATTCAAAAACAGATAAATAAGGTTTCCAGTGATCTAAAAAAAGAAAAACAATCCTTAAAAAGGAAACGACAAAATGATGAATACCAAAGAAAACATCGAACCACCAAACGAACAAAGCTTGAAGAAATCTGCCATGATAAATCCAGACATTTAAAAAAAATTAGCTTTGAGGGAATCAGTAGGAAGACCAAGTTTAAATGTAGATCAACCATTTATTGCTTAAGGCAATAGCAGACATAGCTATTATTGGAAGTGCTGCACATGCAAAAAGAAGAAGCGAGTCAATACGAAGTTTTAAAACTCTCGATAACTTGACTGTAGAACTGAAAAAGGTTGGTTTTGCAATAAGCATGAGTGGAACATATTTTCGTTTGCTTCCAAAAATTCCTCAGCCATCGAGGGTCGAAGACATGCCACCACAGTGCCGATAAAACTTTCTTGGGTTCAGACTGATTATTACCGATCTCACATTGATACCCAATTTGCAGTAACATTCATCCGCTCTTTAGAAACTTTAGCTTCAATTCTTGGACCCATGCAAGTGTTTCTCCTTTCACAAGATGACATAGTGCGTGTACCTTTGGGAATTACAGCAGCCAATAAACAGTCCCCGATACTGATGCATATGGAGGATCGTGTATCCTTACCGACCACGAGTGGGTCATCGCTGAACGCCACAAACGTATCCCATCTATTTACGCTGGTACTGTGATTGCTCCTGGCATGGCAGGTCAAAGTAAAGCCATAGGTTATTCTGGTCCAACGTTTATTGCTATAAGAAGTGGGAAACTCGGTTCTTCCACAGCAAATACTCATGCTCAGGATTTTGAAACTCTATTAATACTCAAAGACTTTGAAAAATTAGTGAAAACAGAACAGGGTTTCATGAAACCTGTAATCATAGTTACGGTTGATGGAGCAACAGACGAGAATCCCCGCTACCAGAAAGTTATATCGTTTGCTATTAACCATTTCAAAAAGCATGATTTGGATGGAAATTTCATTGCGTGCAATGCTCCTGGAAGAAGTGCATATAACTGAGTAGAAAGGCGAATGGCACCACTCAGTCGAGAACTGTGTGGTCTTATACACCCTTATGACCATTATGGTTCCCATCTCAATGAGAACGGTAGCACTATTGATGAAGAAATAGAGCAAAATAACTTTGCATATGCTGGTAAAACTCTCGCAGATATCTGGAACTCATTAAACATTGACGGTTATCCTGTTACTGCCACATATGTTGATTCAGGCGAACCAGACTCTCTTGGTTATGACTTGGATTGGTATTCGAAGCACTTACAAGAAAATCAATACTTGCTGCAAATTATAAAATGCAAAGAAAAGAATTGTTACTCTCTTGCACGTAGTGGATTATTTCGTATATTAAAAGGACGATTCATTCCTCCTCCAATTAAAATGATACAATCGTCAAATGACATCATTACAAGTGAGGAGGGGGAATTTATAGATTTAAGTCTCCGTCTGGCCTTAAATCTCAATATTACAGCAAAGGGATTTTTAAAGATGCTGTATGATTATTTTTGCCCTTCCATAAAATTGCAATTATCCCCAAGAACTTGTGGAAGTTGTGGCCAATATCATGCATCTTAGAAGTCAGCAAACAGACACAAAAAAATTCAGCACAGTGAAAAAAGTGAGAAGGCCTGCCTTATACGACCATTGAAAATTGTTGCTCGTGGAGCAAATGAACTTATGTGCTTCGTAAAATTCGTGAAAGATACAGAAGATGTTGAGTGTATCAAGGAAGATGAAGTTGATCAAGATTGCATCCGAAAAGAAAGCGATGAAGATAATCAAGTAAAACTGGAAACCAATATCATAACAGATATGGAAAAATGGCTTGAGCAGCCGTGGTCAGCATCGGAATAGATATAGGCATGTTCAAATTTAAATTTTTCAAATGGCTACTAAGTTCTTCTAAAACTGTAATCTAAGAAATTTTCTTAAATAGAATTGTAAGGAAATAAAACAAGCATTTATTATTATTTTTTTTAAGTCTAGTAGAGTTTTTTTTTATTTGTATTGTGTCCTAATTTTTTTTTTAAGTGGAGGGGGGGGGGGGGGGGGTTACAATTTTTCTTACGTAATTATTAAGGGGGGGTTTGCGATTTGCTTATTTTTGCTGACAAGGGGGGAGGGAGGGTCAAAAATTGTCAAAAACATGCTTACGTAATATTTGAACAGCCCCTTGTCCCTGGAATATAGACGTCGCATAACTAAAGGACTTCTAACAAGATCGAAACTGCAAAACAAATAGTTTTTTTTAAACCCTTTCAGGGGCAATGCATTTTCAATGCTAAAGTGTTCAAATAAATAAATTGCACCGGAATTTGCCAAAAGATTTATTTGTAAATACGAAAAAGCCTATATTTCACATACTTATTTAATCGAAAATATTTTCTGGTGCCATTTGAAATACCTTGTGGGTTTTCTGTTACGATATTTTAGTCATAGTGTACTGACGGTACTTTAAAGTACCATTTTAATTAATTACCTCTAAACAGTGGCGCACCCAGGATTTTATCTTGGAGGGGGCCAAACATTGGCAGCGAAACAAAATAAAATTAGTGGGGGCAAAATTTCTCAAATTTTGATTACAGTAAGAAATTACAAGGAGACACTAATTAATCATAAAATTACCATAATTAATTCATTATAAATTAATTGGTTATTTATTTTAATTAAAATTATTATACTTAAAGTTTAATTTTATTAATAATTTAAAAAAGTACTAATTTTTGAATGTGCAAAAGTTAAACATTTAAAGGCCTCATAAATAAACATTTACGGAATTTCCTATTTATATCTATCTGATTGTGAGACATATTGTAGTTTAAGAAAAATATCCAAAATAGCTTTGACGAGATGAATTATTGGATGCAAATTTTTGGGCTAGTTCATTTAAATTTAACTCGTCACTCAGAATTGTATGGGAATTAATAAACTAATAGAGAATTTAATTTCTTGTGGGGTATGGCAGTAAATTCTTGTAGAAGCATTGTCATCTCTAGTCGTGGAAAGGGCAGATGCCCCTACAATGTCCGTGACTTAACCGACTATGGGGTCGAGTTAAATGGATGAAAAATTACTTAAAAAATTCAATAAAATTCAATTAAAAATATTGTTACACATAAAATCTTTTTTTTTCTTTTTTTTTTTTCTTTTTTTTTTTTTTACAAAGCTCTTGAATTACTTCAGTCTCAGTTACATTAATCTCTCTGTGTATATATAACAAAGCCAGCCCATTTAATCTTGATTCTGTCATTATGGATCTTAAATAAATTTTTAAAATGTGTAATGTCAAAAATTACCTTTCGCTGAGGCAAGTTGTAACGGGAAGTGTTACAAATATCTTTAGTTATTTGTAGGTGTTGGTGTACAACATTTTGTCCCATTTCGAAACTGTTTCAATGGCATTCTTGCATCGAGTTATAGAAGCTATTTCTCAAATTTTCTGTAGCTGAACTTGAATTCGGCATTCAAAATTTCTGAATTTGCAGAAAGTAAATCATGCATATAAAATTCACACAATTGAAGAAAATCCTTAATTTCACTAGCTGTTGGAGCACTTTTTTCATTATGTCGAAAAAAATCAAAATGTTGCTGTGCCGAGTAAAACGTCCATTAATTTGAGTGAATGTTTGATCAACGAATGAGATAAAAATACTTTTCCTGAAATGCTCTTCTGTAGAATCGGTTGGAACATTGGATCTTTCTGTTTGTTTTGATACAGTTTTTGGCATTTTAATGTCAATATAAAAGTTATTGTCTTTCATACAAGCTTATGATAAATATCCTTGAAAGAAATAGCTGGGGCTTTACGAATAGTGTTTAAGTGAGCCACAACATCGTTAACGAATTTTCAGGCAATTAAGAGGTCACTGGCAGATTTTTGCAATAATTTAGACAACGGTAAAGTGTATGCAAATATATTCTCTAAGCTAAGTAAAGAAATTAGGAAACCAAATTTACATAACGAATTTTTAAAAAAGTTTTGCCTTAGAAGACGAATCTCTGTCTTTCCAAGATGCGATTGTTTCAAAGTGATCAATCACTGCATCATATAATTCTACCATGGTCATGATGGCTTTATGGCATCCCACCCACCTAGTTGGACAAACCTTTTATAGTTTTTGGTTATTAATTTCCGGTGTACGTTTGTAAATATTGTTGAGGAGGACGTCTTGTCTATTTAGGAGTATCAAAAAATTGTGTGTCATTTCAATTATGCCAATGCAGTTTCTTATTTCTATCACAGATACAACATTTCACGTGCTAAATTTAAACTATGTGAGACACAATGAACATATAAAGCTTGCGAATATGTACTTATACGTGAGACAGACCTAAATCCGTTAAACTTTCCGCTCATTGATGGGACACCATAATAACCTTGGCCTACGTAACCTACGTAAATAGGACAAATCGATATCATATGTCTTTAATCCTTCTAATATTTTGCCTGGCAAGTTTTTTCTCCAGTGCTTGCTGCAGGAATAAATTGTAAGAATTCTTCACAAATTTTGTTGTCATTCTCTTCATCAATATATCAGACACACAAGGAAAGATGTTCAGTAGTAGGAATGTCACAAGTTTCACCATCAAGAAATGAGAAACATTTTGTCGAATTAATTTTTTCTTACCAAACGATTCAAGATGATATCTTTACTGGCATTTTTAGTTTGTTTTTGTAATTTCCAGCTAATAAAAGTAGCGTTTTTGGCAGAATGTTTAAAATGTTCAGTGAGGTTTTCATTCCCCGCATCGACTTTTGTTCTTAGTAAAATTCGAAAGTTGGCTTCATTGGCGATTCCCACCTGCTCAATCGCATAAAATTACAATTTTTATAATAGGTTCTAATCGGTTCCGATTTACTGCAACTCGTGATGCCTGACCCACATGAATTTTTCTATGGACTGAAATGTATTTCCTTCTCAAATATTCTGTAGTTTTTTAGAAGTTGCAATAGCCCTGATATGATATTGTTTTTTGTTGATTATTAAATTTCTCAATGGCTTTCTTCCAATTATTATAACTTTGCATGACCAACTACCCAGCTATTTCCGATTTAGATTTTTCAACGTTAGGAGGTGCAAAAAATAATCAGTATTTAAAACGTGCACTATTTTCAACTTGAGAATACACAAGCCAAGTATATTTTTTAAACCATGTATATTGAAAACTTTGTGATTTGCAGCTGTAGCACAGGTTGCGGGAAAATTAAAATTTGTTTCTGGTTTCCACAACTTTTTCATAATATTTAAATTATCGTCAGTATTGAATATTTGTTCTTTCAACAATACGATGTCTTGCTCATTGCTATCATCGAAGGAAATATTATTCTTCATGCTTATTCGATGGCTTTGGCTGATTTGCGACTAGAGAAACGGAATCCAAATCGGTATTTATAGTGTTAATGACGTCATTACTATTAGCATTTAAATCATCCTTTTTTTATAATTTGAAATAATTCAATTTCAAAAGAATATTTTACAAATTTAATTTGCAAATGTCATTGAAGAGTTTCCATGCAGCATGCAGGTTACTTTCAACAGCTGAAAAACTTGTTTGAAGATTAATATATGATTGTTAATAAAGTAACTGCAAAATAGCCATGTAAAATACAAAATAAATTTTTGTGTAACTTTTGTGTACTCGAATATAACTCTGTATAGTATTCCAAGTCCAAGCAAAAGGAAAAGGAATGGGTAAGGATGCAACCGAACCAACTGAGGGTTTTGCACTATAATGATCCAAACCGAAGTTCACTATATTACATCTGGACCTTCTGAATCTATACGCTGGATCTCAATTGATCGACTGGGAGAAGCTTGAAGAAAACATGATTCAGCTTTAATCACCAAAAGGATGTTATTTTTTGGCGGCGATAGCTTTCTTTGTAACTTTCTGTTTTCATTCTCGCAATTTAAAAAAAAGTTTTCTAAAACTACATGCAATATGGGAAAAAAACTGTTGAAGTCTTTTTTTCTTTTTTTTAACTGCATGGTAGCATTGCAGTTTTTTCACAATACGCATAAGAATAGGCAGCCGTGTAATGAGAATTACCAATGATATATAGAAATGTGGTCTCAAGCAAATGCATTTCTGTGGTTGAGCATCTTTGAAATTGGCTGGGGAGACCCGCGTATTTATAGGGCGTCAATTAACTTTTTACACAAACGCACACACGCAAAAAACGAACTTTGGTCTCATAAATATTTTAAATATTTTTCTAGTGTTTTCTCCCTTTTCTTTTGGAGGGGGCCAGGGCCCCCTGGCCCCCTCCCACGAGCCGTTAATTCCCAAATTGGCTCATCCGACCTCAGCAATCTGATCCTTTATTAATATTAATATTTTAGATTACTTTACTGTGATTTTGATCAAATTTAACAAAATAAATCAATTTAAGTCATTATAATTGCATTCTGTTTTACATTACACTACTTCATAAGAAAATAAATATAATTATCTACTATATAAATATCAGTTTTAGCCAATCAGATTGCTGGGCTCGGTTGAGCCAATTTGGGAATTAACGGCTCGTCCCCCTCCCTGGGTGCGCCACTGCCTCTAAATAATTAAATTTCTCATGAGTGAGTATTTTTTTTTTATGTTTATCCTTTAATTGTCATTGCAGTAACTGAAAAAAAAATATTACATGAAAAAAATTTCTGTAGATCATAATGCAGTAGATAAAGGGTTAAGAAGCTCACTGTTTTACTTAAAAGGCTACAAAAAATAATAATATAGATGTTACAAGTTAAAAAATACACGTTTTATTTAAAACTTCTTAGTACTTCCTTAGTACTTTCTTAGTACTTAAGTTTTCAATACTTTAAATGCAGTGATAATATTCTGCGATTTTTATAAAATACGATTTTACTACGATTTATACTACATGGAAACTGAAACATAGCAACTGCTTTTAGAGTTAGCCTACTCTTTTTACACAAATCTTCATGAGTGGCCTCCCGACTGAAAGCTTTTGGAAATTGATGTCATTGTCATGTTCATTTTACGTTGGATTTTATGAATGAAAATATAAGTTTCTGTTTGCAAATAATCGCCAATGAATCTTGCGATACCCGTGGTAAAGGTGCCTGATATACTGCCCATTAACAGAATATGAATAAAAATCGTTTTTAGTTCGAAATACTAATATATTTTTAACCTTTAGTATTTTTTTTTTTAGATTTCTCAACAACTATAGTACATGAAAAAGTATTTTTGGTACTTTCGTTGATATTAGCGAACGGTTAATCGTGAAGATTTTCACTATTTTCTTACTCCCTATTAATGTGAGTAGCACATTTCGCTGGCTACGCTGATCGGCTTCTCCAACCGAATCGTGAATTAAATGAAATACATCGGTGAATTTGATCTTTCCTTTTAAAGGAACTAGGGGATCGTACCCGGGCTTCCCGGGTTAAAGAATATAGGTGAAAACATTTTTTTTAATTAAAAACTAATAATTTTTTTATATGCAATAAATTTTTTATAACCAATTACATTAAAAAAGCATTTTTCATATGGAAAATACGAATTATACAATGAAATAAATTTTTGAAATTTATCAAAAGCGATATTTTCTTATTAGCCGCATGCTAAGAGTTATTTGCCAAGATTTTCCTACTTATGGCATCCTTTTATATTCGGGTAATTTCAGAGCTTATACATGTCTGGTAAATTTGTGTTTTATTTATATTATTTTATTTATTTATTTATAGGGAAGTTTTTTCAATGGATATTAGCCGTAAGAAAATAATGAACTCTTTATTTTGTTTTAAGAGCAAACGGATTAATCTTTCGTAATCGAGCTCCGCGCGATATAGATAAATAAAAAAATATTTCATGCTTTAAAATTGTTTTTAAAACCATAGACAATCAGTAAACTGAGATGAACTTTGCAAACAAATTCCATTTTTTTTTTTTAATCCTATTTGGTGATCTAAAAATTTAAATTGTACGATTACAAATACGTTAGATTTGTGTTTTTTCAATATTATTATTTTATTTGTTTATAAAAGAAGTATTAATTTCGTTAATTTATCTTTCACAGATATGTTTGATTGGTGGTTTTTTTAATATTATTCTTTTATTTTTTAATAAAAGAAGTATTAATTTCGTTCTGCAAAAATAGTCAGAAACAAATGCTGAAAAAATGTTTGTTGCTTTATGTGCAAAATGTTTATTATTATTATGTATTGAAAGCGGCACGTGAGATGATAAACTTAAAAATCATACGAATTTTAATATTTCCAACTGAGCGAAAAATCATGCTTAAAAATTATTTTAGAAAATATAATACATACAGTTTTCAAACAAATTGCATTTGAAAGTATATTTTTGTTCCTATGCGACGAAAATTGAAAATGTACGATGATCAGAAGATTAAAAAATTGCAGTAGCGAAAATTTCAAGACCCAAAATTTGATGGTGAATTGTTACCATTCGCAAAATAACGTCAGCGTTACCCACATATACGTTTGTTCTTTATAATATAGATACTTGGTCAGTAAAATATAATAAAGATCAGTTATTAGGATGTGGTTATCAATTGAGGCTCTTATGCTTGGATATCCGGAATGAAAACAGCAATTTTCACCTTCTCAAAATTTGCATACGCACTTCTCATATCCATATTCATCATTTTTAAAAAATTTGTATTTTGTTTAATTATTTAAAAATCAATTTAACTCAAAACTTGAAGTCACGATTGCCAGCAACATCTTTTATGTGAACAGACCCACTCTTTACTTGAGATTCTAATCTGAATTCCGGAGAGTAAAAATTTCCGTAATTTATGTTTTTTAGACGCATTTGTGTTAAAATGTTTAGTTTTATTTAAGAAAATGATCGGTTTCTTTTAAATATGACTTCATTTTCACTTAAATAAGCATTTCGCTTAGTCTTTGAAACTTAGTAATAGTACACATGCAGAAGGAAAAACAATATAGAAAATTTATGAGGAAAAATGCGTGTTTTCAAAAGCAGTATGGCATTTTCCGTTATTATGCCTCTAATATAATATTCTGCTCCTAATGGTATTTTGCGCCACTAAATCCTATACAACAATTTTTATCAACAGTTTTGAATTTTTTTCAGAAAATAGCATGAATAAAGTTAAAAATACCTCGTTATTTCTCTCTGGTCTGCAATAATGAAAGCTATCTAATTTTCATCATTTTGAAGAAATTTCATAAAATGCTTTTAAAATTAAAATATAAAAGTAGGGATATTTAAAAAAAAAAAACAGATAGTGCGATCATATCTACAAAGGTAGAGCTTTCAATTTAAAAAAAATATTTGTAAAATTTGTTCAGCAGAAAGATCAAGGCAGATGACAAAAAACACACTGGTGTTTTAAATATATAGATTATATAAAATTAGGAAAAATTAAATTAAGCAAATTATATTATTTTGAAAAATTATAGTAGAATGTCCTAAAGAATAGCATTAAAATTTTATTATTCGAGAGAATTTTCGACAAAAACTTCAGCTACACGACATTATTTTAAACCATGAATTATTTGTTTGCTTGTCTAACTCGACGAAGCACATCCATGCAGGCGAGAATCATCAAATTCTGTAATATAAATCGCTATTATTTGCATGTCACCTCTCTTTTATAAAGACACTCTAATTTTTTGTAAAACATTGCGTTTTATCAGTGTGTGATTTCGATTACATTATTTTCAAAAGTGTAGCATTTTCACTTGTGAAGAATTTCAAAGCAGCTGGGCTGTGAAAATGACGAACTTCTAGAAAACATAATTCAGGTTTAAGAATTAAAATACACGCTTTTTTATAAAATGACGTCATTTGCATTCGCTAAAGCAATCCACTTTTAAAATTCAGTCTAGAGAAAAGTGTGCATATGATGTCATTATCACGGAATAACAGACAATATTCTTAACGTAGCCCATATTTTAATTTAATTTTTTTTCAGGTTTTATGAGAAAATGGCAACAAAAGATACAGTATCTCCTATTTTTGACTATTTTCCGTTTACTGTCAATGACTTTCAATAGAAATGAGGTACTTTTGTTGCCACGATAAGAAAAATGGTATTAAAAACTACAAAAAAATTAATATCTCAAAAATAAATTTAGATACAGCTTTCAAACAAATTGCATTTAAAAGAGCATTGTTTTCCTTATACGACGGTGTAAAAATTTAAAATGTGCGATGTTTAGAAGTTTAAAAATTTGCAGTAGAGAAAATTGCAAAACCAAAATTTTATTTCAAATTTCAAAGTGTTGCCATTCGCAAAATTACGTATGCGTTACGCACAGATATGTTTGTCCTTTATAATATAGATATGGATCTTTATCTGAAATGTTCTTTTGCATACTTGAAAAAACGATTCTAAAGCCGCTGCGTTATTATATTTTCTAATGTGTGAGACAAAATTTCGGCTGTTAAAAACCAAATTTTTTAGTTAATCATTTACAGTAGGATTTGGTTTAAGAAAGACCGATATGCAGTATGCTAAAACTATCTCTGAAAAATTATCTAACTTTCTTAAAAGGCTAATCATTTAGGATTGGGTTCACTTGATTGAAGAACTTTTCCCCTAATTCTACAACAAAGCAGGTAGAAGATTCCAGAAAAATGGGTGCAAAGTAACAATGAAAATTCCATCAAGATCCGCCTAGTTGAACTATTTAAAAAGGCTAATCTTTCATAATCGGGGTTACCTGATTATTGTACTTTCTTCCATAATTTTATAACTAAGCGACGTAAAACTATATGCATCCTTCTAAAACCATCCGTGTAAAATTATCTAAGAAACAGTCCAAATTCCAAGGAAATTCATTCAGCAGAATTTTTTTAAAAAGACAAACCTTTCTAAAGAAAGATTAGAAAAAGACTAATCTTTCATAATCGTGCTCATCTGATTATAGCACTTTCGTCTATAATTATATGACTAAGCAACGTAAAACAATATGTTACCTACTAAAACTTTCCCTGAAAAACTAATAGTACAAGTCCATTGAAATCCGTTCAGAAGAACTCAAGTTATAAGCAGCCGAAGCGAAATTCTCATTTGCATTTTGTATACATTATAGATTATTTCGCGTAATTTGATTTGATATCTGTTAAATTCGTGTTTTATTTTGTTTTATTTTTGGCGTTTTAATTTCGTTTACCAATTTAGCTATGGAATATTACATGAAAACAAATACTGAATTATTTACAATGTTTTTGAGCAATCGGGTTAATCTTTGAGTAAGTAATCTTCTTCGGTATCTTCGGGTATCTTCAGTGTCTTCGGGTTCTTGCATTTTCGAGTAAGTGAGTTGCACAAATATTATTTAAAAAATACTCATGCTTGAAAATTACTTTAAAATCCATAAAAAATCAGCAAATTGAGATACACAAAAAAAAGTTACTGAAAGTAGTTTTTGTTTTCTATTAGACTTTGGAACAATCGGATTTGCGATGTGTAGAGGTTAAATTGCAGTAAAAGCAAAATTTATGGTTGGGTTAGGTTGTTGCCATCGACAATAGGATTCCAGAGTAACGCTGACATCATATCACATCTGACTAAAATGGTCAGATGTCCATTTTATGGACATGTCTTTTCTTTATAGCATTGCATCAAGAGCAAACGAGTTCATCTTTTGTAATTGGGTAGACCGAAAATTTAAAAATATCCATGCTTGAAAATTACTTTAAAATACATTAAAAATCAGAAAATTGAGAAACAATTTTCAAATAAATTTCATTTGAAAGTACTTTTTTCAATTCCTACTATTAGTTCACACTCTCCCTATATTTATTTATTTATATATCTTGTTCAAATTTTCAATCGTTAATAAAATACATATTATTCATCCTATCAAGTTGAAATAAATTTTTTAAAACTTGTACTGGATGACAATTGATGTTAAGAGGCTACTTCAGTCAGGCGAGAAGACCCGTTCGCTAATGCTAATTCTATGGAAGAAATTTATAAAGATATCTCGGTTGCATTTCAATATTTTTAAATGATTTTTTTGCATTAGACAGCTTGAGATCGTTGGGGTTTGGTTGCAACAAAGGTTGTTTTTTACTTTTCCGATTTTGTTTACAGATATTTTTTATGGGGACAGTTTCATTTTCGGAACCGGTTTCGAAAGTGAAAACATCCCCATGAAAAAAATCTGTAATGAAAATCAAAATGGTAAAAAACGGCCTGCACACAGATCGATCTCAGCTATCCAATGCAAAAGTAATCATTTAAAAATATTAAAATGCAACCAAGATATCTTTATAAATTTCTTCCATAGGATTAGCATTAGCGAACGGGTCTTTTTGCCTGACTGAAGTAGCCTCTTAATACAGATTTTTCAAATATTAATTCATTAATTAAATTTTAATTAATTAATTTTAATTTTATATGGGAGACAAAATGGCGGCCATTGGTTATTGAACAGTATTTAATGCATCTTCATTTCTATAAGAAGGGTTACCATAGGGGAGACCCTGTTTTGTCGCCAAATACCGCCAAGTTTGTCGCCAACTTGGCGATACCTCTAATATTTCGCCAAATTCCCATAGACTCCCATTGTAAACCTACTTGCTTATAGAAAATCAACAAATTGAGATATTTTAATGCAACAAAAACTAATATTAGCTTAAGGGATTATATTAAATTTTTCTTTGATGACCTAAGTAGGAATCGACTTTAAAAATTTTTTTTTATATCACTTGTTTTCCATTCGATAGTGTAAAAAAGGAAATTGTGTAATGTTTAGAAGAAACATTGCAGTAAAGGTACAATTTATGCGTTCGGTCGTTGCCACCATCAGTAGGATGTCAGCGTTATTCACTGTCATATTTTTATTTTACAATGTAGATATATGCCATAAAAACGAAAATTTCAATAAATACTTAGCCATTTTATTGATTTTTTTTCTTAATTGCCAGGAAAATCCCATATTCTTCTGTTACACCCGCCAAAGAAAATGCTCATTCTGATATTAAAGCTGTTGGATTATACTCAGAGCCATCGCTAAGACTTTTTATTGGTGAGGGAGAGGACCTTAAATTGCCAAGTTAAAGTTCAGTATTTGCCAACTAGTTTTGTAATTTTGCCAAGCTGCCACGATTAGAAAATGTAAAATAGTTCTAATTTGTAAAAAAGTTTAATAATATTCCCAATTCGATTTGTAATTTTTGCCAAGTCTGTTAGAAATAGAAAGTACATTATAGTTTTTATTAGCTCACAGGCTATCAAAGCCTGAGAAGAGCTTATGTGCCCGCTGGTTCTGTATGTACGTACGTAAGTACGTAACGCGATAACTCTTGATAGAAATATCCGATTTGCTTAAATTTTTTTCTAGGTTCATTCTGATAAGGCGCTTCCCTGATTAGTTTTGGGGCTTCACTGGTTAAGGATAAAGGGGGAAAAGGGGAGCTAGACCCCCCCCCCTTAATTTAGATAAATGGTTTTTCATGCAGAAATATTCGATTTGCTCCAAATTTGGTATACCGGTTTATTATGTTAAGGAGCTTCCCTGATTAGATTTGGAAGTTCATTACTTAAGTATAAAGGGGGAAAGGGGGGTTAGCCCCCCCCCCCCCCTTAATTCAGATAAATGGGTTTTTCATGTAGAATTATTCGATTTTCTCTAAATTTGGTATACCGGTTTATTATGTTAAGGAGCTTCCCTGATTAGATTTGGAAGTTCATTGGTTAAGGATAAAGGGGGAAAAACGGGGTTAGTCCACTCCCCTTAATTCAGATAAATGGGTTTTTCATGCAGAATCATTCGATTTGCTCCGAATTTGGTATACCGGTTTATTAAGTTAAGGAACTTCCCTGATTAGTTTTGGGGGTTCATTGGTTAAGGATAAAGGGGGAAAAGGGACATTAGTTCACCCCTTTTAATTCAGATAAATGGACTTTTCATGCAGAATGGTTCGATTTGCTCCGAATTTGGTATACCGGTTTATTATGTTAAGGAACTTCCCAGATTAGTTTTGAGGGTTCATTGGTTAAGAATAAAGGGGGAAAAGGGTGTCTAGTCCACCCCTTAATTCAGATAAATGGGTTTTTCATGCAGAAATATTCGATTTGCTCGAAAATTGGTATACCGGTTAATTATGTTAAGGAGCTTCCCTGATTAGATTTGGAAGTTCATTACTTATGTATAAAGGGGGGAAAGGGGGGCTAACCCTTTTAATTTAGATAAATGTGTTTTTCATGTAGAATTATTCGATTTGCTCCAAATTTGGTATACCGGTTTATTGTGGTAAGGGGCTGCCTTGATTAGATTTTGAGGTTCTTTAGTTAAGTATAAAGGGAGGAAAGGGGGGCTAGCACCCCCTTTGTATTCTTTGGACCAGCTTCTGTGTACCAGCACAGATATTCTCCTCCGTCTTAACAGATATATTTTCTTTCCTCCACACTTCTTGTAGTCTAGTACTGGTAGTTTAAGCAGTATCCGAATAAGTTTCTTTCATTTTCTTGTGATTATAAATAATAACTAAAAGTACTTGTTCCTTTGAAGGCAGCCGAACTCCAAAAAACTCAACATTAGGCACTATTTCTAGCATCCAAATTCCTCTTTTGGTTCCCTATTTAATGTTTAATTACCTTCAGAAGATGAAAGAAATACATGAGAAACCCATTAGTACAAAACTCTTCAATATTAGAAATTTCCTTAGGTTCAGATAAAAGTGATCAATATGTGCAACCTCTAAATACTATCCAATATTCTTGAAATTCGTCATATTTATCTTTTACAGCACTGACTCGGGGCGCAAGCAAAGTCATATGAAAATCACACCTTTGGAAAATGAAACACCCTAATGTATAATAAAATTGATATATGTCGCTGAGGTTTGCTATAACTTATTTCATGTGCAATACGAAGTGCATAGCATTTACAGTGACACACAAAATATTTCAGATACTATATTACTATATTGTAACCGAAGTACTGTACAGTAGCGATGATTGCTGGAAATGCATTTAAATTATGTTATGCGCTTTTATGTTTCACTATATTTATGCATAGTATATGGTGTGTATAAATGCTATAATTCATATACAGGGCTATACAAAAGAATTCGTAATGGTTACTGGGTATGAGCACAAATTGCTTAAAGGTGGTTTTTATATGAGTTATGCATTTTAATTCTGAACTGCATTTAGTTTCCTAAGAAATGTTTATAGAATATAGACAAAATGATATACAAGGTCACGCAAAGAATTGGATACATGGTCGCCTATAAATGATAATTTCTGGAAATGTGATTTCAGTAGTGTTAAGAGTGTTTTAGTTTGAATTAAATTTTAGCTAAATAGTGGCGTGTAATAAAAGTACTAGGTTAACTACAGGGTTGTACAAAATTATACAATTATGTTTCCATCTATTAGTATAAATTGCTGAAAGAGAATTTTCAACCTGTTATGCGTTTTCTTGCTAAACTAATTTTCCCATTATATAGTATATATATAAACCTACAGATCAAATACAGGGCTGTTCAAAAGAATTGGAATACACTTTTTCTAAGGACGATAATTGCTGAAATCAATTTTTCAAATGTTTTATGCGTTTTCTAAAATGTTTACTTAGTTATCTTATATACCTTATTTCCCTAAATAACGAAGTTTTATTAAAGAATTCAGGAAGTGTTGGAAAGTGTTTTATAATCTATGCTTAATGCATGATTTTTCTTTCTTTCTTTCTTTTTTTTTTTTTTTTTTTTTTCTAAAGCTGAAAACACATCTTTTAAACCCCAAGGCAGCTTAAACAATGTAAGTAGGGCATCCTAACAAATAAGGAACTCATAAATCAAGTTTGGTTTAAAATTTTGTGGAATGAGTAGAGCAGTGAAACCTTTTAGAAGCTCTAGGCC
Source organism: Maratus speciosus (assembly GCA_963932465.1). Lineage (NCBI taxonomy): Eukaryota > Metazoa > Arthropoda > Arachnida > Araneae > Salticidae > Maratus > Maratus speciosus. The sequence goes on along the minus strand of OZ010788.1, from coordinate 454,352,782 downwards.
AGATTTGGCGAACCTTTTCACGTGAAAATTCACAAACAATATCTATCAATAATGTAACGTGCCAAACTTATACAAAAATAATTTTGCAGAGTACAATTTTTATACAAAACGCTGGTTATAAAATCAGTTTGCATCTTTTATGCATTAATAATTAACAATTAAAAAGTATTAAAAATCAAAATGCGATTTTTCTATATACTGGAATCAGACATTAAATGAATGATTTTTTAATTCCTAAATAAGATTCATTTAAGCGGTATGTACTGAAAAGGGGAAATTTTTTTTTTTTTTATTTCATTAAATTTTAACTTATTATTAATGCAATATCCCAGTTATAATTTTCCAAGTTGCATTAAACAATGTACTAATAATGTATTGATGACATTTTTGCTGTTATTCGTTCGATAGGAAAGGATTTTTATCTGGTTCCTATTTTGTTATTTTTACAAATGCACATAGCTAAAGTGGATCCATTTGCCATCTTATTGCAGTGACTGTCAAACGAAATTCATTTGAAAATTACAGCTTTTTAAATTCATATAGAAAGGCAAAATACACGTCGAAAACGTTGCGTAGCATCTCAGAAGAGAAAATTATTATGATGCGTTATTTCATGTAAAAAATAATTGCATTATTTGTGATAGCCTGCTCGAATGGAATAAAATTTTATTTGTCATAATTCAAATAAAAAATGGATTTTATATGTATAACAATTAAATTTTTGCGTGCGAGAAAAATTAGCTTACGTGGCATAGCTTCATCAACCCTGCTCTAGGCATATCGTCGCCCAAATATTATCATTTCAAAGAATATATATTTTTGAAGTAAGCGTATTGCGAGTTTAAAACAAATTTAAGTTTCAGTGTGGATAAAAATTAAACATTTAGCTATCAAGGTACAACTAATGCTGCTCGCTTTGGAGCAAAGATTCCTCTGGGGACCCCATAGCATAACTGTAACTTAAATTTATATTCATTTTAGGAAAAGTATCTAATATTTAGACACGAGGGGACGTAGGCACTGAGCAGCTTCCACATTTACTCTTCGATAGTCAAGCTCTGAGTTACCCATACATATATTTCAAAGCGCCATAACCCTATTTTTCACTTTTTCAGGGCCATAATAATTTGAAAAGAATATAATTAAAATACTTAATAAAATGTGACCGATTAAAGTCTCACATTTTTAGAGAAACAGTGACGAATCGTGAAATATATATGATTTCTTTCGTTCTAAAATATGGCAATACAATTCATATTTTGGGGATACATTTTTTTTCAAATATTGTACGTATATGTGAGGATATGTATTGACCCATAGAAGAGTAAAGAGAAAGAATAGGAAATTCAGTATGCCGTAAAAACGGTTTGCAATATGATGCGGGTTATCGCTCAAATTTAAATTCGGCCCAAATAAAACAAGCACGTGGAACAGGGATCGAATTCTATGACATCACCCGAGCATTTTTTCTCTAAATGAAAATGATCTGCTTTTGTTTAAGCATTCTAAAGTAACATTTCATTGTATTATGAATTCAAAACTGTTTTAGTCAAAGTTTTCTTCTATTTTAGAGAAAGTACGTGGTTGTGTTTGGGTCGAACGTAGCGGTTTTTAGTGTTACATTTTTGGTGTCACCTCCAGCTAACACACTTCATCTCTATTCTTTCTCTTTACTCTATGGTCTTGATCTGATGAGAATGCGCAGTAAAATACAGGCTTAAAAGAAATAGACTATATTGTTCTTAGGTCCATTGGAATGGATTGTTAGTGCATTGGTATGTTCTTTACTCCAAACCAACAAGCTTTTAGTGAGCCATTTGATATAGGTGCGAAGACTGTATGGAGTGCTAGTGCTGTGTATTTATTTCTTATAGTTAAAGGGTGTAAAGCTCTGTAACTATGTATGCGTAAAAAATGAATTATCAGGCGCACTCTAAGTTATATTTTATGTGAATCACGTTTGCTTTAAATTAAACAGTTTGGCAAAAAATTAATGCTCCTGAGAATTTTACTGTAAAAAATAGGTAGTACACCACTCAGATGGACAAAGTTAAAAAAAAAAAAAAAACAACGAATAATAATAAAAACGTAGATTTTGAGCGATGGGAATAAATCCAAAATATTTGGAGATTAAGTCTGGAATTTTAGGGACATTTGAAGGAAACGAAATCAGTCATTTTGCAATTTGAACAGGGAATATACTAGATATATTATCAATTGGTAGTGCAAAAACCCATTTTAACGGAGGCTTCTCTGATCCTTTTCGTTGTCATCATCTATGCTGTTCAATATATTTTGGAAAAAGGACACAGCTTGGCGCATTTATTGTTATGTGGCTTACTCTTTCTTTATTATTTACTTTTCCGTTATGTTGTCTAGTAAAACGTTTTTAACTTATAAGTATTCTATTTTATAATGAGAATAATATGAGTTTTTTAAGTGGTATTAATGAGCTAAAATGCTTTCTTAAATAATAATTTGACTTAAATTCTGTAATTATTATTATGTTTAATTGATATACTGAATTTTAATTGCATTGATCTCTATTCTAACATAGTCGAAAAGTGTTTACGAATCCGGTTTGTCTGTCCGTGCTCTAACTCGTGTAAATATATCCCGATTGCCATGAAATTGATATATGCTATTGGGGTTTAATGTTCGGTATTGAAAATTAAGTGTTTAGCATTTACAGCTCATTTACAGGGACATTCAAAAGAATTCCGTTACATTACGGTCTATGGCTAAAAATCGTTTGCAGTGTATTTTAGTGATATTACGCTATTTTAAACATATTGAAATTAAAATATATAACTGAAGTGTACTACAGGATTATTACTATAGAACGTGGTGAGCATAGAATTTATCGTTCATTTACAGGGACACGCAAAAGAATTTGGCTACAGAAGAAAATGAACAATAATTGAACTATTGAAGCCTACGAACAATAATTACTGGAAGTGCGTTTTCAGTTGTGGTATGCGTTTTTAAATTTCTTTACTTTTTAAATATTATTTGCTGAGCATAAATTCTATAGATCATATACAGTGCTACACAAAAGTTTTCAACAACAACAGTTTATTGACGGAAACTGCTGAATGGAAATTTTTAACTGTGCTATGCGTTTAACTGAACTAACTTTTAGCATACTATGTAGCATACATACATATCTATAGATCATATACAAGGCTGAACTAAAAAATCGTTTATTTTTCCGACAATTCACAGTAATAGCAGAAATTGGCTTTTCAAATGCATTATGCGTTTTCCAAATTGCTCATTTAGACATAATCTTTCACCTTAGTAAACTGTCAAGTTTTGTTATAGTATTCTGAATGTGTTGGAAAGTGTTTCATAATCTATGCCGTATGCATGGTTTTTCGATCTTGTTTAAAATGTCTCGCTTATATAAACATGCAAATACATAATTAAAAATCACATTTTAAATTCGGTGTTTTTTTTAACACCATAAATTATTAAACAAAAAATTATTTACAAAATGCTATTTAGAAATGAGACAAAAAAAAAAAAAAAAAAAAAAAAAAAAATCCATGCTTAAAAATTTGAAAACTTGCACGATTTTTCAGAAATTCCCTTCTAAAACACACGTTTTTTAGCCTTTGCAACGTTAACTGGGTATTAACGCATATTAGTCCCTCAACGAAAAGTTGCGACTTTACTGACAAATCGATCATGTAAAATGCTTTTACTCATTGAAACGATTTCCTGCAACAAGTCCTTAGTTTTTATTAACGTTTAAGCGTGGGTAAACAAGCAAATAAACTGAATTTATATTAACTCTTCAATTAACAACAAAATTACACACAGTTTGAAATGGTAAAAGTTATTAAGTCTTACATCAGACAATACAAATACACGAAATTCGAAAACAAACTTCAAAATACATAGGTTTTTCGAAATTAATTTTCGTAAAAAATGTTATTTTTTTAAAAAACAGAAATCTATTCCTAGAAGCTTCAAATATGCGATTCCGAAATTACAAGTAACATTTGAATTATGTTTATAACTACCTACATTGCAACCAGTTTTGCAACGAGAAAAAAAAAATGAATTTAACATTAAGGGTTCCAAACTTTATTACAGTGTAACACCTACGTATTACAGTGTAATACATGCACATATGAGGAATTCTCACAAAATTTTAACATTCAGGAATAAAAATATGATGAAATTAAATTTAATAAAATAGCATTTTAAACTTATAGACAAATGACTTAATGATTCAAAAAAAAAAAAAAAAAAAAAGATCAGCAGCGAAGATTTATATATATATAACTGAGGATAAAGTTAAACTTGCGAGTTTAATTTTCCTTACCGTCCCCTTGACATTTTACCTCTCTAACTTTTTATTTTCTTCTAAATTTTTACTTATAATGAATTTGCATAGTACCCCCAGAACATTTAAATAAGAAATAATAACAATGTAGTATTTTTAGTACAAAATTTTGGTATAACATTTGTCTTAAAGGGATGTGAAGAAAGGGACGGTAAGGAAAAAAAGGGGACGGTAAGGGAAAAAAGGGGACGGCAAGGGAAAAAAAAGGGACGATAAGGAAAGTTTACCACCTATTTATAGGCAAATCATGTTAAGATAAGTGCCACAATGTTAATTGATTTTTAGCAACAGTTATTTACATTGTATATAAAAAAAAAATCAATTTACCCCGAAAAGTGCAGGAATAAACCTTGGGGACGGTAAGACTACCAATAAAGCCACAATGTTTGAAATTGATATTTAAATGCTGATTTAGATTCTGCAGTAAATGTCCTGTCAAAGAATTTTAGCCATTCTTTCTCTATCATACCTCTGCATGAGAAAAAAGTTGAAAAAAATTCTGTGGCTGCATCTGAAGGTAATTTCTGTATAATTTTAGCAAGAGGGACGGTAAGGAATCTAAAATCCAGGGACAGAGTTAAAAAAAAAAAATAAAAACCGTAAAAATGTGTGCAGGTTATTTTTTTTGCTACCTATTTATATGAAACAATAGTCTCAGTTTCGGAAAAGAATTACATCGAATTACTTTTATTGAAACAATTTTATAGACAGCTCGAAACTTAAAAATCAGCATCAGGGCAACGGGACGGTACAGGAATTTCGTGGTATATTTGGACCCCCAACATCGTCCAAAACTCATTTATCTCGTTAATATTGTTATACAGTCATGCAATGGGATGTTTTCCAGTATAAGGAAAAAACTTCAAGAATATGTACTAAAACAAAAATTATTATTCAGGGACTTAAAAGTCAAAATTATGGGAGAATGCCTCATATGTTATTCGTATTTTTAAATTTCTTATGAAAACTTATCAAGTGATCTTGATTCATATGTTTTTTGGTTGGAATGTCATGGTCATGCAAAAAAGCTTTTGAAAAAAAAAAAAAAATGGGTAAGCAGGTGTGAAAATGTTTGCCCCACCTGGTACAGAATGTTACGAACAAAATCAGTGCGTCAAATAAATACTATACAAATCATTAATATTTATATTTATTTTATATTTAAACAATATAATTTTTCACATTTTAATTACAAAAGCGAATTTCTTGGAAGAATCTATTAAATTTCACAGTGATGATGTGTTTAATTATCAATAAGTTTCTCAGCTAGATAGATTTAGCTTCAATACTGGTCGACGAATTCCTAAAAAGAAAATGAAAAGATACACACAAAAATTAAAGCAATATGTTTTTTTAATGGGAAAATAAACATTTTCAGCCAATTAAGAGCCATCATATAGATAAATATATCTTTTTATACACAACTTGAGCTTCACAATAAGTTTTAGATATAAAAAATAGATAAAGAGTGGTCTTGTTAATGATCTTTAAGAAAGTTGAAGTATTAAATGTTCTGCAGCACGTACATACATATGAGGACGTGAGTTTCAAAACTCTCCTTACCAAAAGAAAAAAAAAATCTTGTATTCTCTATTTATCTATTCTGGTAGTAAACTTGCACGGAAAAATACAACAATCACTAAGAACACTAGTTTTATCGAGTATTTCTGGTATTGTAAAATCTTGGTTTACTTTCAAAAGTCGCTTTTTATACTGGGAATTTGGGAACAAAACTTAGTCTACCAAAATTTCATTTCTTGGATAACCCGAGATTTTAAACTCACGCCCTTATATCTACAAGTATGTTGTTTTTTGTAACTTAGGCATAGTAACTGAAGAAAAATATTCCTTCGTGAACAGCAATTTCCTACAATACCTGTATATTCTTTATTTTAAAGTTAGTAGTATGTCTTTAGTGAACAACAACATGTTGATTTCTATGTTGATAAGAGCAGTGGCGGTTCGTGATTGGCTTTTTTGAGGCGTTACATGTTATTTTCAGAAAAATTCCCGCAGGCCTTTACTTTTGAGAATAACATGTAGCGCACTAAAAAGACAATCAGAAGTCGCCACTGGATAAGAACTTTTATAGCTACGGTGATTTAAAAGAACATATATTAAAAAAAAAAAAATCAATTGATTTTTCTGTATACAGTAAAAAAAAAAAAAAAAAAAGTGTATATGACATTGAATTTTGTTATACTTGCAGTAAATTGCTGAAGTACTATGATTGCTGTTTATGCTAGAAGTCTTGAGTCCTGCTCATTAGCATTATGAAAGAAAAAAAAAAAAGAACATAATTTCATTAAAATTCACAAAAATGCGAATTTTTAAAATTACATTAAAAAGTAGAAAAAATAGAGTTAAATGGTAATATCACCAAGTTGGCTTCTTATATGGAAACTTATTTTTATTGCCAAATTTGGCGATATTTCGCCAAGTTGGCCAAAATTTGGCGCTATTGTGCTAACCCTGCCATTAGTACTTTTCAACAAATACTCGTTGTCGAAGCTGTTACTGATTTCTCCATAGGAAATCAACCGTTCCCCCCACTTAGGGATTGAATTTTAAAACATCAATGTTCAATTCATGTATTGCCCTCAGGAATACATGTATATTCCAAATTTCAAAGCTCTAGTTTAATAGGAAGTAGGTGAAAAATGAGTAACAAGATTTGACTGTCACATGCAAACAGGATTGTAAGTTAAAAGAAAGCATGTAATAACTAACATATGGCAAATGTTAAGAATAAAACATTCTCAAAGCATATTACTATTTCAAATGTGAATGGAAACGAGAAGAAATGCAATATCTGGTAAATTGAAAACTTTTGGGTTTTATTTGAGACAATGTCAGTCTTCTATATCAAATAAAAAAAAATTCTTACATGCACCATGTAAGATGCTAGGCACCCTTAAAAGCCACTGTCGAAGGCATCCCTATTTTAAGAATGAATTAAGTATAATTTTGCTAAGAAAGTAAAAAAAAAAAAAAAATGAAAACACAAAATTGTATCATTTAACGTATCATCATATTTTTTTACATCATGAAAATACATCAAAATGATCTTCCACAAATCTTTTCTTCCCTTATATGCTACCCTTACATATTTTCCAACGAAATAAAAAGTTTAAATGAAACAAGTTGGAAATTGCACGTTAAACGTGGCAAATGAAGTGCGTTCGTACTATTAGTTTATAAATATTTTTTGCACCCCATATTGCACTAAATGTATATTTTAGTGCACTTCCTAAGTGCATATCTATTTCATTCTATTCGAAAGGCTGTAACATAATTAAAATGCACTTGAAATAATTTTCTCCCATTGGCCGTCATGTAACGGAAAACTTTTGACTGCCCCTGTAATTAAACTATACATCCGATTTTCATAACATTTGAAATGACTCGACAAAATTTTACAACAATTATATACTTTAAATTTCAGACCATTCAGTTGGGTAGTTTTTGCTCTGTTATATGCGGACAGACAGACAGACAGACGGATGGAGTGAACGACGACTATAGGTGCTACGTATTATATAATTACGAACGCACCTAAAAAGGATCACAAGAAGTTTACATTATCAAATTAAAAGGATTATTCGAATTTCAAAAATTTTTATCCCACGATTTTTTTAACCACAATAAGATCGGAATAATAATGCTATTCATAAAAGCAATGTTCTGTTAGAGAGGAATAATATGTTGTCCTGTACGAAAAGGGATAACATACAAGGACTTAGAGAGTGTTCCAGAAAGGTTGAAACAGGCTTTAATTTTTTATCTGTTTATTGAAGTTAAGTATGCAATTTGAATTACAAAAGTATTCAAAATTTGATTATGGCATTGAAATAATCATCCATCAATTTTCAAAAGGCTATACTTTTTAAACTTTTATACCTTTTCCCAAGACAAAATTCGGCAATTACACTTTTTTTTTTGATGGAAAACAATCATCACAAAAAACTACTTATCCGTACACTTTAAAGTTACTGGTATGTAATTTACTTACTTACCCTTTAAAATTAATTTAATTATAATGAAGTGGGAAATCTGACTTACACCGCATCATGCTAATTCAAATGCTATATAAACAGAGAAAATAGAGGCCATGTATACATTGAAAATTGTTCTTTAGATCGAAATCATATTAATAAGTGTGAAAATGTTGCATCACAAATAATCCTAAATAAAGCATTACTCAAACAGTACCATATAAAGAGAGAAAATTAAGTTTTTACTCCTAAAAATATAATTAAATAAAATCTATTCTCCAAGTTCTTTTTTTTCAATTCCAGGAAATAATTGTGTTCTTCTAACAATGCTTCTGCCAATATTTTCGGAGTCTTCACCCCTAATATTTTCAGAAGTATCTATTATCTTTTGTTTAATGTCACCTATATATGTATTATTGTCATTGTTTTCTCTTTCTTGCCATGTATCATAAATTTACATTTTTAATTTAACATATGATCCCTATTCACAATGGTCAGTTTTCAATTAAGTGTAACTCATTTAACTTTAAAGATACAGGGATGACTTTTTTTGTAAAGATCTCGTTGTCGCAAAAATGAAAAAAAAAAAACGTAAGTGACCAATTTTGTCTGGAAGGATCGTATAAAAATTTTAAAGTATATGCCTTCCTGAAAGTTAATGGGTGGGCTATTTCGATAATATAAACTTTTTTCCTATATTATTTTGAATGACACTTCTGTAGTTTGAATTTCTTACTTATTTTCCACAGGCCAAACGTTAAAGAGCGTCCACTTTCAACCTTTTTGGGACACCCTATATACCTGTAGTTTCGGTACGAATTAGTCTTTTTACAGCAAGTCTAAAACTACTTAGTTCTTCCAATTAGTGCTCAAGATATTTCAAAACCATGCTGAATTAGTTACCAACAATTTTTTTACTTGAAAAAGTTTTGAACTTTTAGAGTACATGTGAATACATATTTCATAATATTTGTTTGATAAAAATATACATTTATACAAAAACATACCTTTATGTTAAACCAGTTTAACTCCACCTAATCCTAAACCTCCTAGTTTTCCTAATCCAAGTCCACCAATTCCATATCCAAGTCCACCAATTCCATATCGGAACCCACCAAGTCCGCCAAGTCCACCAAGTCCACCAAGTCCGCCAAGGCTGCCAAGTCCGCCAAGGCTGCCAAGTCCGCTCAAGCCGCCAAGTCCGCTCAAGCCGCCAAGTCCGCTAAGGCCGCCAAGTCCGCCAAGGCCGCCAAGTCCGCCAAGGCTGCTAAGTCCACCAAGTCCGCCAAGGCTGCTAAGTCCACCAAGTCCGCCAAGGCTGCTAAGTCCGCCAAGTCCGCCAAGACCACCAAGTCCACCAATTCCATACCCAAGTCCGCCAAGCCCACCGACTCCAAGTCCGAGTACTCTTCCATCATTCAGATCGTAATTGTTGTAGGCAAGTCCAAGGCTGTCAATGCCATCAATGACATTTCCTACTGCTCCATAGTATCTTGGCACAATTCCTCCGATTACCCCTGGAATGATTGTTCTAGTTGCAGGCAGGACTGTAGATATAACTGGGGCCACTCCGGGAAGTGTAGCGATGCTAGAGGCAGCAGCAGCGCCAATAAAAAGAGTGATTACCTGTAAAAAGAAATTATTTTTTAGGCGATTTCAAGAAAAAGAAGCTTCTATTTTTTACCGTTAGGTATGTATATATGTATGTAATTTTCGCAACAACCACTGAATGGATTTGAATCTAACTTTTTATACTTCAGTTCTAGTGCACAATAAAAGATTTTAAGCTGTAGTTTCTTTACAAGGACACGTCAAAAATTTTAATACATGATTGTATACCGCGCTTCAAATGTCAGCGACGTTGGCAATTAGAGTACCTTTATAAGAGAGAGAGTGGTGAGAAAGCGTGAATCTTTATTTGCAACTTTTTCTGCCATGCTCACTAAAGCTTCACTGCTGTAAATAGCGTACCAATAGCTCAATAATAAGATAGCGTAAAATTAAAGTGGCCTACGACAGTACTTTGGCACTTCGATCCCCTCCTTCCTCCCCGGTGAAATAAAGTTTTTACTAATTTACGTGAAATTTTCTATGAAACATATAGAAACACTACATGATGTGATTTATATCAAGAAAAGATTCATGCAGTGCATAAAGTTTCGTTTGGCTTTTAAGTCTTACTGGGCTTTAAGTCAGACAACTTCTTTGTACGGTTTAAAGTCATTGGTTCTTTAAAGACAGATGATGAAGATATAAAAAAAAAAGAATCTCGTTCAAAAATAATAAATTGTGTTAGATTACAAACAATTGTCCATTATTTAATTTATACATCATTTTATAAAATTAATTTTGTAAGCAAAATTTTAAGGATAAAGAAGTAAGGTATGCTGGGGTAACTGGACCAAAAGGTAACTGAGCCATAGGCTATTTTATATAAAAAAAAACCATTGATGTCTTTTAAGTTTTAGCTTTTGTCAACATTGCACCCCCATATCTACTTCTTAAAACAACGTGTGTCAACTCAATCATAACTCTATCTTCGTTGTGATAGGCTGCCGAAAATTTAGTTTTCTTTTTTTTACAAACAACGTAGATTTGATTGAACTTCCTCGGCTTTTTATTAAAATACGGTAAATACTTTTACTAAACAAACGTTTTTTTAAAGATTAGGCATATAAATACATTAATATTATTAGGTATTTATACATATTTACTTCATGCTTCAAATGTGAGGCCGATATTCCAGCTACCCCATAAATTTTTCAAGAATGGGGTAACTGACACATGTATCCGGAGTAACTGGACCCTGTGGGATCCAGTTACCCCAACAATTATAAAAAAAAAGCAATTTAACAAATTACAACGACCATTTGGAAAAGGATTTTTTCGACGACTAAAATTTAAGACATAAAAAATCGCACGGAGTTGATCATACATTACGTACGCCATGAATTAAACATTAACATTCCTGGACCCATCATGAACAAATTTTAAAAGAAATTTCAGTTTTACAATTTTCGGTACTGTAAATTTTTAAACTTCTACGGAGCTGGTCATACATTATGTACGCCATGGATTAAACATTAATATTCCTGGACAAATTTTAAATGAAATTTCATACATTACGTACGCCATGGATTACATTTTTCGGTACTGTAAATTTTTAAACTTCTACGGAGCTGGTCATACATTACGTACGCCATGGATTAGATTTTAATATTCCTGGACCAATTTTAAATGAAATTTCATTCTTAAACTTCTAAACATCCCACAATATTACTTTTTACACCGTCGTATAGAGAAAAAAATTTACTTTTAAATGCAATTTGTTTGAAAGCTGTATCTCAATTTGTTTCTGAGTTATTAATTTTTTTTGTAGTTTTTATTACTTTTTTGTCATAGTGGCAACAGAAGTATCCATCTCTGCTGAAAGTGAAGGGAAAATACAGATTACTGTATAGACCAATCAGAAAACGAATAAAATGCGGATTCAACTAATAAAAAGCTTCAGATATGTTTTTGATTTCCTACGCTGACAGAGGACAATAACCATTTTTCCAAATGGTTAATAATTTTTTGGAGTTTCTCTTACTATGGGAAGTTAATTTATCGTTGTTTTTTTGCTTGCAATAAAGAAAATTATATAATACCTTGTTAAAATTACATAATAATTTTTTTAAAGCATGTTGGCGGTTATCAAACCAAATTTCTTGAGTGAGATTGCCAAACTTAGAAATTCTACGATGCAGACGAAGAGGCGTACATAAGACAAAGTGACATTATTATAAAATTATCGAAATGAATAAAAAATAGTTCTGTTTGATATTAAAATAACTTTGCATTCTCCGCAGATTTATTGGACTTATAGAACTTTCATTGAGGTAAATAAAAAAGAGAATGAGATACTTAAGTACTTACGTACCGTTTGTTCATAGATTTATCGTGTTTCTTTTTTTACTAAAATATCCATGCAACTTTTATACTTTGTACCTATACTAAAGTACATAAGTACTTATTTAATTCTTATGTTTTTTGTATAAATAAATCTAATAATTTCACACCTGGTGCTTTTTTTAGACACCTTGACAGCAAAGGTTTCCCTTACAACGCTCTTTAGGTGATATATAATTTGCATAATCTGCCTGATATAAATTTTTTTAAAGTTATTTACACCTTTTCAAATAGGATCTGATACCCCATAAGGAAAAAAAAAACGCATGTGGAAAACAGACCTATCTGCTCCAATTGTCCCATAAAAATAAGGCAACTGGACCCATGAAGAAAAAAAGATGAAATATATATTTTTTTTATTTTTAGACATTAAAATGTAATTTTGAAAACTTCTGTCTGATAGAGTGAACCTAACTGAACACATTTACAAAGGTTCAGACTTTAATTTAAATGAACATTAGTTTTTGGAAGCTGAATTGACAGAATCTTCAGAGTCACATTGTAAAATCATGGCCCAGTTTCCCACGAAACCTTATATGATGGGAGAAAAGGAAAGGAAGATGTTAGTAATGAGTCGTAATCTACACTAATATTATAAAAAAGTAACGTTTGTTTGTGTGTTTGTAGGGGTAATCTCTCGAACTACTGAACCGGTTTCAAAAGTAAAGATGGCAAACTAATGGTGAAAATCCCCGTTCCAACATAGGCTATATTTTTTGTTGGTGCCACTACCCTGAAGGCGGTGCAGGAGCAAAACACATTCTAAAAATGTGATTTTTGTGATACTGAAGGTCCTAAAAATTTGAAATTTGAGATGGTATTTAAATATAAGATGAAAATGCAATCTAAAAAACTTTCTAAAACATTAGAGATTTAAAAGGCCGAAATGAGCGAAAAGCATTCTAAAAATTTGCTAAATTACTATTTCTGTGGAATCTCAAGAAATACCAAATCGGTTTCAAACGAAATGGTTGCAAATTGATGGTGACACACCCTGCTCCATCATAGGCTATATTTTATATCGGTAAAAGGGGGAGTGGAAAATAAAAGCAAAAAGTTTAAGGATGAAGAATAATATGGTGTTAGAAAAGGAAAGGAAGATGGTAGTAATAAGTCGTAATATATATAATATATGTATATATATATATATATATATATATATATATATATATATATATATATATATATATATATATATACCCATTAATTAAACATAACCTACCACCGTCAATTATTATGAATTAAAACTGTAAGTATAAATATATATATATAAAATATAAAATAAATAAATAAATACATATAAATATAAAGCTAATGTGTTTTACGAGTATCTTTTAAACTTTTACCGATCGAATTCAGATCTAATTATGAGACTATTTTAAATTGATGTTTTGCATATTTTGCCTTTTAATGTTTTAATTTGAAGCTATTAGTCACTAAAATTGGTAGAGGAAAAAAAGCACATACTTTTTATTGTGTTCTAAATTGCATAAAAATTGCTTAAAATGTTCATTGTGTGGGTAATGTCCAGTTGGCAATCCACTTCTTACTATTCTCTCTACGACGAATTAAAAAGATTGAATATATAGATGAATCATACGAAATGGATATTTCCAAATGAACGAAAATAGGCCCAGGCCGGAAATCGAACTCAGATCCTTGTCTTACAGGGCCAATGCTCTGCCGTTTAAGCTAACTGGGCCGACAACAGGCGAGCATATTTCGTTCAGATAACCTTATTAGTAATAACATCTGGTCTGTCATGTAGACAGCTCAACAGAATAAACCACAGGTAAGGATTTATTCTGTTGAGTGTCTGTCTACATGACAGACAAGATGTTATTACCAATAAGGTTATCTGAGCGAAATAGGATCGCCTGTTGTATTTCGAGTTAGCTTAAACGGTAGAGCATTGGCCCTGTAAGCCAAGTATCTGGGTTCGATCCCCGGCCTGGGCATTTTTATCGCTCAGTTGGAAATATTCATTTCGTATGATAACTTTACCAATCAGTTTGATTGTGTTAAATTAATAGTTTATACAGATGAATATCTATATTATAGAAAAAAAAAAAAAAAAAAAAAAAACCCGCCCGCAAAAGTAACGATGACGTCATATTGACGATGGCAACAACTTGAATAATAAAATTTCGATGTTTTTGCAAATATTTTAAGGTATCTGCATAAGTAACGCTGATGTCATATTGACGATGGCAACAACTTGAATAATAAAATTTCGATGTTTTTGTAAATTTATTAAGGTATCTGCATAAGTAACGCGACGTCATATTGACGATGGCAACAACTTGAATAATTAAATTTCGATGTTTTTGCAAATTTATTAAGGTATCTGCATACGTTCGGATAGCTTTTTTTTATGTACAACATTGAGTAAATGCACATATTTTTAGTTCAGTTGTAATACAGAATGATGAAAAAATATAAAAACATAGCAATATTTTCATAACCTTAAAAAAAATTGGGTTTTTTTGGAATTTGTTTTAGCAAAATATCATGCTTACGCCAGACAGCTTACATTCAATTCAACTAAACATATTTCAATTGCCTTTGTACTACATACTACTATTACACTTACCTGTGCACTGAACTAAGAGTTTTACAATATCTAAAAAATCAACTGAAATATTTCAAAATATGTCAAAAATACATATTTTTTTTTATTAAAAATTGCCATTTTTTTAAATATTTGAGTACCTATAAAATATTTGCATTATCACATAGAGCTTAGATTCTAGTTCAGAACATAGTGAATAATATGGAAAATATTCTGAGAAAACTTTCCCTGAAATATGTTTAAAAAATTTTACGTAAGCAAGTTTATCGAACATAGGGATAACGGAAAAATTGATTTTCCAGAAATCGTATTTAAATTTTTTTTTATATCTTTCAAATACATACAAAATTAGCATAGAAGTGCCAATTAAGGTTTATTAGTGTTTTATGTAAATACCATAAGAAATGAAGGAATAAGAAACATTGTTTACATTTCTCCTGGCCTTCCTATGCCCACTTCCGGTATTTGAATGATTACTTTCTGTTTATTAAACTGGCTATAACTCTTATTCTAGTAATCGTAGAAATAAAATTAAGACATATTTTGCATATAGTAAACGATTGCTCTTTCAAATTAAACAATAACAAAAGTTTCGAAAAAATTTACGAAAATGGCCCTTAAAACAATATAATTAATTCAGCATTTGCTTGCTTCCGTGTAATATTTTGTAGCTAAATTTCCAAAGGAAATAATAACTTCACAAATAAATAAATAAAACACTAATTTAATAGATATGTAATCGAACTACGCGCTTAAACACTGAAATAATCAGAATCACAATGGTTGCTATAAATAGTGAAATGTTGCGCCATTGATCGCTGACATCGGCTAATACGAAAGTACCAAAAATGCTTTTTGATGTAGTCGTTAGGTGGACAATCTAAGTAAATATACAGAATGTTAAATATTTATTAGAATTTTCCATTAAAATGATTTTCATGTACCCCAAGCATATCGTGCATCTTTAATCTGGTTGGATTACCGGATTACGGTAATAGAAATTCGTATTTGTGAATTTAACCCCTTGAAGGGCGGTGGAATATATTATATCCCACCTAATTTAAACAAGATTCGCACCAGAAACTTTTAACTAAATTTTATATTTTTAACTTTGGGGGCGAAATGTTGAAAAATTGCTTTTCCTTATTTAAAAAGAGAAAGTTTGTTTTGTTTTGAATTAAGCTATTTAGTATTTGCGTCTGAAAATCAATACATAAAGGTAAAATTCACAATTGTACTTACCGCTAATTTGAACATGTTTAAAAACTCCTTTGGTGTATGTAAAAGACTGAATCTGTTTGCTACTGGAATTGGTTTGATTCGTCAGCTGGTGTACTTCGTATTTTATACTCTTTTTAAGCCATGCTTGGTAGAATTTTCTTAAATGCTTATTTGAATAAGAGTTGAAGCACATTTAATATTATCAGATAATGGGAATGCCGATAATCATCGAATTATTTAAAATAAAATATTCTTGCTTCAGTAGAAAAGTATGATAAGTATATGAAATAAAGTATATAGTAATAAAGTATGAAATATCCTGGGCCAAATCGAAATTCACGATTTTGCGATAGGAGAAGTTTTGTCATCAAGAATTTATTACATTATTATTATTTATATGCATTATTTATTTTATAATGGAAATCTGGATATTGCTTAGACCTGAGAAATGCGTCAGTGTTTGGCGTAACACAGGTTATCTCAAAATCGCGATTTTTCGATCAGTCTGATCACGATATTTCCCGTTGAATTCATAGTAATTTTATGTCTGTATTTAAATGAATGAACTCAAAACAAGAAAAATTTCACACAACATAAGTTTCTTGGACGAAAATGCATATTAATACATGGCGGATAAATCAAGAGAACTCTAGTTTTTGTACACTTTTATTTAATTGATATCTTTTCATGTATGTAAAGATGGAATCGTTTTTTCGGTCATTTTCTGATATGCCAGAATTATAACAAGTTGGAAATTCCACGCCAAATGTTGCAAATGAAGTGCGTTCGCACTGTAACTAGTTTTATAAAGATTTTCTGCACCGCATATTGTACTGAATGTATATTTTAGTGCACTTCATAAGTGCCTATCAATTTCTTTCTGTTCGAAAGGCTGTAACATCATTAAAATACATTTGAAATATTTTTTCATCATTGGCCGTAATGTAACGGAAAATTTTGACTGTCCCTGTAATTAAATATACATCCGATTTTCATAAAATTGGAAACGTCTCGACAAAATTTTGCAACAATTATATATTTTAAATTTCAGACCATTCGATTGGGCAGTTTTTGCTCTGCTATATGCGGACGGACGGACGGAACGACGATTATAGGGGTTACGTATTTATATAATTACGAACTCACCTAAAAATTATGTACTCGGGTGTATTTCTTATGACAATTTTACGTTTTACGATTTTTAGAGACCCGTTCAATTCGACGAATGAAAATGTTTAAAGGAACTGATTGACTGAATTTATATAAAAAAAAAAAATTACAAAAATAAATACAATAATTAATCAATCTTATATTGGCTGGCCTAACTTTTATAATTAAAGTTATTTTTAATTAATTTTAATTTCTACCGTTCGAATTACTGAAAAAATAAACTTTATTCCTATACGTAATGAGTAACATGCAATTAAGAAAATGAAATTATGTTTGAAGTTATTGAGGCTTTGATCTTTGGTATATTACGTAATGATAAATCAACGAAAATTACGCCACTCTGACACAATTATAATTTTGTTTTTCAACGAAATCTAAAAATTAGGAAACAGGAATTCTGCTTTTTCAGAATTGAGTGTCGCCTCCGATGAAAAAAAAATTATATATATACATACAGTGAAATACGTTTAACACGAAATTGAGGGGGCGGAATTTTTTCCTTTCGTGCTAAAAGAATTTCACGTTAAAAGATTCGTAAAAAAACGAACAAAACTGTCAAATATTTTTGACGTCGTCAAAATTTATTTCGCTTTCCTGTTAAACTACTAATAGGTTGCATCCATTAGAATAAAAAGAAAGTAAAAAATATATCGTTTTTTGGGGAAAAAATCAGATATCTTTGTTTGAAGTGTTTTTTTAGCATTCTGAGGTCAAGCTTGTTTGAATCAAGTAAGCAAAGCTGTCTCTAAATCTTCGCGCTTAGCGGTTCTCATACGTTTTTTCTCTGCTTTAAACATTTATCGCTCAAACATTAACGTAATGGGATCCCTGTTTTTTATTATCGTCGATAAAGTAGAATTGACAATGCCAAACTCTTTGCAGTTTCATCAACTGTATAAGCAGCTTAATCTTCATTTGAAGCGAAATAGCAGTTTGTTTTCGGACCGATTTCTCAATCATTGTGCTCGTAACACATAAGCTAATTTACAAAACCCCCCACGAAATTCACTGATTTTCACCCAAAATTCAGAGGTTTTAACACAAAATTCACCAATTTCAACTCGAAATAACTAGATCGAAAGCGAATTTTTTTCGCGTTAAACGATTTTTGTTTCGTGTTAAAAGAAAAAATATGTAGTAAATTGCATAGTATATACTGTCCGGGCCGCTATATCATTTCGTGTTAACCGATTTTTCATGTTAAGCGTTTTCGTGTTAAACGTATTTCACGGTAATATAGATAGTACAAAATTTCAGTTTTAAGACTCAAAATACACGCTTTTATTTTATATAAAAGGGCGTCATTTGTTGTAGAATTCCACATTTACAATCTAGTCTTAAACAACATCTATAGAAAAGTATGTATATATGATGTCATTATCGCGGAATAATACACAAAACCAGCAAAAGTGGATTTTCAAGAAACTCTACAAAAATATCGAGTATCTAATGATTCATAAGCCTTCGTTAGTCTGTAACATCAATATGGATACTGAATCGTTTAAAATAGCTCCATGTTTTATCAGAAATCATTCATTTATACTTTTTCAAAATTCGGAAAATGTTATTACGCACGAATTAATAAAGCTGCATATTTTTGGTAGGAATTGCGGAGAAAACAAAATCACACACTTTAAAATACATTTTTATAGCAGACGATATTCTTGGCATAGCACGCATTTTAATTACATTTTTTCCAGTCTTTTGAGGAAATGGCAACGAAAACATATAGTAATCTACTATTTTTCCTTTACTTTCTACAGAAATGGAGAACTCCACCATTAATGAAAAAGCTTCAAAAGCTACAAAAAAACAAACAAACAAAAAAAAAACAACAACAACAAAAAAAAAAACAATTTAACAAATTACAACGACCATTTGGAAAATGATTTTTTCAAAGACTTAAATTTAAGACATAAAAAATCGCACGAAGTTGATCATACATTACGTACGCCATGTATTAAACATTAACATTCCTGGACACATCATGAACAAATTTTAAAATAAATTTCAGTTTTACAATTTTCGGTACTGTAAATTTTTAAACTTCTAGAAGCTGGTCATACGTACGCCATGGATTAAACATTAATATTCCTGAACCAATTTTAAATGAAATTTCATTTTTAAACTTCTAAGCATCCCACAATATTACTTTTTATATCGTCGTATAGAGAAAAAAAATGCATTTTTAATTGCAATTTGTTTGAAAGCTGTATCTCAATTTATTTCTGAGTTATTAATTTTTTTGTAGTTTTTATTACTTTTTTGTCATAGTGGCAACAGAAGTATCCATCTCTTTTGAAAGTAAAGGGAAAATACAGATTACTGTATAGACCAATCAGAAAACGAATAAAATGCGGGATTCAACTAATAAAACGCTTCAGATATGTTTTTGATTTCCTACCCTGACCGAGGACAATAACCATTTTCCCAAATGGTTAAAGAAAAAAAAAAAACCCTTAGAAAACAGGAATTTTACTTTTTCAGAATTTAGTGTCACCCCCCTCCTCCGATGAAAAAAAAAATGTATGTATATAAATATAGATAGTACAAAACATATTTCAGTTTTAAGACTTAAAACACACGCTTTTATATTATATAAAATGACGTCATTCGCATCCTCTGAAGAATTCCACATTTACGATCCAGTCTTAAACAATATCTACAGTAAAGTATGCATATGAAGTCACTATCGCTGACTAATTCACAAATCCAAAAAAAAAAAGAGATGTCGTCATTCAAGAAACTCGTCAAATAAAATTGGCTATCTATTGATTCATATGCCTTAATGTGTTTGCAATAGGTAAGTAAGTAGTAATATATACTTGAGTATAAGTATTAATATAAGTATAAGTATTAGTAATAAGTAAGTATAGTAATAGATACTTAAAATTAAATGTAGTTTATCAGAAATCATTCATTTATATTTTTTCAAAATAGCACGTATTTAGATGTTATGGAAAAATAGCAAAAAAAAAAAAAAAAAGATATAATTACTATTTTCCAACTATTTTTCCTTTACTTTCTACAGAAATAGAGTATTTGCGTTGCCAAAATTTTTCAAATGGCGCTAAAACCTACAAAAAAATTAATATCTCAAAAATAAATTGAGATGCAGTTTTCAAACAGATTGCATTTTTAAGTACTCCCCCCCCCCCCAATACGACGGTATAAAAATTTAAAATGTGCGATGCTTAGAAGTTTAAAAATTGCAGTAGAATATTTAACTGTACAATAATACACCTGCTTTGTTTTGCGGCTGGCTTATAGAACGGAACGTTATTTTTTGGAGACGACATTTTAATAACTGGGAGAAAGAAATAGCATATCAGGGGCTTTAAAAAAAATAATATTTCAAAAATAAATTGAGATGCAGCTTTCAAACAAATTGCCTTTAAAAGTACTTTTTAACAATTTACAACAAAGTTGAAAAGTGTTTATGACTTCGGTTTATCTGTCCGTCAGTCCGTCTGTCCGCGCTCTAACTCCCGCAATATACTCGGATTGCCCTGAAATTTTTGGATGTTATTAATTTTTAGCATAGCACGTTCGCTTTTTCAAATGAAGTTTCTAGCATATTTAGTTCATTTGCAGGGACAGTCAAAAGTTTTCCGTTACATTACGGCCTATGGGGACAAATCGTTTAAAATGATTTTTAATGACGTTACATGCTTTCAAACATAATAAAATTGATATGCATTTATCAAGTACACTAAAATATGCATTCTGTAGAATATGCGGTGCAAAGAATAGTTATTATTCATTTACAGGACCACACAAAAGAATTCCGTTACATAATGATATAGGAGTGGAGGGAATTGTTTGCGACTTATTTTAATTATGTTGAATTATTTCATGTGTAATGAAATTTATATACGTCTCTGAGGTTGACTATAACTTATTTCATGTATAATACGAAGTGCATAACATTTACAGGGACACACAAAAGATTTCAGATACTATATTTTATCCGAAGTACTGTACAGTTGCGATGATTGCTGGAAATGCATTTTTAATTATGTCATGTGCTTTTATGTTTCACTATATTTATGCATAGTAATGGTGTGTATAAAATCTGTAATTCATCTACACAAAAAATTTGTAATGGTTACTGGGTATGACTGCAAATTGCTTAAAGGTGGTTTTTAAATGAGTTATGCATTTTTACGTTGAACTGCATTTAGTTTACTAAGAAATGTTTGTAGAACATAGATAAAAGAATATACAGGATCACGCAAAGAAGTGCATACATGGCCGTCTATAAATGATAATTTCTGGAAATGTGATTTCAGTAGTTTTAAGAGTGTTTTACTTTGAATTAAACTTTAGCTAAATAGTGGCGTGTAATAAAGGTAATAGGTTAACTACAAGGTTGTACAAATGTATACAAGTATTTTTCCATCAATTAGTATAAACTGCTGAAAGAGAAATTTCAACCTGTTATGCGTTGTCTTGTTAAATTAAATTTCCACATTATATAGTATATATTTGAACATACAGATCAAATACAGGGCTTCTCAAAAGAATTGGAATACATTGGAAAGAATTTGCTATGGACGGTAACTGCTGAAATCAGTTTTTCAAATGTTTTATGCGTTTTCTAAAATGTTTACTTAGTTCTCTTATATACCTTATTTCCCTAAATAACGAAGTTTTATTAAAGCATTCAAGAAGTGTTGGAAAGTGTTTCATAATCTATGCTTAACGCATGATTTTTCTTATTTGTTTTACTATATGACGGTGTAAAAAACTGAAAATGAGTGATGTTTAGAAGTTTTAAAAAACGCAGTAGATATTATCACCGTACAGTCTATTTCGTTTTACGGCTGGTTTGTGTAACTGAACGTTATTTTTTAGGGTCAGCACTTTAATTGTTGGCCTAAAGAAATTGCATATCGGGGAGCTAATAACGTCGTTTTCTCCGTCTCAAAATTTACATGGATACTTTTCCTATCTATATTCACTATTTTAAAATTATTTGCAACATGCAATATATTATTAACAAATATATTCGCATGTTTAATATTACGTTTGCCAGTTACAATTTTGCATGTAAACACTGGCAATCTTGAGGTTCTAATCTGAGCGCCGGCGAAATCCATAAGTTTACTTTTAGACGCTTTCGTACTAAAATATTTAGTTTTATCAAAGAAAATAATCGTCTGAAAATTAAAAGAGTATTTTCTTTGATAAAACTAAATATATCACTATGAATGCATTTCATTTTTACTATGACGTCATTTTCACTCACTGAAGCCTTCTGAGATGAGCGTCTCAATCTCAGTATCAATGAAATGAAAAAAATATTGAAATATAATAGCTTTATTAGTAAGAATGCGTTTTTTAAAATCGTGACGTCCTTTTCTGTTGAAAAAAAAAAAAAAGTTATTTTTAATTGTAATACGAAAATGGCGTCCGTAATGATATGATAATTCCCATTCTTTACCCTTTTCTCTTCCACAATGGAAGTAACCCGATTGCCATCAATATGAAAATATTTTATAAAAGACTTTTAAAATTAAAATATACCCTATAGATATAAAATCCTAATGAAACGAATTTATGAAACGGTTTTATGAAACGACCTATTAAACGACTGATTACCTTTCATGGCGATTTCTCCTAAAATATACGTAACATCATAAAATAACACCAAAAATCCGTATTGATCTGCAGATAGCAAAACTAGTATTAGAATTTCAAAATTTGAATTAGTTTTCGAGATATTATTATTTTTTTTAATTTTAAACACTTTTCTCTAATGATGGCAACTCAAATTTTAATCATAACATACATTAAAAAAAAAAAAAGCCCAGTAGCGAAGCCAACCGCACGCCTGTTTGCCACGCTACAGATCGCGAGTTCTGCTCCCGACTGGGCAAGGTTCACTCATCCTTTTACCCCTTCAGGGTCGATAAAATGAATACCAAGTTTGCTTGGGAACTAAACACCGAGGGTCTCGCGTTCGGTTGATCACCTGGCCGGGGCACATGCTGTATAACACCTCGAGGCCCAGGGTCAAGTAAACAGAGTTGGGCAGTGTAGGCCCTGATCCTTCATGGATCTACAGCCACAGGTTTAGTTTTTTTTTAGTTTCTTTTTAAAAATTATATAAGGTACTACTTAGTTATCCCGCTGACCAATTTTGTCAAATTATGTAAATCGCCAAACCACTCCCCAAACTACACAAATTGATATAATTTTTATTTTAAGTAACGAAAGAACAAGTAAATTAGTATAACATTAATAAAAATACAAATAAAACGTCGAAATAAAAAACACTTGATGACGTAAACACGCGTAACTTGCTTAAAGTTAAGTGAATGTGACATTTACGGTCAACCATTATTGGCATTTAATCTTATAGTTTGGCGATAGATTTTTGGTCGACGGGATAACCAAGTAGTACCTTATACAAATTGTTTTGTTCTACAGTTATTAATTAATTTTTTCTATTGTTATTTTGTTTTAAAAATAATAGAAAATAATTAAAAAATACATATGTAACTTGTATTCGAAAACGAGGTTTTCGCCAAATTGTCGTAAAAGAAAATCACGCCAAATCCTGTACATGACATCTGTGCCAAATATTAAATAATGCAACAAACCATGACATTTAATCTCAACTTCAAAGCAATGTTTTAATTTACCACTCGAAAAATAAAAAAAAAATGCTGACTGGTGAGTTAAAAAAAGCTATTGGCGAGATTTGCATCCGGCTATCATAAAAGTACCAAGAATTCTTTCGATCATGGAAACTTCTATGTAGTTTTATTCGAATTTTTTTTTTTTTTACTTAAAATGGAAACCTTTCACAAGAAAAGTGAAGGGATCAGCCCGTAATTGTTTATGGCAGTTACATGTCTTGTATTATTATAATATAGAAGAAATGATGGCGATAGAGTAATATTTGGCGACTTATCACCTGTGTCTGGTTAACATTAAAGTATCAAAATGGCACCTGGAATATAAAAAGCGAAGTAGTCCGTCCGAAACTATTGATGATAGTCACATGACTTAGGTTATTATTATAGATATTGTTTTCAATTGTAAAAACAGCGCAAAGAATAATATTTCTTTACGATTAAAAATTAATTTACACGTGACTATTACAAACGGAAAAAAACTTTAAAATTACTATTAAATGAGTACGTGTTAAAAGCAGGAAAATATTTAAAATTTTGTAATGAAAATTGTATTCATACGGGAATATTAAAAGAGAAAGGAAACTTTAAAATAATAAATTCATTAATATGCGTTTAAAGCAGTAAATTGTAGTAATTACGTCACATTTAAAATGGGCAAATAATAGTACTGCCAAACAATTTAAATATATCTATGCGGGACATTAATTTCATATTTCGAGATGATCTTTTTAATTAATGTTCCCAATTCTAAGACACCGCGAATAATAATATTCCCTTTCTAAAAACAAAAGTATTTTCATGTGAATGCTAAAAAGAGAAAGAAAATTTTGTGAAACTTAGGTCAGATTTAAAACGATACATTTAAAATGTCTGTATTGTATTATGTTAATCGTTTATAACGCTGTAAAAAATACCGGGAGGCACAGACACTGTTTATTAATTTATTTTATTTTAGCTTCTTTTCAAATGTTTAACTAATCTACTTTAATCAAACACGAAAACAACCATTGGATGTCTTAACAGCAACTGATTCGGCCTTAAAATTTTGCAATCAATGGGAATTGAATGGAAACCCATTGACAGGGAGATCACCACAGATTTTTTCATTATAATTCAATCTTCTCTAATCTTTTTAAAGCCGATCAAATTAGCGTGTTTTTAGATTCTGCGATGTCTGAACGGGGGCTGGCGAGCCTAGCTTGCAGGGGGCAGAGCCCCTTAGTTAAAATATAAAAATGGGATTATTTTAAAAAATAGCGAGTGCAGGCACATCTAAAAATAAACTTCTTTCATTAAAAAAATAATTATCAAAATCGGTTGAGTAGGAAGCTCAGTCCGGATGACTAAAAATACAACCTTGTTTTCTAAATATATAGATTAATAAATTAAATTTAAGGCAGTTTTCAGTTAGTCGGGCGCAGAGGATTTGAAACTGCATACAAGTTACAACAACAATGGCGTTAATTATCGATCAGACCACGCCATCTAAAATATCCCAACTGACTGTGAAACTGCAACAGTGAAATATTTCAAATACTAAAAATTTAGAAAATAAAATATAATTAATAAAAATACAGATTGTAATATTTTTTAAATACGCTTTTGTCAATTAATAGATAATTAAATGTTAATTAAAATGTTGATGTTAATTAAATTATGATTATACTCTGAAAAAACAATTTAGAAATCATGGTTTGAGAGTTTAGAAAATGCTTTTTTTTACCTATCCTGTTGTGAAATCTTAAAAAAGAAACAAAGAAAAAAAATTATAATTTTTTAAATAAACTAGGGGATTCTGCCCCCTACGAGCTACGCTCGCCAACCCTCGTTCGAATACCACAGATTCTAAAAGCATGCTAATTTGATCGGCTTTAAAAAGATTTCGGAAGATTGAATTATAATAATAATAGTAAAAAAAAAATATGGCAATCTCCCTGTAAACGGATTTCCATTCATTTTCCTTTAATTGGGGATTTTTAAGGACAAATAAGCTGCTGTTAACTTATATAATGGCTGTTTTCGTCTCTGATTAAATAAGATCAGTTAAACATTTGAAAATAAGCTAATGTAAAATTAATTAAGTAAACAGAGTTTTTGTCTCCCGGTATTTTTTAATAACGCTATAAGAAAGTTCTTTTTAAATAACTCATTTTAAATGTATAGTTTTAAATCTGACGCAATTTTCACCAAAGTTTTCTTTCTCATTTTAATATTCACATTAAAATACTTTTGTTGTTAAAAAGGCCTTAGAATTCACAACAATAGTTGAAAGATCATCTCTAAATATGATATACATATCTCGCGTAAATATATTTTTTAATTTAAACTGTTTTGCATTATTATTATTTGGTCGTTTCAAATATGACATAATTTCTCCTATTTACTGCTTTTAAGGCATATTAACGAATTTATTATTTTAAAGTTTTCTTTCTCTTTTTAATATTCACGTGAAAATACTTTCTTTGCTAGAAAGGAAATATTTTTATTTGCGCTGCCTTAGAATTGGCAACAATAGTTTAAAAGATCATCTAGAAATGTGAAATGTCTCGTGTAAATATATTTTAAAATTTAAACTGTTTGGCAGTATATAAAATATATGAACTTTAACAAGCTCACTGTTTTACTTAAAAGGTGACTGCATTAATAAAAGAGATGTTACAAGTTAAAAATATGCATTTTATTTAAAACTTCTTAGTACTTTCAAGCTTTCCCAAGCTTTTCATCAGAGAATATTGTTGGAATACAACGTCCATTTATCTTACCCTTTTATTTCAGCGCATGCGCGTACAGTGACGTTTCTACAAATCCGCTCTGCGAGCGAGATTATTTAGTTCTGTTAAAAACATGTCAGTGCTTAGTCGCACTTAAGCTATGTATATATTTTTGTCTTCGTGTTAGTGTTAATAAATGTTTATGTCGAGCTATTCTGCTAACTCTGTGTGCCCCCAAAACCAACAAAGGTTATGGGTACCAGAGACGCTACTCACTGCGCTATAAATAGCAGAAATATTTTTTAATTCGAACTTTCGAATCATAAAGTCTTAAGCCTAAACCGAAACTAAGAACTCTTCTACGTTCTGTCATTAACTATTTTGATTTGTGGCTGCGAGATATTTTATTTAATCATGTCACATGTTACGACAATTGAAAAACTCGGCAAAGATAACTTTGATAGCTGGAAACTTCAAATTGAAGCAGTATTAATAAAAAATGATCATTGGGATTATGTAACCGGCAAAGAAGAGAAACCGGCCGAAGGTAGCGCTGATGAAAAGAAATGGCTCCAGGCTGATCAAAAAGCCCGTGCTGATATAATTCTGGCCATAAATCCTAGTGAATTGTGCCACATCAAGCATTGTGCGACTTCAAATTCTGTATGGAATAAATTGAAAGACGTTTATGAATCAAGAGGCCCTGCAAAGAAAGCAACGCTGTTAAAACAGCTTCTGTTTCGAAAGATGAGTTTCAGTGAAACGATGTCTGAACATTTAAATATCTTTTTTGAGATTGTTGATAAATTAAAAGAAATGGAAATAGAAATTGCGGATGATTTGTTATCAATTCTTCTACTCTACAGTGTTCCTGAGAATTTCGAAAATTTTAGATGCGCTATAGAATCGAGAGATGAGTTACCTAAACCCGATTCTTTGAAAATTAAGATGCTAGAAGAATGGGAAGCTAGAAAAGGAAAAACGACTCATGATTCACAAAATGCCTATTATATAGAAAACAAGAGAAACAATCAAGAACAGAAGAAAAATGAAAAATGGAAGACTAATACGAATAAAAATTTTCCTGCAGAGAGAAATTATCGTAATTTCAAGTGCAATTATTGCTCCAAAATCGGGCATAAAGCTAACGAATGTAGAAAGAAAATAGCTGACAGAAAGCTTGCATCTTTAAATAAAGGAAATCAAGGTTCAATGATTAGTTATGAACCGGTTAGTATGGCATTTAACGACGTATATCATGAATCTCCGGCATGGTGTTTAGACAGTGGTTGTACATCTCATATGTGCAAAGATAAAAATTTATTTACAGAATTTCATCCTCGTGATAATTCTACAATACAGCTTGCTGTTGATAAAACAGCAAAAATCACAGGAATAGGAACAGTTCTTATTACAGTGCCTAACGGTAGTGGGACTACTAATCTCACACTTAAGAACGTTCTGTGTGTACCCGAGTTAAAATGTAATTTGATTTCAACGTCAAAAGCAACGGCTAATAATCGTTCTGTGCTTTTTAAAGAACGATATGCTAAAATAATTGAGCCTAATGGTTCTATACTAGTACAAGCTGTTCGTCAAGGTGATTTATATTATGTACATCCAATCCCCGAAAGAGCTGCAATAGCACAGGTAAGTGATTTTGTAAAATGGCATTTAAAGTTAGGACATTTAAATGAGTCTGATTTAAAGAAACTTAAATCTAATAATATGGTTAGAAATTTAAATTTCAATGATGGTGAGTCTCTTAAAGATTGTAAAGTTTGTATTCAAGGTAAACAAACTGTCCGCCCTTTTCCTAAACAATCAAATTTTGAAAGTAATGATTTATTATTTCGTATCCATTCAGATTTATGTGGGCCCATGAGAGTCCCTTCCCATGGAGGATCGCGATATTTTGTTACTTTTATTGATGATAAATCACGTTATATTGAAGTTAGTTTTCTTAAAACCAAGGATGAGGTTAAGAATGCATTTATTAAATACAAAGCAGCAGTCGAAAACCGACTAGGAAAGAAAATAAAATTTCTTCGTACAGATAATGGCTTAGAATATTGCGGCGAAGAATTTGATAAATATATCGAAGAATGCGGTATAAAACGAGAATTTTCTTCCCCTTTAACCCCTCAGCAAAATGGCACCCCTGAGAGATCGAATAGAACGTTAACTGAAATGGCAAGGTGTTTACTATTACAAAGTAATCTTCCACAATCTTTTTGGGCCGAAGCTATAAATTGTGCTGCTTACATACGCAATCGCTGCCCGACACGACGTTTAAGCGAAAATAAAACTCCATATGAAGTATTCTTTGGCATCAAGCCAACTTTATCATACTTCAAAATATTTGGGCAAAAATGTTTCGTACTTAATAAAAGGCAAAATAAGGGAAAATTTGATCCTAGATCAGAAGAACATATTTTTGTAGGTTATTCTAATGAATCAAAAGCATATAGGCTTTGGAACAAGAAATCTAGAAAAATTGTTATAAGCCGTGATGTTCGATTTATTAACGAATTTGAAAATGATCCCTCCTGTAACACCGAAATAAAATTAATTTTTCCTTTCTCTCAAAATAATGAAAATACGAGCACAAACACAATTACGCAACAATCAGAAATATTTCCAGTCATGAAAACGGAACCAGACAATTCTAGTGGCGACAGTGAAAGAGAAATTGATTCGCAATCTGATGAAATTTCCGACCCCCCTTCTTTCAGAACGCGCGGGAGGCCAAGAAAAATAAAAACAGGTGGAAAAGGGAGACCTCGAAAGGAATATCAAACAATTATTATTCCGAAAGAAGAAAAATCTCAAACTGCAGTAAATAATTCTTTTGACTCTTGTCCTGAATTATTTGAAGCTCTAAATAGTTCGTATAAAAACGAATGGATAAATGCGATAAATATAGAATTTAATTCATTAATGCAAGAAAATGCATGGCAAATAGTAGATAGGCCAAAACATAAGAAAATTATAGGATCTAAGTGGGTTTTAAAAACAAAATATAAGCCAGATGGGTCAATCGAGAAATTAAAAGCGAGATTGGTGGCAAAAGGTTGTACACAAAAACCTGGTATCGATTTTGACGAAAATTTTTCTCCTGTAGCTAGATTAAGTTCAATAAGAACTGCGATCGCATATGGCATCCAAAATGGGTTCACTGCATATCAATTAGATTTTATTATGGCTTATGTAAATGGTGATTTAACTGAAGAAATATACATGGAATTACCTGAAGGTTTTAAAAATGAATCTAATGCTGACAAAGTTTGTTTATTAAAAAAATCCCTTTATGGATTAAAACAATCGGGTCGCCAATGGTTCAAAAAATTAGATGAAAAATTGAAACAAATGAAGTTTAAATCACTAAATGCTGATAAATGTGTGTATTTTTCTAAATCTCCCATTGAAGCTATTATCATTGTTTATGTTGATGATCTCATAATTCTTACTAAATGTAAAGAAGATTATCAATATATTCGAGATGAATTAGCAAAATCATTTAAAATGAAAGATTTAGGTCTCTTACACTATTGTTTGGGCATAGAATTTATGCAAAACGGGGACAATATTAAAATTACACAAAAGAAATACATTGAAGATATTCTGAGCAAATTTAATATGCAAGAATCCAAACCAATATCTACACCTTTTGATAATAACGTGAAGCTTACTAAAGATATGTGTCCCAAAACTGAAGAAGAAAAGTCTGAAATGAATAATATTCCCTACCGTCAATTAATAGGATCCCTTATGTATTTATCAGTTGCTACTAGACCTGATATAACTCACGCTGTGAATTTCCTAAGTCAATTTAACAACAATCCAGGTAAACCTCATTGGATAGCTGCAAAAAGAATTTTGCGATATCTGAAAGGAACCCAAGATCAAGGACTGATCTTTAAACGTGATTCTGAATCCTTGATTGCATTTGTCGATGCTAATTGGGCGTCGGATGTGAATGACAGAAAATCGTACACTGGCTACATTTTTAAATACGCCAGTGGAGCCATATCGTGGGAATCGAGAAAACAACGAACTGTCGCCTTATCCACAACAGAGGCGGAGTACATGGCATTGTCAGAAGCCGCCAAAGAGATTTTGCATCTCAGACGGTTTTTAAGTGAACTTTCACCTGAAACAGTGACTGCGCCTACTATAATATTTTGTGATAACCAGTCTGCTCAAAAATTAGTACGAAATCCGGTTTACCATTCGCGCACCAAACACATCGATATTCGACATCATTTTGTGCGTGAAATTTACGACAATGGCGAAATAGAGGTTAAATACCTAGAGACAGAAAATATGCCTGCAGACATTTTAACCAAAGCTTTAAATGCTTATAAACATAAAAAATGTTGTGAAATGATAGGACAAAATGTTTAAAAATTTTCAGCATTATTCTGTATCCTTTTTATATAAGTATATAATTTGTATTTGTAATTTTTATATTAATATTATTTCTCTGTAATTTGCTTAATAGGAGAACATTGTTTTGTTAAGAAAATGCACGTTGTAAAGGGGGAATTGTTGGAATACAACGTCCATTTATCTTACCCTTTTATTTCAGCGCATGCGCGTACAGTGACGTTTCTACAAATCCGCTCTGCGAGCGAGATTATTTAGTTCTGTTAAAAACATGTCAGTGCTTAGTCGCACTTAAGCTATGTATATATTTTTGTCTTCGTGTTAGTGTTAATAAATGTTTATGTCGAGCTATTCTGCTAACTCTGTGTGCCCCCAAAACCAACAAATCGTTTAGAAAATGAGAGAGCCAATAAGTATTAGAGTTTAAAGTAGAAGTAGCAGTTTCTTGGATTGAACTTAATTAGAGAAAAAATATATTATTACTAACTACAGTTCCATTTATTTTATTACATCATTCTGTTCTCATACGTCACTTTCACTTTAAATGCGTAGCTGGAGAGTCGAAGTAGTGTTTCAAATTAAATTTGGGTAGAATAAAATATTTAACTGCCCTAAAATAAGCTTTAATACGTCACTTTTCTCAAGTTTTCAGGATTTATTTTCATGATATTGAACCATAAAATTGGTAATATGTACTATAAGGCGTCGTTACATACTTCATTGTTTTTCAGGTTGAATCAGGTTTAAACCTCATTACAAATAATAATGTTTTTATATTTAATGGAAGATATTACAAACAATTAGAGGGAGCTCCAAAGGGTTCTCCTATTTCTGGGCTTTTTGTCGAAATTAAATTCCGACCGTTGGAAATGAGGATTTTAACTGGCCTTGATTTAAAGCCTAGAGTATGGTAGGGGAGGTATGATACACTCTTTTTTTACTGATTTTTTACAACCATAGAAAGCTATTTTTAAACAATTGTTTCGTGTTTTCTTATAAAGTGATCTTTTATTCATTTACTAAAAATATTGTGAATTTAAAAATAGTCATTCAAAAAATATATTCCAATTATTTTGAATGGTTAGTACTGTATCAAATCTCCCCATTACTGGGGAGGATTGATACACTAGCAAGGGACGTTTTTGGAAACTGGTATTAGAATTTTTAAATTCGACTTAGTTTTTGAGACATAAATTTTTTTTCTAATTTTAAATACTTTTCTCTAATAATGGCAAACTCAAATTTTAATCATAACAAATATTTTCTTTATACTTTAGAAAAGGTTATTATTTTAAACTAATTTGGCGACCAGTTTGGCTTCACTAAAATGTATGCTAAGAAATGTATCATGTTACTTTTATTCACAATTCAATTTACTTGAACAAATGAAATTTACTTTCGCCAAATCGAAAGATTCTGATAGAGAAATCAAGAATTCAGTATTTTTATGTTAGCGGGACGCAGGTGATAAATCGCAAAACTTTTTTCCCGTCGTATTTTTTTGTATTTCATTAATTTCATTTAAAATATAATTCTTTCATTCATTTTATTTAAAATACAAAACTGTCATTTAAAACTAAAACATTTAAAATTGATGGCTTTCACTTCTTTCTTTCTTTTTTTTTTTTTAAATAAAACAAAAAGAAAAATATTAAGCGCAGATGTCATATACGCACCGGCGCCAAAATGGCATTATTTTGATTGACATGGTAACCCGGTTATTGTTGTTTATTTAACAACTAGCAGACCTACCCGGCGTTTCCCGGGCCCGTGATGAATGAA
This sequence comes from Maratus speciosus, assembly GCA_963932465.1. Taxonomy (NCBI): domain Eukaryota; kingdom Metazoa; phylum Arthropoda; class Arachnida; order Araneae; family Salticidae; genus Maratus; species Maratus speciosus. The sequence continues at coordinate 454,319,990 of OZ010788.1, read as the reverse complement.
CCTCAAATTTGTATGATTTTGTACTTTTAAATCCCTTTTATCTGAATTTATATATTTAAATGTAAAGAATCGCAAGAAAAATATCAAATTGAAGATACATACTATTTTGCGTAAGTTGATTTTGGGAGTCTATGCGTACCGAAAGCGAGCGGAACTACGACAAAACACTCAGGTTTTTACTGGTTTTGTGGACATTTTCAGACATTTTGTTTTGTAAAAATTTTTCTACCCCTCCGAACGTTTCAAAATTTTTATAGGAGATGTAAATCTGGTCTATTTAGATGCTTCGATAAACATTGTGTTAAAATAAGGACGTTGACTAAAATAATAAATTAAGAAATTTGCTTAATTTACTATTCGAAAATAGTGGGTAGTGCAACCTTCCACCGACAGGGAGCGCAATATGTTCTATACAAATATTACTCTACGAAACAGTGGTCAAAGGGCTGTTATAACTTACGGGAAAATTTCAAGTCGATCGGTTAGTTCGCTTTCCAAATTTTAACGAATTCGCGTTCATTCTCTATTTAAAAAAGCGTTTCTTTTTCTTTTTAAAAGTCGATTTTTTTCCATTTCAAACAAAAAGTTCTGAATCAATTTTTTTAAATTTACATACTCTTAATTAGTCTACAAATATAGGCAGAGAAGCTAAAGTTTAAAATCTGTAAATGGTGTATTTTTAAAATTTTGGTTTAAATTTGAACTCCCATTAAAATTTTACCCTATGGTTTTTATCTACTCTCCAAAATAAAAGTAGGTGTTTTTCAAAGCAGAGATAATGTCTGTAACTTTTAATAAGTAGCATATATCTCATGACTCCCTCCAAAAACGGCATATAAAAAGTCAGAAACGCTAATTTTTTAAAAAGAAATCTAGAGCCCCTCCCTCCCACCCTGGAATTTCACGCACCATTCTTTTTTACACTTTATCTTTTGTATTATAAACGTTCTTAAAGTTTCAAACAGATCGCCTTGCTAGATTTCCTAATTTTAACAAATTGCGTTATGTTAGTTGCACATTCCACCACCAGGGAGTGCACTCTATTCATAATAAAAGCTCCTTTACACAACCTATCAGTAGATATGTTACTCGAGGAGGTGGCGGTCTTCAGCAAGAATTTAAGATATTTGTTGAAATTACTGTTCGGAAATAGTGGTAACTTAACTTTTGTCACATTTATATGTACTAAGTAGCATGTATCTGAGGACTCCGTCAAAAAACCGTACCTGAAACGGTATGAAACGCAAAGGTAAAAAAAAAGAAATATTTCGCCCCTCCCCTCCCGCGGTCACCTGCCCGAAATTTCACGCACCAATTTTTATAAACTTTTTCTAATGTGTTATAAACTATCTTAAAGTTTCAAGCAGATCGCTTTTTCAGATTTCCTACTTTAAATGAAATCGCGGTCTCTTAGTTCCACTTTCCACCACCAGGGAGCACACTGTATTTTCAACAAAACTGTATCTGAACGTAACTCCGTTGCACAACCTATCAGTAGATATGTTACTCGAGGGAGTGGAGGTCTTAAGCAAGAAATTAAGATATTTTTGAAATTACTATTCGGAAATAGTGGTAACAAACTTTTGACATTTTTATATTTAATAAGACTCATTTATCTCAGGACTCCGTCAAAAAACCGCACCGGAAATGGTAAGAAACACAAAAGTTAAAAAAAAAAGAAATCTGTCGCCCCTCCTTTTCTCCCCACCTTCCCGAAATTTCACGCGCCATTCTTATATAAACTTTTTCTAATGTGTTATAAACTATCTTGAAGATTCAAACAGATTAGATTCCCTACTTTAAATGAAATCGCGGTCTGTTAGTTCTACATTCCACCACCAGGGAGCGCACTCTATTCTTAGCAAAAGCTTATATGAATGAAACCTCGTCACGCAACCTACCCGTAGATACATGGATGGGGGGGCGGTCTTAACCAAGAATTTAAGATATTTGCTGAAATTACTTTTCGAAAATAGTGGTATCAAGACTTCTGGAATTTTTATCTCGAATAAGTAACATTTATGCTGTATTTTTACAAATCGCACGCCGTTCTGAAGAATACTACAATAAAACGTAACGTGACTACCGTTTAATATAAGCATATAAAAGAAATAAACCGATTAGTGACATTAGCGCCCCACACTCATAAATTAAGTGTGCAAAAAGTTCTGTACGAACATCCGACATGAGTTCCCACTGCCTGCGGCACTGTATAGTAGGCGGGCGATAAATTCGGAACATTTTTCTGTATTTAAAACATAAAAGAGAGCAATTAAAAAATGCATTTAAAAATGTCTTTAAAAAAAAACACTTCTGAAAAAAAAAAAAATCATTATCAGTATCAAAAACGAGAATTTAAATTCTATTAAAACTCTTGCTACCCGCTACAGCAGCAGAAAGCATTAGAATGCAAGGACTTATTGTTGCCAATTTCTAATTTCTAGTAGTAAAAGAGTCAGTAAGGAGTATTCTAATCTTTTATTTAACGTTTAAAAAACACATTTCTTGCTATCTAAATAAATCAGCATCAAACAGGCACCACCAATTTTCCGTAAACCCACCAAAATCGTCGATTTTTTAGCAGATATTATCGCTCAACCAATCAAAGTAGGAAAAAAAATACAGAAAACATTGAGGCAAACAAAAAGCCTGCCAGGTTGTCAAGTTGGTTGCTAGGTTGTGACGTCATTTGAAACTAATCCCTTCTCTTAACCCCTTCGGGACGGGAGCCTTTTATGAGATTTTTAATCTTTTGTCACCGTTTTTCAATGACAGAAATTTGTGTATTCTCGAATCGAGAAAATGCGCTGATTAAATAAGGCAAATTTTACAGGTAAAATTTTAGTGGTGAGGAAAAACAAGAATTCTGAGCGCAGCATGCGGCACGTATACGTGTCGCTCGTCTCCAAGGGGTTAAACGCTCATTATTATTAAATATGTTTTCAAAGCATGTGTTTCATTTTCATGCTAAAATTTAATGTTTAGTTGAAAAAACAGTCACTCTTGAAACATTAAGCACTCAAATTGGTTTATTTAATTGTATCCCGGTTTACTTAATTATTTCTGCGAAAGCTTTATACAACCAACCAACCGAAAGAAAGCGGAAAAAAAGAAACGTATTTTTGATGAGCGATGCTTTAGGAACCAACCAACCGAAAGTAATCTGAGGGAAAAAAGGCGTACTTTTGATGAGAGTGATGTCCGAATATTAATTAATTACTCAGCTAATAATTAGAATATTAAAATTCTGAGGATATGGTGCATTAGAAGAGGCCTTGGACTCTTTTCAAAAAAATTTTGAACCTCGTACGTGCCGTAGATTTTGCTAGCCATTGCACACAGACAGACACACAGACAGACAGACAAAGCGATTTGTTCTTTTATTAGTATAGATAAATGTTTATTTACTTTTATTTTCTTTTTTTAAATTATATAAATTGTCTTGTTCCATAGTTAATTATTTTTTGGTTATTTTCTTTTAAAAATAATAGAAAATAATTAAAAAATACGGTACTACTTAGTTATTCCGTCGACCAATTTCGCCAAATTATATAAATCGCCAAACCACTTGCCAAATTACACAAATTGACATAATTTTTATTTTAAATAACGAAAGAACAAATAAAATAACATAACATTAATAAATATACAAATACAACGTCGAAATAAAAATCACTTGATGACGTAAACACGTGTAGCTTGCTTAAAGTCAATATAAAGTGACATTTACGATCAACCATTATTGGCATTTAATCTTATAGTTTGGTGATAGATTTTTGGTCGACGGGATAACTAAGTAGTACCAAAAATACATATGTAACTGGTATTCGAAAACGAAGCTTTCGCCAAATTTTCGTAAAAAAAAAAAAAAAAAAAAAATCACGCCAAATCACGTATATGACATCTGGCCAAATATTAAATAATGCAACAAACCATGACATTTAATTTCAACTTCAAAGCAATGTTTTAATTTACCACTCGAAAAAAAAAAATGCTAACTGGCGAGTTGAAAAAAAGCTATTGGCGAGATTTACACCTGGCTAGCGTAACAGTACCAAGAATTCTTTGCGACCATGGCAACCTTTATGTAGTTTTATTCGAAAAAAAAAATTGATTTTTTAATAAAAATGGAAAACTTTCGGCACAGATGTCATATACGGCCCCATATTGGGGCAATTTTTTTCTGACGCCAATGTCATATACGCAACGGGTACTTAACTAGCGCCAAAGTATCGTTATTTTGCTTGATATGGTAAGCCGGACGTTGTTGTTTATGCTGTGGATATTTTCCCCAAATTGGCGTCGGAAAAAAATTGCGCCAATATGGAGCCATATATGATATCTGGGCCAACTTTCATAAGAAAAGCGAAGGGATAAGACCGTATTTATTTATGGCAGTTACATGACTTGGAATGTTATAATATAGATGAAATGATGGCGATAGAATAATATTTGGCGGCTTATCACCTGTACCTGGCTAACATTAAACTATCAAAACAGCACCCGGAATATAAAAAGCGAAGTGGTCCACCCGAAACTATTGATGATAGTCACATGACTTAGGCTATTGTTATAAAAATTGTTTTAAAATACCGGGAGACAAAGACTCTGTACACTTAATTCATTTTATTTTAGCTTCCTTTCAAATGTTTAACTGATCCTCTTTAATCAAATTCAAAAACGACCATTGGATGTCTTAACAGCAACTGATTCGGCCTTAAATTTTTGCAGTCAAAGGGAATTGAATGGGAACCCGTTTACAGGGAGATTTGCACAGCCTATTTCAGTATAATTCAATCTTGTCTAATATTTTTAAAACCGATCAGATTAGCGTGTTTTTAGATTCTGCGTTGCCTGAGCGGTGGGTTGGCGAGCGTAGCTTGCAGGGGGCAGAGCCCCCTAGTATATATATATATATATATATATATGTCCCAGCAAAGAAAGAAACAGTGGGCCATCAGCTGGAAAAAAGATGGCAACCAGCAGTGCCATCAGCGGTAAAGTACAAGGGTGCTATTACTTAAACCTGTCGAAAAGTGTCCGAGCCGAATGCATCTGGCCCACCAGTGATGGCCAACAGCAGGCCAGCATTTGTATGCCATCACATTACTTCAATCCGGCACTTTTCCTGCAGTGCTAGCACCTATCCCACTGCTATTCCTTTGCTGGCCCAGCACTTTCCCTTACAAAAATTTCTCATAGAATCCTATAAAAAAACGAAGTATTATGGCTCTTTTTTCTATAAGCTAGTTTCACCAAGAGCTATAGAAATATCTGTAGAAGTGTCTATAATAGAAATGTCTATAGAAATATTTGAACTTTCAGCGGTTTCCATGTGGTCACCCTCCCAAGTACTAACCGCGCTTGATGCTGTTTGGTTTTCGTGATCGGACATGAACAAGTGCTTTCATCGTACGCTACGACTGCTTGTAGTTTTCAAGCACTCATTACACTATTTCAAGTTTGTTTCTTTTGTGATTTACGTTCCCAATCATTAAACTGGTATAGAAATTATTCTATTGTATAGAAATCCTATGTATTTTATACGCTTTTTATTATTATTGATTCTGAACTGCGTAAATTATGAAAACCGAAATCCTTTGTAACCTAGTAAAACCAGATTTAAGGAAAAAAAAAGTGCGTTGAAATTAAGAATTTATTCATTTATTCATTTACTTAATTATTTTGTTGGTGGCAGTGGTGCTATATTTTTTACAGTTTCAAAAATATTAGCCTCACAGCTTAAATTGTGTTAAGATATTCATTTCAGATTTGTGTTCAAATACTCAATGTCTTCAATATTCGCAGCGCCACCTAGCTTAAAGATTCCCAGCAATAATACTGCAAAAGTTCGTGCACTTCCATGTAGTGGTGGGCCAGCGCATGAGATAAAATGGATGCCCACCAGAATTTTATCTGATGATTTCCAACAGCAAGGTTGACTGAAGCTGTCCAGCAGTGGTCATGCAGTGGTAGACCATCAGTCAATACTTCTCCATCATTGCCAGCAATTTTCTCTTTGCTGGGATATATATATATATATATATATATCTGATCTTTGTCATACTGTAACTCTCGTATTTATGAATCGATTTAGATGTAACTTGGTGTGTACATAGTACATACCAATGTCTCGACCGAGTTCGTTGGCCAGATTCGTCCGCCATTTTGTTTCAAAATGGCGGCCATTAATTTTTTTTATTTAAAATTTTAAATGAAGTACAAAAATATTAGAAATTGAAAAAGATTTTTTCCTTATGTGTTTGAACTTGATACAAACATTCCGGAGTATTTTTTGTTTCGTCTATATCTTAAAAAATGGCTGAGTTATAGCACTTTGAATTTCTAGTGTTGCTGACATTTTGAAACGATCTGAAGTTTGCTACGGGATAACAAGTGTATTTATGAACCGACTTGGCTGTAACTTTGTGTGTAAATAGTACATACCAATGTCTCGACCGAGTTCGTTGGCCAGCTTCATCCGCCATTTTGTTTCAAAATGGTGGCCATTTAAAAATTTAAAAAAGATAAATTTTTAAATGCGGTACAAAAAAATTAGAAATTGAAAAAGATTTAGTTCTTATGTGTTTGACCTTGATACAAAGATTTCGGAGGATTTTTTGTTCTGCCTATATCTTAAAATATGGCTGAGTTATAGCACTTTGAATTTCCAGCATGGCTGACATTTTGAAACGATTTGATTTTTCTCACGCGATAACACGCGTATTTATTATCCGATTTGGATGTGAGAAGGCATGTGCATAGTATATAGCAATGTCTCGACCAAGTTTGCTGGCCAGCTTCATCCGCCATCTTGTTAAAAATGGCGGCCATTAATTTTTCTTTTAATTTAAATTTAAAATGAGGTACAAAAAATTAGAAACTGAAAAAGATTTCTTTCCTAAGTGTTTGACCTTGATACAAGGATTCCGGAACACTTTTTTTTGTCTTTATCTTTAAAAATGGTTGAAATATAGCACTTTGAATTTCTAATGTAGGTGATATTTTGAAAAATCTGATTTTTTGCCTGCGACAGCACTCGTGTCGTATATATCAACCGATTCCAATGTGAGTGAACATGTGTACATGGGCACTTCAAGATATAGACAAATTTGGTGATCAAATAGAAGTCACTTTAAATAAAACCAGTTTGGATACAGCTGACTAATTTCGTGAAATTCTCATTCACATTCAGTAACACAAAAATTAGTATTGAATCTTCTGTAATCGGGTTCCACTAACGTGAGCTTCGTGTGTTTGAATAGTATAAGTCGGCTCTTTAAAAATAAGGAATATGAAAGCTACCTCTTTCCCCCGGCACTGGTCGGAAGGACTTTTCAGCAAATCAAACCACGTTCTTGCTTCCGACACTAAATTCTCAATATTATAAAACTGAGATAGTTCCTTAATTTCTTTGACAAACATTTTTTTCCATATTTTACATCATATTGAGATGAAGTAAAATCACTTTCAAGTAAATCGCGTATCCTTTCGATTCGTAAACTTTTACTCAAGGGATATAATTAGCGAGTCTAAATATGGGTTAAAAACTGCTCCTCTGTAATAATCAAGGGGAGTGGCCGCAAGAGCGTTCAAACGGTGGGATTATCTGCTAGACGTTCCCGGCATTTTTATATCAATTTCTAGACAATTACATGTTTCCATTACTTCCATGAAATTTTCTGAAAATTCTCCTTCTTCGATCCTGTGCATACGAAAAATCTCCAGAAGCTCTTCTTTATGTGCTGATGTAGAGAATGCAAACCAGAATCTAGAGATTGTAATCTGTTCGTAACTGGCTCCAGATAGAAAGAATATCGAGAAATTATTTTGAGACATACAATAAACACTACTGATGATGTTGTAGTATCTAATTGAAAGGTTTTTGAGTGTGTTTCTGAGTTTGTGCTATTATCAAGTCAAGAAAAAGATTACAGAGAGTTTCTTTAACAGTGACAAAATGAGTAGAAAAAAGTCCTTCCGGCCAGTGCCGGGAGGAAGAGGTAGCTTTCATATTCCTTATTTTAAAAAAGCCAACTTATATTATTCAAACACACGAAGCTCAATTTAGTGGAAACCGAATATAGGAGATTCAATACTAATTTTTATCAATACTAAATCATTATGAATGAGAATTTCGCGAAATTAGTCAGCTTTATCCAAGCTGCTTTTATTTAAAGTAACTTATATTTGGCTGCAAAATTCGGCGATTCTTAAAGTGCCTGTCATTTTAAAACAACATGGTGGATGAGGCTAACCAGTGAACTTGGTCGAGACCTTAGTAATTGCTGTGCACATGCTCACTCACATCGGAATCGGTTGATATATACGAGTGCTGTCGCAGGCAAAAAATCAGATTTTTCAAAATGTCACCCACATTAGAAATTGAAACTGCTATATCTGAGCCATTTTTTAAGATAAAGACAAACAAAAAATGCTCCTGAATCCTTATATCAAGGTCAAATACTTAAGAAAGAAACCTTTTTCAATTTCTAATTTTTTTGCACCTCACTTTAAATATAATTTTTTTTAATTTGATGGCCGCCATTTTGAAACACGATGGCTGATGAAGCTGGCCAGCGAACTTGGTCGAGGTATTGATGTATACTATCCACATGCCTTCTTACATCGAAATAGGAGAATACGTGTGTTATCGCGTGACAAATACAAGATCGTTTCAAAGTGTTAGCCATGCTAGAAATTCAAAGTGCTATAATTCAACCATTTTTTAAGATATAAACAAAAGAAAAAATTTTCAGAAACAAAAACTGCTCCGGAATCTTTGTATCAAGGCCAAACACATAAAAAAAATATTTTTCATTTTCCAATTTTTTAATACCTTAAATTAATTTTTTTAAAATGGAAACCCTTTTGAAACAAGATGGAGAATGAAGCTGGCCAACGAACTCGGTCGAGACATTGGTATGTACTATTTACAGAGACAGACCAAGTTACATCCAAATCGGTTCATAAATACGCCTGTTATCGCGTGACAAAAATCAGGTCGTTTTAAAATGTCAGCCACAATAGAAATTCAAAATGCTATAACTCAGCCATTTTTTTAGATATAGACGAAACAAAACCTGTTCCGGAATCTTTGTATTAAGGTAAAACACATACGAAAAAAATCTTTTTCATTTTATAATTTTTTTGTATCTCATTTTAAATTTTTTAAATTTTTTTAAATGGCCGCCATTTTGAAACTAGATGGCGAATGAAGCTGGCCAACGAACTCGGTCGAGATATTTGTATGTACTATGTACACGCCAAGGTACATCCAAATCGGTTCATAAATACGCCTGTTATCACGTTTCAAAAATCAGGACGTTTCAAAATGTCAGCCACGATAAAAATTCAAAATGCTATAACTCAGCCATTTTTTAAGATATAGACGAAACAAAAACTGCTCTCGAATCTTTTTATCAAGGTCAAACACATAAGAAAAAAATATTTTTTCAATTTTCAGTTTTTTGGTACCACATTTCAAATTTAAATTTTTCTTAAAAATTTAAATGGCCGCCATTTTTAAACAAAATGGCGGATGAAGCTGGCCAACGAACTCGGCCGAAACATTGGTATGTACTATCTATAAACGAAGTTACATCCAAATCGGTTCATAAATACGCCTTTTATCGCGTGACAAAATTCAGGACGTTTCAAAATGTCAGCCATGCTAGAAATTCAAAATGCTATAACTCAGCCATTTTTTATGATATAGACGAAACAAAAACTGCTCCGGAATCTTCGTATAAAGGTCAAATACATAAGAAAAAAATATCTTTCCATTTTCAATATTTTGGTACCACATTTCAAATTTTAAATTTTTTTAAATTTTTTAAATGGCCGCCATTTTGAAACAAAATGGCGGATGAAGCTGGCCAACGAACTCGGTCGAAACATTGGTATGTACTATGTACACACCGAATTACATCCAAATCGGTTCATAAATACGAGAGTTACAGTATGACAAAGGTCAGATATATATATATATATATATATATATATATCAATTTTGAACGGAGGGTGGTTTCGGGGTCTGGGGGTCATGATCGATGGAAATATACCAAAATTTTTTGAAATCGCTTTCCTCCGAACGGCTGCAATAGGAATGTCTTTTGCAACAGGACTGTCTTTTTGTAATGAAAGCTACCTAAATGTCGTATGGACTTTTTATATTTTTCTGAGCAGGGGAGTAGCTTGAAAATTTTATTGGAGGGGTAAGGGGAAGGACCTGATATTTACGCCTTTTTATAATTTTCATTTTTCGCTCACCTCCTGCGCCGTCAGCCCTCGTGCTATCATCTTTTATGTATAATTCGTCTTCTGTGATGCTTTGCACAATTATCCTCATTAATCTTTTCAATTAAAAAAATTTTTTGAACTGTTGATTTATTTACCTGATGTAGATATATTAATATATATTGTCTAGAATATTAATTTCGCTTTCTGTTAGAATTTTACTGTCAGCTACATTTAGTTGAGAAGATTCTATAATTTCTATAAGAATTTTCAGTTTATGGATGACAAATTCCACAAACACCAAATAGATGATAAAATCAAAACGTATCAAATGAACATAATTTAGAGCAGAGAAAAGCAATCAATAATGCATATTGCCACAATGATGAAAGTATAATGTGTAGGGATGTAAGACTCCAAGCGGTAAGGTACTGCCCAAAATTTCTTCTTAGAGATGTAGTCGAGGATATATACGGCGGTGTATCTTTTGGATTCCATTTACCTTCTGGATTTTTAAAACATGTTCTATAACCGTTCATAGTTGTAGTATATACCAGGGATCTGTTTAGAAAGAAATTGGGTTCTTTAAAGGATCCTTCATAACATTTTTCATCTCAAAACAGGACCCTTCATAATATTTTTCATCTCAAAACAAGACCCTTCGGCCTTCACAAAACTTTTCACCTTAAAACAGGAGCCTTCACAAAATACTTTGTCTTAAAAGTAGACCTTTGCCAAATTGGTTTTTATCTATAGTTATTATGAACTTTGCACAAATTTAATAATTTAAACTAAAATCTGACCTGTCACTAAACAGCTGATGTCAACAAAGAACTTATTATCTAGATTTTACTTGCTTATAAAGGACTTTTGCAAAAATTTATAAACAAGAACCTTAATATAACGATCCTTTCAAATTCACAAAATTAGGGCAAGATTTTTCACAAATATAAAAAGCTTTTCACAAAAACAGGACCCTGTGAGAAAAGTCTGGACAAACCCCTGTATACTCTCTAGTATATACCATCTACTAATAAAGTCTATCCTCTGTTTTATTATTATTATTATTTTAACACTGCTTCATCTAGTATTATATGAGAAATGAAAAATGTTTTCTACATTTAGCCATAAAAATGATAATCTGCAGAATAGATGAAAGTGTTTTACAATAGGTGCTGCTCATGGTCTATGTGCTATTCTACAGATGTTGCTTACTTTTCCAAGTTATATCGACAGAAATCCTGAAGCTGAACAGAAAGTTAAAGCATCTGTAGATTTTTTTCTCAGTCTTCAGACACCAGCTGGAAATTTTCCATGCGCTATGGATGAAATTGAACAGCCAAGATCAGACGCTAATGAGCTAGTTCATTGGTGTCATGGAGCTCCAGACATAGCAACTGTTTTTTTAGCGTCACCTTCCTCTTTTTAAACAAAGCTTCATAACTGGCATCCTAACTGAATGCTTTTGGGAATTGATGTTATTTTCATGTTAATTTCTGTGGTTTTGGATTTTATGAATGAAAATATGAGTTTCAGTTTAAAAATAATTGGCAATGCATCTTGGGATACGCCTGTTAAAGATGCATGATATAATGCCCGTTAACAGAACATAAATAAAAAACGTTTTTAATTTGAAACACTAACATATTTTTAACCTTTAGTATATTTTTTAGATTTCAACAATTACATGAAAAATCATTTTTGATACTTTCGTATTAGCGAGCAGTTCATCGTGAATATTTTCACTATATTACCCTTATTAAGCTGAGTAGCACATTTCGCCCGATACGGTCGGTTTCTCCAACCGAATCTTGAAATAAATGAAATATATCGGTGAATTTGATCTTTCATTTTAAAGCAATATGGATCTTTATCTGAAATGTCCTTCCGCCTGGCTGAAAACGGTAGTTTGATTTGATATCTGTTAAATTCGTGCTTTATTTTATCTTACTTTTTGGCGTTTTAATTTTGTTTGCCAATTTAGTTATGGAATATTACAGAAAACAAGCAAATGCTGAATTATTTACAATGTTTTTCAACAATTGAGTTAATATTTTGTAATTGGGTTGCACGCACATAAAAAATAAAATATTTATGCTTGAAAATTTCTTTAAAATCAATTAAAATTCTGTAAATTAAGATAAAATTTTCGAATAAATATTACTGAAAGTACTTTTCGTTTTCTATTATACGTTGGAACAATCAAATCTGCGATGTTTAGAGGTTAAATTGCAGTAAAAGCGAAATTTATAGTTGAGTGAGGTTGTTGCCACTAACAATATGATGCCAACGTTACTCATAGGTTTTTTTTTTTTTTTTTTTTTTTTATAATCTAGTAGCAACCCACGCGTCTTTGCTTGCATAATGGTTGAAATATAACAATTGATATTTGTATGTCTTATTTTTATTAGAAGACATTATACTTTTTGGAATAATTCAAAAATTACTGTTTAAGTCACAGTTTGACTAAACTTCATTATTACACTGCATTAGGCAGAAATCAGACTTAAATTAATAAGAAGAACTAAAACTAATTCTAAATAAATCATAACTTAGAAAGCATTTTGAAGCTTTTATGCTCATTTCATACGCTCATTTCACTATTAATTTGAAGTTTTGAATTTTTTAGAAATCATTCTTAGTACACATTTACATCTTAAAAGTAACCATCATGTAAAATCCCAAGCATCTTTTTTAACGGTTTACCACATTTCTGGTAGTAGTGGCACTAACATAAAATGCCTATGTTGAAACAGAGACTGTCACCATTAATTTGCAAACATTAATTTTGAAATCGGTTTGGTATTTCCTAATATTCCATAGAAAACGTAATTTAAATGTTTTAAAAATCTTTTTTAGAATGTTTATTGTTCCTGTCAACCCCAGATGGTCATGGCACCGGCATAAAATATAGCCCGTGTAGGAACAGAGATTGTCACCATTGTTTCGCAACCATTACTTTTGTAATCGTTTTATTGTTTCCTGAGATTGCATAGAAATCGTAATTTAGGACATTTTTAGAACGCTTTTCGCTCCTTCCCTTTACTTCACCCCTTTTAAATTCCGAATTTATTTTTGACTGTTCTTAGACAGCATTTATATTTTATAACTACCATGCCATATTTAAAGTTTCTAGCCTCTTCAGTATCACAGAACTCGTAATTTAGAACGTTTTTTGCTCCTGTAACTACCTGGTGGTAGTGGCACGGACATAAAATATAGCTTACGTTTGAACAGGTTCTATCATCACCAATTTGCAATCCTTATTTTGAAATCAGTTTGATATTTGATAAAATTGCATAAAAATCGCAAATTAGAACGTTTTTAGAACGCTTTTCGCTCACTCCATTCTTTTAAATTTGGAATTTTTTGTTGATGGTCCTTTGAAAGCATCTGCAAATTTTTAAGAAACTGCCATGCCAAATTTCAAAATGTAAGACCCCTCAGTATCACAGACGTAATTTAGAACATTTTTTGCTCCTGCAACCCTCAGGTGGTAGTGAAAACAACATAAAATAAGGCCTATGTTGCAGCAGGTACATCACCATCAATTTGCAACTGTTAATTTTGAAATAAGATATATATTTCCTAAGATTGCGTAGAAATTGCAATTTAGAACGTTTTTAAAACGCTTTACGCGCATTTTCACCCCTTTTAAATTTTAAATCGTTTAAGAAATATTTTTAGAGATCATTTATATCTAATAAATATATACCATGTAAAATTTCATGAATCTAGATCCTTCCATAATTCAAAAATCACATTTTTAGAACGTTTTTTGCTCTTGCAACCCCCCACGTGGTAGTGACACCGACATAAAATTGAGCCTATGTTAGAGCAATGGCTGTCACCACCAATTTCCAACCATTACTTTTGAAATCGGCTTGGTGCTTGCTGAGATTGCATAGAAATCGCCATTTAGAACGTTTTCAGAACGTTTTTCGCGCATTTTCACCCATTTTAAATTTCCATTTTTTTAAGAAATGTTCATAGAGATAATTTATATCTTAGAAGTAACTACCATGCCAAATTTCATGATTCTAGGTCCTTCAGTAAGACGAAAATCGCAATTTAGAACGTTTTTTGCTCCTGCAACCCCCAGGTGGTCGTGACACCGACATAATATAGAACCGATGTTAGAGCAATTGCTGTGACTATCAATTTCCAACCATGACCTTTGAAATCGGTTTGAGTCTTGAAATCTTCCTGAGTTTGCATAGAAATCGCCATTTAGAACACAAAAATCACATTTTTAAAACGTTTTTGCTCCTTCATCCTCTTTGGGGTAGTGGTACCGACGTTAAATATAGATTATTTTGGAGCTAGGGCTGTCACCATCATTTTGACACCATTAAAAAAAAAACTGGTTCGGTACTTCCTGAGATTGTGTAGAAATCGTTATTTAGAATGTCTTTTAGAACGCTTTTTGCGCATTTTCACCCCTTTTAAATTTCGAATTTTTAAAGAAATGTTCATAGAGAGCATTTATATCTTACTAGTAAAATCGGCGTCTTTGCTCACGTAATAGTTGAAATATGCTAAGTGATATTTGTATGCCTAAGTTTTATTAGAAGAAATTATACTTTTTGGAATAATTCAAAAATTACTAATTAAGCCACAGTTCGACTAAACTTCATTATTACACTGTATTAGGCAGAATAAGAATAAAATTAATAAGAAGAACTAAAGCTAATGCTAAATAAATGATAATTTAGAAAGTATTTTGAACCTTTTATGCTTATTTTATGCGCTCATTTCAGTATTCATTTGAAGTTTTACATTTTTTAGAAACCGTTCCCTTTATACATATAAATCTTAAATTAACCATCATGTCAAATACCAAGCTTCTTGTCTAACGGTCTACCACCTTTCTCGTGATAGTAGCACTAACATAAAATGCCTATGTTGAAACAGAGACTACTACTATTAATTTGCTACCATTAATTTTTAAATCTGTTTGCTATTTCCCAATATTCCATAGAATACGTAATTTAGAAAGTTTCTAAAGGCTTTCTTAGAACGTTTGTTGTTCCCGCCCACTTAATGTGGTAGTGGCGCCGGCATGAAATATAGCCTGTGTAGGATCAGAAACTCTCACTATTGATTCGCAACCATTACTTTTGTATTCGTTTTTTTATTTTCTGAGATTGCTTATAAATTGTAATTTAGGAAGTTTTTAGAAGCTTTTTGCTCCTTCCTTTCGATTCACCCCTTTAAATTTCGAATTTATTTCCCACAGTTCTTAAAGAACATTTATATTTTATAAGTAACTATAGTGCCATATTTAAAGTTGCTAGCCTCTACAGTATCACAGAAATCGCAATTTACAAAGTTTTTTACTTCTTGCATCCTCTGGTGTTAGTGGCACCCACATAAAATATAGGTTATGTTTGAGCTGGTTCTGTCACCACCAGTTTTCAACAATTATTTTTTAAATCAGTTTAGTATTTCGTAAAATTGCATAAAAATCGTAATTTAGAACGTTTAGAACGCTTTTCTCTCACTTCATCTTTTAAATTTGGAATTTTCTTTCGACGGTTCTCAGAAAACATTTGCCTCATTTAACAGTCAAATTTCAAAATGTTAGACCCCTCGGTATCACAAAAAAAGCAATTTAGTCAATTTAGGTTTTTTCGTTGCTCCTGCAACCCCCAGGTGGTATTGACAACAACCTAAAGTGTAGCCTATGTTGGAGCAGGGACTATCACCATCAATTTGCAACCATTACTTTTGAAATTGTTTTGATAGTTTCTGAGATTCAGTAGAAATCGCAATTTAGAACGTTTTTAGAACTTTTTTCACCCATTTTTACCTCTTTTAAATTTCGAATCTTTTGGGAAATATGTTCTTAGAGATCATGTATAGCTTAGAGATCATGTATAAGAAACTACCATGCCTAATTTCAAGTTGCTATACCCTGCAGTATAACAAAAATCGCGATTTAGGACGTTTTTTGCTTCTGCAACGCTCAAGTGGTAGTAACACCGATATGAAATAGAGCCTGTCTTAGAGCAAGTGCTGTCAGCATCACTTTCTAACCATTACTTTTGAAATGGGTTTGATACTTACCGAGATGGCGTAGATATCGCCATTTAGGACATTATAAGAACTTTTTTCGCGCATTTTCAACCCTTTTAAATTTCGAATGTTTTAAATAATTTTCTTAGAGATCATTTATGACTAATAAGTAACTACCATGCCAAATTTTATGTATTTAAACCTTAATAATACAAAAATCGCATTTTTAGAACGTATTTCGCTCCTGCACCCCCTTTGGGGTAGTGGCACAGACATAAAATAGCAAAGGCCGTCACTATCCTTTTCCCACCATTATTTTTAAAAAATAAGTTCGGTACTTCCTGAGATTGCGTAGAAATAGCAATTAAGAACTTTTTTAGAACGCTTTTTGCGCATTATCACCCCTTTTAAATTTCGATTTTTTTAGGAAATGTTCTTAGAGATCATTTATATTTAATAAGTAACTACCATGTAAAATTTCATGTTTCTAGGCCCTTTAGTAACACAAAAATCGCATTTTTGGAAAGTTCTTTGCTTCTGCAACCCTCTTTGGGGTAGTGGTCCCGACATAAATATATAGCCTATGTTGGATCAAGCACCATCATTTTCACACCATTATTTTTGAAATCTGTTCGGTACTTCCTGAGATTGTGTAGAAATCGCCCTTTAGAACGTTTCTTAGCACGCTTTTTGCGCATTTTCACCCCTTTTAAATTTCGAATGTTTTAAGAAATGTTCTTTGATATCATTTATATCTTATAAGTAACTACCGTTCCAAATTTCATGTTTGTAGGCAATTCAGTAACACATAAATCGTCTTTTATGAACATTTTTTGCTCCTGCACACCCTTTGAGTTAGAGTGGCATGGATATAAGATATAGCCTATGTTGGAGCAGGGACTAACACAATCATTTTGATACCATTACTTTTGAAATCGGTTCAGTAGTTCCATCGAAAAAAGAAGCAAACAAACTTTACTTCTTTATAATATTAGTATAGATGTTACGGTCAATTTGGTTAATGGTTTATTATTAATATTAACAGGTTATTATTAATAATTACCAAATAAAATCCGAATAAACCGTTAATATAATTAATTTGTGAGAATTTGTCAAATTAACCGGTTATTATCAATAATTACTAATCAAATTCGTTCAATTTAATAAAGTTTAACTCATTTATATTAGATGTAAATTAGATTTACATCTAATATGATTTGTTTACCAATTAGAATAATTGTGTTAAAATTATCTAGTGTTAACTCATTTAGCTTGAGATTTCATTACGTGTGAATATAGTTAATGTGTGTCAGCGCTCACTATTGTGCATTTATTTTTCGCCAGTTTCGACTGTTTTTCGTGCCAAGTAGTGTCAATTTGATGTTATATTTGTTGTGAGTTCGAAATTTATTCAGTTAAGGGACCTCAGGACTCTTTAAGTTTCAAAAGTTTCGAAATTTTAATTTTTTTAGATGTTGAACTCTTACTTTTTCTGAACATTTTAATATGATTGTTTCCTTGAAATTCTCATTAGAACAGAAGTTATGGCTTTTAGAATTATACTCGTTCAATTGCTGCAGCGGCGTTTACGAAACTTTGAAGTCATTTTTCTTCAAATGACGTTTTTGGGCATAACGCGCCAGATATCTCAAAAACTTCTGAATATTATGTCATAAAAATGTCAAAACATACGTTCCATATTAATCTGTAGAAATTGAACCTAAAATTTCCTTTTTATTGTTCAAAAATATATTTTTTAGGTGATTATGTTGTTGAAATTTTCAAAATTCTGTATCAGCTAAATACAACTTTGTATTAAAAATATAAAAATACTTTAAATACAAATTTATTTAGGTTCAGTGTAATTATTATAATCTTAAGTATAAGTAGGCACCAAAATTTTAATTCCAGTTGCAATATTTATTTTGTAATTGTGCGCGTAAACTGTTATACCGATTTTCCACTCGTCAAATATCTTATAGTTTGGTACCCCTATAAATGCTAATTCTACATCTTGCAATTTTTTAAATACATAAAATGAAAGAACGTACTTATATCTTTCATCTCAATAAAAATTCCGTTTTAAAATCATATACATTTTAAGATATTAAATATTGAAAATGGTCTTTTTTTTTCATGTTTTCCAATTTTATGAGTCCTGAGACCCCTTAAGAGCGTTAAAAACAAGACAAACAGAGGATGTTACTTATCACCTAATGGATGTGTTCGCAATATTTGGAGCACCTGCATCTTGCAAAGTGACAATGGCCAAGAATTCGCTAGTAAAATTATTGAAGAAGTTTATGGAATGTGGAGTCTATTCCAAATTTTTCATGGAAAACCAAGACACAGTCAGTCGTAAAGCTCTGTCAAAAGAGCAATCCAAGACATTGAAAAGGTTTTATCCACTTGGATTGAAACTAACAATACAGAAGGAATAAAATTCAATCAGTGAAAAATAGAGCACATCACTCTGGAACAGATAGCAGTCCATATGAAGATTTATTTGGCTATAAAGCGAATCTAGGTTTAATAACCTCTTTTGTAAGTCGATGCTTTATTAGGAATTATTAGTGGAGAAGATCTTGTTGTATTGAGAAATCATAGTAATGCTGTCCAAATTCAGAAAGCAATCACAACCAAGGATGTGGATATAGGCGCAATGAATGATAATATGGACGTGAAACTGTATAATTCGAACGAAAACATGGAAGGAACAGTTCTAGGTTCAGTCAAAAACGATAATAAGAGTGTTGGCCAAATTGTAGAAGGGCAAAATAATTCTAAAATAACAAAGAGAAAAATAAGTTTCGGTGATGTTAAAATGTAAGATTTTGGAGAAAACAAGGAAGACTCTTCTTTTTCACTAGAAGAAATCTCGAAAAATATACAAGAAGCTCGACGCTCTGCTAAACAGTTACTAAATAAGCAAGCGGAAAAAACGTTATGACTTTTGAAGTTAAAATTTCCAAATGCGAATGGAAGAGAAACCGTTCTAATAAGATTACCAGATGAAGATATGGGTGATACTGACAGCCGAAATATTACAGCTGTCATAATTTCTAAGGAAAGTGAAAACTTATACCGGGTGTCCTAAAAAGGACTGACTGATTTTAAAAATCAATAACTTGCAAATGGTGACAGATATTTAAAAAATTCTTGCAGGAGGGTTATGCATAATGTCAAAAGTTTTTTTACAGTGATTTTCAATTTTAGTTCGAATTACAAACAATAGATGGCCCTGCTATCAATAGACGCTAAATACAGGCTCGATTTTTGGTACTTTCTCTTCTTCCATGCGGAAAAAGGAGATGAAAATGTATTGAGTGGGTGCGAAAGTTCCAAAAACCGAGCCTGAATTTAGCGTCTATTGATCGCCGCGCCATCTATTGTTTGTAACTCGAACTAAAATCGAAAATCACTGTAAAAAATACTTTTGAACTCATGTATAACACTCCTGCAAGAATTTTTTAAATATCTGTCACCGTTTGCAAGCTATTGATTTTTAAAATCAGTCAGTCCTTTTTAGGACACCCGGTATAAACTTAGTACAAAACATTGCGTTTTCAATCACACAAGGAACGATTTTATTGTGTGCAAGCAAACTTTAATTCCAGTGAATGAAAAAGCTAAGAGAATGTGCTCGTAAGAATTCCAGCCTAGGTAGGTGGTCAAGGATTTCAATATTTCAATTGTAAAGGCTGGTAATTCAAGTGACTGCAAATGTAAAAAATAAAAAACCCTTTGTATCTTCAAATGTCACAATAACTCTTCTTGCCAAAATAAATAATTTGTTAAAAATGTAATAAAAAATCCAAAACCTTTTGTAATTCCAAATGCCACAATATCCCTTCCTGCCAAAATAAATATTTTTTTTAGAAATGTAATTATAAATGTTATATAAATGTTGTAATTATAAATTAGAAATGTAAATATTGTATTTCTAATGTAATTTGTTTGCGATATGTTGTCTGTTATAAAAATTATAATATTGTATTTGGAACCCTCAGCCCGTCTTTCGAATTGACAAGATGTATTTTCTTCGACGGCCTTCTAATTTGACATTTCTGGGTGGGTGAAAGACATATGATATACATATTTTTCTTTTTCCCCCTTCTATTAGATTGGTGTCAGAATTATTTATTTCCAAGAGTAACTTATTTTAATATATTTGTTGTATGTTAAAATTAATTTAATAGAAATCTAAACTTAAAACTTTCGACTTATGCTACGTTTTTCATATTATTCACTGTTAAAAGGACGCACATTAAAACTGAATTCTGTATTCTTGCATTATTTCAGTTATTAATTTTTACCTAACTGAATCAGTAATTATAAAATTATTATATTTAACCCAATAGGCCCTGGCGTCCGTCCTATTAATATAACACATATTTTGATTGAGTATTATTTTGTCTTAACAATTATTTTTGTTATTACCTTCATACAGTTAAGATAGTACATGTTCCAGTAAAGAACATATTCATTACTATGCTTAATTAATCATATTGACCGAACTTCATTGGTAATTATTAATTTTAACCGGTAAATATGAATAATATACAACGTTTATCAAATTTACCAAAAGTATTATTATTAATAATATTATTAATTATAACCTGGTTATTATTAATAATTACCGAATCTATCAAATTGACAGTAACACAGATATATTTAAAAGATAAGGTTCTTTTCATATGATCTGAGTTTTCCACCGAAACGATTTTGATATTATTTTTTAAAATGAAAGCATTTTATTTGTAGATGCGCCCGCACTCGCTGTTTTTTTAAGTAATCGCATTTTTATACATTAATTTTAATTTTAAATGATCTTTATCGAACTTCTTCACATTGGTGGCAATCGGGTTACTTCCATTGTTGAACAGGGAAGGGAAACCATGCAGTTTTCCGTAAAAACGGTTTGCAATAAGGAAAGAGCAGCTGACGTCACTGTTGGTCGAATTACTGTGATTTAGCAATAAAAACCTGTCCGTTCCTTATGACTCCTACTGTACACATGAGCTCGGGATATTTCATTGGTCTACGTTTAACAGGTCTATGATACGATTGGCCTATGCCGCCAAGATGACTCCTGCAATGATCGCTTTGAAAAATATATAGTGGTAGATTGATTGACGCAAGTGCTTGTTTGTAAACATGTCCTTTCCTTATATGAAGGCAGTTATCGCACAAATTTAAGGGGTCTCGTACCTTTTAAACGCGTCGAACATTAACGAAAAACTTCAAAGTTTGAATTAGTCTATCTTCAAAGCCTTTTGATGTATAAACATGAAATTTTGGATATTGATTAAACAGATTGCGCTTTGTAATATGCTACCATTAAAAATTTATTAACCCTTTACAGAATTTGTGTATTGTTGAAAACAACATAGCTCTTTTTTTACCCCAAAAGTCATTGCGCGCATGATATCTTGAGAAAGTATGCATGGATTGGCATGAAATTTGGTAAAGGTACTAAACATATATGTGTGTTTAAAATGATCTACTCTTAGGCTAAAATTATTTCATTAACTATATAAAAAAAAATATTTTCGTAAAATAAATAAAAATTTTGTATTTTTAATGAATAAAAATAGTCATAACTAAAAATATTACAATTGTAAATACTTAAAAGTAGATAATTTTAAACACACATATTTGTTTAGTATATTTACCAAATTTAATGACAATCCATACATACTTTCTCAAGATATCATGCGCGCAATGACTTATGGGGTAAAAAAAAGAGCTATTTTGATTTCAACAATACACAAATTCTGTAAAGGGTTAATAAATTTCTATTGGTAGTACATTACAAAACACAATCTGTTTAATCAATATCCAAAATTTCATATTTATACATAAAAGGTTTCGAAGATAAACTAATTCAAACTTTGAAGATTTTCGTTAATTTTTGACGCGTTTAAAAGGTACAAGACCCCTTAAATGCCCTCATTCAGCTCAGCCGCACACAAACTCTGTGGGAGCCGCAAGTATTTGGACTTATTTTGACCGGTTTTAACCTGTTTCAGGGTTGCATTTTCGCCATCACGCCCAACCACACTACACTTCATCTCCATCTATCTCTTTCCGCTGTGAAGGGAAGCAATGGGAATAATCATATCATTATTGATGCCATTGTCGTATTAGAATTAAAAATAAGTTTTTTAAAACTTTTGAACAGAAAATGAGATCACGATTTAAAATAACGCATTTTTACTTATAAAGCTGTTGCATTTATTTATTTTATTTATTTATTTATTTATTTTTTTTATTATTCCGCTGATAGTGAGATTAAGACGCCCATCTCAGAGGGTGAAAATGATATCATAGTAAAAATGAAATGAGCATTTTCTTTTATAAAACTAAATATTTTACTACGAATGCATCTAAAAGTAAATTTCGGGATTTCGCCGCAACCTGAAGTAAAGAGTGCAAATGTTTACATGCAAAAGTGCAACTGGCAAACGTGACATCAAGTTTAGAA
This sequence comes from Maratus speciosus, assembly GCA_963932465.1. Classification (NCBI taxonomy): domain Eukaryota; kingdom Metazoa; phylum Arthropoda; class Arachnida; order Araneae; family Salticidae; genus Maratus; species Maratus speciosus. The sequence continues at coordinate 454,297,246 of OZ010788.1, read as the reverse complement.
ATATATTTATTATTAATATATTGTACGTTGAAATATTTATAAAATAGAGAATATGAATATAAAATGTATGCATGTAAATTTTGCGACGGTGAAAAAGACATTATTTTTAGATTACGTTGAAAACAAAAATTATAATTGTGTCATAGTGGCGCAAATTTCGTTAATTTTTCTTTACGCAATACCAAAGATCAAAGTCTCAATTAATAACTTCGTAATTTCATTATCTTAATCGTATGTTACTGATTACGTATAGAAGTGACGGCGAACTTATGTCACGCGTGCCATAAGTGGCACGCTTCAGATTATTTTTGGCACGACATACGTTCAGGTTTTACATCTCAATATTGTAGAATTTCACAAAATGCATTAATTAATGTAGATGTTGCCTCTGATTATTTGAATGCGAATAGTTCGGTTAATTGTCATTGTCATACAGAATTTGAAATATAACTTAATGTATCCCAATCTAGCTCAATATTTTCTCACAAAATTTTAAGAATTAAAGAGAATTAGAAAATTAATCCAAAAGAAAGATTAAAAGGCATCGTAAGCAAAAATGCCGATGGTAAAATTAAAACAACTTGGAATTCAATTCCAGACACTAAAAGCTGTAGATTCTATTTTGACAATTTTTTCTGCGAGATATTCTTTTCAGAAATAAATAATATGAAAAATTCAAGTAAAAACATCTTGCCACGTGAATACAATTCAACTTCCGTTTCCTTAAAACGAAGCTGATATAAATTATGTGCCATCTACGGTAACACGGCAGAAATAATTAAACTAAAACATAATTTGCCGAACAAATTAAAAAAATAAAATTTATTTCCTACATTATTTAAGTCCGAGAAGGGACAGATATTAAAACATTTCATTCAGTTAGTTCTACAGTTAATGTTAAATTTTTGTAGCAAGTTAGTTAAACTAAGTGAACATTAAAGAATAAAAACGAAATTCAAACAATGTGATACTTAAACACCCTAAAAACTTAGATTCCGTTCAAACGAAATTGAAATAAATCTTAGACTTTTTTCCAAATTTAAGTTGCAAATATTTGTATTGCTGATTTTGTATTAAGTTTACGTTAGGTAAAAACAAATGATTAGGCACAGTGTTGAATTCAGACACTTTTCTCCGGGAGGGATTTCTGTGGCTCCGGGGGGAAAATTGCACTTTTTGACATTTGAAAACCCCAAAATCTCAAATCTTCCGGTGGGGGGGGGGGGACATCTCATTGCTCCGAAGGAGAATGTCCCCCCGGGCCACCTCCTGAAATTAACACTGATTAGTCACATCTAAAATACAATCCTTCCAAAAAAAGGCCTAAGATTTATTTCGATTTCGTTTGAAAGGAATCTAAGTTTTTAGGGTGTTTAAGTATGATATTGTTTGAATTTTATTTCTATTTTTTAATGTTCACTTGGTTTAACTAATTTGTTACAAAAATTTAACATTAAATGTAGAACTAACTGAATAAAATGTCTTAATATCTGTCCCTTCTTGGGCTTAAATAATGTAGGAAATAAATTTTATTTTTTTAATTTGTTCGGTAAATTATGTTTTTGTTTAATATGTCAAGTTATTTAATAAATACTACATTCAGACGAACTCATTTAAAAATTAACTGGATAGATCATTATCAGGTTTGATCTACAAGGTATCGCATCACAATTTGTGGTGTATTTATCAATATTTAATCCAAGATGTTTCATCAGTGCAGTAGTGCAAAATTTGGACAAAAACTTCCAGTCTGAGCATAAAAAATCTTTAATAAAACATAAAAAAAAGAACAAAAACAATTTTACTTAATTTTAGTTACCCCTATTTTCCACTCTGGTACGCTATGAATGCAAAAATATCCTTAAATATTGACTGCTAATATTATAACAACAATATAGCTGTTACACAGTAAAAGATAAAAAAAAAAAAAAAAAAAAAAAAAGAAACAGTTTTACTTAAATTTTGCTACCCTATTTCCTGCCAGGGGGCGATGTAAATGCAAGAGGAAACTGTTACCTAAATTTAACTTGGGGTATTTATTTAGCATCAACATAAGTCTTTTTCGTGCCACCAAAGAAAAAAAAAAGACAAAAGGAATAATTTTAGATAAAAAATGCGGTAATAACGTTAAGCTTACTTAACGTTACTTCGTTAAGTTTACTTAAAGTAACGTCGTTAAGTTTACTTAACGTTAAAGTCTCTGTCTTTTTAAAATTTACAAATAATTATTTTTCACTTCTTAATACCACAAAAAGAAATTGCATATGAACAATATATATATTACATGCCCGTGTGTAATGCTGACGTCATATTGATAATAAAAGCTGTAAAATATAAATTTCGGTTACTTGCAAATTTATTAACTCCTAAGCATCCGACGATCAGATGTATAGTTTAATTACAGGAGTAGTAAAATGTACTTTCAGTACAATACGCGGTGCAAAAAATATTTATAAAACTAGTTATAGTACGAACGCACCTCATTTGCCACGTTTGACGAGCAATTTTCAACTTGTTTAATTAGATCAAATTCGTATAATAAGAAAATCATTCTGTGTCGTAGATGAATGAATTAAATTTTATTCATATGAAAATAAAAAGTTTTGGTCAGAGGCACATAGAGGGCCGCATGTATAATTAATTACACGCATAATTAATTAATAATTTTGTAGGGGAGACTGGAGCACATTTTCCATAGGGGCAAGTTTTCCAACTCGCTTTAGTTTTTAAATGAGCCGCTAGGTGACGCTAACGAGTGAATTGGCTGAAGCAGCTTCATCTTACACACCATCTACAAAAGTTATAGCTTAATAGATGCTGTCACTTCGTCTGGAGAGCTGGTTTTTTTTTTTTTTTTCATTTTTTCAACGGTGAATAAAATTTTAGGTCTTTATTAAAAGGTAAAAAAAAACGTACTAGCATTAAACTTACTGTTTTGACATTGCATGCACTAAAAAAGGGTTTCTTTCTTCAGTTAACTATGCGTTTGTTTCGCAAATAACTTACACCCCTATTCGTCCAGGTAGTGTAAATGTTCAAATATGGCGACGGGGCAGGTTTTCCAACAACATACGGGGCATGTTTTCCAACATGTTTCTCGTTTGAAAACGTCCCCCCCTCATAAATCATCTAGTTTTATTGTATCAAAAATGCATTTATTAGGTAGTAAAATCGGCCAAATAACCATATATACTACAAACCCGTTTGATCATTTAGTCATTTCAGTAAAACTATCAATATAAAAAACAAGGTAAATTCAAAAATATAATAAAATGTCAATTTTTTCTAAAATGAGTTCATTTGATGAATCCATATTTTGTTAATTATACTTTTATAGTCATAAGCTACAACACTGGGATCGCAGTGTGTATGGATCCCTCAAAAAGCAAATTAACCGTGCTTAGAGCTGCTCCACTGGCGTTAATCCAGAGTCAATATTATGGCGGGTTTTAAACGTTAGAGAATTTTCCCACTGAATCCTGAAATATTTACAGACTCTGCTTTTATGCCATCTTATTTTTCTGACAGGCCAGCTCCTGCTGCACCAAATCTTGAAAGCACCAACAATCCTGAAAAGATTTCAAACTTTCCTCAATAATAAATCCCCCCCCCCCCCACAAAAAAAAAAAAAAACCCAGAAAAAAACACCGTAAGCATCTAATCCTTCTACACCAACGCAGGCTAGCACTTCCAAAGAAGCTGTTCCAAGCTCTACTCAAAATTTTCTTATTGCTTATGAAAAAAGGCGTTCCTTCTACATCCAAACAAACAATGTCTACACCAGAAGAAGTTAGGACTTTAGCGAAGACTGAACTAAGGAGGCAAACACGGCGTAGAAAGAAAAATAGGAAGTATTGTACTGACTGATTCTCCTGTTAAAAATGAATTGAAAATGGAAGAAAAGATTCATCTAAAAAAAAAGGGAAACTTCAAAAGGAATCAAATAAAAGGGGCGAGAAAAAACAAAATCCAATCCCGGCCAGGCAGCTGTTTGGACCTTCGTCTTGAAATGTAAAATGGATTAAATCTGTTTTTTATGTTACTATTATGTTAAACTGTGCATTTAGTTCACAATAAAAAATACTTATTAATTCACAAGCACGATTTATTACCTGTGTTTTACCATTTAAAGTATAGTTGGAAAACTTGCCCCTGACCATTTTAGTAGGCTGGAAAACTTGCCCCACATACGGAGCACATTTTCCAACGTAACATGATTAGACTTAAACATTTTTTGTGAAAAAGTATATTTAGTTTTTTGAAAAATAATTGTGCCAGGTTGTACAGAAAGGTCTAGGGAATACAATGATATCCTGTAGATATCAAAATAGTTAAAAATAAAAAATACAAAAATAAAATTATAAAAAGTTGGAAAACTTGCCCCGGACTCCCCTATATTTATACATGAATTAATTACTTTAAAAAATGGACGTTTCGTTTTCGACCGAAAATAGGGAGATTTACCAAAATTCTCTTTTTGTTTCGATTTCAGTCTTAAAAACCTGTTTTGGTCGATTCTTAGTTAAAAGGCTATCACAAAATATACTTTATAGCGCCAAATCATGTTTGACATTTAATCAAATGATACTGGACACGATGAACGCTCAAATCATCACCTCATCAAATTGCCTGCTGAAATTCCCGGATTAGTTAAAACTCAATTCACATATTAAAATGCAACTGGTCTGCCAAGCCATATCTTGGTGAAAAACACCTACAAACACGACTTTAGAGATTGACTTGGTAGGCTTACCATTGTGTTTTCCTGTTCCTAGCCCTCCATGCTTTCATACCTTTGGGTGCAGAAAAACGCAATGATAAACCTACCAATTAACCACTAAAATCGGATCTGTAGGAGGTTTCCACCAAGATATGACTTGGCAGAACAGTTGCATTTTAATATGCTAATCCAGTTCTGTCTAATTTTGGAATTTCAGCTGTCAACTCGATGATGTGATGATCTGTACAGTGTACAGCCACCTCATGGCCTAAACAATAGGTCTTACGTTACAGATATTTTGATAATATGCAGGTATTAAGATGCAATAATTGTAAGTCAATATACAACTAATTAAATGCTTAATTAATTAGATTTAATGCACTATTATTGTGTGTAATTATAGAGAGAATTTTTTTTATTTTATAAAAACCTAAACTTAAGAAAATGCTAATTAGCCTAGTTAATTATTTTCTTTGTATTTTTGTTTGTTTTCTAAGTACGGAAAGGAATGTCACACAATGAATTCTCACCTCCATGAACCAAACATTAAGTTTCATTTTCATGTTAAAAAATGGCAAAATTATCGTAAGATTTTTTAAATAACATGATGTTGAAGTTAGCCAGCATGTTTGCTGTTGTTAAATTATAAGGCAGAAATTTGTTTTTATAATCAGGTGTTAGATTTTGTTATAAAAAAGCAACTATGGTTACTGGAGATTCTCACATCTGTGAACTGAAAATTCATGGTGACTAAATCAACACTAAGATATTTGCTTATATATTGCTTATGTAATTATATCAACAGATTATTTAAAGAACAACAACAACAAAAAAAATTCTCAAAAAAATAAATATGTAGGTTAATATTTAGAGCATGTTCCTCACCTCCGTGATATTACCTCCGTGAATCGCTTAATTTTGAAAATGTATATTTCAGAGAAAAATGCTTAACAAGAATTTAGAATGACTGTAAGAATTGAATAACATATAAAAGATGGGAGATGAATTTTTTGCGTTTTTTATATTCATTCCTAATAAATTCATTATGCATTCTTCTATAGAATTGCTTCTTAGTTATATATCTAATAGAATAAATAGTTGTTTATGCTTTGTATTACTACACAAACATAACTGTAGCATAAAGTTCACCTCCGTGAATGATGTTAATAAAAAAATTGAGTTTCTGAAAAAAAAAAATATATATAATGTATCTGGGCCATTGCTGATTTTTACTTGCAGTATTCTATTTATTGAAAAACAAACGTACGACTTGTGTGCTTGTCATGAGAGCCCGCTTATAAATCGGAGACAAGATAGCACAAGGAAATATTACAACACAGGAGAAATACACCCTGAGAGTTCCACACAAAGTGTGTGTGCAATGGAACCAGCGGGAATCGAACCCACAAACTCTTACGCACAAGCGATTGGCTGACTGGTGCTTTGACCATTCAGCCGCAGAGCCCCTTACTTGCAGTAAGTGATAAGTTTCTAAAAATGATAACATTTGTCTTGAAAAACAAAATTCTTTTACGGGAAAAATTTGTATACACTTTTGGGAGAATGACCCATTTAATCCCTCCGTTTTGAAAATCTCGATCAGGAACTTGTTTCTGAGTTTGTTCTTTCTTCTGTACTCTAATTTTCATAAAACTGTAGGAACTGGATGTGGATTTGAATGCGATGCAAAAGTTAACTAACTTATGTGTCCTTTTTAGAAGTGGTCATAGTATCGCATATAGTTTTTATTTTTATGTTTACAAGGTCTCGTAAGGCAGACCACATATACCATCATCTATTGTTTACACAAAAATTCTGAAACTACTACGAAATATGAATATATTATTTATGGATAGCTAAATATTTTCCAGTTAAAAAATTATTATCCTATTGTAGACATTCTTGTGCATAGGAAAATACGCAAAATTATAATTAAGTATTCTCTAAAGCGTACTGTGTTTATTTAATACGTATTAGCACTCGAAATTTCAACCTGCTTTCCACTACATCATAGCATAGGGGATAAAAATAATTAATCCTTAATGAGAATTTAACCATAAAAATTATGGATTTTGAGTTCGAAAACTTATAATGTATGGTTTAAAAAAATAGATATTTAAAGTTAGCTCTATGCACTAAAAAAAAAAAAAAAAAAAAAAACAACAAAAAAAAAAAAAAAAAAAAAAAAAAAAAAAAAAAAAAAAACTGCAGAAGCAGAACTGTTGAGGAGCTCTTTAAGGGGTCTCGGGACTTTTAAAACTTCAAAATTTTTGAAATTTTAATTGTTTTAGATGTTAAACTCCTATCTTTTTTTTTTTACATTTTGATATAATTGTTTCCTTGAAATTCCCAATAGAACAGAAGTTATGACTTTTAGAACTATGCCCGCCCAATAGCTGAAGTGGCATTTCCGAAACTTTGAAGTCATATTTTTTTCCAAATGACGTTTTAGGTCATATCGTGCAGAATATTTCAAAAACTTCTGAATGATTTTTTCATGAAATTTTCAAAACATATGTTTCATGTTACTTTGCATAAACTGAACCTAAAATTTCCTTTTTATTGTTAAAATATATATATATATATTAATGTGATTATACTGTTGAAATTTTCAAAATTTTGTATTAGTTAAATGCAACTTTGTATTAAAAATATAAAAATAACTTAAATACAAATTTATGTAAGTTCAGGGTAGTTATTATAATCTGAAGTATAAGCAGGCAACAAAATTTTCATTCTAGTTGCAAAATTTATTTTGTATTCCTGCGCGTAATCTGTTATACTAATTTTCTGCTCGTCAAATGTCTGACAGTTTGGAGCCCCCTATAAATGCTCATTCTGCATCTTGCTATTTTTAAATACATGAAATGAAAGAGGATAATTATATCTTTCATCCCTTGTAAAAATTGTGTTTTAAAGTCATATACATTTTAAGATATTAAATATTGAAAATGGTCTTTTTTTTTCATGTTTTCCAATTTTAAGAGTCCTGAGACCCCTTAATACATTAGTGAATATATATATTCATATTTCAATATAAATGATAAAATCAATATTCGAGGTGTAATTGGAAATACTATTCCATAATTCAAATAAAATATGATTTTTTTTTCAGGTTTGCTTTTGGGTTCAAATGTGTCACGTTCGGGTCGGGTTTCGGGTGGTCGAAAATTATTTTGACTAGTTCGTATCAACGAAATTTTTTTGGTCAGGTTCAGTCGGATTTCGAGTTGACATAAAGTATACTTTTCGGTTTCGAGATGAGTATAATCTATCTGTCCAGTGTATAAACCTTTCCCTTATCTTTAAAAAAATCTTAAGGATAAGAACCAATCAAATGCATCAGGAAGTAATTAAAAAAAAAAAAACTAAACTAAATCTGTGGCTGTACAATCCATGAAGGATCAGGGCTTACAGTGCCCAACTCTGTTTACTTGACCCTGGGCCCCGAGGTGCTATGCAGCATGTGCTCTGGCCGGGTGGTCAGCCCAACGTGGGACCCTCAGTGTTTAGTTCCCAAGCAAGTTTGGTACTCATTCTATCGACCCCGAAGGGATGAAAGGTTGAGTGAACCTTGTCCAGTCGAGAGCAGAACTCGCTACATGTAGCGTGGTAGACAGGCGTGCTGACCACTACGTTACTGGGCTTCAGGAATTAATTATGTTTCTGAAAGGAACAGAAACGGCTTATATGATTTTTTAGGTAATAGACTGAAAGGCGGCAGCACAAACCATCACCTCATCGAGCTGAAATTTCGAGATTAGTTAAAATTCCCTTCGCATATTAAAAAGCAATTGCTCTGCCAAGTCATATTTTGGCGGAAAACACATGCAAAGCCAATTTTAGTGGTTGACTGGTAGCTTTACCATTGCGCTTTCTTGCTCCTAATCCTCCATGTCTTCATACCTTTGGATGCAGGGAAACACAATGATAAAACTACCAGCCAAGGGGCTTCCGTGGCCGAGTGGTTAAGGCACCACGCCGCCAATCGCTTGAGAGCGTGGGAGGCTCGTCGGGTTCGATCCCCGCTGGCTCCGTTGCACACTCTTTGTGGAGCCCCCGTCTGTATCTCTCTGGTGCTGTGAATTTCCTTGTGCTATCTCGCCCTTGTATGTTGACGAATTTGTGATGTAAAAAATGTGTAATTATTTCTGTGTATAATAAAGGATCATTCGAGGCGACAGCCATTGCAATTATAGGCCCCAAAGTATTTCTCACTTCGATGGTCTTCGAACTACCAGCCAACCAAAACCAACAGCCAAAATCGGGTTTGCAAGTGTTTTCCACCAAGATATGATTTGGCAGAACGGTTGTATTTTAATATGCTAATCGAGTTCTGTCTAACCCTGGAATTTCAGTCGGCAACTCGATGAGGTGATGTTTTACGCAACCGTCCACCGGTCCGTAAATAAAGGGTATTTTATTTCAAAAAAGTTCACGTGAACCTTGAAATCCACTATTTTCGGAAGATTTTGATTTTTTCTTTTTCGTATAATTTCTGAACGTAAGGAAAGTTTTCTTTAACTATGGATAAAGTACGATGTTGCATTGAATTTTAACATATGTTTCATCTATAGCATGAACTTTTTTTTGCAACTTTTTTCAATGTATTTGAAACAATCAACAAATTTTTCAAAATATTTATGAAGCATGCTTTGTTGTGAACTACGCTCATATATATTTTAAACAAGAAATACGAGAAAATATGTGGCTGAAAATTGTCAACCTTCTATTTTCTTTCCTCCAAATTTTATTAAATAAAATAATTTATGTATAGAAATAGCTTATAGGGTCATTCCATACAAAATGATAAAAAAATAAAAAAAGTCGTGGCCCCATAGTAATTGATTTTAATAAAATTTGGTACACAGATTCTAGTCATATTTAAATAGATCTATGCAAAATATCTTGACAAAATTAAAATATTTTGCTAGTTCTGGACATTTAAAAACTTGTGATATAGAATGGCATGTGTGCAATCGTTCAAAGTTGCATGTTTGAAGTTCCGTATCTTGAAAACATTCCGTATCTTTATCATATATTAAAATTTTTTATAATAGTCTAACCTCTGGAAAACTATCTTCAAATTTATTTAATAATAAGAATTTGGTAACATTACGGTTAATCTTAAATCAATTGTAAAAATTTTAAATTTGTCAATTTTCAGAAAATTAAAAACGTTATAAAAATCAAACGAAATTAAAAACTTCTGTGAAATTGATTTGCTAAATTTGGGAAATCGCCATTTATTTCCTTTATCTTCAAAATAACTCAGAAACGAAAAAAAAAAAAAAAAAAATCAAATCACAGTTTTTCATGCACAAAAATCAAGTGAAGGAAACATCAGACATATACAAATTTGAATCGGCATAAAGATCAATAAGCCCATGATATGCTAAAAAAAAAAAAAAAAAAAAAAAAAAAAAAAAAAAAAAAAAAATCAAGTTTGCCTTTTGATTCCTAACATAACGGAATTGGGTTCAAAAAGGTAACATTTGTTACATTCTATCAGCCATTGCACTTCAAAATGTGCGAGTTTTTCACAATCTCCTGCTTCATTTTAGAAAAAAATAGTGCTGTCATCTAGACCGATTATGATTACTATATAATTATTTCTTCAATTCTACTGTACTTTAAAATTTTCTTGCTCAAGAATATTTTAACGTAGAGTAGGTAAAAATATACTGAAGGCAAGAATGAAAGTTTCTTCATTTAAATTTCACCTTCATCTATAATGTCAAATAATTTTAAAATTTTAAAAGCTTTCTTTTATGGTCAAACAAGTAATAAAAATATTGCATTTTCTTCTCAAAAATTTTCATTGTTTATTTTTTTTCTAATCAAGAAATAAAAAGGCAAGGTTGAAAGTTTTTGTATTTAAAATTTATACTTTTAACTATAGCGCCAAATATTTTTTTAATTTTAAGAGCTTTCCTTCATTTTCAAAAAAGTAATAGAAATATTACATTTTCGTCTCAAAATTTTTCATTATTTATTTTTTTTCTCATCAAGAAAAAAAATTACTAAATTACGCAAAACAGTTACTTGTTATTCATTCTTAATTATAAATTATATTTGATATAGTTTTTCCATTCCTAAGGCTAATAATCAAAATTGAAATTTCAAGCCTGTAGACAAAACCTCGATATTGTGTCAACTTTTAATGTAAGTTTTAATACTTAAATAAACAATCCTGATATCTATTATTTTGCATTTACTCATAAATATATATGATCTACTTATGTGCTGATTTTCATTCAAATCTGTGACGCGTCAGCCACAGCTAATTTGTTCATTTTGTATGGAATCACCCTATAGTAAGAAGCAAAAGCAACGTATCCTTAAATAATTTTTCTGGTTCAAGTTAAAAACACCGAAAACTTGGCAGCTATTCGGCTATAGGTATTAAGAGTAAAGAACTAAGTTAAGAAATGAAGTTATAAAAATTAGAACTGTAAGTCATAAATGCAAACTGAGGTTTATTGCACATCACAATAATTACTTTACAAGTGAAATTTTTTTATACATTTCAATAATTGGACAAAAAATGAGTTAAATAATGAAGATGCATTCGGAATTGGCAAAGATAGAAGAAATGCTTCCCATCTTTACTTCTTCTAGCTAACCATGAACTATTTTCCATTAATGCTGCAAAATATCTGAAAAGAAAGAATATAACAATTAAGGTTTTTACGTTGTAAAATCGAATACTAAACAAAATAGAAATTGTTATCCAACATATACTTTATTCATAAATTTAAAGATGATGTAAAAATAAAAACACATGTATAAAATAAAACTCAACGCTTCGGTTTAATCTTCAAAGCCATCTTCAGGAGTAAAATTTTCTAAAAGCACAAATCGGCAGGAAACAATTTACGTGATACATCGTCAAAAATTATATTCATGTGTTTTTATTGTTACACCATCTTTAAATTTATGAATAAAGTATATGTTTGACAGCAACCTCTATTTTATTTAGAAAGAATATACTTAAGAAAATGAAAATAACAAATATTATTTCTAGCGTCAAAATTTATTTTTTTATATACATATAAAGCGCACAACGATGAATAGGGTATTCTGCGAAATGTTTATGGACAGATTTTTGCCATAATAACTCATATTTCGTTAAAACATGTTGTTTGATTCAAAATTGCATTTAATTAAAAATTAATAAAAAAAATTCGCAAATAATATCAAAGATTACAGTGCAAAAGACTCGCATGGGTTCACTGGTGTGTGAAAAATACAGTTATTAAAAAAATATTGTTGAAAAGAAGAGTTAATATTTTCTACAAAAAATGATAACAATTTCTCTCAGCTAGTTCGAAAGAGATTCAGCTATGCCAATGTATTAAGAAATTTTGAAGTTATACACATTTCAGAAAATTAAGAAATTTTCTTTTTGTTTCATTACATAAAATTATTTTCCTCAAAAAAGTTTTTTTCCATAATAACCAAATATTAAAATAATTATAAATAGTTATAAAGGTGAAAAAATACTGAAATGTGATAATTTTTTTAGTTATATTTTACTTTACATTTTTTTTTAAAGGGAGACCAATTTGAATAAAAACAATAAAGGCCCTAGTTTATAAAAACAGTTTTCTTTCAATGTTGAAATGTAACTAAATATAGATATTCTAAATCTGAATCAGCTTTTTTTGGAAAAGTACATTTTATATGGACAGCAGGACCCGGTCAAAATAAAGAGAGGACTAGGATTTATGTTTTATAAAAAAAAGAGGGACTAATTTGAGAAAAAAACAACAACAACAACAACAACAAAAAAAAAACAAAGGACCTCGTTCATGAATATTTTTTTCATTGTTGAAATAAAACTAAATATAGATGCTCCAAATCTGAAACAGCTTTTTTGGAAAAGCTCCTTTTTCATGTACAGCAGGACCCGGTCAAAATAAAGCGAGAACCAGGATTTATATTTGATAAAAAAAAAAAAAAGAGAGACTAATTTGAAAAAAAAAATAAAGGACCTCGTTAATGAATTTTTTTTTTATTGCTGAAATATAACTAAGTATAGATGTTCCAAATCTGAAGTAGCTTTTTTTGGAAAAGTTCCTTTTTCATGGACATCAGGGCCTGATCAAAATAAAGAGAGGACCAGGATTTATACATTTTTTTAAAGAGAGAGACTAATTTGAATAAAGATAATAAAAGCTATTTTTCATAATTTTTTCTTTTCAATGTTGAAATATAACTCAATATATATGTTCTAAATCTAAATCAGCTCTTTTGGTAAAGTTCCTTTTTCGTGAACAGCAGGACCCGGTCAAAATAAAGAGAGGACCAGAAATTATATTTTATTTAAAAAAAGAGACTAATTTGGAAAAACAATAAAGGACCTCGTTCATGAATTTTTTTTTCATTGTTGAAATATAACTAAATGTAGATGTTCCAAATCTCAAGCAGCTTTTATGGAAAAGTATTTTTTAAATGGACAGCAGGACCAGTTCAAAATAAAGAGAGGACCAGGATTTATATATTTTTTTAAAAACAGAGACTAATTTGAATAAAAACGATAAAGGCTCTGGTTCATGAAATTTTTTTTTCAGTGTTGAAATGTAACAAAATATGCATGTTCTGAATCTGAAGCAGGATTTTTGAGAAATTTCCTTTTTCATAGGCAGCAGGACCCGGTCAAAATAAACAGAGCCTCAGGATTTAGCATCAATTCCTATACCGTTATAAAAATTATATTTTTTATACCCTTGAATACATAAATGAATATATAAATAAAATGTATCTTTGTTAACAATATTATTCTACTTTAGATGTACGAAATATTGATTATAATCAGAACAAAGTCAAAATATATTTAAAATATCAGTTTTCTGAACATTCCATCAGGCCCAAAAAGTAAGATACCCAGGGCTATGTGCCAGTTGGTCCTTACATTAATAATGCCCGGATTGATAGAATTATTTCTTTATTTACGCCAAATAAATTTTCAAAATGTTTACTTTTGTTTTCTAATGGTCACCAGAAATCTCATAATTCATCATTAAAATGCTATAATTTAAAAAACTGAAGAATTTAGAACAAGTTTTATTGAAAAATGCTAAAAGATTTCATCCTTACCTCTAAATTTGGCATTAACTTAAAACATACTGTAATCTATCAATTTTAACGTCCAAGTCCATAGCCACCGAGTCCATAACCGCCAAGTCCGCTACCAAGTCCGAGCACTCTTCCGTTATACAAACCGTAGTTGTTGTAGGCGAGTCCAAGATTGCCGATTCCACCAATCAGTTTTGCAGCTGGAATTAATCCTGGTGCGCCGATTCCACCAATCAGATTTCCAGTTGGAATTAATCCTGGAGCGGCGATGCCACCAATCAGATTTCCAGCGGGAATTACTGGTGCGACTGCTCTGATGCCTCCAAGACCAAGACCGTAGATACCTGATCCATATCCGTAGTCAGCTTTGTCGAAGTACCTAGAGCTGATGGATCCATCACGAAAATCACGGATAATAGATCTCTGGGAAGACACGACTGGAGATATCACAGGAGATACAACTTGAGTTACTACTGGAATGGCAGGAATGCCTGAAGCCGTAGCGGCTGCAATCAAGGCAATAATAACCTAAAATAAAAAGATTTTTTACATTCGTTAAAAGCGTGCCAGTTACAATAGTTTATAGTAAGTGGTATCTATTCTGTAAAATTAATACTTAAGGAGTAGCTGGGTCAATCAATTATTCTTTGTAGCACAAAAGATCTACTTGATATATATATATATATATATACTAGTATATAAGCCTGTAAAAAATGACGGAATGTTGATCTGCGATTTTTATTTCGTAAAAACAAACAGCAGGAAGATTTCATTATTAAAATGTTTGTATTGTAGAAACACACAATTAAAAAATGACAAATGATTTCTACAAATACAAATGATGAGGATATTTTTTTTACTCAGTATTCAATTTCTGAAATAGTTCAAATATCAATAAAGGCTCGATTCTAATCTTTAGAATTTAAAAATGAAAAATCAGTGAAAATCACGTGATGCTAATACAAACATGTAAATTTTCTCCTTAGTTTTATTAATGTAAAAATGCATTTCTAGCTAAGCATAACGTGAACGGCGCAGACATTTGAAACATACTTTAAGTACATATTTTTATGCTTAACCGCAGTATATTCAAATAAAAATATTTTTTCTATTTAATTGTAATGAAAAAAAAGCCATATTGCATAAAGAGAAAATAAACCCAATAGATAATATTATCGCGGTGTCACACTAAATATGAATTTTTATTCGCTTTAAAAAAAAAGTGTACGTACAAAAATTTTTTTTACCGAAAATAACTTGAAAATGTATATATATATATATATAATCCATCTCAAAAGTTTATGCATTCTTCAAATATGGTTAAAAATAATTGAAGAAGATACTATATGAAACCAATTTACAATAAATACTCGATAGTTAATCACAATCAAATAAAATAAGCAGTTTTTGTTCGTTAAAATAAAAATTACATTTAATTGTTATTTAATTTACTTTTTTTCTGGAAGAAACACTGTCTCAAAAGTTAAGCACTTTATGCATTTTTTTTTAGAAACACGGAATTGGATGGGTGTAATAAGGTTGTATGACGTCATTTTCCCATTTTATAAATATATGAAGTGAAAAAGTCATTTCCACTCGTTTGAAAAATGTCGACGGGTAAAGAATTCACAAAAGGTGAGATTTAAAAAAAATTGAAATTGAAATCGCAAAATAAAACTGTTTCTTAAATTTCAAAAATTTTAAATTGATCAAAGCACTTTATCTATTTCAAGTACTTTCTAGAAATGATAATTTCAAC
Source organism: Maratus speciosus (assembly GCA_963932465.1). NCBI lineage: Eukaryota > Metazoa > Arthropoda > Arachnida > Araneae > Salticidae > Maratus > Maratus speciosus. Next base: position 454,281,686 of record OZ010788.1, on the reverse strand, counting down.
AGGAAACCAACATGTGTACTCCCACGTATGACGTTTGTTGAGACGGGTAGGATAATACGGTGATCCCTGTTTAGATAAAATATGCCCATACAGCAAATTAAAAATAATTTCGGTATACAGGTGTTCAAAGATACTGTACATAGAGGTATTAAAGAATGTGATTACATTATACTAAAGAGAATGGCTTACAAACAATGTCTCAAACGACACCACTAACAAGCAAGAATGAACTGGGCTAAAAAACACATGTCCTGCGGGGGACAAGTGGCTTACTGCTTTATTCAGTGATGGCAAAAAATGGAACTTAGATGGCCCTGATTGGGGGAACATGCATTGGCATGATTTCCGATAGGAACCAAGGAGTTTTTTCCACAGTCAGCAAGGCGGTAATCCTGTTATGGTTTGGGAAGGTATTCGGTCTCAAGAGCCTGCCCTCCCTGAATTTTCTAAACGGAAGATATAATTCCAAAAATATGAAGAGACGCTGAACCAACATTTCCTTCCATTCGGTGAAATTTTGGGGAGGCCTGAATGGATCTTTGAACAGGTTAATGCCAAAATGTACATATTAGGATAAGATGCCCTATTATCGTCCCCCAGTCACGTTTAGGCCCTTGGAAGTTGTAATTTTCAGTGAAAATCTACCAAATTTGAATTCTACATAGACTAACTACCCACGCACATAGAAACATAGGCAAATGTCGTACAAAAAATTTTTAACAATGCGAAAAATTGTCTTTTCAAAAGTATCTAAAAAATGCAAAAGAAAAAAAATGTTCCCAATTTCGTCCCCCCCAAAAAGCCAATACGCCGAGCCTTAACTTATAACTAAATCAAAATTTATTTCTAAATGAGTAAGTAATTTAATTTACATTAAAGTACGGCGCAAAGAAATGTACTTAATTATCAGTGGAAGAATAACACAGCGAAACATTAGCCATCCAAATATGAGGAAAAAATTGAAAAAAAAAATGTCATGAAAAAGTATTCCTAATTTCGTCCTCTCTACTTCCCAATATGACGGAGCTTCAGTTCCCGTAAGATGACCTGAGCGTCCTAAAACTCACTGTATGCTACTGTCAGCATCTTACCAACGTAAAATACATGCAATGAATAACAAATAAATACTTACAGTACAGTAAATAACGTTCTATAAACGACGTAATAAGAACTCGGGTCATCTAAAAATAGAAAATTCGCCGTCTTTAATTTATGTATGCGTCTTAGCGAACGAAACTTTCAACACTGACCCCTTTTACATCACGTTCCCTGTGCTTTGCGTCATAAGTGGCGCCACTTTCGCAGAAGCGGGGAAGTTAAGGGGGACAAAATATGGGCACTTTACCCTACATATTACATAACCGTGGCTTTCGCAGAAATTTTTTTTACTTTTTGACTTACCAGCTTTAAGTCCTTGCATAAACCCGACTGACAATGTCTATGGCATTTAAACCCATCATGTTTACAGCAATGGAAAACAGTATTACCTGAAGAAACAGTAAAAACATGAAGAATTGAAAGGGGTCATAGAGAAAGCATGATACTGTTTGCCACCAGAAACCCTACAAAAACTAATAATTTCGATATACGAGCATTAATTTGAACTAATCTGAAATCACGGAAGAATAATTTGTATGTAACAGTTTTGTAAAAATGGTAAATGTAGTTGGTTTTGCCATTGTGCATAAACTTTTGAGACAGTTTTGTTTTAAAAAAAATTAAATTATATTTTTTACAAATATGTAATTTAATTCTTTCTACTTTTGATATCATTTATTTGAATGAAGTTGCGAAATATACATATGAAAAAAAAATGCTTTTTATTTTAACTTTTTATTATTCATTAAAAATCAACATTTTATGCTTGTGCTTAAACTTTTGAGACAGACTATACGTCCAAAAAGTCACGTTTCTGAATATTTTTCATTATTTCTCTTTTATCTGAAACAATAGAAGAATTCCGATTGTCACCATTTTGAAGAAATTTCATAAAATTAAAATATAAAAATTGGAATATTTAAAAAAAAAATTAGTGCGGACGCATCTACAAATGAACAGCTTTCACTTTAAAAAATAATTAGCAAATTTAGTTCAGTAAAAAGCTCAAGGCAGATGATTAAAAGGTAAAAGCCTTGTGTTTTAAATATATAGATGGCACGGTTCGCCCTAAATGGTTCCTACACTTGGATTTTATATAAGTATATATATATATATATATATATATATATATATATATATATATATATATATATATATATATATATATATATATATATATACATATAGGATAAATATTTTGGAATTTTGAACTTTTAAATATACACTATTTTTTGTATATTAATATTCTAGCTATTCTTCAGAAAAATGAAAACTACAATTAATAGATTTAAAACACGTTTATTACTTTTTTAAATAAAAAACGTCACAGGAATAGCTGCAAAGAATTGTTGATTGACCCATCTAAAAAAAGTACAGAATCATCTCTCTCTCAGGAATTAAAAGAAAATTAAAGCAAAACAGTCCTTATTTGAGTTGAAATAACTAAAATGTTAGTCTAGAGTTGTGTAGTAAATAAATGACATGTCACATATACATATATAATAAATTTGAAATCACAAATATATGAAGCAATTGATAAAGTTCTAAAGATAATTTAGAAATGAACACATGAAAACAGTATGTAAAATAAGAAACTATGAATGAGTCACAGAATCATCAGAGGAGCTTGTGAGTTCATTCATAGAAGATGCGTTATTTCATCCAATTTTGTCGGCATTAAGCATAAAATGACAAAATTTAGCTCCTTATAACGCAAACATTACAGAAAATAGATAATAAAAAGCTAATATATATATATATATATAGCCTAGTCGTTTTACCCTTTATCTACTGACGTGAATATTACTAATATTCTATAAACGCCATAGTGATAGCCCATAGACGCCATAGTGAATATTACTAATATTCTAATGGTACTTTGCAAAAACACTCTTTCAACTCCACTTTATCCGGATACATGGCAGCAGTAGTTCTAGGTTTTTTATTTTAGCGAGGAAAGAGGCTATCTTTAACACAGTTGATGAGTTTTTTGCTGACATTTTGTAAAGATTGTCATGCTCGTCTATTTATTGCTGCAAACACAGTAAAGGATATAAGATAAGTGTTGGATTTTTTTTTATGTGTTCATTATGATCTTGGAATACAGTTTGACTAGCTATTTTAGGTGAGCAGTGTATGTATTTGATTTAACAGTTGAATTACTTGGTGGTACTTATAAGTACCGTCAGTACACTGGGTGACGGAGAAAAACTTTTTGTTTAATTTTCGTCTGTGTAGTTATCCATCGTTTTCATCTGCTTTAAAATGTAATTACTAAAATGTAGTGTAGTAATGATTTCCCTGGTATTTCTTTTCTATTTCATTGTTATTTTTTATAGGAGATTGAAAAAGTTGTGGCACCGGCTTGTTTTTGCCCTGCTAGAAATGGCATATGTAAATTCGTATATTGCATATGTGGGGATGCGAAAGAACATGTTGTCCCTGGAATATAGACGTCGCATAACTAAAGGACTTCTAACAAGATCGAAACTGCAAAACAAATAGTTTTTTTTTAAACCCTTTCAGGGGCAATGCATTTTCAATGCTAAAGTGTTCCACTAAATAAATGGCACCGGAATTTGCCAAAAGATTTATTTGTAAATATGAAAAAGCCTATATTTCACATACTTATTAAATCGAAAATATTTTCTGGTGCCATTTGAAATACCTTGTGGGTTTTCTGTTACGATATTTAAATCATAGTGTACTGACGGTACTTTAAAGTACCATTTTAATTAATTACCTCTAAATAATTAAACTTCTCATGAGTGAGTATTTTTTTTTTATGTTTATCCTTTAATTGTCATTGCAGTAACTGAAAAAAAAATATTACATGAAAAAAATTTCAGTAGATCATAATGCAGTAGATAAAGGGTTAACAGACATCACTCAAAGTAAAATTTGCTGAAAATCCGATTCTAAATCACTTTTTTTTATCATTCAAGTTATTTGCGTTTTCCTGTTGTATATGGTAAGATGACCAAATGCCCTCGAAATTTGAGGGCGTCCTCAAATTTGGGGACTGTCACGCAGTTCCTACAATTTTTCATTCCTAACATTTATTACATTTTAAGAAGGAAATAAATTCGTGGGACGAAAAAAAAAAAAAAATAAATAAAATAAAATAAAATAAAATACTGGAAAACAGGAATTCAGCTTTTTCATAATTTAGTGTCCCCCACCCCCCATGAAAGAAAAAACATACATATGCATATAAATGTTAGATAGTACAAAACATATTTCAGTTTTAAGACTTAAAACACACGTTTTTATCTATACTAATATTATAAAGAGGTAAAAATTGTTTATTTGTAGGAGGTAAGCTCTGGAACTACCGAACCGATTTCAAAAGTAATGGTATCAAAATGATGGTGTTAGTCCAACTTAGAACATAGGCTATATCTTATGTCCGTGTCACTGGCCAAAAGGGGGCGCAGGAGCAAAAAACGTTCTAAAAATGCGATTTTTGCGTTACTGAAGGACCTAGAAACAGAAAATTTGAAATATTAGCTACTTATTAGATATAAATGATGTCTAAGAACAGTTCTTAAACAATTCGAAATTTAAAAAGGGTGAAAATGCACAAAAAGCGTTCTAAAAAACGTTCTAAATGGTGGTTTGTACACAATCTCAGGAAATACCAAACCGATTTAAAACAATAATGGTGTCAAAATGATGGTGACAACCCTTGCTCAGAGATAGGCTATATTTTATGTCGGTTCCACTACCCCAAAGGGGGTGCAGGAGTGAAAAACGTTCTAAAAATGCGATTTATGCATTACTGAAGGGCCTAGAAATATGAAATATTAGCTACTTATTAGATATAAAGGATTTCTAAGAACAGTTCTTAAGCAATTCGAAATTTAAAAAGGGTAAAAATGCGCGAAAAGCGTTTTAAAAAACGTTCTAAATGGTGGTTTCTACAGAAACTCAGGAAATACCAAACCGATTTAAAAAATAATGGAGTCAAAATGATGGTGACAACCCTTGCTCCAACATAGGCTATGTCGGTGCTACTACCCCAAAGGGGGTGCAGGAGCAAAAAACGTTCTAAAAATGCGATTTTTAAATTATGGAAGAACCTACTCATGAAATTTTGCCTGGTATATATTTATTAGATATAAGTGATCTCTAAGAACATTTCTTTAAAAATTTGAAATTTAAAAGGGGTGAAAATGCGCGAAAAGCGTTCTAAATGCCGATTTTTCAGCAATATCTCAGGAAGAATCAAACTGATTTCAAAAGTAATGGTAGGAAATTGATGCTGACAGCTTCTGCTCTAACACAGACGCTATTTCATGTCGGTTCTCACTATCAACTAGACGTTGCAGGAGCAAAAAAAAAAAAAGTTCTAAATTTCTGTTTTTGTGATCGGTAGGGGCTAGCAACATGAAATTAGCCAAGGTACATATTCATTAGATATAAATGATCTTTAAGAACAGTTTCGAAAAAATTGGAAATTTAAAAAGGGCTGAAAATGCGCGAAAAGCGTTCTAAACACGTTCTAAATTGCGATTTCTACTCAATCTCAGGAAAATACCAAAGCTATTTCAAAAGTAATGGTTGCAAATCAATGGTGACAGTCCCTGCTCAAACTAAAGCTATATTTTATGTTGCTGTCGCTACCATTTGTGGGTTGCAAGAGCAAAACAGGTTCTAATTTGCGTTTTTTGCACAACTGAGGGGTCTAACACTTTGAAGTATGGCATGGTATTTACTTAGAAGATGCAACTGCTTTCTAAGAACAGTCGAAAGAAAATTCCAAATTTAAAAAGATTAAGTGAGCTTAAAGCGTTCTAAATTACAATTTTTATACAATCTTATCAAATACCAAACCGATTTAAAAAATAATGGTGACAAATTGTTGGCGATAGAACCTGCTCAAACATAAGCTATATTTTATGTCTGTACCACCAGAGGGTTGCAGGAGCAAAAAATTTTCTAAATTGCGATATCTGTGATACCGAAAAGGCTAGAAACTTTAAATATGGCATGATAGTTACTTATAAAATATAAATGCCCTCGAAGGACTGTCGAAAATATATTCGAAATAAAAAGGGGTGAAGAGAAGGGGAGGTGCGAAAAACATTCTAAATAAGTCCTAAATTACGATTTCTATGCAATTTCAGGGAATATAAACTTAAACAGATTATAAAAGTAATAGTTGCGAATCAATGGTAACAGTTTCTGATCCTACACAGGCTATATTTTATACCGATGATTCTACCACCTGGGGTTTACAGGAACAAGAAATGTTCTAAAAAAGGCCTTTAAAAGCTTTCTAAATTACGTTCCTGTGGAATATTAGGAAATAACAAACCGATTTCAAAATTAATGTTGGCAAATTAATAGTGACAGTTCCTATTTCAACATAGCCCTTTGTGTTGAGAGAGGTGGTAGGACTTGGAATTTGACATGATAGTTAATTTTAAGATGTAAGAAGATGGTTTCTAATAAAATCAAAACTTCAAATGAATACTGAAATGACCGTATTAATTGAGCATAAAAGTTTCAAAATATTTTCTAAATTATCATTTTTTTTTTTAGTTTTATTTCGTTTTATTAATTTAAGTCTCATTTCTGCCTAATGCAGTGTAATAATAATGTTTAGTCAAACTGTGTTTTAAATAGTAATTTTTGAATTATTCCTAAAAGTAATAAGTACATTTTAATAAAATAAAATATTACCTTTTAATAAAATAAAAATTTAGTTAGTACCTTTTAATAAAAATTAGACATATAAATATCACTTGGCATATTTCAAATATTATACACGAGCAAAACCGCGGGGTTTGCTAGTTTTATATAAAATGACATCCTAACGCTGAAGAATTCCACTTTTACGATCCAGTCTTTAAACAACATCTACAGAAAAGTATGCATAGGACGTCACTATCGCTGAATAATGCACAAATCCAGCAAAAACCGATGTCGTCATACAAGAAACTTGACACAAAATATCGACTATCTAATGATTCATATACTTTCATTTGTTTGTAACATTAATATAGATACTTAAAATTAAATATAATTTATAATAGCTCCATGTTTTATTAGAAATCATTCATTCATATTTTATCAAAATAACACGTATTTTAATTACTTTTCTTCAGTTGTTATGAGAAATTGACAACAAAAAGATATAATTACATTTTACAACTATTTTTCCTTTACTTTCTACATAAATAGAGGTTGCCAAAATTAAAGAAATGGTGCTAAACACTTCAAAAAATTTACGGTAGAATTTAAATCAGCATTTAAATATCAATTTCAAGCATCCTGGCTTTATTGGTCCGTCCCCAAGGTTTATTCCTACTCTTTTCGAGATAAATAAATAAAAATAATAATAATAATCCAATGTTAACAACTGTTTCCAAAAATCAATTAACATTGTCGCTATCACTTAGTCTTAATATGATTTTCCTAAAAATAGGTGGTAATTTTCCTTACTGTTCCATCCTTACCGTCCCTTTTTTTACCATTTCGTCCCTTTTTTCCAATACCATCCCCTTTTTAGGTGCGTTCGTAATTATATAAATACGTAGCACCTATAGTCGTCGTTCAGTCCGTCCGTCCGTCTGTCCGTCCGTCTGTCCGTCTGTCCGTCCGTCCGTCTGTCCGCATGTAACAGAGCAAAAACTACCCAACCGAATAGTCTGAAATTTCAAATATGTGATTGTTGCAAAATTTTGTCGAGCCATTTCAAATTTTATGAAAATCGGATGTATAGTTTAATTACAGGGACAGTCAAAAGTTTTTCTTTACATTACGGCCAATGGGAAAAATTATTGCAAGTGGATTTTAATGATATTAGAGCCTTCCGAATGATCTGAAATTTTAAAGATATAATTGATGCAAAATTTTGTCGAGCCATTTCAAATTTTAGGAAAATCGGACGTATAGTTTAATTACAGGGACAGTCAAAAGTTTTTCTTTGCATTACGGCCAATGGGAAAAATTATTGCAAGTGGATTTTAATGGTATTAGAGCCTTCCGAATGATCTGAAATTTTAAAGATATAATTGTTGCAAAATTTTGTCGAGCCATTTCAAATTTTAGGAAAATCGGATGTATAGTTTAATTACAGGGACAGCCAAAAGTTTTTCTTTACATTGCGGCCAATGGGAAAAATTATTGCAAGTGCATTTTAATTATATTACAGCCTTCCGAATGGTCTGAAATTTTAAAGATATAATTGTTGCAAAATTTTGTTGAGCTATTTCAAATTTTAGGAAAATTGGATGTATAGTTTAATTACAGGGACAGTCAAAAGTGTTCCGAAAAAATTATTGGAAGTGCATTTTAGTGATGTATCAGACTATGCACGTTATGAAGTGCAAAAAATTATACATTCAGTACAATATGGGGTGCAAAAAATAATTTTAAAACTAGTTATAGTACGAACGCACCTCATTTGCCACGTTTGACGAGCAATTTCCAACTTGTTTTACCTTACCGTCCCTTCTTTAACACCCCTTTAAGACAAATGTTATACAAAAATTCTGTATTAAAAGTACTACATTGTTATTCTTTCTTACTTGAATGTTCTGTGGGTACTATGCAAATTCATTATAAGTAAAAATTTAGAAGAAAATAAAAAGTTATAGGGGTAAAATGGTAAGGAAAATTAAACTCGTAAGTTTAACTTAAACCTCAGTTAAATAAAAAAATTTTCGCTACTGACCATTTTTTCATTATTTTGAATCATTAAGGCATTCGTCTATCAGATTAAAATGTTATTTTAGCAAGTTTAATTTTGTCAGATTTTCTCCCCAAAAGTCAAACGATTGTGAGAATGCCCCTTATACTGATCGTCGCTAAATTTAAATAAAAATAAATGTATTTTTTTTTAAAAACATGCTTTCATAAAATTCACAAAAATGTAGGAAATATACACGTTTTTTTAAATGCGCTAAAAAGTAGAAAAGTTTTGAAAAAAAAAACCCTTAACTGCGCGGTGTTTAAATTAAATTCAGGTGAACTCGATTATGGAAGATTATTCGATTTAAGAAGGAAATAAATTCATGGGAAAAAAAAATAATAATAAATAAATAAATAAATAAAATACTGGAAAACAGGAATTCTGCTTTTTCATAATTTAGTGTCCCCCCCCCCCCACGAAAGAAAAAACATGCATATGCATATAAATGTAGATAGTACAAAACATATTTCAGTTTTAAGACTTAAAACACACGTTTTTATTGTATATAAAATGACGTCCTGACGCTGAAGAATTCCACTTTTACGATCCAGTCTTTAAACAACATCTACAGAAAAGTATGCATAGGACGTCACTATCGCTGAATAATACACAAATCCAGCAAAAACCGATGTCGTCATACAAGAAACTTGACACAAAAAATCGGCTATCTAATGATTCATATGCTTTCATTTGTTTGTAACATTAATATACATACTTAAAAATTAAATATAGTTTTTAATAGCTCCATGTTTTATTAGAAATCATTCATTCATATTTTATCAAAATAACACGTATTTTAATTACTTTTTTTCAGTTGTTATGGAAAAATGACAACAAAAAGATATAATTACATTTTCTAACTATTTTTCCTTTACTTTCTACATAAATAGAGGCTGCCAAAATTAAAGAAATGGTGCTAAACACTACAAAAAAATTAATATTTCAAAAATAAATCGAGATGCATTTTGCAAACAAATTGCATTTTAAAGTACTTTTTAGTCAAACGATTGTGAGAATGCCCCTTATACTGATCGTCGCTAAATTTAAATAAAGATAAATGTTTTTTTTTTTTTTTTTTTTTTTTTTTTTGAAAAGCATGTTTTCATAAAATTCACAAAAATGTAGGAAATATACACGTTTTTTTAAATGCGCTAAAAAGTAGAAAAATTTTGAAAAAAAAAACCCTTAACTGTACGGTGTTTAAATTAAATTGAGGTGAACTCGATTATGGAAGATTATTCGATTTAAATGGAAATTTTGCCAAATTAGCCAGCTATCTCCAAGTTGGCTTTATGTGTGGTAACATATTTTTGTCGCAAAATTTCGCGATATTTTGCCAAGTTGACTAAAATTTGGCGCTATTGTGGTAACCCTGTCATTAGTACTTTTCAACAAATATACATTGTTGAAGCTGATGCTGATTTCTCCATAGGAGTTCAAACGTAACCATTAAGTAAATTTGCCCCCGGTTGCCCCCCTTAGGGATCAAAATTATAAAATCTCTGTCCAATTCAGGTATTGCCCTCAGGAATAATATATATTCCAAATTTTAAGGATGTACGTCAACAGGAAGTGGGTGAAAAATGAGTCACAAGATTTGACTGCCACATACAAACATAATTGTAAGTTAAAAGAAAACATGTAAAAAGGTTACATTTTTTAAATTTTTATACGTTCTCTGGGTCCTATAACTGATACAAAGAAAACTTTTCTCAAGTAAAAAGTACTTTTGGACAAGTAAAAAAGTAAAAATTCCATTATTCTATGTCCAAAATCCTGCGAGTTATGTTACTTTAAATTTTATGAAATTTCGGAGCTTTCCGGCACTAAAACGAAAAACTCTTTTTTTTTTTGCCACACAATTTAATTTCAATTCTAAAAAATTCAATATAAACTTTTATATTGGTTATTGTCTTCAATGTTCAGCATCCAACAGCGACATTTAAGATTTTGCTTGGAAAGAGCAAAATTTATTCCTTTGACATATTAAATTCTAAATTTAACTTGATATAAACAACTTTTTCTTGCATCTATTTTTTTAATTTATTTCCAAAGGTACATTTTTGATGTATAATAAAAATAACATATTGATAAAAACAAAGGGAAAATTTCAACTAAAAATGAGAAAATAATGTCTGAAACCCAGAGGAGGGCATTTGCCCCACTTTGCCTCCCCTAAATGAGCTTCTGTCTGCATAAGAACCAAAAATACATTAATTAGAAAACAAGATACTTAATTTTACTTACAGCAAATTTCATCATATTTTCGATTGTTAAAAACCGAGGGAACTGAACTGAAAGACTAGTGATAGCTCTGAAAGAGTATGGGTTTCCTTTTGACAGTGATAACCTTTTATACTTTTTAAAAGTTATGCTTGGCAGATTATTTACTTACAATTCGTTTTGTAAAACATAGGTACAGATACATAAATTACGTTAATCTTTGAATTAGTAATTTCTTGTGTCGGTGGGGAGATGTTTTATTCATTAATGCCTACCTAGATTCAACGATTAGCTATTGAACTTTCATAACATACTTAGTAAAAATAACTTTTTTTTTCATTATAAACACAGCTAAATATTTATTTTGTTTTCAGTTTTAAGAAACTGAAACGTTGTTTTTTCATATAACTATTTATTCTCCAGTCCCATTAACCTGTCAAGCACCACGACGTACATGTGTATGCCGTGAAATCTTCTCTTACAATATCAGGACGTATGTACATACGTTCTCATTTTAAGTCCACACTGCAATGTTCTAAGCACTTTCCAACAAAGTTGAAAAATGTTTATGACTTCAGTTTGTCTGTCCGTCTGTCCGCGCTCTAACTCTCATAAATATACTCGGATTGCCCTTAAATTTTTGGATGTTATTGACGTTTACCATAGCTCGTTCTGTATTTCAAATGAAGTTTGTAGCATGTTTAGTTCATTTACAGGGACAATCAAAAGTATTCCGTTACATTATGGCCAATGAGAAAAAATCGTTTCAAATGATTTTAATGATGTTACTCGCTTTCAAACATAATAAAACTGATATGCATTTATGAAGTGCACTCAAATATGCATTCTGTAGAATATGCGGTGCAAAGAATAGTTATTATTCATTTACAGGGCCATACAAAAGAATTCCGTTACATAATGATATAGGGGTGGAGGGAATTGTTTGCGGCGTATTTTAATTATGTTATAAACTATTTCATATATAATGAAATTGATATACGACGCTGAGGTTGACTATAACTTATTTCATGTATAATACGAAGTGCATAGCATTTACAGGGACACACAAAAGATTTCAGATATTATATTGTATCCGAAGTACTGTACATTAGTGATGCTTGCTGGAAATACATTTTTAATTATGATATGCGCTTTTATGTTTCACTATATTTATGCATACTATATGGGGCTTATAAATGCTATAATTCATATACAGGGCTACATAAAAGAATTCGTAAGGATTACTGGGTATGAGCGCAAATTGCTTAAAGGTGGTTTTTAAATGATTTACGCATTTTTACGCTGAACTGGATTTAGTTTATTAAAAAATGTTTGTAGAATATTGATAAAATGATATACAAGGTCACGCAAGGAATTGGATATGTGGTCGCCTGTAACTAATAATTTCTGGAAATGTGATTTCAGCAGTTGTTAAAAGTTCAGTAGTTGTGTTAAGAGTGTTTCAGTTTGAATTAAATTTTATCTAAATATTGGCGTGTAATAGGATTATACAAAACTATTCAAACATGTTTCCATCTATTAGTACCTATAAATTGCTGAAAGAGAAATTTCAACCTGTTATGCGTTTTCTTGCTACACAAAATTTTCCCGTTATATAGTATATATATCAATCTACAGGTCAAATACAGGTCTGTTCAAAAGAATTAGAATGCATATTTGGTTATGGACGGTCGGTAACTGCTGAAATCAGTTTTTCAAATGTTTTATGCGTTTTCTAAAATGTTTACTTATCTTATTTACCTTATTTCCCTAAATAACGAAGTTTTGTTAAAGCATTCAGGAAGTGTTGGAAAGTGTTTCATAATCTATGCTTAACGCACGATTTTTCTTTCTTTCTTTCTTTTTTCTTTGCGAGCTAATTGCTATTGTGATTGGTTTTGTACAGTCTTTATACCTAAACGTACATAGCTTATTTTTACTTTCTTCTATATTTACAAGAAGGAAATATTCAAGAGGCCAGATCTTTCACCTAAAGTTTGGCTTTCTAATGTTATTTCTCGGCCCCCGTTATTGGCAAAGGTTAATAAAATTTTCAAATTGGTTAAAGACTTGGCTGTACTGTAATCTTTTCTCCTCTCTCTGCTGTTTATCTCATTTTAAACAATTAATTAATTTGTAAAAATGCAAATAGTAAGTCCTAAGCTTGTTGAGAAGCTCACTGCACATTTTACAATTAAATTACAAGTACCAGAAGGATAATATTTTTTTTCTTTTTCTGTAACTTATCAGTCAAAAATTATTTTTGGCATTCCTAAATTTATTTCCTTAAGTATTATTTATATTGCATAATACTTGTGTTGTATATTTTTGATTTACTATTTGCATTTAATGTATTAAGGGGGCAGGTAACCTTTGAACCAATAAAGTACATGGAAAAGTGACTTCTGTAAGAATTACAGTCATTCTTTAACTAATTAACTTTTAATTATAAAATTGAAAACACATGTTAGTAACGATTTATTTTATCAATCAAAGTTGTTAGTAAAGATATACACACATATATAGTTTTTTTTTTTTTAAATTTATTTTTAAAGATAATACAATTTTTACGTAAGAATTATTCTTCCATGCATTGCGCGCATGATTTTTCCCTTTTGAATGGCTGAAACAAGCCAAAATTTTTTTAATGAGTACAGATATAAAGTGTTTTCAAAATGACCTACAATGAAAAAAATAAAACTTGTAGATCCCGAGAATTTTTTTATTTTTTTTTATTTAGAGTAATTCGAAATATCGAGTTTTTTTTTATACAAAAGTAGCCGTGAATGCTAAACTTTCTTACTTGAGAAACATAATAATAGGTCATTTTGTGATTCTGTACGTTTAATACATCCACCAAAAATTTTGTAAAATTCTAGGCAACCGTTTTTCAGAAATCGTGCGCGCAACGATCAAAATAGCTGTTTTGAGAAAATTGGCTTTAAAGATTGAAAAGCTTGTTGATCATATAGCAAAAACTCAAAGTGTTTTAGACATAACTTCTCTTCTAATGCGATTTTTTATATGGGGTTTGCTTTTAAATGTTTGCAAAGAATCATATTTAATTATAAGCTATTAAAAGAAAATTCGATTTTTGGACGCTTCAAAGGTTACCTGACCCCTTAAATGATAAAAGTTAGCACTCAAAATTGTGTTTTTATATTTACTTCCGAAATTTTTTTATAATACTTGTATTCAAAAATTGCGTTAATAATGTTCACATTCAAAAATCGTGTTCATAATCTTCGCATTCAAAAATCGTGTCTATTTACCAGTATTCAAAAATTGTGTCTAAACCTGTACAGATTGAAATCAAATATTGAATTAACTTATTGCACTATTATTTAGTACATTGATGGTCTAAAAATTGTGTAGATTAAACCTTTTGGCATATAAAAGTACTTATAGCAAAATTAAAATACCGGGTGTCCTAAAAAGGACTGACTGATTTTAAAATTCAATAACTGGCAAACGGTAACAGATATTTAAAAAATTATTGCAGGAGGGTTATGCATGAGGTCAAAAGTTTTTTTACAGTGATTTTCGATTTTAGTTCGAATTACAAACAATAGATGGCGCTGTAAGCAATAGACGCTAAATTCAGGCTCGATTTTCGGTACTTCGGGACCCACTCAATACATTATTTTAATCTCCTTTTTCTGCATGCAAGAAGAAAAAGGCCAAAAAATCGAACCTGTATTTAGCGCTTATTGCTTACAGCACCATCTATTGTTTGTAATATTGCAACGAAAATCAAATTTCAAAGATTATATTTGCTTAAAAGGCGCAAAGGTCAACCAAGTGAAAAAGATTCCATGCCGGGACTCGAACCTGGGGCATCAGTACAGCGCACTGACGTTCTACCGACTAAACCACGTGGAACGATACCCAGCCTGGAATTTCTCACTATTACAGGTTGGCAAGGCTACAAACACAGCACAAGATGGAATAATTTCCGTCAGCCACCGACATTTAAGCAAACATAATTTTTGAAATTTGATTTTCATTGAAATATTGTATGCAGGGCGAATGTTTCTCTCTGGAAAAATTTCCAAATATTAATATTGTTTGTAATTCGAACTAAAATCGAAAATCACTGTAAAAAAAATTTTGACCTCATGCATAACACTCCTGCAAGAATTTTTTAAATATCTGTCACAGTTTGCAAGTTATTGAATTTTAAAATCTGTCAGTCCTTTTTAGGACACCCGGCATCAATCTGTTGTTACTATCTACTGGCAATTTGTTCGTGTGCAGAAATTGTAAATTCTTTCGACATATTTATTGTATGCAACTGAATTTAACTTGTTATCGTTGAACTTAGAATATAATTATAATTTTTTTTTCGATTGGTACCCTAAAATTGCTTGCAACTTTCCAGAAGTACTGATTATGCTGCCCCTTGTCAGACTATTGGTAGCCTGGCTTCGGCCACAGTTTGTAAATTAATTTTAACTTGAATATGTTTTTATTTATTTATTTAATTTTTTTTAACCATTTGGAAAAATGGTTATTGTTTTCGTGAGGGTAAGAAACCAAAAGCATATCTGAAGCTTTTTATTGGTTGAATCGGCATTTTATTCGTTTTCTGGTTGGTCTATACAGTAATCTGTATTTCCCTTTACTTTCAACAGAGATGGATACTTCTGTTGCCACTATGACAAAAAAGTAATAAAAACTGCAAAAAAAAAATAATAACTCAGAAACAAATTGAGATACAGCTTTCAAACAAATTGCATTTAAAAGTACATTTTTTTCTCTATACGACGGTGTAAAAAGTAATATTGTGGGATGTTTAGAAGTTTAAAAATGAAATTTCATTTAAAATTGGTTCAGGAATATTAATATTTAATCCATGGCGTACGTAATGTATGACCAGCTCCGTAGAAGTTGAAAAAATTACTGTACCGAAAAATGTAATCCATAGCGTACGTAATGTGTGATAAACTCCGTGCCATTTTTTATGTCTTAAATTTTAGTCTTTGAAAAAATAATCTTCCAAATGGCCGTTGTAATTTGTTAAATTGCATTTTTTTTGTTGTTGTAGCCACCGGTACGGTATGCTGTTTCTTTCTCCCAGCTTATTTTGTGTCGCCTCCAAAAAATAACGTTACCTTACAACAGCCAGCCGTAATACGAAGCAGTACGATTAAATACTCTATAGCAATTTTTTAAACTTCTATGCATCGTACATTTTCAATTTTTATACCGTCGTATTGGAAAAAAAATGTACGTTTAAATGCAATTTGTTTGAAATCTGCATCTCCATTTATTTTTGAAATATTAATTTTTTTGTACTTTTTGGAGCCATTTGCTTAATATTGGCAACGGAAGGACTCCATTTCTGAAAAAGTGAAGGAAAAATAGTTGTAAAACATTAATTATATTTTTTGTTGCCATTTTTCATAATAACCGAAAGAAAATGTAATTAAAATACATGCTATTTTGAAAAAATATAAACGAATGATTTCTGTTAATGGCAGCTTTTTGCTGCATTTGTGTATTATTTTGCGATAGAGACGTCCTATGCCTACTTCACTGTAGATGTTTAAGAGTGGATCGTAAATGTGGAATTCTTAAGCGGATGCGAATGACGTCATTTTACATAAAGTAAAAGGGTGTTCTGTAAGTCTTAAAACTGAAATATGTTTTGTACTATTTATATATACATTTTTTTTTTCATCTGGGGCGACACTAAATTCTGAAAAAGCAAAATTCCTGTTTTCTAGGTTTTTTTTTTCCCTATTCTATTCAGATTCAGTCTATTCAGATTTCTTGGAAATCTGACGATGGAAAAGCCTTTTCCCGAACAGCCAATGAAATGCTTGGATAATACGTAAACTTCAGGTGGATAATACGTAAGTTTCAGGAAATCTGAAGAGTCGCAGGTAATTTTTGCCGCTTGCAATTTTTACGTGTAATAACACTATTAATGTTTAATTCATGGCGTAGGTAATGTATAATCAACTCCGTGCGATTTTTATGTCTTAAATTTTAGTCTTTGAAAAAATCATTTTCTAAATGGTCGTTGTAATTTGTTAAATTGCTTTTTTAAAAAATTATGTTTTGTAAAAGATAAGTGCCGTTCCCTTCTGGCTGGGCTGGGTTTTTGCTTGCGAGCCCCTGCGTGTCGGGGAGACCCCCGGGTGGAGCGTAAATAAGCCTAAGCTTGAACTCTGATCAGGCGATCTTGCTCCACTTAGGCCGTCAAAGAAGAAAGTATTGGATGCATGAAAATTTTCGACTTCCGGTTTTCGATGGATTTATACGTTTTAGAAGACCCTGAACACGATTTTATGTTTTTTAGAAAATGGCTGTCAGCGAGTTTGTCTGTGAGTCTGTCTGTCACCCTAAAAGTCTGAGTCTGTCTGTATGTGACTAAAATTTTCTCAGCTTTCTATCTCAAGAACTGATGAAGAGAATTTTACAAAACTTAAGATTTACTTAGACCTTGATATAAACTGGTGCTTACAGTTTTTGGTGTATATCGCCTAATAGGCATTTTTACGATTTCTGCAACAGCTGTATCTCATGAACTAATGCACAAATTTTGATCTAACTTCAGATTCAGTTAGATGTTGACACGAGTTGTTACGGATTAGATTTTCGTGTCAATCGTTAATAGGTGCGCTACTACGTACAGGACCTATTATCTGGAATACTCGGGACCGAAGGCTTTCCGGATTTTAGATTTTTCCGGATTTCAGGTCCTCCCAAAGTTCGCATTTTTTCCGCGATCCTTTGACGAAATTTGCGGGCTTTTTCACGATTGTTTGACAAAATTAGCGATTTTTCGAAATCATTTGACGAAATTTGCGTTTTTTCCGTGATTCTTTGACAACATTTGCGTATTTTTTCTACGGTCATTGACGAAATTAGCATTTTTTCGTGATCATTTGACGAAATTCTCGTTTTTTCCGTGATACTTTGAGATAATTTGCATATTTTTTTACGATCATTTGATGAAATTAGCCTTAATGACGATCATTTGACGAAATTCTTGTTTTTTTCTGCGATACTTTGACAAAATTTGCGTTTTTTCGCTATCCTTTGACGAAATTTGCCATTCTTTGAAAGAAGTTCGCATTCTTTTACAAATTTCGCTTTTTTCTGCGATTCTTTGACGAAATTAGCGTTTTTTTTTCAGCGACTCTTTGACGAAATTTGCGGTTTTTCGTAATCCTTTCACAAAATTTGCGGAGTTTTTCTTTCGCGATCCTTTGTCGAAATTCGCGATATTTTTTATGTCCGAATTTTCGGGCTGAAGACCAATTTTTTTTTAATTTTCGGAAAATTCCGAACAGAATCACCCCTGGTGAAATATCTGACGATTTTCTTTTTTTAACGAATCTTAATATAAATTAATTTTATACTAAAATTGGTTAGAAAAATGTTTTTTTTTCCTAATGTCAGGGGGGGGGGGTTCCGTACCCTCCCCCGCGGCTGAAGTAACATATTTTAATGGTTACACATTGAAACACAATAGATTGAAAAAAAAAATAGAAATGTGTAAAATTTCTAAAAAATTTCAAAATTTTCAAATAATTTTCTTTCCGGATTTCGGGTCCTTCCGGATTTTGGAATTCCGGATAATGGGTCCTATACTGTATGCCGAATTTTTCACGATATTTGCAATACTTCTATTTCAAAGACTAATGCACGGATTTTCATCGAACTTCAGATCCAGTTAGACGTTGACATATGTTGTTGTTGATTACGTTTTGGTGTAAATCACCCAACAGGTGGCACTGCATTTTGCATGATTTACACGATTTTAGCGATTATCATATTTCAAGAACTAATCCACGGAATTTCATATCTTTAGAATCCTCATGGTGAGCATAGATTGCTATTTAATTCTGGCACTGGTGCTAGCGAATTTCGAAGTATTAATATGTACTATAGTATCTGTAGATACTTAGATACACTATAAAAAATGACAGATATTTCTTAATCTACGAAAATGTACAATAATCACGAACCCAAATAAATAATAACCTGTTACGAGTCACCCAAGATTCCGAAAAGTGTTTCTTTATCTTTAGAAACCTCTGAAAACAATTTATTTTCGAAATTTAAAGAAGAATTTACAAAAATAAATTTTATTAGCTGCCCGTAATTTTCGCAACGTTTCTTAGTAGCTTTTACAATGCATTAATCAAAATGCTCTGTATCCGGAAAATCCGTTTTCGGATTCTACCAATTCTCAAGTAAACATTTTCAGCTGCATAACTGAATTTGTGGCTGCAATTGTAACAAAATAATGTTAATTTTCATATTAATGTTAATGCTGTTAATATTGTATGTTTGTCTGTTAAACATGTTTTCTGAATATCAAAATATTTGTCGGAGTTTCTCTTAGTCCGCACAACTTTGAAGAAAATCCTTTGCTATTTATATGCTGCCACCACCGATATGATTACGTGATATCGGTCACGCTCTGAGAGGATTGTTTAAATGAAGACCAACTCTTTCAATTAACTAAATTAACAGTTTATTTACACACTATTTACAAAACACCCAAAACACTATTTACACTTAAAAACTCGAATGTAGGTGATCCGGTCCAACATTAATTTAAATACAGTAATTGCTGGCTGTGTCCTGTTAAACTACGTTTTATCACTCTCACACTACACTCGTTAAATTAGCGTTACCGGAGATTACTCTTAATCTCCCAACACATGGGCTCTAAGCCCGGCAAGCTTCACTCAACCCTACGCTCTATCTAATAGCTATACACAGGAACAACCTACCACTTTGCGCTCTTCGCTCCAACTCACTTTCTCCTAGCAGAAGCGACTGCCTCTCTAGCAACCCTCTGCTTTTTTCTCAACGTAAAAACCGGCGTTTCCACCCTGACCACATTCTTAGCTCTCTACCTCGTTCGGGGAATTCTTTTGTCTCCCCATCTCCAACAGACATCTCAAAAGGTCGTGCAAACCCCTCTCCATCCACCTTTATCCCTCCATCCAAGCTGTACAGTTCACTTGCTCGGATCCAGTTACAGACAAGGAAAGTATGTTACTTTGAAATTTCCAGTACACAGACCATACAATATATAATATAGTAAGACACAAATAATATAGAACCATAGTTCTAATAGCAGATGTTTCTCAGAACCTGACAATATTTATCTGAGAATATATATCATCCACAAAAGTGGTATTCCGATTTGAGAAAACTATTATTGCGCTGTAAACGCTACTCAGAAAAGTTTTTGATACTGACGGGTAGCTCATAAAAATTTATTTTTATAAATTATTTTTTAAATTTCGAAAATAAATAGTTTTCTGAGGTTTTTAAAGGTAAAGGAACGCTTTTCGGAATCTTCGGTGACTTGGAAGAGGTTATTGCGTATTTTCGTTCTTGATTATAGTACATTTTTCTAGATTAAGAATTTTTTACAGTGTAGAAGAAAGTTTTGGGATTGGCACATCCGACTACTTTTATTTTCTGCATTTCTGCGCTTTATTGTAATGTAACAATAATTCGAAAAACTTACGAACTTTACACATGTAATGGTTGTTTATTTCAAACCTTGTTTCTATTTGTATAACATAAATAAATCTTTATTTCATCTCCTCACATTACATGTAATTAAATAATTCACATGTAATTAAATATAATGACATAAACTACTTTTTGATGAAATTTAATATATCTTTTATTCAGCATATTTATCTACTGACCGTATTTATAAGTACCATTAAAATAACTTATTATAAAATTAATTTAATACATCGTTTAGTTGTAATACAGTTTAGAATGAGTTATAGATACATTACTTTATCTTGTACCAAAAGCATTATTGTTATACAAAACAAAAATAGTTTTAAAAGGATGTTTTGTTTTGCCTTTGCATCTTTTAAGCTTTCCTGGCATTGGGGGAGGGGGGGGGGGGGTCGAGGGATTTTTCAATTCGGAAATATTTCTATATTTCTATTGTAAGAACATTATATTGTACATTTCCTAATCCTAGAAAATACTAAGAAAAATAGTTAAAATAAAAGATTTGAGTGGGTTTATAAATATTGCACAAAATCCCTATAAATTCAAATTTAATTAATCCTTCTAAATCCTTCAATCCTTCTAAAATCCTTCTAAAATTTATTAAATGATTATGTAAATCTTCTAATGTAGATTAAGCAATTCCAGAAAGTTGATTTAGAAGATAAAATTTTCATGAATTCCTAATTTAGTATCAGTACGTAAAGGGTTAAAACGAATCTGCCACTTTAAGGGGTTAAAGAAACAGTTCAAAATTTAGTATGTAATAGAATAAATTATTACATTATATTAATTTCAAATGATAAAAAGTGTAAATTAAAACTTTAAAACCAGGAAAAATACGTTTATTTCGACTGTTGACATGTTTCGACTCACCCTTTTCAATGGCACCTTTTAGCATTTGAAATTAATATATTATTATAAGGTGTTATTTGCTAGAGATTTAGATTATTACTTTATGAACTGAATTGTTTTTTAAGTTAAATATAACTCGTGATTTTGATGCCTTTTCACTAGGATGACCAAATTTCATAACTTTTGTAATGGAACTTTTTCAAATCTTTTATAATTTTAAAATTTATAACTTTTAAGCAATTTATATATCTACCCCTTCTATCTATCCATCTATACTACAGTCGGATCTCTATTTAACGAAGTCGCTAAATCCCGAAAAAAGTTCGTTATGTGGAAAATTCGTTAAATAGAGATGAACCTTTTTAAATACTTTAAACTACACAAAACAGATTTTTAATTCATAAACACTAAACATTATTAAAAAACTTAACTAATCACACTTTTTTTTGTAAATCATATATATATATATATATATATATATTTATTATTATTATTCATTTTACCCATCAAAAAGAAATAAATCTGTAAGGGCAACAAGAATTAAAAAATATATATTGTCCGGAAATACACTGTATTTTCAGTTTTAAGAAAATATTTACATTAAAATTAATGAATTTTAATGATATTATAGTTATTTATTATAACAAGTAATTTTAAGAGGTCTTGTACCTTTTAAAACGCGTCGAAAATTAACGAAAAACTTCAAAGTTTGAATTAGTCTATCTTCAAAGCCTTTTTATGTATAAACATGAAATTTTGGATATTGGTTAAACAGATTATGCTTTGTAATATACTACCAACGGAAATTTATTAACCCTTTGCAGAATTTGTGTATTATTGAAATCAAAATAGCTCTTTTTTTACGCCATAAGTCATTGCGCGCATGATATCTTGAGAAAGTATGTATGGATTGGCATGAAATTTGGTAAAGATACTAAACATATATGTGTTTTTAAAATGATCTACTCTTAGGCTAAAATTATTTCATTAACTATATAAAAAAAAAATATTTTCGTAAAAAAAATAAAAATTTTGTATTTTTAATGAATAAAAATAGTCATAACTAAAAATATTACCATTGTAAATACTTAAAAGTAGATCATTTTAAACACACATATTTGTTTAGTATATTTACCAAATTTCATGACAATCCATACATACTTTCTTAAGATATGCGCGCAATGACTTATGGGGTAAAAAAAAGAGCTATTTTGATTTCAACAATACACAAATTCTGTAAAGGGTTAATAAATTTCCGTTGGTAGTATATTACAAAGCATAATCTGTTTAATCAATGTCCAAAATTTCATGTTTATACATAAAAAGGTTTTGAAGATAGACTAATTCAAACTTTGAAGTTTTTCGTTAAATTCCGTCGCTTTTAAAAGGTACAAGACCCCTTAAGCATTGTATTACTACAAGCGTCCTTAAATTTAATTACTGAAACTTATTTACTACAGAACAGCCCTTTTGAGTGTGAAAGGGAATATTGAAAGTTTGCATTTCCTGGATGAAATGCAAAGAATGACAGGGATTTTACTGCTCTCATTGAGTTAAGCACCTGGTAAAACTAATTCAAGGTTATTGAGCATTATAAAATGTGTAAAAGAAAGAATAAGTTTGAAGTGTCCGGAAATATTTTGAGAAATAGGGAGAAAAAAAATTATATCAGAAGAAAAAGTTCGTTAAATAGAGAATACACTTCGCTATTTGGAGGTTATTTTACGAAGAAATTCGCAAAATGTTGTTGGTTCCGAGGAAAAGTTCGCAAAATAGAGAAATTCGCAAAATAGAGGTTCGTTAAATAGAGGTCCGACTGTATAAAGGACAAATGTGTCTGTGCGTAACGCTGACATCATTTTGAGAATTGCAACATTTTACGATGAAATTTCGCTTTTTCAATTTTCGCTACTGCAGTTTTTTAAACTTCTAAACATTGCACATTTTCAATTTTTGCACCGTCGCGTCGTGTAGGAGAAAAGTCTACTTTCTTTTAATCCATGAAGCCCTCTCAAAGGCTTCAGTGGGTGAAAATGATGTCACAGTAAGAATGAAATGAGTATTTTCTTTGATAAAACTAAATACAAGGTGGCCATAATTAAACTGACGGTACTCAGAATGCACTGTAGCGCGATCTAATTGAGAGAATGACGCCAAATTTTGTAAGAAGATTAAGCAAGACGGGTAACGAAGAAAAAAACAGTTCCAAAAGTCACCGCTAGGGGAATATGTGGCGCTGTGTATCGGAAAAGAGAGTATTATTGCCGTATTGAACTTGAATTAAATCGTTAAATGTGCTAAATCAGAAGTAATTTTATTTCAGTATTGATGTTTCATTTCTTTAAACTCTCTTTTTTGTTAGTAAATACAGAACTTGTGTGGAAATATAAATTATTTAAAAACAACGTTTAAACACACAATAAAATAAGTTGATTTGATCATACGTATACGTTTCGTGAGTACTAGGACTCACATCCTCAGTGTAAACAACTTTAAAAACAATATCCCCCCAACTACATGAACCATGAAAATGCAAATTTTTACCATTTAGCAATGGGTAATCCCCTAGATTTAGCAATGGGTAATCCCCTTAGTCCTTTTTTAGCAGATTTATATATGCATTACTTTGAGGTTAAAATGTTTAACCTTATCAACTTCCCATTTTACTGTAGATATGTAGATGATTCTTTTGCACTCTTAGACCTTTCTCTATTTTCTGTTGACAATATATTAACAATTTTAAACTCAATAGATTCAGTCATTCAATTTACTTATGAAGTTGAAATAGATAATAGATTGCCATTTCTGGATGTGTTGGTTACACGTCAGCTTAACACCTTTGACACTTGTGTTTACCGTAAACCTTTTGCTGTCACACTCCCCCCATTTCAATTCATGTCACCCCCCTTCCCAAAAAGCTTCGGCTTTTCTTTATTTGATTAATAGAGCTCGCTTAATTTGTTCAGATAATAATTCACTTATTACAGAATTAAATTATATTAGATCTGTGGCTATTGATCGTGGTTTTGGTTTATCTTATATCAATAATTTAATTTCTCATAGTCTTAATAAATGTGTTAATAATCTTGATTCTCCTGTTACTGCGGTTTCCATTTCTAACCTTATCATTTTACCATTTTATAATAGCATTAGCTTTAAGATGGCTAATATCTTGAGACATTATGATTTTAATGTGGTTTTTAAACCGGTTAATAAATTAACTTTTTCGCAACTTAAGGACCAAATTCCTCCTCATAATTATTGGGGAGTTTACAACATTGAATGCCAATGTGGTTTGTCCTACATTGGACAAACTAAACGAAAACTCCGTTACAGAGTCAATGAACACAGAAACTATGTAAAGAAAAAAGAATTACAGAAATCCTCTATCGCCTCTCATTGCTGGGGGAAGGACATAATTTTAATTTTGACTCAGCTACCATTATCAAGAAATGCATTACTCCTCTGGATTTAGACTTTTTTGAGGCTCTTCATATCCATAAATTTAAAGACTCCTTGGTTAATGATTTATCTAGTACACCATACATCTCAACTTTCGGGGTGGATTTGTTGTGTCACGACACTTCACTTCCGCATTAATTTTATTGACTGTTAGAACTTGATGGGCTTTTGGCATTTTGTTTTGACATTTGGGTTTTCACCGTTCATGTAGTTGGGGGGATATTGTTTTTAAAGTTGTTTACACTGAGGATGTGAGTCCTAGTACTCACGAAACGCATACGTATGATCAAATCAACTTATTTTATTGTGTGTTTAAACGTTGTTTTTAAATAATTCTCTTTTTTGTTACACAGCTCCACATATTCCCCTAGCGGTGACTTTTGGAAATAATTCTTTTTTTCGCGGAATCCTTCGTCCCACCGTCTTATTTAATCTTCTTACAAAATTTGGCGTCTAGATCGCGCTACAGAACACTCTGAGTACCGTCAGTTTAATTATGGCCACCTTGTATTTTACTACGAATATACTATACTACTCCAGTAAATTTCTGGATTTCGCCGGCAATCAGATTAGAACCTCAAGTAAAGGGTGCAAATGTTTACATGCAAAATTGCAACTGGCAAGTGTGACATCAAGTTTGGCAATAGTATATTTATTAATAATCTATTGAACGTTGAAATATTCATAAAATAGAGAATATGAATATGAAATGTATTCATGTAAATTTCGCGACGGTGGAAAATACATGTTTTTAGATTTTGTTGAAAACAAAAATTAAAATTGTGTCATAGTGGAGCAAATTTCGTTAATTTTTTTTTACGTAATACCAAAGATCAAAGTCATCAAATTTCATTATCTTAATTGTGTCTTACTGATTACGTATAGGCATAAAGTTTGATTTTTCAATAATTTCAAAAGTTGAAATTAAAGTTCAGTTAAAAATAATGGTTGTTTTAAGAGTTAGGCCAACCAATATAATATTTATTAACTATTGAAATTGTTTTTGCTATTATTATTATTATTATTATTTAATTCAGTCAATCAGCTCTTTTAAACATTTTCATTTTTCGAATTCGACGGGTTTCGACTCGTATGCGTTAAAAGCAATGGCGGTTCATCTTTTGTAATTAGGTTGTACGCACATTAATAATATCCATGCTTGAAAGCTACTTTAAAATCCATTAAAATCAGAAAATTGAGATACAATTTTCAAATAAATTTCATTTGAAAGAACTTTTTTTACTGTCCGGCTTAGAGAAATAAAAGATTAGTTAATCTTTCGCAATTTGGTCTGAAACATAGGTTTGCGTCAAATATGAACAATATTAGTAACATTATGGCTTTAAATGGAATTACAGTCATCCCCGTTTAAACGAATATCGACGGTTCCATAAATAATATTCGATTAAGCGGGTTATTTGATTAAACGGGGAATCATAACTGTAATATTTAATGCATAATATAAAGGCCATCTGCGGTATATTTAATTAACAGCATAATAAATTGTTAATAGAAAACATAAAGTAAAATAAATAAAAATGCTAATATAAAATAAATACGTAGTATTTAATGTCAGTACATACATTTATATGGTTTACATCACACTTAATGCAGTTCGTTTGAATTTGGTCAAAACTTTGCTACTTCTAATTTACGTTACTTATACGGCCTTAAAAAAATCATTTAAAGCGATTTGTTTAAGTGGAATTTTAAAGGAGTAAATATCGAGTTCTTTTTCAAATGAGTGCAAAATATCACAACTACTATCTCGAGTCTCAAAGTGACGGACGCATTGCCATTAAAGCTTGGTTAACATCAAGAAGTGATGGTGGGGAAATCATTTGACCTGTCCAGCCCATCATTGTAGGAAGAACTGAAAATTTGTTTTCAGGGTAAAGGAACCGAAAATGACAAAAAGTGGAAAGAAATTCCAGCTGAAACGTGCTTTCCGCGCCTATTTTCAAACACAGTTTTTATTCGATTAAGCGGGGACGTTCGTAAAAGGTATTTGGTTTAAGCGGGGAAAAATAACATAGAACCAATAGGAATAAATTCGGTTCCGGAGGATTCTATTCGAATAAGCGGGTTATTCGATTATCCGTGACCCGATTAAGTGGAAGGACTGTACTGTTAAAAGTAGAGATCGCCCGAAAATTCCGTTTCGTTTTCTTTTTCGGCCCAAAATCCGAGTTTCGCCGAAAATTCGTTTTCGACGAAAATGCTACCGAAGATTCGCCGGAGTGAAACTCGACCGAAATTATCTATATTCCAAAAATCTCGTTTCTTCCTTCGGAAATTTTCCACATTATTCATTGATTTGAGCTATATCAGCTCAAATGAGACACTCTTTATTTATTGCTGTGAATTCACTGATTGTAATTATCAGTCATGACATTACTGACTCAACACGTGAGTGTAAATTATAAAGCAAGCAACGCATATAGGACTAAACTTTGAAAACGATTTTCACATGCTCATTAAAAGTTGCAGCCTTAACATTAATATACTATTATTTTAACACCATCATACTGATTGGTAAAGTTATCATACGAATTAAATATTTCCAACTGAGCGAAAGAATACACAAGCCAGGAATCGAACCCAGATCCTTGGCTTGCATTGCCAATGCTCTACCGATTAAGCTACCTGGGCTGACAACCGAGGAGCATATTTTGCTCAGATAACCTTATTGGTAATAACAATGACATTCGATTCGATTGTTCGATTCCCGGCTTGGGAATTTTTTCGCTCAGTTGAAAATATTCAATTCGTATGTTAACAGTAATAGAAAATTTTTAGTTTGATTTTTAGTTGTTTCTAATACTGTTTGAGAAAGTTATAGTATAACAGGTGATCATTTACAAAAATCATGAGAAAAGATAAATCAAGGTATGTATATCGAAATCATTTTTAATTAGATCAAATTCGTATAATTAGAAAATCATTCTGTGTCGTAGATGAATGAATTACATTTTATTTTATATGAAAATAAAAAGTTTTGGTCAGAGGCACATAGAGGGCCGCATGTATAATTACACATATAATTAATTAATAATTCTGTATATTTATGTATGAATTAATCACTTTTTTAAAAAATTGGACATTTCGTTTTCGACCGCAAATAGGAAGATTACCGAAAATCTGTTTTTGTTTCGGTTTCATTCTTAAAAACCTTGTTTCGGTCGATCCTTAGTTTAAAAGACTATCACAAAAAATACTTTAGAGCGCCAAATCATGTTTGACATTTAGTCAAATGATACTGGACACGATGAAAGCTCTAATCATCACCTCATCAAATTGCCGGCTGAAATTCCCGGATTAGTTAAGACTTGATTCATGTATTAAAAAGTATCTGGTCTGCCAAAGCATATCTTGGTGGAAAACATCCACAAACACGAGTTTAGTGATTGACTTGTAGGCTCCACTAAAATCGGGTGAGTAGGTGATTTCCACCAAGATAGGATTTGGCAGACCAGTTACATTTTAATATGCTAATCCAGTTCTGTCTAATCCTGGAATTTCAGCTGTCAACTCGATGACGTGATGATCTGTACAGCCACCTCATGGCCTAAACAATAGGTCTTACGTTACAGATATTTTGCTAATATGCAGGTATTAAGATGCAATAATTGTAAGTCAATATACAACTAATTTAATGTTTAATTAATTAGATTTAATGCGCTATTATTGTGTGTAATTATAGAGAGTATTTTTTTTATATAAAAACCTAAACTTAAGAAAATGCTACATATTTAATCCCTCCGTTTTGAAAATATCGATCAGGAACTTGTTTCTCTGTTTGTTTGTCATTCTGTACTCTAACTTTCACAAAGCTATAGCAACTGAATGTGGATTTGAATGCGATCCTAAAGTTAACCGTAATATGTGTCCTTTTTTCAAGTGATCATAGTATCGCATATAGTTTTTATTTTTATGTTTACAATGTCTCGTAAAACAGGCACATATACCATCATCTATTGCTCACACAAAAATTCTGAAAATACTACTACGAAATATGAATATATTATTCCAGTATAGCTAAATATTTTTCAGTTAAAAAATTATTATCCTATTGTAGACATTCTTTTGCACGGGAAAATACGCAAAATTATAATTAAGTATTCTCTAAAGCGTATTGTTTAGTTAATAAGTATTAGCACTTGAAATTTCAACCTGCTTTCAACTGCATCATAGTATTGTGGATAAAAATATTTAAACCTTAATGAGATAGTAGCCAAAAAGTTTATGGATTTTGAGTTTGAAAACTGATAATGTATGGTTAAAAAAAAATAGATATTTAAAGTTAGCTCTATACACTGTTAAAAAAAATCATGCGTACGGCATAGATTATGAAACACTTTCCAATACTTCCTGAAAGCTTCAACAAAACTTCCTTATTTAGGGAAATAAGGTAAATAAGATTACTAAGTAAACATTTAAAAAACTGATTTCAGCAGCTACCGTCCATAGCCAAATGTGTATTCCAATTCTTTTGAACAGCCCTGTATTTGATCTGTAGGTTGATATATATACTATATAATGGGAAAATTTAGTTTAGCAATAAGAAAACGCATAAAAGTTTGAAATTTCCCTTTCAGCAATTTATACTAATAGATGGAAACATACTTGAATACTTTTGTATAACACTTATTACACGCCACTATTTAACTAAAATTCAATTCAATCTAAAATACTCTTAAAACTACTGAAACCACAGTTCTAGAAATTATCATTTATAGACGGATTCATTTTTCAGATTTATTCATACATCCAATTCTTTGAGTGAGACTGTATATAATTTTATCTATATTCTACAAACATTTCTTAGTAAACTATATGCAGTTCAGCATAAAAAGACATAACTCATTTAAAAACCACCTTTAAGGAATTTGCGCTCATACCCAGTAACCCTTACGAATTCTTTTGTGTAGCCCTGTTAGAGGTCTGCACGGGCCCGGGCTTGACCCGAGGCCCGTACCCGGCCCGGCCCGCGGGCCGGGCCGGGCCGGCGGAATGAAGGCGAATTTTCAAACGGGCCGGGCCGGGCCGGGCCGACAGAATTAGGACAATTTTTTCAACGGGCCGGGCCGGGCCGGGCCGACAGACAAAATAAACGGGCCGGGCCGGCAAAAAAATTAATCGGGCCTATCGGCCCGATATAAGAATTTAAGCGAAGCAGGTAAAATACGAGCCATTTTCAATGAATATGATTTTCTCGAGAAGTATAAATGTGCGTCACGAGCCGATGCGAGTTTAACAACATCAATACAGAAATGTAACATGTCCATCGTAGAGATCGGCATCGTACAGTTGCAAGATGTCTGATTCCGAGTTTAATTTTTTTTCAGCAGACTCGTGCCGGGACGGAACTGGTCTTAATCGATCTCAGGATGTGTAGAACAGTCATTGTGTTTTGTAGTATTAATAGTGATAATGAACTTCTCTTAGCAGTATCTTTGGAAATATACCTTAAGGTGGTTCTCATATTCACTGCTCAACAATGCGAAGCTTTCAGACACATTTTCTGACAAAATTTTTAACTATAAAGGCATAAAATTGACAGGCCGGCCTATTGAAGGCATTTAGAAACGAATAGCTTTTTCCATATTTGATAAATTAGTTACAGAGATATCAGATATTCCTGTCACGTGACTGTACGTTTTTCTGCTTTCCTGTGCCATCACTTCCGGAAATTCGATTCAAAACGCTAACTTTGACAGTATTTTCAGAAAGATATATTGATTTTGTCTATGAAAAAACTACATTTTTTAAGCCTTTATTCTGATGAACTACATTAATCTTTTAATGAATCCTTATTTCCATTTTGAAATGTCTGTAGACACGATGACTAAAACACTGTAAGTAATCATTAATGTTTACTATTGTGTGTTTTCTGTTTTGCGAACATTATAGTAATGTAAAATATACTGCAAAATGTTCCAATAAATATGTATGTAGTATTCATTAAAAGAATCGTAATTGTATGTTGAGAAAAAAACGGATTTTTTTTTGTAGAAATTCTGTCGGGCCGGGCCTGTTTTCACTGATTTTTGTACGGGCCGGGCCGGGCCGAGAACTGTAAAAATGCAAACGGGCCGGGCCGGGCTCGGGCCGAACTTCCAATTTTTACACCGGGCCGGGCCAAGATAGCTTTCGTTCGGGCCGGGCCGGGCCCGGGCCTGGAAATTCCGGCCCGTGCAGACCTCTAAGCCCTGTATATGAATTATAGCATTTATGCACACCATATAATATGCATAAATATAGCGAAACATAAAAGCGCATATTATAATTAAAAATGCATTTCCAGCAATTACCTTTAATGTACAGTAATTCTGATACAATATAGTATATGAAATCTTTTGTGTGTCCCTGTAAATGCACTTCGTATTATACACGAAATAACTTGTAGTAAACCTCAGCGACGTATATCAATTTCATTATATATGAAATAGTTTAACATATTTAAAATACGACGCAAACAATCCCCCCCCCCCCTTATCATTATGTAACGGAATTCTTTTGTGTGTGTGGCCCTGTAAATGAATAATAACTATTCTTTGCGCAGCATATTCCAATGAATCTATATTTTAGTGCACTTCATAAATGGATATCATTTTTTTTTATTATTATTTGGATGCGTGCAACATCATTAAAAATCATTTGAAACGATTTTTTCCCATTGGCCGTAATGTAACGGAATACTTTTGACTGCCCCTGTGTAAATGAACAAAACATGACACAAACTTCATTTGAAAAAGGGATTGTGCTATGGTACACGTCAATAACATCAAAAAATTTCAGTGCAATCCGAGTATATTTACGAGAGTTAGAGCGCTGACAGACGAACAGACAAATGGAAGTCATAAACACTTTTCAACTTTGTTGGAAAGAGTTAAAAACTGCAGAAGCAGAACTATTGAGGAGCTCTTTAAGGGGTCTCAGGACTTTTAAAGCTTCAAAATTTTCGAAATTTTAATTCTGTTAAATGTCAAACTCCTATCTTTTTTGAACATTTTGATATAATTGTTTTCTTGAAATTCGCAATAAAGCAGAAGTTATAGCTTTTAGAATTATACTCGCTCATTAGCTAAAGCGGCATTTCCGGAACTTTGAAGTCATTTTTCTCCAAAAGACGTTTTTGGGCATAACGCGCGAGATATCTCAAATACTTCTGAATATTTTTTCATGAAATTTTCAAAACATACGTTTCATGATACTTTGCATAAACTGAACCTAAAATTTCCTTTTTATTGTTAGATGACATTTTTTTATGTAATTATACTGTTGAAATTTTCCAAAATTTTGTGTTAGCTAAGTACAACTTTGTACAAAAAATATAAAAATATTTTAAATGCAAATTTTTTTCGGTTCATGGTAATTATTATAATCTGAAGTATAAATAGGGAAGAAAATTTTCATTCTAGTTGCAAAATATATTTTGTAATTCTGCATCTTGCTATTTTAGGTAGCTTTCATTACAAAAAGCTACCTATTGCAGCCGCTCGGAGGAAAGCGATTTCAAAAAATTTTGGTATATTTTCATCGATCATGACCCCCAGACTCCGAAACCACCCTCCGTTCAAAAGTTGATATATATATATCTGATCTTTGTCACACTGTAACTCTCGTATTTATGAACCGATTTGGATGAAATTTCGTGTATACATAGTGCGTACCAATGTCTCGACCGAGTTCGTTGGCCAGCTTCATCCGCCATCTTGTTTAAAAATGGCGGCCATTTAAAAAATTTTAAATTTGAAATGTGGTACCAAAAATTGTAAATTAAAAAATATTTTTTTCTTACATGTTTGACCTTGATACAAAGATTCCGAAGCAATTTTTGTTTCGTTTATATCTTAAAAAATGGCTGCGTTATAGCACTTTGAATTTCTAGCTTGACTGACATTTTGAAATGACCTGATTTTTGTCACGCGATAACAGGCGTATATGAACCGATTTGGATGTACCTTGGTGTATACATAGTACATACCAATGTCTCGACCGAGTTCGTTGACCAGCTTCATTCGCCATCTTGATTCAAAAGGGCTGTCATTAAAAAAAGATTTAAATTTAAAATTTAAAATGAGGTATCAAAAAATTGGAAAATGAAAAAGATTTTTTTTCGTATGTGTTTGACTTTAGTACAAAGATTCTGGAACAGATTTTGTTTCGTCTATATCTAGAAAAATAGCTGAGTTATAGCATTTTGAATTTCTATTGTGGCTGACATTTTGAATCGACCTGATTTTTGTCAAGCAATAGCAGTCGTATTTATGAACCGATATGGATGTAACTTGGTGTGTACATAGTACATACCAATGTCTGGATCGAGTTCGTTGGCCAGCTTCATTCGCCATCTTGTTTGAAAAGGGCTGCCATTAAAAAACATTAATGAAGTATCAAAAAATTGTAAAATGAAAAAGATTTTTTTTTATGTGTGTGACCTTGATACAAAGATTCCGCAGCAGTTTTTGTTTCGTCTATATCTTAAAAAATGGTTAAATTATAGCACTTTGAATTTCTAGCATGGCTGACATTTTGAAACGATCTGATATTTGTCACGCGATAACACGTGTATTTATTAACCTATTTCGATGTAAGAAGGCATGTGGATAGTATATAGCAATGTCTTGCCCAAGTTCGCTGGCCAACTTTATCAGCCATCTTGTTTCAAAATGGCGGTCAGTACGTAAAAAAAAAATATATTTAAAGTAAGGTGCAAAAAAAAAAAAAAAAAAAATTAGAAATTGAAAAAGGTTTTTTTCTTAAGTATTTGACCTTGATATAAGGATTCCAGCGCATTTTTTGTTTTGAATTTATCTTAAAAAATGGCTCAGATATAGCAGTTTGAATTTCTAATGCCGGTGACATTTTTAAAAATCTGATTTTTTGCCTGCGACAGCACTCGTATATATCAAACGATTCCGATGTGAGTGAGCATGTGCACAGGAATTACTAAGGTCTCGACCAAGTTCACTGGTTAGCCTCATCCACCTTGTTGTCTTAAAATGGCAGGCACTTCAATGTATTGCCGAATTTGGCAACCAAATATAAGTTATTTTAAATAAAAGCAGCTTGGATAAAGCTGACTAATTTCGCTAAATTCTCATTCATAATGATTTAGTATTAATAAAAATTAGTATTGAATCTCCTATAATCGGTTTCCACTAAATTGAGCTTTGTGCGTTCGAATAATATAAGCTGGCTTTTTAAAAATAAGGAATATGAAAGCTACCTCTTCCTCCCGGCACTGGCCGGAAGGACTTTTTTAAATACATGAAATAAAAGAACATAATTTTTCTTCCATCCTTTCATCCTTTGTAAAAATTGTGTTTTAAAATCATATACGTTTTAACTTTAACATATTAAATGTTGAAAATTGTCTTTTTTTCCCATGTTTTCCAATTTTAAGAGTCCTGAAACCCCTTAATTCCCGTTTCAATATAAATGATAAAATCAATATTCGAGATGTAATTGGAAATACTATTCCATAATTCAAATAAAATAGTTTTTGTTTTCAGGTTTGTTTTTGGGTTCAAATGTGTCACGTTCGGGTCGGATTTTGGGTGGTCGAAAAGTATTTTGACTGGTTCGTGTCAAAGAATTTTTTTTGGCCAAGCTCAGTCGGATTTCGAGTTGACATAAAATATACTTTTTGGATGGACATGCATGGACAGATTATGGATTACTGGAAATTGGTTATTGTTTTTTGTGGCTGTGTGGCTCGGATTTCGGTAAAATAATTTTATTGTTTCAGTATACATTACACATACGTTTTGAAGCAGTTGTATCTTCGAGATGTACTGTTTATTGTGGCGTCGGGTCCGGTGAGGGAGTGTTCGCGATATGCTTTCAATTGTTTTTATGCATTTGATTTATGCTTTGCGACACTCTGGCCGAAACCCACCGCCACTACTGAATAATAGTTTGTTGTAAATTGAAATTAATCTGAAACATTGCTGTGCTTTTTAAAATGCCCACCGCTGAAGAGGCCACAGCCTTTTGTTGTTTTTTCTTATTCAGGTTATATATGGTTAAATTTCTTGGATGTTTTATGGTTATTGTTAGTTTACGTGTTATGGTGTAGGATTCTGGGTCTAACAAATGCATTTAATACATAATGGGCTATATATAATCTGTGTGGTTATTTGCAGCTGTAGCGCTTATCGCATGGATTTTATTTTTATTTTTATATTTTATTTTTACTTTTAACCTTTTTTGAGCTTATATATATATATAGAGAGAGAGAGTAGGGGGCTCTGCCTCCTGCAAGCTACGCTAGCCAACCCCCGTTCAAACACCGCAGAATCTAAAAACACGCTAATCTGATGGTTTTAAAAATATTAGAGAAAATTGAATTATACTAAAAAAAGCTGTGCAGATCTCCCTGTAAACGGTTTTTCATTCAATTCCCTTTGATTTCAAAAATTTAAGGGCGAATCAGTTGCTGTTAAGACATCCAATGGTTGTTTTCGTTTTTGATTAAAGAGGATCAATTAAACATTTGAAAAGAAGCTAAAATAAAATAAATTAAGTATAAGAGTCTTTGTCTCCCGGTATTTTAAAACAATCTCTATAACAATAGCCTAAGTCATGTGACTATCATCAACAGTTCCAGGCGGACCACTTCGCTTTTTATACTCTAGGTGCATTTTGGTACTTTAATGTTAGCCAGGCACAGTTGATAAGTCGCCAAATATTATTCTATCGCCATCATTTCATCTATATTATAATAGTTCAAGTCATCAACTGCCATAAACAAATACGGTCTGATCCCTTCGCCGTTCATATGAAAGTTTGGCAAAGATGTCATATACGTCCCATATTGGCGTGATTTTTTAACGACGCCAATTTGGGGAACGCATCAACAGCATAAACAGCAACATCCATCTTACCATATCAAGCAAAATAACGATACTTTGGCGCCAGTTATGTTCCCGGTCCGTATATGAGATTGGCGTCAGAAAAAAATCGCGCCAATATGGGACCGTAAGTTTTCCATTTTGATTAAAAAATCAAATTTTTTTTTCCGAATAAAACTACATAAAAGTTGTGATGGTCGCAAAGAATTCTAGGTACTGTTACGCTAGCAGGATGCAAATCTCGCCAATAGCTTTTTTTCAACTCGATAGTTAGCATTTTTTTTCCCCGAGTGGTAATATTTGGCCAGATACGCACCGCAGGTTTGGCGTGATTTTTATTTTTTTACGAAAATTTGGCGAAAACCTCGTTTTCAAATACCAGTTACATATGCATTTTTGGTATTCCTTAGATATCCCTACGACCACAAATCTATCGCCAAACTGTAAGATTAAATGCCAATAATGGTTGATCGTAAATGTCACATTCACTTGACTTTAAGCAAGTTACACGTGTTTACGTCATCAATAACATTTTTTTTTCGGCGTTTTATTCGTATCTATATTATAAAGGACACACATATCTGTGCGTAACGCATACGTCATTTTGCGAATGGCAACACTTTGAAATTTGAAATAAAATTTTGGTTTTGTAATTTTCTCTACTGCAAATTTTTATACTTCTAAACATCGCACATTTTAAATTTTTACACCGCCGTATAACGAAAAAAATTCTCTTTTAAATGCAATTTGTTTGAAAACTGTATCTCATTTTAATTTTAAGATATTAATTTTTTTGTAGTTTTTATTACTTTTTTTGTAATCGTGGCAGCTGAAGTACTACATTTCTGTTGAAACTAAAGAGGGAAAAAATGAAAAGAGTAGACTGCTGTATCTTTTTGATGCCATTTTCTCATAAAAACCGAAAAAATTGAAATTAAAATACGTGCTATGTCAAGAATATCGTCTGTTATAAAACCCAGTGAGTTTTGGCTTTATTTCGTAGTTATTTATCAATTAAATGATTTTCCCGTGCCGGCTCCATTGAGAAATATTAATAAACAATTTGCACATAAAAAAAGTTCAGAATTTCTCTCCCGCTAATTTTCTACAAAGAAATTAAAGCTTCACAATAAATAAATAAAAGAATAATATATAAAAAAGCACGAATTTAACATATATGTAGTCGAACAATTTAAATTTTTAGAGACGAATTGGGAAAAATATGTGCTTTTAAATGTAATTTGTATGAAATAGAGTTGCTAGGCAACTGTTAAAGTAAAAGAGAAAAAATAATCTATGTATTGAAAACATAAGATAGCTTTTTCAGACATCTTCCTTGAAATTTCTACTGTACCAATTTTGCTAATAATTCTTTTTTTAAATGAAAGCTGTTCATTTGTAGATGTCCTCGCACTGGCTATTTTTCTAAATATTTTCACTTTTATATTTTTAATTTAATTTGAAAAGATTTTTTGAAATTTCATCAAAATGGTAGCAATCGTATTATTTCCACTGTTGCAGAAAAAAAGAAATATTGGGGTTTATTTATCCTTATTGATACCATTTACTCATTACAATTAAAAATAACTTTATTTTAAGTCTGAACAGAAAATGACGTCACTATTTAAAAATCATTTTCGCTCATAAAGCTAATGTTACAATATATTTTCATTCGGCTGATACAGAATTTCAGACACTTGGCGTAATGCTTCAGTAAGTGCCATATTTAAAAGAAAACAATCATTTTCTTTGATAAAACTATATATTTTTACACGAATACATCTAAAATACATCAGTTTCTGGAATTTGTACTTCGCGGTACTGAAATTAGACCCTCAAGCCAAAAGAATACATCTTCACATGCAAAGTCTTAGCTGACAAACGGAACTTCACGTTTGAAAATCTATCTAAAGGAAAAATATGTCCGTGCGTACGGCTAGCGTCATTTTGAGAATGGCAACGCTTGACGATTAAATGTCGGATTTGCAATTTTTGCTACTGCAATTTTTTGAATTTCTAAACATCGCGCATCTTCAATTTTTACACCCGTTATATAGGGAAAAAAATCTACTTTCAAATGCAATTTTCTTGAAAACTTTATCTTAATTGATTTATTTATTATGTCTTTTTAAATAATTTTCAAGAATAATGTTTTTTAACCTATATCCACTGAGTACAGGTTCCATTATGGAATAAGCCATTTGCACTTAAAATAATATAAATAATTCAGCATTTGTCCCTGACTAATTTTTAATAGCGAAATTAAAACTTCATCAATCTTTATATTAAAAAGTGACTGTCCATTTGTATTTCACAGCTGTTCCTCCTAGAATATGGAATGTTGGGTGATCAAATTAACGCCAGTTATCCGCATGGGTCTGAGGATGTTAACAGTGGTCGTAGAATTTAAATATTTGTTTAGCTTTCGAGATATAAATTTTTACGTTGTTTTGATGACATTTCTGTAATGATGGAAACTAAAATTGCTCCATTTTTGTGGATAAAAGAGAGAAAAGGGAAAAAGACAAGGATTATTAGGTATCATTGTTTGAAATAATTTTTAAATTGAAATTAACGTATATTCGAATAAATAGTGAAAAAATGATTGTAGTTTTCAAGAAAATTTCACGAAATACGAACTCACACATATTCAAGCTTCAGGAATCCGTTTATTTTAGAAACACAAATTCGACTCTCGACTGGAACATTGAGATAAATTCTGTTGACGTCAAAAGAAAAAAAAAACGTCGTACGTTATTTTCAGTTAATTTAAAGTCGTAAAGTACATTTTCAACCATTGCCTTAAGATGGCTAATAAAACATTTCAGAAGCGGACATTAAAAATGCGAAAAAGCGAGGAAAAAAAAAAAGAAAAAAGTTTTAGCGAGAAAAAAAATAATTCTTTAAATATTTATTTTAATTCATAAATATAAAATGCTTCTGAATAAATTCGTCCAAACAAATTCATTTTTGTATAAGTTGACCCAAATGACATCATTTCTACGAACTCCGAAATTCGAAGCAAAATCTTGGAAGAGCGAAAATCTCTAGGCAAATAAAGTTATGGAATATGTGCATTTTTATTGGGAAAGTTTTGACTTAAATTGTAAATATAACTTATTATTTGAAATATTGTATTTAATAAAATTAATATTGCAATGGCTTTCTAAATTTACAATAAAGTTAAGATTTGATTTTTCGCAAAAAGATCGATTGTCTCATGCAATTCAAAAGCAACACAACGGGTTGCTACGCAACTAGTATTTATTAATGTTATACTAATTTATTTGTTCTTTTATTATTTAAAATAAAAATTATGTCAATTTGTATAATTTGGCGAATGCTTTGGCGATTTATATAATTTGGCGAAATTGGTCGACGGAATAACCAAGTAGTACTGTATTTCTTAATTATTTTCTATTATTATTTACTTCTATCTTCAATAGAAGAAAGTATTGTAATCGAAATTTTTTTCGACTTCCAGTTTTCGACGGATTTACACGTTTTAGGGGTCAGAGATCCCCAAAAACATGTTTATAGAAAATGTCCGTGTGTCCGTCTGTCCGTCTGTCTGTCGCCATTGTACCATAAAAAAGTGTATGACGTTATGCATAGAATTGAACCAAATTTTTATTTTAAGTTTTTGGCTATGGCAAGCAGGTCCTCCCTGAGTTTGGAAAAAATTCGCCCGTAGGGGGCGCTGTAATAGCGATTTTTGTGCGATTTTGAATATCTTACCATCCAAAAGTGTATGAAGTTATGCATAGAATTGAATCAAAATCTTATTTTAAGTTCTTTGCTATAAGGAAAGGGCATGATTACAAACAAACACTTCCGTCAACCAATCTACCAACTACACTTTTGTCATAACGATCATTGCAGGAATAGTCTTGGCGACGTAGGCCAATCATATCAGAGACCAGTAATACGTAGACCAATCAAATTTCCCTAGCTCATCTGTACAGGTAGGAGTATTAATGAATGAACAGGTTTTTCTTGCTAACCAACAGTAATACGACCAACAGTGACGTCAGCTGCCCTTTCCTTATAGCAAGAAGGTCCTTCCTTTATTTGGAAAAAAAATCGCCGGTAGGGGGCGCTGTAATAGCGATTTTGAATATTGTACCATCCAAAAGTGTATGAAGTTATGCATAGAATTGAACCAAATTTTTATTTTAAGTTTTTGGCTATGGCAAGCAGATCCTCCCTGAATTTGGAAAAAATTCGCCAGTAGGGGGCGCTGTAATAGTGATTTTCGTGCGATTTTGATTATTGTACCATCGGAAAGTGTATGAAGTTATGCATAAAATTGAGCCAATTTTTTTGTGTTTGTTTTTGGTCATGGCACGAAGGTCCTCCCTGAATTTGGAAAAATTCCGCCAGAAGGGGGCGCTATAATTGTGATGTCTGTGCCATTTTCATTATTGTACCATCGAAAAGTGTATGAAGTTATGTATATAATTGAACCAAATTTGCTGTGTATGTTTATGGCTAAGGCAAGCAAGTCTTCCCTGAACTTGAAAAAATTCCGCCTGAAGGGGGCGCTATAATTGTGACCTTTATGCCATTTTCATTATTGTACCATCGAAAAGTGTATGAACTTATGCATGGAATTGAACTAAATTTTTTGTGTACGTTTCTGGATATTGCAAACAAGTCCTCCCTGAATTTGAAAAAAAATCTACCGGAAGGGGGGTGCTGTAATAACGACGTTTGTGCCATTTTCTTAATTGTACCATCGAAAAGTGTATAAAATTATGCATTTTATACATAATTACATACCTGCACAAAAAATTGAACCAAATTTTTTGTGCAGGTTTTTGGTTTTGGCCAACAGGTCCTCCTTGAATTTGGAAATATCGTGCGGTAAAGGGGCTGTGTGATAGCGATTTTTGTATGCTTTTCTTGATTTTTCGTAGTTCTATTGTCCATCGGCGGCTCGTGCAAAGGCGGGAACTCCCTTCCTGATAAGCCGGCTACTCGCAAACATCTAATAAAAACAGAATAAGGAAAAACTGTTAATTTTAACAAATATCATGATACAGATTAACTTGTTTTTAGTTCGTTTAATTGCCTGAAGCAGAAATTTAAGATGAAAACTAAAGTTGGTATAGTATTGAACTAATAATATTAAGTATTAACATGTGTAACTAGATTTTGAAATATTAAGATGTATAAGATAGAAGAAAGTTTTGAGATTGGCACATCCAACTAGTTTTCTAAAGGAAATATCAAAAAAATTATTAATAATCATACAACAAAATAATTTATATAATTTGTAAAAAGAAATAAAAGTAAATAAACATTTATTATCAAATAAACAACAATAGCCGGGTTACCATGTCAACCTTTTCTGAAAAAAAAAAAAAAATCTGTTTGATTAAAATTTGAGTTGCCATCATTAGAAAAATGTATATAAAATTAGAAAAAAATTAATATTTCGAAAACTAATTCGAATTTAAAAATTCTAATACCAGTTTTGAAATCTGCGGATCAATATTGATTTTTGGTGTTCATTTCATCGCAAAGTATTCCGTATTTTAGGAGAAATCGCCGGGAAACATAATCAGTTATTTAATCAGTCGATTTATACTTCCGTTTCATAAATTCGTTTCATTGGGATTTTATATATATAGAGGGTATATATATATATATATATATATATATATATATTCAAAATCGCAGTTTTTCCTCTTATGTATGCACAGAAGTCAACTGAAGGAAACATCAGACATTTACAAAATTGCATCGGCATAAAGATCAATAAGCCCATAGCATGCTTAAAAAAAAGAAAAAAGAAAAAAAAATCAAGTTTGCTTTTTGATTCTTAACACAACAGAATTGGGTTAAAAAAGGTAACATTTGTTACATTCTACCAGCTATTGCGCTGCAAAATGTGCAAGTTTTTCAGAATCTTCCATTTCATTTCAGAAACAAATAGTGCTGTCATCTATAGCGATTACGATTAGGGTAGACCGGGGCTAGTTGGGCATAGAGGCATGTTGGCCCAGTCGCGATATTTCTTAAACATTCCGTTAGATGGAATTGTCAGTCCAGCCAAGTATGCGTTGCTTTGCTTTCCTCCTCCAACATCAGCGCCATTAAAGAACCAGCGAGAATTTTCAAAATTTTGCTAAGCTGACTAAATTTCCTCTCTTATAAGTAATCGTTTTTTATTTGTTTGTATATTACATTTTAGATTTTGATATACAATATTCAGAAAAATAATTGTTCTTAGTTATTGTAGGGCATGCTTGTTTATTGAAATGCTTTCAGAATTATTCCTTACAGCCATGAAAAATAAAAATGGTGATATGGGGTTAGTTGGGCCATTTCGCACGGGCCAGGTTCGACCGACGGGCCAACATGTACCGTAGGAATTTGGCTCTGGGTGATTGGAATTTTGATAGTTTTAATAAATTATTTTAATAAACATTTATTATTATTTTAATTAATTTATTATTAATTAATAGTAAGGAATTATTTTATTAATTTAATTCCTGGTTAGTCCAGTCAATCTTTAAAAGAAATAAAGTTATTATGTTGTTTACCTCCTCCCCACATTAAATAAGCTGCTCTAGTGTACAAAAACATTTATAACTTTCATAATTGTAGAAAAATCCCTGTTGGCTTTGCCTACAGGCGCAGGTAGATTTCGAAGTTAAGTACTAATTTCACCAAAAATTTAACTGATTAACGGACATGTGATTTTTTTTTCTTATACAACACCTCCTTCCACACCCACACCCGGACACTTTTTTTTGGTTTTTAATTTCTTTTTGCTACAATAGTTTGTCCTATCAAAAACTTGTCAATATAAAAGTTGTAGATAATATTAAGAAGATGTATAATAAATTTAAACGGATTTTATATCTTATGAATTGACGAAGTTATGAATCTTTTTCTTCTTCAACCCACCCTTTTTTTCTGTAATAGTTAGTCCTATCAAAAACATAACAAAATTTTATGTTTATCTTCATTGTAATGATGAAAATGATATCGAGTTAAGCAATTAGGTCTATTTATATCTAGAAATCGATTTTTTTTTAAAACTTTAGTCCTTTTTTTCTCGAATTAATAATTTTACATTTTTATAATTTTAAGGCTTCATTAAGGAACATTGCATGATAGATTTTCTTTAGGTTATATTATGTTTTCGTTCACTTCTACACTATCAGAACATTATAAAGTGACGTGGACTAACTTACCGCGCAATGGGGGCAGGCTGGCCCAAGCGACTTGGTGCCAGTTTCAGCTTCTAAATTAATACTTATAGTTAATATTTTCAAGTTTTACTATTGTCACTTCTTCCTGAAAATACACTGATAGTGGTAACATAAAAAGAAATTTAAAATGTTGAATTGTATTTTTTTTAAATTATTAGAAGAAAAAGTGGGCCAACTAGCCCCGGTCACCCTACTATATAATTATTTCTTCAATTCTGCTGTACTTTAAAATTTTCTTGCTCAAGAATATTTTAATGTAGAGTAGGCAAAAATACACTGAAGACAAGAATGAAAATTTCTTCATATAAAATAAACACTTTCATCTATAATGTCAAATAATTTAAAAATTTTAAAAGCTTTCTTTTATGGTCAAACAAGTAATAGAAATATTGCACTTTCTTCACAATTTTTTTCATTATTTTTTTTTTAAACATTGAATTAAAAGGCAAGAATGAAAGTTTTTGTATTTAAAATGTGTATTTTTTACTATAGCGTCAAATATTTTTTAAATTTTAAGAGCTTTCCTTCATGTTAAAACAAGTAATATAAATATTGCATTTTCTTCTCGAAATTTTTCATTATTTATATTTTTTTTTTCTCATCGAGGAAAGAATTTACTAAATTACGGAAATCAGTTATTTATTATTCATTCTTAATTATAAATTATTTTTGATATAGTTTTTATATTCCTAAGGCTAATAATGATAACTGAAATTTCAAGGCTGTAGACAAAACCACGATTTTGTGTCAACTTTAATGTAAGTTTTGCTACTTAAATAAACAATCCTGATGTCTATTATTTTGCATTTAATCATAAATAAATATGATCTATTTAAATGCTGATTTTCATTAAAATCTGTGACGTGTGAGCCAAGCTGATTTGCTCATTTTATATGGAATTGCAACGTTTCCTTAAATAATTTTTCTGGTTAAAGTTAAAAACACCGAAAACTTGGCAGATATTAGGCTGTAGGTATTAAGAACAGAAAAACTAAGCTAAGTAATGAAATTATAAAAATTAGAACTGTAAGTCATAAATGCAAACTGGGTTTTATTGTACATCACAATAATTACAATCGAATTTTTTTTATACATTTCAATAATTGGACAAAAAATAAGTTAAACAATGAAGATGCATTCGGAATTAGCAAAGATAGAAGAAAAGCTTCCTATCTTTACTTCTTCTAGCTGACCATGAACTATTTTCCATTAATGCTGCAAAATATCTGAAAAGAAAGAATATAACAATTAAGG
Source organism: Maratus speciosus (assembly GCA_963932465.1). NCBI lineage: Eukaryota > Metazoa > Arthropoda > Arachnida > Araneae > Salticidae > Maratus > Maratus speciosus. Next base: position 454,237,494 of record OZ010788.1, on the reverse strand, counting down.
ACTTTACGTTGCAAAATCGAATACTAAACAAAATAGAGGTTTCTATCCAACGTATACTTTATTCATAAGTTTAAAGAGGATGTAAAAATAAAAACACATGTATAAAATAAAACTCAACGCTTCGGTTTAATCTTCAAAGCCATCTTCAGGAGTAAAATTTTCTAAAAACACAAATCGGCAGGAAACAATTTACGTGATACATCGTCAAAAATTATATTCATGTGTTTTTATTGTTACACCATCTTTAAATTTATGAATAAAGTATATGTTTGACAGCAACCTCAATTTTATTTAGAAAGAATATACTTAACAAAATGAAAATAACAAATATTATTTCTAACGAAAAATTTCTAATAAAAGAAAATTATTAGCAAATAATCTCAAAGATTACAGTGCGAAAGGGACATTCAGCTATGCCAATATATTAAAAATTTTGAAGTTATACACATTTCAGAAAATTAAGAAAATTTCTTTTTATTTCATTAAATAAAATTATTTTTCCCCCAAAAAGTTTTTCTCCATAATAACCAAATATTAAAATAATTATAAATAGTTATAAAGGTAAAAAAATACTGAAATAAGATAATTTTCTTAGCTATGTTGTACTTTACATTTTTCGAAAAAGAGAGACTAATTTGAATGAAAACAATAAAGGCCGTAGTACATAAAAAACCATTTTCTTTCAATGTTGAAATGTAGCTAAATACAGATATTCTAAATATGAATCAATTTTTTTTTTGAAAAATTGCATTTTATATGGACAGCAGGACTTGGTAAAAATAAAGAGAGGTCCAGGATTTATATTTAAAAAAAAAAGAGATTAATTTGAATAAAAACAATAAAGGCTCTGGTTCATGAATTTTTTCTTTTCAATCTTGAAACATAACTAAATATAGATGTTCCAAATCTGAAGCAGTTTTTTTGGAAAAGCTCCTTTTTCATGGACAACAGGACCCGGTCAAAATAAAGAGAGAACCAGGATTTATATTTGATAAAAAAAGAGGGACTAATTTGAAAAAAAAAATGCAGGACCTCGTTCGTGAATTTTTTTTTTTTTCATTGCTGTAATAGAACTAAATATAGATGTTCCAAATCTGAAGCAGTTTTTTTTTTTTTTTTGAAAAGTTCCTTTTTCATGGACATCAGGGCCTGGTCAAAATAAAGAGAGGACCAAAATTTATATATATTTTTTTTTTTAAAGAGAGACTAATTGGAATAAAGACAATAAAGGCCATTGTTCATAATTTTTTCCTTTCAATTTTGCAATGCAACTTAATATATATGTTCTAAATCTAAATCAGCTCTTTTGGTATAGTTCCTTTTTCGTGGACAGCAGGACCCGGTCAAAATAAAGAGAGGACCAGAACTTATATTTTATATATATAAAAAAAGAGACTAATTTGAAAAAACAATAAAAGACCTCGTTCATGAATTTTTTTTTTCATTATCGAAATATAACTAAATGTAGATGTCCCAAATCTCAAGCAGCATTTATGGAAAAGTATTTTTTAAATGGACAGCAGGACCGGTTCAAAATAAAGAGATCACCAGGATTTATATATATATATATATATATATATATATATATATATATATATATATTTTAAAGGGAGACTAATTTGAATAAAAACAATAAAAGCCCTGGTTCATGAAATCTTTTTTTCAGTGTTGAAATGTAACTAAATATGCATGTTCTGAATCTGATGCAGATTTTTTGGGAAATTTCCTTTTTCATAGGCAGCAGGACCCGATCAAAATAAACAGAGTCTCAGGATTTAACATCAATTCGTATACCGTCATAAAAATTATATTTTTTATACCCTTCAATTCATAAATGAATATACAAATAAAATGTTTCTTTGTTAATAATATTATTCTACTTTAGATGTACAAAATATTGATTATAATCTTTACAAAGTCAAAATATATTTTAAATATCAGTTTTCTGAACATTCCATCAGGCCCAAAAAGTAAGATACCCAGGGCTATGTGCCAGTTGGTCCTTACATTAATCATGCCCGGATAGATAGAATTATTTCTTTATTTAAGCCAAATACATTTTCAAAATGTTTACTTTTGTTTTTTGTTTTCTAATGGTCACCAGAAATCTCATAATTCATCATTAAAATGCTATAATTTAAAAAAACTGAAGAATTTAGAACAAGTTTTATTGAAAAATGCTAAAAGATTTCATCCTTACCTCTACATTTGGCATTAACTTAAAACATACTGTAATCTACCAATTTTAACGTCCAAATCCATAGCCACCCAGTCCATAACCGCCAAGTCCGTTACCAAGTCCGAGCACTCTTCCGTTATACAAACCGTAGTTATTGTATGCGAGTCCAAGATTGCCGATTCCACCAATCAGATTTCCAGTTGGAATTAATCCTGGTGCGCCAATTCCACCGATCACATTTCCAGCTGAAATTAATCCTGGAGCGGCGATGCCACCAATCAGATTTCCAGCGGGAATTACTGGTGCGACTGTTCTGATGCCTCCAAGACCAAGACCGTAGATACCTGATCCATATCCGTAGTCAGCTTTGTCGAAATACCTAGAGCTGACGGATCCATCACGATAATCACGGATAATAGCCCTCTGGGAAGACACGACTGGAGATATCACAGGAGATACAACTTGGGTTACTACTGGAATGGCAGGAATGCCTGAAGCAGCAGCGGCTGCAATCAAGGCAATAATAACCTAAAATAAAAAGATATTTTACATTCTTTAAAAGTGCGGCAGCTACAATAGTTTATATTACCCTTTCACCGTCCGTTGGTTTTCCTGTATTTTTATAAGAATATTTGTAAATTCAAGGATATATATATTTATTAATCACACTTTGATGCTATAATATCCTGAATATCACTTCTTTCTATATATGGTTCAAAATAAAATTCTGTTTAAAATATTTTTGTCTACAGCCATTTTAACAAGATTTCCAGAAACGGAAAAATCCTGGCCAGACGGTTAAAGTTATAAGGGGTATCTATTCTGTAAAATTAATACTCAATGACGACCTAAAGGAGTAGCTGGGCCAACCAATTATTCTTTGTAGCACAAAAGAACTACATGATATATATATTTATATATATACTAGTATATAACCCCGTCAAGAATGACGGAATGTTGATCTGAGATTTTCATAAGACTTCATAAAAATAAACAGCAGGAAGATTTTATTATTAAAAGATTTATATTGTAGAAACATACATATTAAAAATGACAAATGATTTCTACAAATACAAATGATGTGGATATTATTTTCATTCAGTATTCAATTTCTGAAATAATTCAACGATCAATAAAGGCTCTTATTCTAATCTTTAGAATTAAGGAATGAAAAATCAGTGACAATCAAATGGTTCTAATACAAACATGTAAATTTTTATCCTTAGTTTTATTAATGTAAAAATGCGTTTCAAGCTAAGCATAACGTGAACGGCGCAAACATTTCAAACGTACATTAGATACGTATTTTTATGCTTAACTACAGTATATTAAAATAAAAATATTTTTTATGTTTAATTTTAATGAAAAAAAAATAAAGTCATAATGCATAAATATAAAATAAACCCAATAAATACTGTTCTCGTGATGTCACAATAAATATGAATTTTTATCAGCTTATAAAAATAAAGTTCACGTGCATAATTTTTTTTAACCACTAGGGGGCTTTGCCCCCTACGAGCTACGCTCGCCAACCCCCCGTTCAGGCACACCAAAATCCAAAAAGCACCCTAATTTGATCGGCTTTAAAAATATTGAATTAAAATTTAAAAAAAACAGTAGTGATCTCTCTGTAAACGGGTTTCCATTCGTTTTCCTTGGATTGGGGATTTCTAAGGCCAAATCTGCTGCTGTTAAGAGATACAATGGCTGTTTTCGTATTTAATTAAAAAAATTAGTTAAACATTTGAAAATAAGCTAATGTAAAATGAATTAAGTAAACAGTGTTATTGTCTCCCGGTATTTTTTAACAGCGCTATAAGATAGTTCTTTTAAATAATTCATTTTAAATGTATCGTTTCAAATCTGACGTAATTTACACCAAAGTTTTATTTCTCTTATTAATATTCACGTGAAAATACTTTTGTTGTTAGAAGGAAATATTATTTCGCTGTCTTCGAATTCACGATAATAGTTGAAAAGATTATCTCAAAATATCTCGCGCAAATATATTTTTCAATATAAATTGTTTTGCTATATTTTTTGCCATTTTAAATATGACGTAATTTCCTCAAATTACAAGTTTTAACGCATAATAATGATTTTTTTTTATTTTAAGATTTTGTTTCTCTTTTAAAATTCAAGTGCAAATATGGTTCGGCACAGATGTCATATACGCCATATTGGCGCAATTTTTTTCTGACGCCAATTTCATATACGCAACGGGTACTTAACTGGTGCTAAAGTGCCGTTATTTTGCTTGATATGGTAACCCGGATGTTGTTGTTTATGCTATTAATGTTTCGCCAAATTGGCGTCGGAAAAAATTGCTCCAATATGCGCGTATATGACATCTGTGCCTATGGTTCTTATGACGCAATTTTCCTGCTTTTAACATGTAATCATTTAATTCTAATTTTAAAGTTTTTTTTTCTGTTTGTAATAGTCACGTGTAAATATTTTTTTAATTTGAAGTAAACATTATTCTTTGCGCTGTTTATACAACTGGCAACGGTTTAAATTAATAACATTTTCTAAAATTTGTAAAAAATATCTCTCGAAATGCTGAAAATTTGAATTTAAAATTGAAATAAAACCTCAAAAAATGAGTCATATAAGAAAAATAAATGCAATCTCCACACCGGGAACTTATAACGTATAAAAGGATATAAAAATGATTAAATTCTCATGTATAGTTTTTGCTCCAATAAAACTTTTTTAATGGAACGATTTTGTCCAACTTTAGCATTAAATATCTCTTAAAATAATTCTTCGATTTGAAAACTGACAGCGTGTTTATCAAACATTTCTCTATAATACCACCGATTTTCATATTTTTGTATGCAACAGTTTTTTTAATATTAACGATCAAAGGCCATGATTAAGCATTCAAATTGGATGCGATCTACCCGGAATATCTACGCAGATTTTCATTGGGCCATTTCCAAATCAAAACTTTTCTTTATATATAGAAGGATTTGGAAAAAATGGTTATTGTTCTCGTCAGGATGGGAAATCGAAAGCATATCTAAAGGTTTTTATTGGTTTAATCCGCATTTTATTCGTCTACTGATTGGTCTATACAGTAATATGTATTTCCCTTTACTTTCAACAGAGATCTGTTGCCACTATGACAAAAAAGTAATAAAAACTACAAAAAAATTAATAACTCAGAAACAAATTGAGATACAGCTTTCAAACAAATTGCATTTAAAAGTACATTTTTTTCTCTATACGACGGTGTAAAAAATAATATTGTGGGATGTTTAGAAGTTCAGCCAATGAAATGCTTGGATAATACATAAGTTTCAGGTGGATAATATCTACGAGTCGCAGGCGATTTCCGTCGCTTGAAATTTTTACGTGTAATAACACTATTAACCCTAGAACTACCGGAAATTTTACTCAAGTTTTATAAAAACATTCTACACCAGAATTTTTACTTAAAACTATTTAATTTGTTTATTTAACTTATTATTGTCTGATTTATACATTTAGTTTGTTTTGAAGAAATTTCTGGTTTGAATAGATATTTTGAATATACATGTCGGGTCCACTGGACCCTTCTGGTAGACAGAGGGTTAATGTTTAATTCATGGCGTACATAATGTATGATCAACTCCGTGCTATTTTTTATGCCTTAAATTTTAGTCTTTGAAAAAATCATTTTCCAAATGGTCGTTGTAATTTGTTAAATTGCATTTTTTTTTTTTTTTTTTTTTTTTTTTTTTTTTTTTACCGAAAATAACTAGCAAATGAAGATATACCTCCAAAAAGTCACGTTTCTTAATATGTTTCGTTATTTCTCTTTTATCTGAAACAATAGAAGTACGATTGTACCATTCTGAAGAAATTTCATAAAATTAAAATATAAAAATGGAAAAATATTTTTAAAAATTCTTAGTGCGGGCGCACAAATGAAAAGTTTTCATAAAAGAAAAAAAAAATAATTAGCAAAATCGGTTGAGTAGAAAGCTCAAGGCAAATGATTAAAAAAACAGCCTTGTATTTTAAATATATAGATGGCACGGTTCGCCCCGGAATGGTTAACACTTGGATTTTATATAAGTACTAGAAAGATAGCCCGTCAAGAATGACGGAAAAGGTGATATCAAGATATATACAATTTTCTCTATTTCGCTAAGGCCCCTATACTGAAAAGTATCGAGAATTTAATTTCTGTATTCGGCTATGTAAAGCACATTAAAAGCTGGCAGTTAGAAGCTCAAATAGCACAGCGCCGACTAGAGGCGGTTATTTTATTAGTAGCATCGGATTGAAGATATAAAGACGTACATTTTCGTACATTACACTTTAAATTCTGATCCGTACATTTCGAAAAAAATCGTAAATCCACGGAGTTTATATTAAATTTCGGTGAGCTCGATTATGAAAAAATATTGGGTTTCAGTGGGAATTTCGCCAAATTAGCCAGCTATCGCCAAGTTGGCATCATATATGGCAACTTATTTTGTTCGCCAAATTTGCGATATCTTGCCAAGTTTGTCAAAATTTGGCTATATTGTGACTGCTATTAGTACTTTTCAACAATTACTCATTGTTGAAGCTCATACCGATTTCTCCATCGGAATCTTAACATGGCCGCGATGAATGAGGCGGTCCAACCGGCATTGTGCGGGGCACACAGATCCTTGGATTTTATATAAATATAAATATACACACACACACACACACACACATATATATATATATACAGGGTGTCCGGTCTCAACGGTGTCCAATGGCTAAATCCTAAACCGTTAGTCATAGACATATAGTTCCAATTACGAAAATGTTTTAAATCAGGTAAAGAAACATTTTAAAAGCGATTTGGGTCAATAAAAACATATCTTAAAAAATTACGAAATTTAAATTTTTATACGGTCCCCCGTTCCTATAAGTTATATTTAGTAAACTTTTCCCATTACACTGACAAGTAAGACAAACAAAAAGACCCATTCATATAACACTAAAATTGAGTTAGTTATGAAACTTTAAAAATGCATGACTTATGCCACTTTTTTGCTCTGAAAAAAAAATGAGTTCGGCTTGGCTTTGAGGGGTCATATACCAAATGCTTAAAGTATTCGAAGATCTTATTTCATGAGTATTTGTGCTTTGAAAAAATTCGTACAAGTATTACGATTAAGTCTCAAATTATCTAAAATAACATATGTTTTATTTTGTCAGGATTTGAGACTGTTTCTTTTATGATTTCTTTTAACAAAAATTATGTCATTTTTATAAGTTTTTATGTTACTTCAACGATCGTATGTATGTTTTCCCAGTTCAAAATTTGTACTCGAGCTTTAACCCACTTTTAAATATCCGTTCGAGATTGCATTTTACATACTGGTGCAAATTCGATAACAATCTAATATTATTATGATTTTCGGTGGTTACCATTTATACTTATTTTACAGGATAACACAAAAAATTTCGGATAGATTACCGCCAAGAACTTTAAGAAAAAGTTTTAGATTAGATAATACAAGGCTGCGATTGTTGGGTTTTTTAACTTTTATGTATTTTTTAGCACTGAATCCAAAAATTACCTTAATTTTTAACCATCATGTCAGGATATTTCGCAAATCATAAATTGTCAAATTTAAGGAATAACAAAAATCGGATACTATAAAGTAGAGGAGATGGCTGTGTTTTTTAACTTTTGATAATTCATTTTTACGCACTTTTTAGCACTTAATCTGAAAATGACCTTCATTTTTAACCATCACGTTAGAATTTTTTTCCAACTCGCAAATTTGTAAGTTAAAATATAGCGAAAATCTCATACTATAAAACATATGTAAAACATTTTTATTTTGTTTTATTTTATTTTATTCAATAATTTATTCGATATTTTTGCTTATCTTGGGATTCTTACAGCTAAACAGCTGAGTGGCTCGATGAGATGGGGGAGGAGATTCAATTTTAACTTTGAACTTTTTAACTTTGAAATTTGAAATTTGAGAAAAATTCTGATGTGATAGTTAAAAATGAAGGTCAATTTCGGATTCAGCGGTACAGAATATGTAAGAATCAATTATCAAAAGCTAAAAAACATGGCATAATGCAACTTTTGCAGGCTAGTGCAATCTAATAATATTTTAAAATACGTATCATTTTGTAAAGAATTAATTGAGGCTGTTAATTTATCATCATTTTATTTAACAAAAATTCTGTTTTAACTTTCTTCTTAAATGTTTATTACAAATTGTATATTTTGCATTAATATGTCAGAATGATTAAAGATTTTAAATTTATATTGCAATGTTAATTTTACTCTCAACCATTTTTTATAGCTGACGAAATTATATTTCGACTAAATTTGTGAATGAAAAAGTTGTGAAGTCCCCAATTTGCAGCGAAAAATATGCTCCAACTTTAAACAGCTATTACTCAGTTAATTTTAATCGTAGAATAACGGAACTTTTTTTGTATAACTTGTCAGTGTAAAAGGAAAATTTTACTAAACATAACTTATAGGAAACGGGAGACCATATAAAAATTTAAATTTCGTAATTTTTTAAGAAATTTTTTTATTGACCCAAATCGCTTTTAAAATATTTCTTTACCTGATTTAAAACATTTTTGTAATTGGAACTATATGTCTATGACTAACGGTTTAGGAATTTGCCATTGGACACCGTTGAGACCTGACACCCTGTATATATATGATAATTATTTTGAAATTTTGAACTTTTAAGTATACACTATTTTTTTGTATATTAATATTCTAACTATTCTTCAGATAAAGGAAAGCTACAATTAACAGATTTAAAACATTTCATTATTTTTTAAAATAAAAAAAAACGCCACAGGATCAGAATTGTTGATTGACCCATCTAAAAAAAGTACAGAATCATCCCTCTGTCATGAATTACGAGAAAATTAAAGCAAAAGAGTCCTTAATTGAGTTGAAATAACTAAAATGTTAATCTAGAATTGTGTAGTAAATATTTGACTTATGTCCTATAGATATATATATATAGAGAGAGAGAGAGAGAGCCTAGTCATTTAAGAGACATCACTCAAAATAAAATTTATCCGAAAACCGATTCTAAAACACTGTTTTTTATCATTCAAGTTATTTCCGTTTTCTTGTTGTATATGGCTAAGATGACCAAACGTCCTCGAAATTCGAAGACGTCCTCAAATTTTGGGACTGTGCCACGTAGTTGCTGCAATTTTTGATTCTAAACATTTATTATATTTTAAGAAGGAAATAAATTCGTAGACAAAAAATAAAATAAAATAAAATAAAATACTCGAAAACAGGAATTCTGCTTTTTCATAATTTAGTGTGCCCCCCCCCCCCCCCCCCATGAAAAAATACAACATATATATGTATATAAATGTAGATAGTACAAAACATATTTCAGTTTTAAGACTTAAAATATACGCTTTTATTTTATATAAAATGACGTTCTGACGCTTCAGAATTGCACTTTTACGATCCAGTCTTTAAACAACATCTACTGAAAAGTATGCATAGGGCGTCACTATCGCTGAATAATACACAAATCCAGCAAAAACCTATCTAATGATTCATATGCTTTCATTTGTTTGTAAACATTAATATAGATACTTAAAATTAAATGCAGTTTATAATAGCTCCATGTTTTATTAGAAATCATTTATTTATATTTTATCAAAATAGCACATATTTTAATTACTTTTTTTTCAGTTGTTATAGGAAAATGACGACAAAAAGATGTAATTACATTTTTCAACTATTTTTCCTTTACTTTCTAGAGAAATGGAGGTTGCCAAAATTAAAGACATGGTGCTAAACACTACAAAAAAATTAATATTTCAAAAATAAATTGAGAAGCAATTTTCAAACAAATTTCATTTTAAAGTACTTTTTTCCCCCTATACGACGGTATAAAAATGGAAAATGTGCGATGCTTAGAAGTTTAAAAAATTGCAATACAGATTATTACTATTTAAAAGTACAGTGTTACATCCGCTACGTTTTACGGCTGGCTTTTGTAACGGAACGTTATTTTTTAGAGACGACACTTTAATTGCTGGCCGAAAGAAATAGCATATCGGGGGTTAAAAATAAATAAAGTAAAATAAATTAAAAAAATAAAATAAAATAAATGATAATAATAAAAGTAATAGAGCTCAAAATATTTTAAAATTTTAAATTATGAAAGATAAAAAAAAAAAGTCTCCTTATAAAACTGTTATAAGTTTTGGTCACACTAAATAGGGTGCCCCCAAAAAGATCGGAACACACTTTCATATTTCACCTGTTGGAGATCCATAGGCAATTTGAATTAAAAAAGTTCTCAAAATAAGATAGCAATTAAGATTATACTGATCGTCGCTAAATTTAAATAAAGATAAATGGTTTTTTTTTTTTTTTTTTTTTTTTAACCGTTTGGAAAAATAGTTATTGTCCTCGGTCAGGGTAGGATATCAAAAAAATATCTTAAGCGTTTTATTAGTTGAATCCGGCATTTTATTCGTTTTCTGATTTTTCTATACAGTAATCTGTATTTTCCCTTTACTTTCAACAGAGATGGATACTTCTGTTGCCACTATGACAAAAAAGTAATAAAAACTACAAAAAATAAATAAATAAATAAAAATTAATAACTCAGAAACAAACTGAGATACAGCTTTCAAACAAATTGCATTTAAAAGTACATTTTTTTTCTATACGACGGTGTAAAAAGTAATTTTGTGGGATGCTTAGAAGTTTAAAAATGAAATTTCATTTAAAATTGGTAAACGTAACCATTAAGGAACTTTGCCCCCCGTTGTCCCCTTTAGGGATTGAAATTTTAAAAATCAATGTTCAATTCAGGTATTCTCTTATTAGGATGAGCGAAGCGAATTCCCTAATAGGCTACACAAATTACATTTTGTCGTACACTTTACAAAAAAACTGTTCAATATTTTAACTTGAAATTCAACATAAAAACAAATTATGATCTGTAGATTTGCACAATATTATTTTTTTACAGAACAGCCTTAAAAAAATATCATTTTAATTAATTTATTTTAAAGGTTTTTCAATTACGGATGCAGTTTTGCAAATAAAAAATGAAACACGTATATTTTCAGAAGAAAAAATAAATAATGAAGTTAGTAATTAAAGATAGAATCATGTTTAATTAAATAAATAAAATATATTTTCATTATTCCGCAAAAATATCTTTAAACTGTTTTTTAAATTTAATTTTCAGTGTTAAGAATTTAAATACACAATTTATTCTTATTATGCGAAATCATTTACGCAGACGATACTTACGCATTTTAAAAGAATTATATTATGATTTCTTTTGTAAAGTGGCAACAAAAGAACAGTAAACAAATAAAATTAATTGTTAAATTCGTTATATAAAGTGTTATTCGAAATCGAAGTTTGAATAATAACAATAATATAATAAGTTAATAATTCTTAGTATCAACGAGAGCAGATTTTAAATGCTTTTCCAGAAAATAAGATTTTGAAGAAATAACTTTCTTCAAGCTCTCTTCGAATATATTATTCTAAGATTGCTATCAAAGATTATTTGATGTGAATTACAAAGACTGGAAGCATACCTATTTCAAATCATTCGAGAAAGCACCAGAGGCTATTGGAAAATGTAAAAAAAACATTTTTAAAAGAGCTTTTAGTTGAAAATTTAAAAATATTTTGTTAAATTTTGCTTCGAAAATATTTTTATTTATACCGGTTTTATATCATAAATAAAAAATTCCAAGGAAATTCTTTGTTATTTGGCTGAATTTACATTTCTAAAATTAAAATGCGCCAAAACATAAAATAACGTTTTTGCTTAATAAAGATGCAAAAATTAATATAAAAAATATCGTTACTTTCAATATTTATTTTATTAAATAATGCTTCGCGAATCCAAACAAAGCATGGTTTTTGCTAGTGAATAATATATATTCCAAATTTTAAAGCTCTAGGTCAATAAGAAGTGGGTGAAAAATGAGTCACAAGATTTGGCTGTCACACACAAACATAATTGTAAGTTAAAAGAAAACATGTAAAAGTTATACTTTTTAAATTTTTATACAGTCCCTGTGTTTTATAACTGATACATAGAAAACTTTTTTCAAGTAACAAGTACTTTTTGACAAGTAAAAAAGTAAAAATTCCATTCTTCTATGTCCAAAATCCTGCGAGTTATGTTACTTTAAATTTTATGAAATTTCGGAGCTTTCCGGCGCTAAAACGAAAAACTCTTTTTTTGGCACACAATTTAATTTCAATTCTATAAAATTCAATATAAAGTTTCATATTGGTTATTGTCTTTAATGTTCTGCATCCAACAGCGTCATTTAAGATTTTGCTTGGAAAGAGCAAAATTTATTCTTTTGACATATTAAATTCTAAAAATCACTTGATATAAACTACGTTCTCTTGCGTCCATTTTTTTAAAACCTACTTCCAAAGGTACATTTTTAATGTGTAATAAAATTATATATTGGTAAAAACAAATGGAAAATTTCAACTAATAATGAGAAAATAAAGTCTGAGACCCAGAGGAGGACAATTGCCCCACTATGCCTCCCCAAAATGAGCTTCTTTCTGCATAAGAACATGTAAAATACATTAATTAATAAAACAAGATACATAATTCTACTTACAGCAAATTTCATCATTTTTTCGATTGTTTATAGGAAAACCGAGGGAAAACTGAGAGACTAGTGAAAGCTCTGAAAGAGTATGGATTTCCTTTGGACAGTGATAACCTTTTATACTTTTTAAAAGTTATGCTTGGCAGATTTTTCACTTACAATTGGCTTTGTAAAACATCAGTACAGATACATAAATTACGTTAATTTGAATTAGTAATTACGTAAATGCTTGTGTCGATAGGGAGATGTTTTATTCATTAATGCCTACTTAGATTCAGCGATTTGCTATTGAACTTTCATAACATACTTAGTGAAAATAACTTTTTCTTTCATTATGAATATAGCTAAATATTTATTTTGTTTTCAGTTTTAAGTAATTGAAACGGAGTTTTTTAGCCCCCGGTATGTTATTTCTTTCTCCCATCTATTAAAATGTCGTCTCTAAAAAATTACGTTCCGTTGTATAAGCCAGCCACAAAACAAAGCAAATGTATCATTGTACTGTTAAATACTCTACTGCAATTTTTTAAACTTCTAAGCATCGCACATTTTCAATTTTTAAACCGTCGTATAGAAGAAAAAAAACTTTTAAACACAATTTGTTTGAAAACTGCATCTAATTTATTTTTGAAATATTAATTTTTTGTAGTTCTTAGCGCCATTTGTTTAATTTTGGCAACTCAAATACTCCATTTCGGTAGAAAGTAAAGGAAAAATATAATAGATGTAAATTTCCAACTGGGCGAAAAAAGCCCAGTACAAGTTTTTTTCGCCCAGTTGGAAATTTACATCTATTATGATTTGTTTACCAATTACAATATTTGTGTTAAAATTAATCTAAAGGGAAAATAGTTGAAAAATAGTAATTATATCATTTTGTTGCCATTTTCCCATAACAACTTTTAAAAAAATAATTAAAATACGTGTTATTTTGAAAAAATATAAATGAATGATTTCTGATAAAACATGGAGCTATTAAAAACGAAGTTTAATTTTAAGTATATATTAATATTACAAACAAATCAAAGCATATGAATCATTAGATAGCCGATTTTTTTTGTCAAGTTTCTTGAATGACGACATTTCTTTTTTTGTATTTGCATAGTATTCAGCGATAGTGACGTCATATGCGTACTTTACTGTAGATGTTGTTTAAGACGATCGTAACTGAAGAATTCTTCAGCGGATGCGGATGACGTAATTTTATATAAAATAAAAGCGTGAGTTTTAAGTCTTAAATATGTTTTGTACTATCTATATTTATATACATATATATTTTTATTCATCGGGGGGCGACACTAAATTCTAAGCAAAATTCCTGTGCAAATTTCTGTTCTGAGCAAAATTCAAAAGCAAAATTCCTGTTTTCTAGTTCATATAGTGAAACCTCCCTGTGCGACCATCTCCATTAAGCAACTTCCTCCCCGAACAACCATTTTTTTCATGGAACGAAATTTATTCCCATAAGCTCAATACTAATTTTACCTCCATTCAGAGGACCTCCCAGTTCAACTCCCTCCATGAGCGACCAATTTCTTGTTTTTTCCTAGTCGCTTGAAGAAGGTTTTGTTAGAAAAAGAATTCCAGAGAACGCATTATTCATCAAACTTCTAAACTAAGTTTAGATTTTTAAAAATTCCGGTAACTTTTAAGTGTTTAAACCCCTTTGTGCCTTTTTAGGCAATGAATTTAACTCTGATGACAAATTAAGAATGACAGTCAATAAACTCCTTTGCCCGATTCTGTCAGGAAACTCTGCAAGAAATAGATAAATTAATGATATCGACATTATTTGTTTCCGTCCAAAAAAATTGCATTTATTTACTGAACTTCGAAAGGAGATGGAAATAAAAGTTATAAAATAAAAAACTGTAAAATCAAAGCAAACGTCAATGTACAGTGAAACCTCCCTGTGCGGCCACCTCCCTGAACGACCACTTTTTCATGGAACGAAATGTATTCCCATAGGCTCGATACAGTAAGTGTTACAGTAGAAAAAAAAATAAATGAGACTAAAAGTTAGTCAAGTGTTTTGGTAAAATAATTCCAAGTTCTCCTTTACATTTTTACTTTCTTCTATCTTTACAAGAAGGAAGTATTGGATTCGTGAAAAATTTCGCCTTTCGGTTTTCAACGGATTTACACGTTTTAGGGGTCAGAGATCCCGAAAAACATGTTTTTACAAAATGTCTGTCTGTGAGTCTGTGATTCTGTGAGTCTGTCTGTCTGTATGTGACACAAATTTTGTTGGAGCTCTATCTCAAGAAACTAATGCTCGGAATTTAATAAAAATTTATATTCAGTTAGTCCCTGATATAAATTGGTGCTGATTAGTTTTTGGTGTAAATCGCTCAACAGGTGGCGCTGCTATGCAGCCTTTTTCATGATTTCCGCAATAGCTCAGTCTCCAGAACTAATGCACGGATTTTCATCAAACTTCAGATTCAGTTAGTCCTTGACATGAATTGAAGTTTTCTACATTTTGGTGCAAATAGCTCAACAGGTGGCGGTGCTATACTGCATTTTTTACGGTTTCCGCAATAGCTCTATCTCAACAACTAACGCTTGGATTTTCAACAAACTTCAGATTCAAGTATACTTTGATATGAATTAGTGCTGTCTGTGTTTTGGTGCAAATCGCTCAACAGGTGGCGCTGCTATGCTGCTCTTTTCAGAATTTCCATTACAGCTGTATCTCAAGAACTAATGCAAGAATTTTCACCAAACTTCAGAATCAGTTAATCCTTGACTTGAATTGACCTTTAGTCCATTTTGTAAATCGCTCAACAGGTGGAGCTGCTGTGCTGTATTTTTCAGAATTTCCACTATAGGTGTATCTCAAGAACTAATGCACGAATTTTCATCAAACTTTAGAATCAGTTAGTCCTTGACATGAATTGACATTTTATACAGTTTGGTGTAAATCGCTTAATAGGTGTCGCTACTATGCTATTTTTTGTGATTTAAGCAATAGCTCTACTTCAAGAACTAATGCTTGGATTTTCAATGAACTTCAGATCCATGTATACCTGGATATCAATTAGTGCTGTTTATGTTTTGGTGTAAATTACTCAAAAGGTGGCGCTGCTATGCTACATTTTTCAGAATTTTCGTTATAGCTCTATCTCAAAAACTAAGGCGCGAATTTTTATCAAACTTCAAATTCAGATATACTTTGATATGAACTGATGCTAAACTGATGTAATTTTTTGTACTATTTAAATGATTTAATTGAACTGATTCATATAGAAGAAAGTTTTGTGATGGACACAACATACTAGTTTGCTTTGATTTCGCTCTTTTTTTACCTTTTGAAGTTTTTATAAACCCAACATAAAAGTATATCGAAGCGATAAGAAATAAAAACTAAGGAATCAAACATAATTTTACACATTCATCTTTATGAATCAGCTTATTCTGGCTTATGCTAAACATAAAAAAAGTGATCTGTGGACAAATTGCCACCTATAAATATTGGATAGTAGTTCTTTTTTTTAATTATTATTCAACCAAGGAGGCTGAACAATAATAAATTCAAACTTCTTCATATAATTAGAGAATTAATGACCTATATTTAGACTAGTCCATAGATAAGGATACAAGATTGTTCACTATCATAGAGTATAACAGTAACGCGATGACGATCGTATCGCCTATAATGGCAAGGGGGAAGAAACTTCTCATCCACGGAATATTTCTACTATTGAGCTTCTATCGTCATATGATCTTTGTATGATAAAATGCTTAAGTTTTCAACAAAGCGATTTTCCTTTCTTCTTTTATTATGTGTGTGTAAATAATGGGTTTGCAACATTAGTAAATAAATAAAAATGAGCTAAAAATCTAATCTTTAAAAAATAGATTTTTTTTTTTTTTTTTTTTTTTTTTTTTTTTTTACAGAAATAATGAAACTTTCTTTTTAATTCAAATGTTTGAATAAGATTTTAAAGGGAAAATATAGCTATTTTTCCATTGAGTTCAATATATATATATATATATATAAACTTTTTATACAATTAAATCATTTAAACACATGAAAATTGACCAAAATTGATGGAATAACCAGTTACAGACAAAAAATACAAAAATCCAGCTAGATAATGTTGAACTATTAAAAGACGTATGAAAAAACAAATGAAATATCAATTGGATGGGTGTAGAAGGAAGCTATATATATATATATATATATATATATACATAAAGCCAATAAACTACTGTTAAAAATTCTTAATCAATTATATATACTGACTAGAAACAATGATAATGCACGTTGTATAAAAAATAGCTATCAACCGGTCAATATTATGAAAAATCTTAATTGTGTACATAATATAACGACATATGACTTCAAAGATCATTTTAATAATATAGATAAATTAGTTATAAACACATGTATAATAATCACTTATAAACAGATAAAGTTAAAAAATGCTATAAAAAGTGATAGAAAATCTTTATTAAGATTGACGATCGTTTCGTTGCACAAACGGCAACATTTTCAAAATCATTCAACGATAGAAAATATTTTCACATAATTTAAAAGCAATAAACATAGTAAATGTCGCGTGACATTGTTTACTATGTTTATTGTTTTTAAATTATGTGAAAATATTTTCTATCGTTGAATGATTTTGAAAATGTTGCCGTTTGTGCAACGAAACGATCGTCAATCTTAATAAAGATTTTCTATCACTTTTTATAGCATTTTTTAACTTTATCTATAGATTTATTAGATGTACATAATATTATAAATGCATTATTTAAAAAAGTATCATCAAAAACTGCATTTACCATCTAATATAGATATCGCTTATTTTAAATCTTTAACTAACTTCATTATCTATAATAATTATATCTTGCAAGATAACACATTATATTTACAACACATCGGTATACCACAAGGTGGCTGTACATCCAGTTTATTATCAGACTTATATTTATATCACTATGAACGTACTTTTACTAATAATAATCTACATTTATATCGTTATATTGATGACATAATTTTAATTGCCACTGTTCAAACTAAAATTTCTCAATTTCTAGTAGATTATCCCACTAATTTGGAATTAACGGAAAACCTCTTATCTAATAATACAATCAACTTCTTAGATCTTAAAATTACAATAAAAGACAACAAAAAAATAACAGATCTATATGATAAACGTAAAGAATTTAAATTCAAAGTTAATACATTTACAAATTTTAAATCTTGTCTTCATAATTCTGTATATCGAAATATAATACTTAACCATTTATATAGAATAAAATGTCTATGTTCTTCTCATCTAATTAATAATAATATTAAAAAACTAATTTATGATGCATTAAATCATGGTTTTCCAAAAAAATTCATATATTCTTTAATATACAATTAGTACTTACATAATTTTTTTAAAACAAATTAACACATGCGTAAACAAAATTACAAAGAAACTTATAAAATAAGAAAATATTTATAAAAAAATTAAAAATTGTAAAATAATAATAAAAAATTATTATAGGGCGGTTGGGTGGGTAGATGTTAGAGTACGGAGGAGGGTGGTGTTGTCTGAATAATACGCAATGGTTAATTTATTTTAAAAAATGATGTGGCATTTGAATTATAACTACATTGCTAGTACACATTTTATATGGATGTTGATTCGATATTTTATATGTATATGGTGACGTTATATTTATATTTCAATTCATATTAAATTTATTTAGCTTAACTAATATTTAATCAAGTTGACAATTAACTTGTTTTTAATTTTTAGTCTTCTCGGGACAATATCATATTAATTTCTAATAGTATACCATCTTTAAAGAGAATAATATGCATAATAAGTTTATTTGATATAACTAATGTTATTATAGTTTGTATTAAAATTGGGTTATTAGTTTTTTTTTTTATTCCTCTATACTTTTTAATATTGTTTAATTTTGAACTTAGTATTAAATGATTAATTATCGGTTTTATGTAAATGTTAATCCCAAATTCATATTCTTTAGTTTTTTATTGTTAATATGAAAATAAACCACACAATTTTTTTTTGTAATCATTAGGCTATTGGGAACTGAAGATTCTGACAAAATTCTATAAACATCCATTTTTTTTCTTGTTCATTTTATTAATTAATTATTTTTTATATTTAAAAGTATTTCTTATAGTTTTTTATATTTTTATTATATATAATTTTTTTATATATAATTAATTTTGTGTTATAGCATATTGCTAAATAATATTATCAAAGTTATAAAATTATTTAAATTTTCCGTATAGATTAATTGGGTATGGTAGTAGAATATATTGCAAGCATTCTATTAAGATTTGTATTTATTTACTATTTATATGAATAATGATATATAATATGATATTTTTATATTAGGATTTGTTGGGGCTGTTGGTATATTTTGAAAGAATTAGCTTCTAATAGCTTAATCTTATGACATTTTGATCATATTAGTTTCAAGTTATTATACTAGATCGGAGCACCAAAATTTAATTTGCATTCTGTCTGTTGCTTCGATTAGAATAATAATTTCAATTTTTAGCACATGGTGGTGCTTAATGCTGGTTATTTGCGATATTGTATAC
The DNA here is from genome assembly GCA_963932465.1 of Maratus speciosus. NCBI lineage: Eukaryota > Metazoa > Arthropoda > Arachnida > Araneae > Salticidae > Maratus > Maratus speciosus. The sequence goes on along the minus strand of OZ010788.1, from coordinate 454,218,127 downwards.
TAATAGTTTTGATATTTTTTACTTTAGTTAAGCAATATAAAAATTTAAAAGTGTTAATAGGTATTTTAAGAACTAATTATGTAATTATTTTCTATTTATAGTATTTTAATTGCATTTATCACGGTATTTCAAAATAGATTAACTGTATCCATTAGGTTTTAAAATATGTGTTAACTTAACTGTGAAAATAACCTTAAACTTATCGTGCATTAGGATACCATGTGCAGGAGTATATTTGGATAAAAAAAACTGGGATTTTGATAGGTATTTTGTGTAATATTACTGTTTTTCCTTGCTATAAATTAAATATTTAAAAGGTTGTATTGCTTTTTCTATTTCATAGCATTTAATATTATTCTGTATTCATTTGAAACTATTCTCTTGGTTGTATTGGTCGTTTGAGTACAGGAGAAAAAAAAATTTCAGCTTTTAGCTTTTTTCTCACAGAAAACGCCTAATTTTGCTTATATAATTGAATTCTGTACTCTTGATAACATAATTCAATATATAAGCTTTTCAATTATTTTTATCGGTATCCATATTCTTCTTTTTTTCTTCCATATTAATTCTTGTTATATAGTACAAGGGACTTTATTTTATACATAGAAGTTTGATTATTATGTTTTTGGTATCCATTCAGTGTGTTTGGCGGAAACTGTATTATTGTCAATTCATTCATACTATCACAATTTTTGTGGGTGGTCGGTAATGTTTAATTAAGTGTTATATATATATATATATATATATATATGAAAGGATAAAAAAGATTTCCTTCATCATAAAAATCTTTGACACTAATTGTTAGTTATGAATTAGTATTTATGAAACAGATTTGGAAAAGAAAATTACTCTTTGTTGACATAAGACAGTCATCATAAAACATATTAAATTATCTTGTAAGCATCATCATAGTTTATAGCATAAACAAACTGATTGTTTCATGCTCAGTTAAATCACAAAGTTTAATCAAGTTTCTTCAAAATGACAGCTTGTAATTTCAGATCAATAAATCAAAGTAAATATGTTTAAAGTACAAAGTTAAATTAGTGTCAAAATCAAATATTGATGATTACATTACAAGAGTTAAATCATAATTAACTTTTGTCTGATTTGACAGTTCATACTATGATTATCTCATAAATAATTGTAACGTTTACGATTCATACGAACGTTATATTAATACCAATTAATAACAACTAACAATAAGTTAATGGACGATATGCACATACACAATAACAAGATATATTTGGAACACAGTTAACGGTTACAGGATGTCAGGTAATGCGTACACAGTTATGGTTACAGGTAATATCAGTTACATTATAATATCATGACATCCCCCTTTTTTTATAAAAAGAAACAGTTATTTTTTTACAGGTCAAGTTTATCAGGTTTTTTTAATAGTCTTGCCAGAACGGGTTTTTATACCAGTATCTGTCTTGCACACAGGAGTTTTGATCTTAGGAACAGGAGTAGATGACAGATTCGGAGAAGCATCAGCACTTACCAAACCCGAGTCATTAGACATTTTTGGCGGTGATTCACTTTGGCAATGTGTAGGATCAGGACTGTCAGTTTCTTCAAGTGTAGGATCTGAACTACTTGTAACTGAAGGTTTCTCAGGAGTAGCATTTGGACGGAGGAACCAAGTATTTCTTCTATAAGTTGCACCATCTGGTGTCTTAATGATAAATGATCTTGGTCCTTGAGCTGGAGCAATTACATCAGCAGGACTCCACTTTCTATGACCTTTTCTAAACCACACTTTCTGACCAATAGAAATTGGCTTTTTTGGCTTTGAGCCTCTATCTCTATACTCTTTCTCTTTTATCCTCTTTTCTGTAAGATTAGAGGGAACATTTCTTATGATAGATGGTTTTAACAACTTTGAGCTTACTGGCAATATTCCTCTAGTTCTTCTTCCCATAAGACGTTGTGCAGGAGATCCTAAAACTCTTCTAGGTGTATTTCTGTTATTTAACAATGCCAAATATAAGTCAGAACCATCTGCAGCACATTTAGCTATAAGTTGTTTAACTTCTTGAATATGACGTTCAGCTAGACCATTGGATCTTTTGTGTTCTGGACTTGATACTTGCAGATTTATATTCCACTGTTTAGCGAAATGTCTCACTTCTTTAGAAATTAGCTGAGTACCTGCATCAGAGCATAAAGTTTCAGGAATACCATGAGTTGCAAACCAACATTTAAAAGCTTGTATAACTGTACTAGATGATAAGTTGTTCAGCACACAAAAATCAAAATAACCCGAATAGCTGCCTGCAATAAGTAAATAATTCTTTTTATCCAAATGAAAAATATCTGTGCTAACAATTTGCCAAGGTCTCTCTAGTACTTCATTCAACATTAACGGTTCTTCGGGATTATCTCTTTGACGTTGTTGACAAACTTTACACTGTTTAACATATAACGTAATATCTTTATTCATGCCAACCCAGTAGACATTTTCTCTAGCTATACTGAGTGAATGTTGAATACCTTGATGACCAAGATGAATAGCTTTCAACGTAGGTTCTATAAGCTTGCGCGGAATGACTATTCGATCACCTCTGAACAGGATGTCATCATAAACGGCAAACTCATCTCGAAAAGTCCAATACTTTCTTAGACTATCAGGAACTTTAGTTAATTCTTCTGGCCAACCATCTTGAATCATCTTAATTAGCAGACTTAACTCTTTGTCATATTTCAATGCTTGAATCAGTTCAGTTGTTTTAGATTCAGTCATCGGGACAGCTAAATGAATTTCCATCTGTAATTCAGGCATATCTAAATTAGAATTAAGATTACAATCTCTGCTCAAAGTATCAGCTATAAACATTTCAGTCCCTTTTTTATGAATAATTTCAGGACGATAAGGCATGATGTCCAATATGATTCTTTGCAGACGAGGAGGCGTTAAATGTAATGGCTTCTTTGATATTGATACTAACAGTTTGTGGTCCGTTTCCACAGTTAGTTTTCTGCATCCCCAGACGTATTGATGAAAACGTAGACATCCAAATTTGATTGCAAATGCTTCTTTTTCTATTCGAGAATAATGTTGTTGCATCTTGTCTAATGATTTGGCTGCATAAGCTACAGGGCGTCCTTCTTGCATAATTACAGCTCCTACAGAATGTTTGCTTGCATCTACCGACAATGTTATAGGTAAATTCACATTAAAATACTTCAATACAGGTAAATTCTTCAAGATTTCTTTCAGCTTTTCAAATGCTGTCTGTTGTTCACTCTCCCAAATCCATTCGGTGTCTTTTTTACATGATTTTCTTAACTGTCGAGTTAATTCAGACAAGTTAGGAACAAATTTAGCCAAGTAGGTAACCATTCCAAGAAAACGCTGTAACGATGCTACATTTTCTGGAACTTTTAGCTGAATAATAGCTTGGATTTTTTCAGGATCGTCTATCAGTCCTACATCAGTAACTATGTGTCCCAAGAACTCAACACTGTTCTGTGAATATATGCATTTTTCTTTATTCAAAGTCAAACCAGATTCTGTGAGAATTTTTATAATTTTAGAGGTCATTTCTTCCAATTTTTCTTTAGATGAAGCGTGTATCAGAATGTCATCCATCGCACATTAAACATTTTCTATATGTTCTAGCAGACGTTCCATAATTTGCTGGAAAACTTCCGGAGCAGATGCTAAACCCATTGACATTCTCAAGTAGGAAAATCTACCCTAAGGAGTGGTCATAGTCAGGTATCGACTAGTATGTTCTGTCACTTTTAGCTGCCAAAATCCTTTTTTACAGTCCAGTAATGTAAACCATTTAGAGCCATTTATACGTGCAGCAATTTCTTCCAATGTTTTTAAAGGACAGTGTCTTCTTTTCAAATTCTTATTCAGACTGGATGGATCCATGCAGACTCTAATCTTACCATTTCGATGAACTACAACCACAGGCGAGACTGCAGGCGTAGGGTCATTCATTGGTTTTATGATACCCATCTGTTACATTCTATCAAGCTTTGCTTTAATTTTTTCCCTAATGGAATGAGGAACTTTTCCTGCAGGAAATATTTCAAGCTTAGGGTCATCAATTAAATCTATCTCATAAGTAAATTTTTTCAAACAGCCTATTTCATATTCATTAACACTGGTATTTAAAAATCTTTCTGTTAATCCAACACTGTTTACGCGTTTAACTAAACCCATTTCTACACATGAATCTTTTCCCAATATAGGTTGCAACATTTCTTCAATTATTACAAATCTAGTTGTATAAGTTTTCTTTTTAACATTCAACTTGGCAACAGCTTCACCAGCTATTTTCATCTTATGATTAGAAAATGATATTAATGATTGCACGTTAGAAAATTTAATGCTTAAATTTGCTTTTTTAGCCAAAGGATATGATAGGACATTACACTGAGCTCCAGTATCTAATTTGAATTTGACTCTGAACTTGTTCTCAAATTCAGCCGTTTCATACCAGTCTACTGATTTTACATTATTGGCTATACTACTAATAACGAAACTTTTTGAATCTTTATCATTTTTGCGACTTTCGTCAAAAGAGCTATTTACTGTAGCTACGTGTTTTTTCTCTTTCTTTGAAGAACAGCAAATGCTAAAATGGCCTTCTTTGCCACACGAAAAACACTGCTTTTTATAAGCCAAACATTCAAACCTTTTGTGAGAACTATTGCATCGCGTGCATAGTTTACCGTTAAAAGTTTGCTTTTCTTTAGCATATTTATTTTTCATACTTGTTGCATTCTTTTTTACACTTTCGATATTTAATGGTTTATCTTTAAGAGAACTCAACTGTGATCGAGCTTGTTCGCTAGCTTTACAAATTTTCGTAGCTTTATCTAAAGTTAAATCATCTTCAGCCAATAATTTTTCTCGATCGGAATCACTGTAAACACCAATTACAATTCTATCAGTTACTAAACTGTCGTGCAACGTACCAAATTGGCAAGATTTGCTTTTGCCTAGTAATTCCGTCAGAAAATCATCAAACTTCTCATTTTCACTTTGAAATATTTTGTTAAAAAAAAAATCTTTCGTATGTAATGTTTACTTTAGGCGTGAAATATTTTTTAAAAGCTTCAATTAAAACATTCAAACTAGTTTTTTTTATCATCAGTAAAAGTATTATAAATGCTTACCGCTTCATGTCCTATAGCTGACATAAACAAAGCTAACTGGATTTTATCCGGCTTTTTCTCCAATTCGATGACCGTTGAGTATCATTCAAACTGTTGATACCATTCTTGCCATGATTTCGTAACATCATTGGTCGTGAGGCTTAGTGGCGGCGGCGGTCGAATATTCACACTATTAATGCTGTTGTTATTATCTCCCGGCATGACGATTTCTTCAAAATGCTATCATTTCGGCACCATGTAACGTTTACGATTCATACGAACGTTATATTAATACCAATTAATTACAACTAACAATAAGTTAATAGACGATACGCATATACACAATAACAAGATATATTTGGAACACAGTTAACTGTTACAAGATGCCAGGTAATGCATACACAGTTATGGTTACAGGTAATATCAGTTACATTATAATATCACGACAACAATATTTAACATTAAAATTAGAATTAGCTCTTAGGTTGTGCAATCATAAGTCCAGACTTTTGTTTCCATAACAGTTATAAAAAAGATAATGCACCAATCATGAAAGAATAAGCCTCCCACTTTGATACTTCTGCCCTCTGCTGGAAAAAGTAAAAAATAGCTGATAAAAAGCGGGGTGCAGGGAGAAAGAGAAGTCAAATTATGATGGGATCCTCTCTTAAATAACACGCAGAAATTCGAGAGCTGTTGTTCCTAACGTATCCCAAGTCACTGGGCCTGACTTATGTGAGACCATGTAACATGAAAGAAAATAAAAGTCAGGTTCAGGACAAACTGTCTCAGCTTATTGCCATGACTACCCACACATAATATGAAGTACAAGCGGATTCCTTTCATTAGTCGGCAGGATGTTTACTGGTTCCTGCATAAAGTCCCATGGATTTCCAATTCGGAAAAACAAATCACCTAAAAAAGAAGTGAAAGCAAGAAGTGAGCCTTTGAAGTGAAGAACCATGTCAGCTGGTTTTAGATTGCAACTGGGTTTAGAGTGCAACTGCTTAGAGTGCAACTTAGAGTGCAACTGCTGGTTTTAGATAGGACTACAAAGTCAATGAGCGTTGATGATGAAAGATGTTGCCGGTAGGTTAAATAATTGACTCGGGACCTCGCTTTTTCAGTAAACTCTTTTTTATTTAGCACATTGGCAGTACAAGAGAGTCACGAGTTCGCGGAGGCCCCGAGATACCATATGTTTTTCCAGAATCATATAGTTGATCTTTTAGAGGCACCTCAAATCTCTGAAAAATTCTCCTCTCTTAGGCTGAGCACATGAGTTTTGTTATGAAGTTTGGAATATTTTCCAGCAGAGGGCGAAAGTGTCAATTTGGGAGGAAACTTTAATTTAATTGGCTAAGACTATTTTTAATGATGGGTTTCCTAATATTATTCAGGTCTTGCATCACCCAGAGGTAATTCTAATTTAACTGTTATATATTATTTATGAGATAATCATAGTATGAACTGTCAAATCAGACAAAAGTTAATTATGATTTAACTCTTATAATGTAATCATCAATATTTGATTTTGACACTAATTTAACTTTGTACTTTAAACATATTTACTTTGATTTATTGATCTGAAATTACTAGCTGTCATTCTGAAGAAACTTGATTAAACTTTATGATTTAACTGAGCATGAAACAATCAGTTTGTTTATGCTATAAACTATGATGATGCTTACAAGATAATTTAATATATTTTATGATGATTGTCTTATGCCAACAAAGAGTAATTTTCTTTTCCAAATCTGTTTCAAAAATACTAATTCATAACTATCAATTAGTGTCAAAGATTTTTATGATGAAGAAAATCTTTTTATCCTATCATATGTATATATATATTGAATTATCTTGATGAATCAGCGACATTTATGGTTATCTTTACTTTCCCTCCGTCTTTTTTAAACTTATATATTTTACAATCTTTGGTAATTTTCATCGCCAAAATTGAATTTTATTATTGTAATGTACATAAATTTACCATGATTACGTATTACCTGGTCATAAAGATGGAATTTTTGCAATCGATTTTTATCACCCTTCCTGATATGCTAAAATTTTAAAAATTGTGTACAAAGATGTGTTTCCGCTGATAATACAGCATTTTAATATTTTTACAACTTAATGATTTATTAATACATTAATTTTAAAGCATTTTTCAATTAGCCCGCCTCATGTGATAAATTGTCAAATATTATCTGTAACTCGTACTTGAAAAACAATGGATTTTTAGCCTAATGGATTTCTAATGGACTTGAATGGGTGTTTGAAAAATATGGCAAACACTGCGACAATGAATCATTTTAAAGAATTAAAAGTAGAAAATAAATTATAAATAAAACATTAAGAGAGTAATATTTAAAAAAAATGCGCTTTTATCAATTAATATGTTAAATTTTAATTAATTTACGATTATACGTTGAGAAATCAATTTAAAGATCCTAAAAAGATAGATTAAAAAAACTTTTACTTTTTCTTTCATGTTCCTTTTAAAAAAAATATAAGCAGACCAAAAAGGATAGGATTTATAGTTTACAGTAAATTCATTTGCTTGAGCTTTATACCAAGTCTAAAAAAATGCAGTGATTGTTTCATAACGCATTTTGTTGCCCACGCCAAATGAATGCATTGTAACGGAAACTTTTTTGAAAAAAAAAAAAAACATGAACTGCAGTCAAAAATAAGTGGTATTGCCAAGATATCATTGAATGCTTATAAAATAGTGTTTTTTATTATTTAATTATTTACACGTATTGTTCAGCTATATTACATATCAGCTATATTTATACTATAAGTTTTTCCTTCAACTGCAGTTACTTTTTAAATAAATATTCTATGACATCGTTTTATACTAGGATAATGACACTTATGCAGAATCACATCTGTATGGCTTAAAATCTGTGATATTTGAATAATTGCTACAACATTTTAAACGGCAACTCAAAAGATTTGTCTAAAGTTATGGGTAAGTTTATTACAAAAGATTAAAGTTAAGTAACTGCTGCATTCTTTGTTTGAAACGGAAATTATAATATACTAGTAAAACCCGCGGCTTTGCTCGCGTAATAGCTGAAATATGTCGTGATATTTGTTTGTCTAATTTTTATTAGAAGAAATGATACTTTTAGGAATAATTCAAAAATTACTAATTAAGACACAGTTTGACTAAACTTCATTATTACAATGCATTAGGCAGAGATTAGACTTAAATTAATAAGAAGAACTAAAACTAATTCTAAATAAATGATAATTTAGAAAGTATTTGAAGCTTTTATGCTCATTTCATACGCTCAGTTCAGTATTCATTTGAAGTTTTGAATTTTTTAGAAACCACTCTTAGCACGCATTTACATCTTAAAATTAATCATCATGTCAAATTCCAAGCTTCTTGTCTAACGGTCTACCACTTCTCTGGTGGTAGTGGCACTAACATAAAATACCTATGTTGAAACAAAGTCTGTCACCATTAATTTGCCAACATTAATTTTGTAATCGGTTTGGTATTTCCTAATATTCCATAAAAAACGTAAATTAGAAAGTTTTTAAACGCTTGTTTAGAACGTTTATTGTTCTTGCCAACCCCAGGTGGTAGTGGCACTTGCATAAAATATAACATATGTAAGATCAGAGACTGTCACCATTGTCTCGCAAACATTACTTTTGTAATCGGTTTATTAATTCCTGAGATTGCATAGAAATCGTATTTTAGGACTATTAAATTTCGAATTTATTTTCAACAGTTCGTATATAAGGCATTTATATTTTATAGGTAACTACCATGCCATAATTGAAATTTCTTGCCTTTTCAGTATCACAGAAACCGCCATTAAGAACGTTTATTGCTCCTGCAACCCTCTGGTGGTAGTTGCAACGACATAAAATATAGCTTATGTTTGAGCAGGTTCTATCATTACCAATTTGCAACCATTATTTTTGAAATCGGTTCGGTATTTCATAAGATTGCATAAAAATTGTAAATTAGAAAGTTTTTAGAACGCTTTTCGCTCCCTTCATCGTTTTAAATTTGGAATTTTCTTTCGACGGTTCTTAGAAAGTACTTGCATCTTTTAAATAATTACTATGCTAAATTTCAAAATGGTAGATCCTTCAGTGTAACAAAAAACGCAATTTAGGATATTTTTTACTCTTGCAATACTCTTGTGATAGTGACAACAACTTAAAATATAGCCTATGTTGGAGCAGGGACTGTCACCATCAATTTGCAACCATTACTTTTGAAATCTGTTTGATATTTCCTGAGCTTGCGAGAATTCGCAATTTAGAACGCTTTTCGCGCATTTTCACCCTTTTTAAAGTTCAATAGTTTTACAAAATGTTCTTAGAGATCGTTTATATCTTATAAGTAACTACCATGCCTAATTTCAAGTTGCTAGCCGCTGCAGTATCACAAAAATCGCAATGTAGACCCTTTTTTGCTCCTGCAACCCCCAGATAGTAGTGACATCGGTATGAAATAGAGCCTATGTTAATGCAAGGGCTGCCACCATTAATTTCCAAGCATTACTTTTGAAATAAGTTTGATACTTCCTGAGATTGCGTAGAAATTGCCATTTTGAATGTTTTTTAGAACGCTTTTCGCGCATTTTCAACGCTTTCAAATTTAGATTTTTTTAAGAAATGTTCTTAGACATCATTTATATCTAATAAGTAGCTACCATGACAAATATCATGTATCTAGGACCTTCAGTCACATAAAATCGGCATTTTTTGAACTTTTTTTTTCTCTTGCACACCCTTTGAGGTAATGGCACCAACATAAAATATAGCCTATATTGGAGCAAGGGCTGTCATCATTAATTTGCAACCATTATGTTTGAAATCGTTTTGGTATTTCCTGAGATTGCGTAGAAATCGCAATTTAGAAGTTTTCACAACGCTTTTCGTGCATTTTCACCCGTTTTAAATTTCGATTTTTTTAGAAAATGTTTTTAGAGATCATTTATATCTTATAAGTAACTACCATGTCTAATTTCAAGCTGCTAGTCCCTGCAGTATCACAAAATTCGCAATTTAGAAGGTTTTTTGCTCCTGTAAACCCCAGGTAGTATTGACACCGATATAGAATAGATCCTATGGTAGAGCAAGGGTCACCATCAATTTCTGATCATACCTTTAAAATCAGTTTGATGCTTCTTGAGATTGGCTAGAAATCGCCATTTAGAACGTTTCTTAGAACGCTTTTCGCACATTATCACCCCTTTTAAATTTCAAATTTTTTAAGAAAAACTATTTTTAGAGATCATTTATACCTAATAAGTAACTACCATGCCAAATTACGTGTTTATAGGCCTTTCAGTAACACAAAAATCGCATTTTTAGAATTTTTTTTCTCCGCCACCCCCTATGGGGTAGTGGCACTAGCATAAACTATAGCTTATGTTGGAGCAAGGGCTGTCACTATCATTCTGACACCATTATTTTTGAAATCGGTTCAGTATTTTCTGAGATTGCGTAGAATTCGCGATTTAGAACGCTTATTAGAACGCTTTTCTGGCATTATCCCTCCTTTTAAATTTCTAATTTTTTTTAAAGAAATGTTCCCAGAGGACATTTATATAATATAAGTAACTACCATGTCAAATTTGATGTTTCTAGGTCCTTCAGTAACACAAAAATCGCATTTTTAGAAAGTTTGTAACCTCTGAACCCCTTTGGGTTAGTGTCATGGACATAATACATAGCCCATTTTGGAACAGGGTCTAACACCATTATTTTGATACCATTACGTTTGAAATCGGTTCGGTAGTTCCTGAGATTACCTCCTACAAAACAAACAAACAAACAAACAAACTTTACTTTTTTATAGTATTAGTATAGATGGGTTTTAATAATCGTCTAAAATTTGGTTGATAAGTATTTGTTCTGTAAGCAAACTTTTAAATGCTACTTTCATCAATAAACTTTATAAAATAAACCTTTAAACTTTGAGTTTTTTCCTTTGTTTTATACTTTCATTTGAATTTAACATGCGAAAAATTAAAAAAGAAAAAATGTATCCTTTATAAATTTGTTGTATGTTAATAAGATTCTAATGTATAACATATTAACACATGCGACTGTACAGTTCATTGGGCATTCCTTATGATTTAAAGTTGTATAGTTGAAATTTTAGACTATGTGATATGTCGAGAGACATCTTTACTAATACACTGCTCAAAACAATTTGAGGATATTATGATTTTTGATATAAACTGCGGATGAGGAAATGTTACATTGACTGTTATATGATCTATATGTGTGGTAAAGAAAAATAAGCAACAAACATGGGATAATTAAATGTTTATTTGCCAGTAAACAAAAATATGCAATTGGTGCATATCGTACGAACAAACAAAAAATATGATTTATCGGATTACTAATGAGTTTCAATAAGAGGTATGGTTTCCCTACATCGAAACAATGTCACACAACTACGGGACATGGAATCTACAGCGTAAGGGACCACAATAGGTCTGAGGACCTTATCTCTATATCGCTGAACCGTCAGCGCTCCATTGCTGATAATGAACAGGCCGGTGCGGCCATTGATAGACATCAGGGACGTAGCTACAGATATTTTTTCGGGGGGGAGAATTCGAAAATTTCCCAACTTGAAACAAATTGCTCCAATTTTCAACTAAAGTGATATGCATAACGTGTGTAATAGTGATAAGGAAACTTATGCATAAAAAATTTCTTTCCAAAGAAAATTTTTTAAACTAGAAACATAAATATTCCAATTATTGTTTTTTTAATAAGAAAACAAACCAGCTTTTTACTTTCTTCTATCTTTACAAGAAGAAAGTATTGAATTCGTAAAAAAAAATCGACTTCCGGCTTTGTACGGATTGATATTATTGGTGCAGATTCACAATCGCCAGTCGCCACGTGGCGACTTAATTTTTTGCTTTGGCGACTAATTTTCGACATCTAAGTCGCCATCCTTTGGCGAATTTCGTGTTTTTTTTTCGCGATCCTTTTACGAAAATCACGGGTTTTTTTCGCGATGCTTTGACGAAATTCGCGATTTGAAATCCTTTGATAATATTGGCATTTTTTGTGCAATCTGTTGACGAAATTCGCATTTTTTCTGTGATCTGTTGACGAAATTCACGTTTTTCTGCAATCTTTTGCCGAAATTCATGTTGTTTGTTTTGCGAGCCTTTGACAAACTTATCGTTTTTTCCGAGATCCTTATAGAATTGGTGGGGTTTATTTTTGTTATCCTTTGACAAAGTTGATGATTTTTCTGCAGAGAATGGCAAAAGTCGCATTTTTCCCGCAATTCTTCGACAAAAAGACGCGTGTTTTTTGGGATTCTTTAACGAAATTCTCATTTTTTCCCTGATCCTTTGACGGAATTCGCGCTTTTTCTTGCTAACGATTGACAAAATTGATTTTTTCCGCGTCCACTTGTCGAAATCTTTCATATTTTTCCTCACCCCTGTAATAATCTGTGACGAGATTGTTTTTTAAGATAATTTTTCTTCTGTATTCTTGAAAAACAAATGCTTGAATTCTGTTTTGACTTTTATAGTGCAAAATAATCTTGCACACTCTTATTTTTTTCTTTTTTGAACTCTTGTATGGCAAAATGAAAATAAGAAATATTGTTTTCCTAATACACTACCATGATTCCTTAGCTTATTCTTATAGATATATTTTTTTTTTCACCTCTGTCTTGCCCAACTTTATCTTCTGACAGTACATAGCTTAAGATTTATATTATACTTAATTTATATTCAAATTAAAAGAATTGGGTGATTAAATGAACTATACAAATTTGATGTCATTAGTCTGTTTCTTTTGTAAATTTGTAGATTATTTTTCACTTTGATTTCCTGAATTTTTTTCTCATATAATCGCTATTGCTTTTATGCATTTCTTTCACAATGTGGCCACTGGATTATTTGGGTTTAGGAGCCACTGGTTCCTTAAAAACTTTGGAAAAGTGCACCTATAATTAATACGTTTTAGAACGATTTGACTGTTTTTAGAAAATGTCTGTCTGTGTGTATGTGACACAAATTTTGTGGGCGCTCTACGTCAAGAACTAAAGATTCAGTTATACCTTGATAAAAATTAATGCTGATTAGCTTTTGTGTAAATCACCCAAAAGGTGGCGCTGCTATGCTGCATTTTTCACGATTTACATGATTTTAGCGATAGTTATATCTCAAAAACTGTTGCACGGAATTGGGTCAAACTTCATATTCTGTTAAACCTTGACATAATTTGGTGCTTATTAGGCTTTTGTGTATATCATATAACAGGTGACACTGCTGTGAAACATTTTTCACGATTTTTGTGTTAGTTATATCTGAAAAACTAATGCACAGAATTTGCCAAATTTCATATTCGGTTGCAATTCCTTATTGGGCTTGGGTGTATACTGTCCAAAGGAATCGCTTTTGTGCTCTTTGGGTTTGGAATTTTGGTTGCAGACATCTAACAGGGTGTGTGCCCAAATTCAATGATTTGTTGAAAAAATGCAATGCTTCTATCTCCTTTTTAAATTCACACAACTAAACGGATCTATTCCTTCATAATTCTTTTTGCATTGTGATTGCAAATTTTGAGGTATTAACATGTATTGGATAGAATAAAGTTTTGGGATTGGCACATCCGACTAGTTTTCATTTAACATTAATTCTTCTGGTCTTCAAAGAAGCCAACCTGATGATAACATCGTCCAGTTTAATAAAATCCACAATTCCACTTTCACATTTTAAAATCATTAGGCTGTCAAGTCTGTCATCCCTCTTTGTAGTTTGCAATATATATATATATTTAATTTTTATTTGACTAAAGATTCTTTCATTAGATGCAATGCCATAAAGATAAGCTGCTGTGAATGTTAAGATACGAGTATATAGTTTGATGGCGTGTTCAAATCGTCTTTGAATTTCAAGGCATGAGAAAAAGGTTTTTTAAGTGAGTTGGGATTTGGTTTTTTTCTATTTGACTCTGCAAGTCATGTACATCCGGTTTCTCATATCCAGGTGGAAAAATTATTAACATAATTAAAAACTCTTATGATACTCATCAACGTACATATAAACAAAGACTATATTAAAAACACATTAAAAATTAATCACAACGATTCATGCTCTTTCTAATGAAACATCATCAGGGGAGAGGGTTCTTGACCTCCACGAAGCAAAGTTACAAACAGCACAATCACTTTTATAACATCAAACTAGCATGAAACGTTGGGATTAATTTTTAATGTGTTTTTAATATAGTTTTTATTTATATGTACGCTGATGAGTATCATAAGAGTTTTTAATTATTAAATTTTGACAGCGTAAGTCCAAGTTTTTCTTATTAACTTTCCTAAGTTAGTGATACTCAAATTTGCCTTGCACAATTGTAATTTAAATATGAAATGTATTGGTGCAATATTCTCCTGATATAGGGAACATTATCGATTAAGCCCATTACTGAGTTTTTTTTTTGTACTTCTTATAATTCTTTCCTGTAAAACTTGTGTGTATCAATGTTCATTGCTGTACTATTATTTTTATCTATTCCCTTTGGTAAAATCACTTTTCTACGATGCTTTCGGAAGTCAGCTTCTTCAGTTACATTCTAATATTCATAACTGTTTGTGAACTTGTCTATAGGGAAATCTTTATTGATTCAAAATTTTATTCAAGTGCAACGTGTCAGTGTTACAATGCATGTCGATTTTTTCTTCAGTTGATGGACTGCTTTCATGGTCATATTTCTGTTCCAAATTCAAATGGTCCACTTTTTACCTTTTTCATCCTCGAATGGATTTTTAGATGCTCCAAAGCCTTGCACGAAAAATCTTTTCCTTATTATGAAGGGTTCTTTCGTGCTGAGATTTATAGTCATTTTTAGTACAGTTTTAAAAACACAACACTGAATTTTTGGTTAAAAATTTCATAAACACCTATAAATATAAACAAATAGGACTGATATATATTTCTGCTCAGAAATAAATGTAAAATGTAACAAATTTATCTAAACTAGCGACTTTTTATATTCATATTTGCTCATGTAACGCTTTTTTCTTGACAGCGAAGGGTTAACTAATTTTCGCGGAAAAAATCATGAAAATGAGTAAAGGATTGTCCAAAAATCACGCAATTAGATCAAAAATTAGTGCAATTTGTGAAAACTTTGCAAATCTTCTTGCCCAGCTGTGTTTCAAGTAGATAACTACATTCCTTTTTTTGTGCTACAAGTGATCTCCAATTTTCAAAAGATGCAATCCCTTTGGATTAAACTAGCTGGATTCTCTTTTGGGACGAGAAGGGAACGTAGGGTGAAATTTTTGAGAAAGGAACAAAGTTTTGGAGGAAATAAAGGAACTGGATAGTCAGCTATTGATGGTTAGGAGTAGAGAAATTTTGGTCTGGTAGATGCATAATATTTTTGTAGAACTGAAAAACACAATGATAGATTGAATGTGGCTGATTTCTTTTGATAATTTAACATGTTTACTGTTACACTACTCAGAAACATAATCACCAAACAAAATTC
The DNA here is from genome assembly GCA_963932465.1 of Maratus speciosus. NCBI lineage: Eukaryota > Metazoa > Arthropoda > Arachnida > Araneae > Salticidae > Maratus > Maratus speciosus. The sequence continues at coordinate 454,202,485 of OZ010788.1, read as the reverse complement.
GTAATTTTTTTACTAAAAAAGGAAATGTCTCAAAAATCTAGAATTTCCCAACTTTAAGCTCAAATTTCCCAACTTCACATATATTGGGGGGGGGAGGCTCCCCCCCTAACCCCCCCATGGCGACGCCCCTGATAGACATGCCGGTACAGCCAATCATTCCGCCTCCGTCAAATTGGACACTTTGGTGCACAAATGCAGGATTTTTCAGAGAGCCACGTTTTCTCCAGATCATAATCAGCCTATTGTCAGGTTGTACACTAAAGCGGAACTCGTTCATAAAGTGCACATTGCACCACTCATCGCGTTCCCATCTGAGATGATCTTTTGCCCATTTCTGCGCGCAGCAGTGTGGACCGCTGTTAAAGAAACACAAACCATAGGTCTGCGAGCATACAAACCAACATAACTGAGTCTACTTGAAACAGTTTGAGTTGAAACTCTGTTACCAGTAGCTTTCTGAAAGTGCTATTGTAACAGAGTGGCGTTCATATTGCGGTTTCTCCTGGCAGTTAATGTTAAATACCGATCCTCCTTTTGTGTTGTTGCACGCGTATGATATTGCCCTGTTCTTCGTCTTAAATTTCCACTTTTCAAAAGTGGATTACATAGTCTAGAAATGACACTTTGCTTTAATTGGGTTCCGATCATCCTGTTAAGACTTGCTCGTTCGTAAAAACCAAACCTCCTATTTTTATAAATAGGAAAACATTTCTCTACCTCACTTGATTGCTGTTACTTTGGCTTAAGGAAAGATGACTAGACAAACGTGCACGGCTTATAATACGGACTTTAACTTAAGGGGCCGCTGCACTGAAACTCCCAGAACTCGAAATCCCATGTTAACCTATGGAAAACTTTCACGCGTGATCACTCATTACCTAATATAATTATTAAAATATCGTTTACACCATCAGAAAGTAGACGCCAGATGCAGATGATGTGCGTTTTTAAAAATTGTCTACGTAAATTTTAAGTATTTTTAAGAAGATGATTAAAATTTAATCAAATGGAAATTTCAAAGTTTATAGGGATTTTTTATGAACTTAAAATTTACGGAGATAATTTTTAAAAACGCACATCATCGGTATCTGACGTGTACTTTTTGAGGGTGAAAACGGTATTTTAATAATTATATTAGGTAATGAATCAGCGCGCTTGAAAGTTTTCCCATAGGCTAACACAGTGGCGTAGCTACATATTCAGCGCCCTGGAGCAAGTGAAGTTTGTGCGCCCTATTCTCACTCGAAAAAGTTCTGCGCATTTTAGGTAGATTTCGTATGAAATACTACCTATTGGGATCGTTCCTATGTTGGAATTTCTGAAACATTTTTGCAGATCTACACCGATCATGACCCCTAGAACCCAAAACCACCCTCAGTAAAAAACTTTATATATCTATCTATCTATCTATCTATCTATCTATCTATATATATATATATATATCACTTTCTTCTGGACACGATAACTTTCGTAATTCTGCACCAATCTCTTCCAAACTGATACATAAAATCAATGGGCATAAAATCTCGGTCAAGTTCGTTAATGGGCAAAATCGGACCAAGGGGAGGGAAATAGGGAGGGGTTTTGTGAAAACAGAAAACCCCCCATAACTTCTTAATTTTTGTACATATCAAATCAGTTTAAAGTTTTTATTACTTCTAAAAATAGGGCCAAAAATTTATGTATCACAGATTTTTGATAAAGTTAAAAATGGGCTCAAGGGGCGCAAAAAATAGGGTTTTTGGGAGAAAAAAATTCATAACTTCGTCAATTCTCAAGATATCAAATCCAATTAATTTTATCATGAATCTCCTTAACATTATCTACAACTTTTATATTCACAAGTTTTTGATAGGACCAATTTACCGCAAAAAAAATTAAAAACGAAAACAAAAAGGTGGTTTGAAGAAGAAAAAAATCCATAACTCCGTCAATTCAAAAGATATAAAATCCCCATGAATTTATCATATATCTTCTTAATATTGTCTACAACATCTATATAGACAAGTTTTGGATAGGACCAATTCTTAGAGCAAAAACAAATTAAAAATACATACCGGTTTAAGTAAAAAATGATCTTAGTAAGGGTGTTTTCAAATCCAAACTGCTTATTTTCTGACTCATTTTACAATTCATTTTTGCTCTCAAAGGCTTCCAATTGGTACGTTTTCTTACTCAGAAACTATATAATGTACCGTAATGGTCGATTTTCTGATAGGGGCAGAATATATTTTTTTAAATGCTGTTAAAAAGGGCATTTTGAACCGAATTTACCGAAGCGGATTGTGTTGGAAAAATCATTGTATTAAGGATGCGCTTAAATCCAAACTGCTTATTTTCTGACTGGTTTTTAAATTCATTTTTGCTCTCAAACGCATTTAATTGGTAGATTCGCTTATTCAGAAACTATATAATGTACCGTAATAATCGATTTTTAGATAGAGGCAGAATATATTTCAAAAAATGATGTCAAAGTGGGCATTTTGAACGGAATTTCCCGAAGCGATTGTGTTAGAAACGAAAAATATTCTCCTTCTGAGAAAATAATTGTTTATATATCAAGTTTTAATTAATTGAACAAAAAATAAAAACACAGGTCGCTTATAAATCTCTTCAAAAATCACGTCAGCAAGTTTCATATTTTTTTAAAATTAAAAATGAATCCGGAATTATACCAGAAAATTTCGAGTTGTTGAGAATGGAAAAGTATTTTTTTGAATACCGCCCTAACATGATTCTGATAAAACCAGCTATTATATGAAAATGAAATAAAAACTCGTCAAGAGCGGCCAGATAAAATTGTTAAAGTGGATTTATCTATAATCATGATTTAGTTTTTGTTTGTGAAATTAGTATATTTGACTTCGAAATCTACCTCTGCCTGTAGGCCGGGCCGGCAGGGATTTTTTTGTTATGAAATTTAAAATTTATATACTATTCTTAATTCGATTTAAAGTTTTACTAACGAAATAAATTATTCTGTAAGTACCGAGATATGTTTTGCGAATAGGGCGGGATTTTTGTTTTAAATGCGCCATTGGGCCAGTACAATCTGCCGCTCTTAATATATGTGTTTCTTTTCAAGGGTTTCGAAGCATTGTAGAATACTAATAAAAAAAACACTTGTCAAGTTCTTTTTTTTTACTTTTTACATATGGGTGAAATACGTTTTTCTAATTTTAGTGCCAGAAAATCCAAAATTCAAAGTAACATAACTCGGTAAGTTTTGGTCATACAAAAAAGAATGTATTATTTTACAACAACAACAAAAAAAAAACTCTTGCAATTTGACCATTTCAGTCTTTAGTTTTCTCGTCTTGTAAAACATTTTGGCGCAGTGGCGATCGGCCTGATTGACACCCTTATATATTACTCAAGATTCCAGTTTTTACATTCCATAAACATACAATGCTAGGAAGGAAATCGGAAAGCAAAGTAATCACAATAAAAATAAATGAAAATAACGGTATATTTTACATTTTCAAATACTCTGAATCAGTTCTCACAATTTTTTCAAATATTCAATAGGTATGCGTGTATGTTAGAATTTACTCACTTTTTCCAGATTCCCAGAGCACGATTTGGTGTGTTTTTGATGATGTTGGCAGAAACGCTGTAAATTTTTCATTAATTTTCGAAGTTTCGAGTGGCCGCATGGTTTGGTATCTAAAATTTTTATCAATCATTCTGCAACGATAACTGATGAACGTTTTCCCTTATATCTCAATCAAATTATTTTTATTGCTCACGTTGAGCTTATAATCCATACAACAACATTTCACCATGCAGACAGTGTCTGCTCGATAAGGGGTTCACAATCACTTTACTGCTTTTACTACCAGTAATTTCAGAGAAAACATTCTCCTTGTTTAATCGTAGAAAATCCTACTATTAAAACAGATCAAATTTTATATACTAGTTTCTGATAGGAAAGTGATTGTGAAACTCTGAAGAGCCGCTACTGCACGCAGGGTCGGACTCAGTTACTGTGAAATACGCAGACCTTGCATTTTTGGAGAGCACAACATTTTAGAAACTTATAATTTTACCACCTTGCTAGTAGAAACCAACAATATCCATTATCATTCTAGTTTTTCTTTCTGCAAATGCTTACAATTTCGGAACTGGATCCGAACTTGAAAGCGTCTTTACAGAAAAAAAGAAAATCGAAACCGTGTAAAATAACTGTTTAGACATCGACGTCATATATGCTACGGGAAAAAAATTAAATGTATATGAGAAATTTTTAAAGAATACCGACATTGGTTTAACATTAGCTTGCGAATTACTAGAGTAGGATTCTAAGTATTCATAATTTTAGTGCTAAATTAGAATGTTATGATTAATTAAATCTATTTTAAACTATTTTTGCAGCTGGAGGATAAAACGTCTTAATGCTGCTAGAAATATTAAGAAGCGTGCAAATAGATTTTTATACAGTAAACTGTCTAAAGCTCCGTGCAACACATATTTCCGTCTTATGCAAAATGCTCTGTAAACCCTAGCAACAGAGTATAATCGAAAGGGCGCAAAAGAGCCTCCAAATTGGCTGAAAATTCTTGGAGAAGATCATGCCGCCATTGGTAACGAACAGAATTAGAGAATATATACATTATATTTTTAAAGATATAAATGGTCCTCTGAAACAAAGAAATTTTCAAGAAAGAATTGCAATTCTCCTACTTTGGAAAGAGAAACAAAAATCCTTAATAAAAAATACTTCAAAAAAGTATTGGTTTTTAAATTATTAAATAATTTAAGACTTTTCAAATCTAATACTTGTAGCAAATTTTGTAACTATTAGCTTCACCTGGGGGTGGTCTCAACTTTATCTGGTTTAGGGCACACCAACCCACAGGTCGGTTGCCCGACGGGCCAGTCTGAGCCTACCAGAATATGACTTAATTTAGTAAAGTCCTATTTTTCCTTTTATTTTAAAATTTATTATCCTTATTTCAACATATTTGAAAGGGAAATTATATCATTAAAAAGTGTTTAAATTTTATGAATGAAAGTGCACGTTTTCTTTAAAACTCGAGATCTTTATCACGAGTGAAAATATTTCACCTTTGTATAAAATTGGGATCTAAGTTTTTATTCTGCTTTGAACTCACAGTATTTCTATAAACTGTTCGGAAAGTTGAGTAGAGTAATTCCAGATTCATATCGAAATGAGGCGAGAAGAGCAAGCAGAGTCTGATTACGGCCTAAGCAAATTCACATTAGTATTTCCGAAAAATATGTTTTGCCTTATTTAATCCCAAAATTCAGCAATTAAATAAGGTTTAATGCTGAAAAATACTTTTAGAAAAAAGTGGTGTACATTTGTATAGGCGATAATCAGGTCCGAAGAAACACTAAAATTTTCACTCTTTTTGAAGGAAAAGACATTAATTCTGCACTTAAGATTTGTCATATTTTCAAAATCTCAAAAACAATACGCACAAACTTAATTTGCCGCTTACCCCCCCCCCTTCCCCATCCCCCCATCTAAATTTTGTCACCGTGGACCGATGTGGGATATGCGTAAGTCCGGTTCTTATTATTGTTTTGTAATCTGTATTGATGACCATGTTTAGTTTTTCCAAAACAAAACAAAACTTCAAAATTTTCGTTTTCTTCTTGTTTTTTTTTTTTTTTTTGTATGTAAGATGGTCAATGATTTTCATCAAATTGTCAAACTTTTTTAAAAATCTTAAATTAACTAAATAGGGGAGGCTGTTACATCGTAAATATAGGTTTCTCAGCAGTGATTTATTTGTCTTACATTATTTCCGTACAGTAATCACCATGATAAATTTCTAATGCATTTTCAAGATAAATGTACCAGGAAGTTTGTTTGAGAATGGTGGTTGCCAATAAAGTGACCAATGACAGCCCTATAAATAAGTTTTGATTAGTTTAAGATTTGAAAATCTTTAACTCTCGTCTACGGAAAAGTTTCAGAAAAAAAAATCGGGCATGCTGAAATGGTGTTGGAGAAGTTACTCGGGGTAACAGTACGGTATGAATTACAATTAAAACTTCGCAAATAGAAGTAATTTATTTTAACTGTGTATAAAAACATGTTTTAAATCGAAATAGTTGAGGTTAAACACAGTAGAAAGTAACACACAAAGACACAGTAGTAAAAACATAATAGTGAGGTTAAAACAAAGTAAAATAACATAAGAATGTGCCTATTGTAACAAGATTTATCTATAATATCCGATTAATAGTGAAAAAAAATATGCAAACATTTTTACAAGTTTTTATTTTGCTCTTTCTAATTTTGCGCCCTTAGGATTCAGGCGCCTGGAGCAGTTTGCTCCAACTGCTCCACAGTAGCTACGCCCCTGGGCTAACATGGGATTTCGCGATCGGGGAGTTTCTGTGCAGCGGAACCTTAAGTCAAATTTATGAAGCAGGCAGTGTTATACTCTAACAGTTTACGAAAACATAAATTTGGGATATTATTGCTTTCCAAATATATAGCACACCAAACATACTTGCATTTCACGTTTCGTGAAAAATGTTATAGACCCCTTGCATTGACGTCACGTTGCTATTAGCAACGACTGATACTATAGCTTCTGGAGCACACACGTGGAGCACAGAACTCCCCGTTTGCTGTTTAAAGCACGTGGTATCTTTCTCTTTAATTTAGAGCTTCCTTATTTTAATTATTATAGTGCAAATAAGTCTAAAAAGTCAAATGGAGAGCACCAAATTCGCCTTATATTTGGGCGCCATAAGAAGCGATTTCAGACATGTGACGTCATGTGCAACCCGTCTATTCATGACCTTGAACTTTGACATTTTTTACGGGGAAGGGGAAATTTTTCCAGGGCTTCAAAATTGAACAGTATCCACTAAATATGACCTGCTTCAACATAAAAAAAAAATAAGACAATCGAAAAATACAACTATCACACTTTGTCTGATTTTCAAAATAATGGCTCCATAAACGGTTTTCATCTACGTACTGTACACCGGGCAGTGTAACGTGTATCTTTAACCTGATTGAGATTGCCTGGTATGAATTTTTTTTAAGGTGTAGACATTTTTTCGAGTGTTATTTTCTATAATGCCAGAATAGTGAGAAAGGAACAGCTTGCGTATTAGCCCCGGAGTCCGTCATCTTGGATTTACACGTTTTAGGGGTCAGAGATTCCAAAAAATGTGTTTCTACAAAATGTCTGCCTATGAGTCTGTGAGTCGGTGATTCTGTTTTTCTGTCTGTCTGTATGTAACATAAATTTTATGGCCGCTCTATCTCAAGAACTAATGCATGGAATTTAATAAAAATTTATATTCTAGCCCCTGATATAAATTGATGCTCATTAGTTTTTAATGTAAATCGTTCAACAGGTGGCTCTGCTATGCTGCATTTTTTACGATTTCTGCAACAGCTCTATCTCAAGAACTGATGCACTGATTTCCATCAAATTTCAGATTTGGTTAGTGCTTGACATGAATTGATGCTGTTTACATTTTGGTGTCAATAGTCCAAGAGGTGACGCTGTGCTATGCTGAGTTTTTCCCGATTCCCGCAATAGCTCTATCTCAAGAACTAATGCACTAATTTTCATCAAACTTTAGATTCAGGTACTATACCTTGATAAATATTATTGCTGATTATGTTTTGGTGTAAATCACCCAACGGTTGGCGCTTTTATGCTGCATTTTCCCGATATCCGCAATAGTCATATTTCAAGAACGAATGCACGGATTTTCATACCTTTAGAATCCCCACAATGGGCATAGATTGTCATTTAATTTTGGCACTGTGATAGCGAATTTTGAAATATTAACATGTATGAGATACAAGAAAGTTTTGGGATTGCCGCATTCGACTACTTTTTTCTTGGCGCGAGAAACCAGTTTCTGCCAAGTGGCAATAGACGGCAAGAGGTCATTTACAGCCACTTACGGCTTAAAATTTTTTGAAAATACAGAGATTAAACGTTAACAAAAAAAAAAAAAAAAAAAAAAAAAAAAAGAAAGAAAGAAAGGAAAAGCAATCAAAATCAAGAAATTTTAATAAAAGAATAAATAGTGATAATAAAATATTGAAACTGCGAAAATGAATAAAAAATTCTCATTTTAAAAGATAAATTATTTTCAAAAATAGGGTTTTTAAAAGCATACAATTTATAAAAAGGCTTCCACATGTTTACGCAATAATTTAACATTTGTAAACAAAAAGCAGTGAATTCATAAAAATTCTAATAAAAAATAATTTAAAATATCAAGATAAAGCAAAAATTTGCATTTTAAAAGATAAATTGTTAAAGTATTTTGAAATTTTTTTTTAAAATCATACAATTTACAAAAAAGCTGCAACGTGCAATAATTTAACATCAAAATAATAATAATAATTGTTCAAAAAATACATAAAATAATTGTTAAAAAGTAGCAAAAGATTATTCAAGAATCAAATACGTAAAAATCACATTAATAAACACTTTTTTTTTCACACAACGCCAGAGAATGCATGAAAAAAAATCACTTTATATTTACTTTTTTCGAAGAATCTGGTGTTGTCAGAACACTACAGTGGTCGAGTTTGTCACATCGCCAAAATGTCGCCAAATAAGATGGCGGCCGTTTTCGGGCGAAAAGTCGTGGGTACCCGTGAGAAGTTCAACCAGGGCTCGCAGCGTTCCTAAAATTTTCGCAGTTTCCTACCACTAAATTAAATTGATAATCTTTGTTGTATAATTCTATTATAGATGTTAAAGGAATCTATCACGAAGAAATCTTATTTAAAATACTGGTAGCAAAGTGCGAAAATTTTAGGAACGGTGCGAGCCCTGTTCAACTAATGTCAAGCGTACAAGCAAAGTTATATGTACAGTCGTGGGAAAAAAAAGTAAACACCCCTACTAACTCCTCAACAAATCATCGTAGAAGAAAGTTACTGGTACCGAACGATTGGAAATAAAGTCTACTTTTAAATGATGTATATAAAATTTGCTTAGGGGGGGGGGGGGGCGGGGGGGCATCTACTTATTAAAACGAACCATAACTTTTTTCAATAGCAGTACGCAATTCTGACAGCATAAATGAACTCTACACCCTTCAATTAGCCTAAAAACAATTTTTTATGCAATTCGGACCAGAAGTTTCCGAGAAAATAATTGTTTTAAAACGAGCGTATTTTAAGGGCTGTATCCAAATTGAAGTTTCGTACTCCATTGTTAACCGAGAGAGCCCCCTTCTTGATCAAGGCACCTTAAGCACCACTCAAACAGTCAATGAAGCCTGCTAGATGTCAGGATAGCAGAAGAAATTTCATCTAGTCACTTCTATCATAGACGGCCCCTTAAAACATCCTTTCGCTGTTATTTAAGCATAATTTGAAAACTATACTTGGAAGAAAATTGTGAAATTTTGGATTTCTATAAAGCAGGACTTAATAAAACTAAATTCATCAAAAAAACTGTATGTTGCAATTCATAATTTTTTCGGATATTAATTTTCCTAATTCATATCATAAAATTATAAAAATTGCAAATTCAACGTATTTATGTTTGGGTATATTAGCATTATTGCTACACAAAAAATTAGCACATTAGGAGCATAATTTCAGGAGATATAAATAAAAATATGAAAATGTAATTTAACATTAGGAGTACCAAATTTTGAATGTTTATAATTCAAAAACTTAACATTCAAATGGCATGAAATTTGGTGTCTAGGCATAGTTTTAACCGAAGATTTGAAATATCTGGTTACAATTGGGTACTGCTATTGAAAAAAATGAAGTTTGGATTCGTTTTAATATGTAGATGGCCCCCTAAGCAAATTTTATATACATCATTTAAAAGTAGACTTTATTTCCAATCGTTCGGTACCAGTAACTTTTGTTCACGATAATTTGTTGAAGAGTTAGTAGGGGGTGTTTACTTTTTTTCCACGACTGTACATATATTTTAAATACATTCCCGTATTATATGACGCGTATTGCGAATATTACTTTAGTCAGGCGATAACATGGAATTTTTTTTTGATAACGTACATGAATTTTTAATTCATCAGCTTTAAACATGAAGGTTTTTCAGTTGGATTATTTATGTTATTAATGATGTATTATCTTTTTTTTTCTTTCAAAAAAAAAAAAAAAAAAAAAAAAAAAAAAAAAAAAAAAAAAAAAGAAGCCATTCTTTGTATTATTTATATTAAAATATGTAATCAATAAAAGAAAAAAATCCCCATACCTCAACCTGAAAGATTACTGCTTAACTATAGGCGTGAAATTATGGATTTTTTTTCAGAACTTTTTCTGATATTCTTATTTTTTTATATATATATGTAAGATTGGTTATATGTTTTAAATGAAAATTTAGAAAAAAGTCGTACGTCTCGAGTTATAAAGGAAATAGAATTTATTTTTAAATATGAAATTGAAGAAAATGTAACATAGTAAAAAAGTATTAGAGGGAAAGAAAAACTAGATCTTCAGTGTAATTGCATTTTATTTAATACTATTTTATTGCAATTTTAGTGACAAATACATACAATTAAGGAAATTTTGTAGAGTAAGGGAAACACAACTTCCAACAGCCATTTTACTTGAAACAATTATTCCTTCTTTCCTAAAAGAAACATAAAAAATATTTTCAATAAAAAATTTGACATATATTGATTTAGTCAATATTATAATTAAACTTATTAAAAAATAATTGATACATAATTCTAAATACTTAACTGCTACATGTCATATTATAACACGAACTTCCTTTAGTTAAAATTATAAAAGATCTTTGATTCTATACAATCTGGAATCAGTACATAAAATTATTTTAACGTTAGAGATTTGAGTCTAGTATTTGATAGAAAAAATAATTAAGAGAAATCACCTTGCCCCTAAAAAGAAAGTAAAAAAAATAATTCTTATCTATTATATACATATAAATTACCTTTGAATCAAAATTTATCTTACAATTTCATATAACGATGTTAGCCAAAATTCTAAATGAAGATGGCATGTAACAATATAATACATTATCATTATAAAAAAATATTATAGTAAAGTTAACCGGTATACAGAATCCACAAAGAAAACTCAAAATATTGAAAAACCTAAATAGTTTAATATTATAATATCGTAAATTTTATAAATTATTTGAATAAAACAAAAGGGGGAAAATTTAGTTTCAAAAAGTGGAGGAGTAATATTAGTCAGAGTAAAAAATTACAAAAGGAATGTAAAGAAAAATAGATATTAAGAATATGAATAACACTTATATTGTGGAACTTTTCATCAGCGGCAATATCCCACAAATATAAGCAAAACACAATTGATTTCTAATTGAGAAAAGCATGCATTGCATTTAAGAGCTATTTCTCAAATTGTCCAATCAATCGTGCAACCAGATTTACAAGTAAATTAAAACGAAGAAAAAATAACAAAAGTAAAACAAAACAATTAAATTCCATGAAATAATAATGAAAAAATTAATAAAACCGTGAAATGAATTATAGGATTAATAATTAAACAGAAAGAATGTAACAGGCTGTATATTAATTATGTGAAAAAATATATGTATAATGATATATATATATATATATATATATATATAATGCTATATATACTATATATATGGTTATATATATATATATAACTCATTAAATTTTGTTCTTAATTTTTACTTTCAATGTAACAATTGACTGAAAAAAGTATTTTCTACTGTAAAATTGATTATTATTTTAGATGGAAGTTTAAATCTACTCCTTAAAAATTATATATAAAATATTAAGAAAATACGTGTGATAGTTTTCTTATAATCTTGCGTGCAAGACATGTATGTGAAATCTAACGTGAAAAAATCCTTAATTAGTTAATACTAATTGAAATTAATTCTAGTTGCATTTCATTAAATCTTTTTACAGAAATGGGTTAACAAGTAGCTGTAGAATTTAATTAAAAAAATTAATTAATTTGGTAAAAAATTTGCAGCTTCATAAAATTTTGAATTTTGGTGTAAAATCAGGTAATAGTAAGCTGTTCAATGTGATGTCTCCACCCAACCTTAAATTCAAAGTATGACTAATTTAACTCCAGGTGTGGCAAACCTATGACACGTGAATCCACGATGGCATGGAAGAAAGATTCTTTAACACACGAAATACTTATAGATAACTATCAGTTTATGGGGGCAAATTCAATTATTTACTTATTAAAATATGTACAATTTTGTGTGTTTAACATGCATTAATGATTAAAAATTCAATCAGTAATTCATTCATGAATTTTCTCATTATAAATTACATTGTACGGATTCTATAACATAAGTTCATTTCAATACGTATGATCAAACATTTCAGTATGTATGTTTTCTAAATCCTGTTCCCTGCCTATCGAATTTAAATTATTTTATCACCTGAATTTTAAAAGATAGTTCAACTAATAAAATATCTAATGGTCCAATATCTACAGTTCTGTAACAACAATTGACAAAATATGAACTAGACTCGCCATTGAACGCACATAAAATTAATTTATAATACGGATTTGAATGCGACAGGCTATGTTACTGAGTTAATGCAGTATAATAAGCAGATCTAAATTTAGGATAAACAGAAAAAACTATTTACAAAAAAATCTATAAAAATTAAATTTTCTTTAAGTGATTTTTTCTTCTTTTATAGATGTTCGCGTTTCCCAACATTCGTACTCATTCCTCCATTACGCTGGAAACCGATGTAGTCTAATTTCTTCGTTCGCTGTTCAAACTTGCACAACGCCTTTTGTCATTTTTGGAGTTGATTGCTAACTTTTCCCTACAAAATATTATATCTAATGGGCTGTACGCTCTAACTGTATTACATAATATCACTACAAAAGCAGAAAGAAGTCTTCTTTCTGCTCTCGTACTGTTAAGGGGACTCTTCACTCACTTGAAAAACCCCGCTCGGTAATGTTCAACTTATTTGCAGGTTGTTTTCGAATTTATCGTTTAAATTTGAATATATTTAAACGATTTTTTTTGCACAGGATAACTGAGCTTGATCTCTAATAAGGCCATTTTGTATTTTTTCGATTTTGGTTGCAGATTTTTTTCATAGAGGTACCTTAACATTCGAAACTGGTTCCGAAAGTGAAAGAACCTTTAATAAAAAAAATCTGAAACGAAAATCGAAAAAGTAAAAAAATAGCCATATTAGAGATCGACCTCAGCTATCCTATGCGAAAAAAAAAATTCGCTTAAAAATATTCAAATTTATTGAGAAATTCGAAAATAACCTGCCCATAGATTTAACATTACCGAGCGGGTGTTTTTCAAGTGAGTGAAGAGTCCCCTTAAGACGTCTTTTTGTGCCATGTAGAAAAAGGGATTAATTTAAAACACGTTACGTTACAATTTTTTTATTGTGTATTTTAGAAACGTTTTTTCTCATTAATTTGAGACAAAACTCCAGAAATTGACCTTCTAAAAATATCCTAAAAATATCTTGCGTACATCCAAACTTAAAAAAAAGCTTGCCTGCTAAAATGCTAAAAAACAATAAAATGTTAAAAAACAATAAATTGTTTTTACCTGTTATATTGGGACAAAATTTATAGCAATCCAACACCACCCAGTCCATATCCTTAACGTCGTCCGAATCCGTATCCAAGACCTCCAAGTCCCAACCCAAGTACCCTGCCGTCATTCAAATCATAGTTGTTGTAGGCAAGTCCCAGATTGTCGATTCCATCAATGGCTCCATAGGACCTTGGTCCTCCCAAATATCCGTAGCCTCTGTCCAAATACCTAGCAAATAATTTAATAAGTATATAAATAATTTGCGAACGTAAAAAAAGTTAAATTGAAGATAGATATACATGGAATCAGTGTTGCCAATTTAGTGGAATTTTTAATTCAGATACATAACAAAATTTCCAAATAGTAAAAATTGCTTGATTTAACCCTTAAATGCATAGTGTAACTCAGGCGTTACATGATCTTTTTTTGCTATTTGGCACTTTCTATTGGCCTTTTGGTGAACTACTATGTGTTGCTTATGTGTAATAAAATACATTTAAGGTCTTGAAGTCTGTTTTAGTTCTGATGTGTTATCATGGGGAGGTTATAGCATCTTTTGTCGATACTGCTTACAACGTGCTCGACTGGCGTTTTTTCTCTAGCTTTAAAAGGTAGTAATTATTAATTCTGCAACCTTTTAAAAGCATTATAAAAACTATAGTTGTTATTGTGAAGTGTAAACACTTTAAAGTAAGTATATAATTTAATATTATCACTTTTTGAGCAATTTTGTTATGTAACTCAAAAGTGACATTATGGCATTATGTTCAACAGAAACAGAAATAATTTTTTCGCTATTTTTCTAGTGGATAATTAGCAAAAATAAACTCAAAAAAATTGTTTTCCGAACAAAATAAAATGTACATTAAAAGGTTATTCAGACATTAAATAAAGTGATTTTTGACATTCGAAATTTCTTACAGCTATCTGAATGAAAAATTTTGTTAAATTGGCAACACTGTCCAAAATAAAAACATAATGTCCTTCGAAAGGAGCCATAATAAATAAGAAAATGAATATCGGCAAACTACATGCGATACAGTGAAGCTTAGATGCAGGATTCTGCTGACTCGTACTGTTTTTGTTCAAGCAGAATAGGTAGTTTAGTGCTTTTAAATTTAACCCGAGTATCTTGGCTATTTCGTCAAGCAGTGAATCCTGTAAAACAACTTCATTCTATATCACATAGTTTAATGACTTCCGTTTTGCATTAAGGTATTAGACCAGGAGGTGGCTACACACACCATAACTTCATCGAGTTGACCGCTGAAATTATAGGATTAGACAGAAGTCGATTAGCATATTAAAATGCAACTGATTTGCCAAGTCATAACTTGGTAGAAACCGCCTGAAAAACCGACTTCAGTGGTTGACTGATTGGTTTATCATTGTGTTTTCTCACACCCAAAGGTATGAAAACATGGAAGACTGAGAGCAGGAAAATATAATGCTAAACCTACCAGGCAACCACTAAAATCGAGTTTGCAGGTGTTTTCCACCAAGATATGACTTGCAGACCAATTGTATTTTAATATGCGAATGGAGTTTTGACTCATCCTGGAGTTTCCGCCGTCAAGTCGATGAGGTGTTGGTTGTTGCTGCAGCCTCCCGGTGTATAAGGTAAATGTAACAAAATGTGAGATTTTGAAAACAAAAATTTTGAAAATTTAAATCGTTTCAAAGCTTCCGATTTTTTAAAAAAATGTTAATTGAACAGCTGAATAAAGGATTTATTGATAAAAATGTTAAGTTTGTAGAGCTTAAGTTCATTTTTATGTAATTATAATTGTGTGTCATTTTCTTGGCATATGTATGCCAGGATAATGACAATTTCATTCTAAAACATTTTTTATATTCTTGTTTTTTTTTTCTTTTTTTTTTTTAGCTTTAACATTTTAATTTTGTTTAAAGGAACATGTTTCCTCTATAGTATCTCATATTCAGTGTAATGTTCAGTTTTATTTGCAATTTATAGAAACCAGGAAAATGACATAATAAAAGTCTACTCAATTTTTACAAATCCTTTAAACACATTATTTTCAAAGAAATAACCAAAAGATCTTGCTGGTAGCAATGATTTTACTACTTCTGACTTGAAAAATGTCAAGAACAAGAAGAATTACTCTGCAGCACCATCTTTATACCTCATAAAGCACTAAAATGAGCAGGCCAGGACAATGACATTCATTTTCAGTGACAATCATATTTTAATTATGGAAAATTATTTGTAAAATACAGAACTTGTTACCTTCCACATATATGTGTTATATAAGATATAATTAGAAATTAGAAATTTAAAAAAAACTAGAAAAAGATATTTGTACATGATAGCAGAAAGCCTTTTACTTTACAATTATAAAAATTTACTGAAATTCGAAGCGTCCCAAAAATGGGGCGCTAAGCATAAATGGGTTAAAAATGAGCCCGCAAATGTCTCAGAAAGTTTTGCGGAGAAAAGTAATTTTTGATAGCATCATTAAGTCTTAGTATAGTACCTGGCAAAGCCATAGGGAATGATGGCTCTCTGGACGACGGGTGATATCACTGGAGTTACAACCTGCCTCACCACTGGAACAGCTGGGATTACGGAAGCAGCAGCGACGGCAACCAAAGCAACGATGATCTAGAATAAAAGGATCGTAAAGGTCATTTGTTATTAATCTGTATTTGTACATTCTTTTATTTAACTTAACTTGGTTCCTGTATGTTAAGATGAAATTTTATAATCGATTTTTCACTCACTTCCTGGTATGCTAGAATTAAAAAAAAAAAAATCTAGAACAAAAGAATCTTGAATAATCTTAAAGACAATTTGTTATTAATCAGTATTTTCACATTTTTTTTTTATTTAACTTAACTTGATTCCTGTATGCTAAGATGAAATTTTATAATCGATTTTAACTCACTCCCTGGTACACTAGAATTATAAAAAATCTAGAATTAAAGAATCTTGAATAATCTTAAAGATAATTTGTGGTTGGTTGGTTGGTTGTATTTATGTCGGCCAATTATCTGCACGTGGGATATAGGCCCTAAGCTGGGAGTGCCTTCCGTGGAGGTCTTTCTAAGGGAACCTAACCCGTATTAACGCTTGGAGAACCAAGGTTCGAAGAAAACCACGAAAACTCCGAACGATTAGGCCGACGGGCGCGATTGGGATCGAACCCAGCACCTCCCGTCTACCAGCTTCGAGAGCAGAACCTCTCGGCTACTGGTGGGGCAAGATAATTTGTGATTAATCAATGTTTTTATACTTTTTTATTAAACTTAACTTGATTCCTGTAAGTTAAGATGAAATTTTCTATCGATTTTTCACTTACTTCCTGATATACTAGAATTATAAAAAATCTAGAATAAAAGAATCTTAAATAATCTTAAAGGTAATTTGTTGTTAATCAATGTTTTTATACTCTTTTATTAAACTTAACTTGATTCCTGTACCATAAGATTTAATTTCCTATCGATTTTTCATTCAGCTCCTGGTATGTTAGAATTATAAAAAATCTAGAATAAAAATCTTGAATAATCTTAAAGTTAATTTGTTATTAATCAATATTTTTACATTATTTGATTTAAGTTAACTTGGTTCCTGTACGTTAAGATGAAATTTTATGATGAATTTTAACTCACTTCCTGATATACTAGAATTATAAAAAAAAATCTTGAATAATCTTATGGATAATTTGTTATCAATCAGTATTTCTGAATTATTTTGTTTAACTTAACTTGATTCTTGTATATTATGAAATTTTATAATCGGTTTTTCACTCACTTCCTGGAATGCACAGTTATTAAAAATCTAGAATAAAAGAATCGTGAATAATTTGAAAGATAATTTATTACTTATTAATCAGTATTTTTACATTCTTTTATTTAACTTAACTTGGTTTCTGCGCGTTAAGATGAAATTGTATAATGGATTTTTCACTCCCTTCCTGGCATACTAGAATTATAAAATATTTAGACTAAAAGAATTTTGAATAACCTTAAAGATAATTTGTTATTAATCAGTATTTTTACATTCTTTTATTTATCTTGATTCCTGTTTGTTAAGATGAAATTGTATAATTGTTTTTTCATCCATTTCCTGATATGCTAGAATTATAAAAGATATAGAATAAAAGAATCTTGAATAATCTTAAAAAGATGACTCGTTATTAATCAGTATTTTTACATTCTTTTATTTAACTTAACTTGGTTCCTGTATATTAAGGTGAAATTTTATAATCGATTTTAACTCACTTCCTGGTATACTAGAATTATAAAAAAAATCTAGAATAATAAATGCAATCTTGAGTATCTTAAAGATAATTTGTTATTAATCAATATTAGAGTAAAACTAAGTATTGCTGAAACTAAGTATTGCTAAGTATTTTGAAACATAATATGTACATAAGGTAAATGCACCTATAGTGGGCCAATAATTTTTAAAGTTTAAAAACAAGTCCAAAATGCATTTCTTGAAAACGACTGAAAGAAATCTGACTGACCAACATCCTAAAATGTTAACTTTCCATAAACTGTTTGGAATAATTGTTTTTTATTTTCTGCTGGTACATTTGTTTATTTTCTAGAGTGTCTTCAAAACCAGATTTTAAAAGATAAGATTTTATTAGTTTCCGGTATGCTATTTCTTTCTCCCAGCTTATTTTGTGTCGACTCCAAAAAATAACGTTACCTTACAGAAGACAGCCGTAAAACAAAGCATTACGATTAAATACTCTATAGCAATTTTTTTAATTTCTAAGCATCGCACATTTTCAATTTTTACACCATCGTATTGGTAAAAAAATGTAATTTTAAATGCAATTTGTTTGAAAACAGCATCTCCATTTATTTTTGAAATGTTAATTTTTTTTCCGTTTTTAGAGCTATTTGCTTACGGCTGGAGGGTCAAAAATGTAATGAAAACTATTCTTTATGAATTGTAATTCTAAAAAAATAAAATTAACAAAAATGTAAATTAACTTAAAATGCTATCGATATATAAAAAGACACCCAGAATATTATAATGCAATTTTAAAATATACTGTAAATTCATAATAAATTGTACTTACGGCTAATTTGAACATTTTCTTGAACTTTGTTGTTTTAGAAAAACAAGTGATTTAAGAGTAAAGTTTTAAATCTGTTTGAATCACCTGTAGTTTCTACCCATATTTTATACTATTTAAAGTCACGGTTAAGAGATAATTTCCTGAAATGGGTTCGGAAATTTTCCGAACATTTTTTTTTTCACTACTGATGCATAAATTATGATAACATCGTACAATTTAATAGAAGAAAATTCTTGCTTCAATAGTTAAATAACTTATTCAAATTAGATTTCTTTTCTTTTCCGTTTACTTGTAAGGTTCGGCAGTTTCTTATGAAATGGTATGTTAAACAAATATTTATGACATCAGAAGAAGTAAGATAGAATCTGTTTGTATCTAACAACGTATCTGTAATTGAGATTAGAATCTTTCTGACTAAACAGAACCTTCTGGAATTTTTAGGGATTTTGTAAGAATCCTTTCAAAAGCATTCGGTCTGTTGATAGACCATAACACAAACGGAGTCGACAAAATCATAAATTAGTTTTAGACCGCAAAATTATTAAGTTTTTCAAAAGTAAAATATTTTATAAGCATACTTTTAACTGTAATACTGTTGTTGAGCAATTAGTTTAACACTAAAATAACTAGAAGATAGCCCGTAGCTCAGAATGACGTGTTTGCATCTCTAAAAGAATCATATTGCATCGCATTAAAAAAAGAATTATGAAGCAATAAATTTTATCTTATCTCACTAATAGGGTCAGGTGGGGTAAAATACTGTAAAACCTCCCTAAAGCGACCACGTTCCGTAAAATTGATCACTCCGAGAGGTGGTCTCTTAATGGAGGTCACGTTTAAATCTAGATTTTAATTGTTGAAAAAGGTAACAATTAATGTTACTAAAATTTATTTTTCACATTAGGAAAATGTATGAAAATTTAAGTATAAAACGAAAGTTAATTACATAAGTTAATTAGAGCAGAGTTTAAAAAATGAATACATTGACGTTTGCTTTGATTTTACGGTTTTATCTTCTATAACTTTTATTTCAAAGTCTTTTCGAAGTTCAGTAAATAAATGCATTTTTTCTTTTTGGACGGGAACAAATTATGACGATTTCATTAATTTATCCATTGCTTTGAGAGTTTCCTGACAGGATAGGGCAGGAGAGTTTATTGACCGTCATCCTTACTTTGTCATCAGGGTTAAATTCATTGGCTAAAAGGCACAAAAGGGTTTTATTCACTTAAAAGTTACCGGAATAAATAAAAATTCCAAACTTAGTTTGGAAGTTTGATGAATAATGCGC
The DNA here is from genome assembly GCA_963932465.1 of Maratus speciosus. Taxonomy (NCBI): domain Eukaryota; kingdom Metazoa; phylum Arthropoda; class Arachnida; order Araneae; family Salticidae; genus Maratus; species Maratus speciosus. The sequence goes on along the minus strand of OZ010788.1, from coordinate 454,182,623 downwards.
TCTCCGGAATTATTATTCTAATTAAACCTTCTTCAAGCGACCAGGAAAAAACGGAATTTGCTTCATTTTCTTCAAAGAAACTGGTCGCTCACGGAGGGAGTTCAACTGGGGTGGTCTCTGAATAACGGTAAAATTAGTATTGAGCTTATGGGAATAAATTTCGTTTTATGAAAAAATGGTCGTTCAGGGAGGTGGTCACTTAATGTAGGTGGTTGCACAGAGAGGTTTCACTGCAGTTATATAAACAGCCCATTATTCATTAAAACTTAACTTGCAAGAAAATTATTAATTCAATTGGTAAAATAATGACATAGAATATGCAAATGAACTTCACTCACAAAATTTGAAGAACTATTTCACAAAAAACATGCAAATTATTACTAATAATGCTATTTTTCCTCGGAAAAATCAAATTTAAACAGTAAGTTCTAAACATTGGCCTAAACATTCACTCGTTAAGCAATTTGAAAGAATATATTTTTTAGGAATAACAATGGTGTCATTTACGGCTGTTAACAAAAAAAATAAAACAGCCCCGATATAAAAATGCTAACAATATTGCGACAATTAACAATAATACACACATTCGCTTGCCTTATATTGGCATTTTTTAAGAAAGTTTTAATGCATGGAGTTCATTCAGATCGCTATATTGCCAATGAGCTATATGGTCTATATTTAATCGGGAACATTCATAATTAAACATTGTTTTTGAAATCGGGAAATGATTGCAAAAAGCAGTAAAATGTTTTTCGTTTTGTATGTTTTATATTATCATTGAGCAAAATTTATTGCATCCATGGTCTATATTTTAATGAATCTCAAAAGAATGAATCGCATATTGTTTACCATCGTTGATTGCTGGGTGATATGATTTTCAACTCAAAATATATCGAAAAACATGCATATTTAGATGTAGCTCATCACTTAAGTTGTTTTTGTTTTTCACAATCTTTCTAAAAAGGTTAATCTTATGCAGCTTTATTGAAAAAATTAAATCTCTGAAGCATTTTTCGTGAATTGTTTAAACTACATTAGAAGATTTGCATAATCATTTACTAAATTTTAAAAGGATTTTAGAAGGATTTAAGGATTTAGAAGGATTAATTAAATTTCAATTTATAGGGATTTTGAGCAATATTTATAACCTTAACCTTAACCTATTACCTTATTAACCTTACTCAAATCTTTTATTTTGAATATCTTTCTTAGTATTTTGTAGAATTAGGAAATGTACAAATATAATGTTCTTACAATAGAAATATAGAAATATTTCCGAATTGAAATGCCCCCCCCCCCTTCTCCAACGCCAAGAAAGCTGAAAAGATGCAAAGGCAACAGAAATCATCCTTTTAAAAATACTTTTGTTTTCTGTAACCCATAATGCTTTTTGAACAAGATAAAGTAATGTATCTATAACTCATTCTAAACTATATCACAACTAGTCGATGTATTAAATGAATTTTATAACAAGTCATTTTAATGGTACTTATAAGTACCGTCAGTAGGTAAAGGGTTGAACTCTGAAGTTTTGTTATAGTATTCTGGAAGGTGTCGGAAAGTGTTTCATAACGTATACTTGACGCATGATTTTTCTTTCTTGTTGTATTTATCACCGGTTCATTTGTTTAAATTTTCTATTAAAAAAAAATTATTTTGTGTTGTAAGTTTGTCTGCCTATCTGTTTTCAGGTCTACTTTTGTTTTTATAGCCTTTAATTTGTCCTTAACTTCTCGAAGTTTTTGGTCGAATATGTTCAGAAGAATTCAGTTAGAATTCACTTTAGAACATTCAAATAAAAAATATTAAGACAAAGTCAGCATCTGTCTCCATAGTACAGGGTGGCTACAAATTAGTTGGGCAATTTCATAAGTTAAGAACTTCCGAAATATTAAATGAAATTAACTACAGTCGAACATCTATTTAACGAAGTCGCTAAATCCCGGAAAAAAGTTCGTTATATGGATAATTCGTTAAATAGAGATTCACCCTTTAAAATACTTTAAACTACATAAAACAGATTTTAAATTCATAAACTCTAAATATTTTTACTAAAATTAATTAATCACATTTTTTTAATAAATTATATCGATTTTTTTATTTATTTTACCCACCAATATCCATCATCAATTCATTTTTTCTATGTGTTTAAATCTTTGAAATCTGCAAGGAAAACAAAACATTGTCCGGGAATACACTGTATTTTCTGTTTAAAGTAAATAGTTTTACATTAAAATTAAGGAATTTTAATGACATTATCGTATTTATTATTATTATAACAAATAATTTTAACCATACATTAACATATGCGTCCTTAAATTTAATTTCTGAAAAACTCTGTTAATTTTGCCTGAGTTTTTTATTTAAAAAAGTGCTGTCTCTCATAATACGTCTCGCATCTTTGCAATGCACCAAAAAAACCCTTCATGCTATTTTCTTTTAACTACAATCCGCGTCGGATTGTTTCAAAGGATTTTAGCATTTCATCATACGAAGTTTTGTTAATTCCTGCTTAATGAACAATTCCATCATCATCATATTCGTCTTCATCGCAATTCATTGCTGTATTCTTTTTATCAGGGGCGTAGCTACCGTGGAGCAGTTGGAGCAGACTGCTCCAGGCGCACGAATCCTAAGGGCGCAAAATTAGAAAAAGAGAAATAAAGATTTCTTAAAATATTTGCATATTTTTTTCATTATTAATCAGACATTATAGATGAACCTTGTTACAATCAGCGTATTCCTATGATATTTTACCTTGTGCTTAACCTCAACTATTTCGATTTAAAACATGTTTTCATACACAGTTGAAAGAAATGATTTCTATTCAGGAAGTTTTAATTCATATTGCAGCCTCAAGTAACTTCTGCAGCACCGTTTCAGCATGACTAATTTTTTTCTGTAACTTTTCTGGAGACGCCTGTTGAAGATGTTCAGATATTAAAGTAATCAAAACTTATTTAACAGGGTTCTCATCGGTCACTTTACTGGCTACCACTATTTCCAAAAAATAATCTTTCTGGTACATTTCTACTAAAAATGTTTTAAAAATTTATCATGATGTGGAAATAATGGTAGACAAAGAATTCACCGCTGAGAAACCTATATGTACGATGTAACAATAGTAATTTACGATAATTATTTTACGATTTGGAAAAAACAGCCTGACAAGTTGAAGAAAATTATTGACCATTTTGCAAACGAAATCCACAAAAACGAAAATTTTGAAGGGTTTTTTTTCGTTTGTTTTGTGGAAACTAAATATGCATGAATACAGATTACAAAACAATAATAAGAGTTGAATTTAAACATATTCCACATAAGCCAACGGCGACAAAATTTAGAGGGGAGGGGGGTGAGGGGAAGTAACAACTTAAATTTTGTGAGTATTGTTTTTGAGATTTTTAAAATATTGCAAATGTCAAACGCAGAATCGATAAGCTTCAAAAAGAGAGAAAAAGTTAAGTACCAAATTCAGTGTTCCTTAGAGCCTGATTATAGCCTATGCAAAATTACACCACTTTTTTGTAACAGTATTTTTCCGCATTAAACCTTATTCAATCCCAGAATTTTAGGATTAAATGAGGCAGACTGGCCCGCTGGGTAACCGACCTGCGGATCGGTGCGCTGTAAACCAGGTAAAGCTGTTCCCTCCCTCAGGTGAAGCTAATAGTTTTAAAATTTGCTATAAGCATCAGATCTGAAAAATCTTAAATCATTTAATAATTTTTTTTTTTAAAAATCATTTTTTGAAGCATTTTTTATTAATGATTTTTAATTCTCTTTGCAAGGCAGACGAATTGATTTTTTTTCTTGAAAGTTTCTTTGCTTCAGAGGACAATTTAATTCTTTTAAAACCTAACGTATATATTCTGTAATTTTCTCTGTGAACAATAGCGACATGGTCTGCCCCAAGAATTTTCAGCCTGTCTGGTACCAAAGAACGCGGCCTCTCTTTAAATATATATATATATATATATATATATATATATATGTTTTTTAGTTAGTTTTTTGTCAAATCATTTATCAAGTATTTGTTTGAAATGTGTAGGCTTCGTGTATTCGTACAATGCTGTGATTGTAATTTCCCCTATATAAATGTGTATTGTATTGATTTTTGCGCTTGATGTGCAAAAGTATTGATATAGAATATTTTCGCAAAGAAAATGTAATTTAAACATTCTTTTTTGTTAAAAATTACATTTTAATATGAAAACGGGACTGTTTCAATATTGTCTGTAAATGTGATAATCAAAACGGCGGTCAGGTATTTTGTACATACGACTGTTTTTTTCTTTTAAACCGATTTTTCACGGAGTCATCGAGTTCGTATTTCAGACAAAATCGTGTTAAAGATATATGACGAGACTTTTTTTCCCTTCGTTGACTGGTTTTTCTGCTTTCGTCGGTAAATTCCGTTTAAAACGTCAACTTTGACAATGTTTCCTGTAAGATCTATTGTGTTTACAAAAAATCCGGAAAACGCCTTTCGATTACAAAGTTTCTTAGTAACAACACATGCCAGTTCTTGAGCAAAAATTAATTAAAACGTGTATCATAAAATGCCCCCCCCCCCCCGGATTTAAAAACAGCCTTAAGAAATAAAATCATACAAAATTCAGGTTCATTTAAGAATATTATCACGGGCTCGGGCAACACCGGGTGGGTCAGCTAGTCTATACTAATAAAAGAAAGTTTCGCTCTATGTGTGGTGGCTAGTGAAATATATTGCACGTAGAAATCTGAAAATTTGGTAAGGGTAGTCCAAGACAGGTGCTTATACACCTGGAACTCAGATTTTTTATTTTTTATGACCAGCGCCCCTATAGCACCTTTCAGACTGTATGCCCTGAATTGCTCAGAACTTGCCCCCTTTTTATCCGATCTTCTTCGTTTTGGGGGCCCTTTTCCCATTTAATTATTCTCCCTTTCTACATTCCAGTTAAAACACTGGATCCCTTTAAATTTTTGGGCGCCATGCATTTTTCACACCCTGATATTGTCAACCTCTCAATCAGGGGCGTCGCCATGGGGGGGGGGTATGGGGGGAGCCTCCCCCCCCAATATATGTGAAGTTGGGAAATTTGAGCTTAGAGTTGGGAAATTCTAGATTTTTGTGACAATTTCTTTTTTTAAAGTAATAGTAAAAAAAATACGAAATTTTTATTGTTTTGGTGATTATGTTTCTGAGCACTGTAACAGTAAACAAATTAAATTATCAAAAGAAATACAAAAAGAAATTAGCCGCACTCAATTTATCATTGTGTTTTTCAGTTATACAAAAATATTATACATCTACTAGACCTAAATTTCTCTAATCCTGTCCATCAATAGCTGACTATCCAGTTCCTTTATTTCCTCCAAAACTTTGTTCCTTTCTCAAAAATTTCAACCTACCTCACCTTCTCCTCCTAAAACAGAATCCAGCTATTTTAATCCAAAGGGATTGCATCTTCTTTTGAAAATTGGAGATCACTTGTAGCACAACAGAAAGGAATGTAGTCACCTACTTGAAACACAGCTAGGCAAGAAGATTTGATGAATTTTCACAAATTGCAATAATTTTTTAACTAATTTCTCGATTTTTGGACAATATATTACTCATTCTCGTGATTTTTTGCCACAAAAATTAGTTAACCCTTCGCAGTCAAGAAAAGGGCGTTATATGAGCAAATGTGAATATAAGAAGTCGTTGGTTCTGATAAATTTGTCACATTTTACTTTTGTTTGCGTGTGTGCGAAATATATATTAGTCCTGTTCGTTTATATTTATGAGTGTTTGTGAAATTTTAAACCAAAAGTCCAGTGTTGTGTGTTTAAAGCTGTTCTAAAAAATGACTATAGATATCAGAACGAAAGAACCCTTCATAATAGGAAAAGAGTTTTCGTGGAAGATTTTGGAGCATTTAAAAATCCATTCGAGGATGATAAAGGGTAAAAAAAGAACGATTTGAATTTGGAAAGAAATATGACTATGAAAGCTGTCCATCATCTGAAGAAAAAATCAACATGCACAGTAACGCTGACACGTTGCACTTGAATAAAATTTTCAAGAAATAAAGATTTCTTTATAGACAAGTTCACAAACAATTATGAATATTAGGATATGACTGAAGAAGTTGACTTCCGAAAGCGCGGTAGGAAAACGGTTTCACCAAAGAGAATAGATAAAAATAATAGCACAGCAATGAACATTGATACACATAAGTTTTACAGGAAATAATTATAAGAAATACAAGAAAATTTCGGCAATTTAGTAATGAGCTTAAATGACAATGTTCCCTATATCAGGAGAATATTGCACCAATACATTTCATATTTAAATTTCAATTGTGCAAGGCAAATTTGAGTATCACTAACTTAGAAAAGTTAATAATGTTCCCACCTGTATATGAGAAACGGATGTACATGACTTGCAGAGTCAAATAGAAATAAACCAAATCCTAACGGACTAGCTGCTATCCGATTCACCAACTTTTCAGCCGATTTTAAACCCAACTTTTTCCCGTTCAAAGGGAGAAAAGGGTTGTCGTTGCTAAAGTTGGAGGAAAACCACTACTGCTAGTACTAGCCGTTAATATTTATCGCCTATGTATCAATCGCTTATCTCTGATTGGCTGAAATGTTGAAAGTTGGGGGGAAAAGGCGCAGCTAGCGCATACTTTTTTAGAGCTGGGGATAAAAAGTTGGGGATATTGCTGTTTGCTATCACACTGGGTGTTGAGACAATATTTCACGAAAAGTTGGAGGAAATCAAGAGTTGGCTCAAAAATTGCTCGAAAAGTTGGTGAATCTGATAGCAGCTTTAAACAAACCTTTTACTCATGCCATGAAATTCAAAGACTATTTGGGTCATGCCGTTAAACTATATACTCATATCTTAACATTCACAGAAGCTTATCTTTATGGCGTTGCATCTAATGAAAGAATCTTTAGTCAAATAAAAATTAAAAAATATATATATTACAAACTACAATGAGAGATGACAGGCTTTACAGCTTTTAAAATGTGAAAGTCAAATAGTGGATTTTATTAAACTGGATGATGTTATCATCAGGTTGGCTTCTTTGAAGACAAGAAGAATTAATGTTAAATGAAAACAATTCGGATGTGCCAATCCCAAAACTTTATTCTATCCCTTATACAGGGCTCGCAAATGGTCCGCCAACTGAATACCAATAAATTTTAAAAGAAAATTTTATGGTAGGTTTGCGCTAGAATAAACTTTCAAAGGTGGTTCCGGGGCGGTTTGAAAGAAAAATCTAAAAAGAAAATTTTTCTAAAATTATATTGGTATTCAGTTGGCGGGCCATTTGGGAGCCCTGCATATATGTTAATACCTCAAAATTTGCAACCACGATGCTAAAATTAAATAATAATTCTATGCCCATAATAATGAATTCTAAAAGTAATGTATTCGTTTAATTGTGTTCATTTAAAAAGGAGATAGAAGCCTCGCATTTTTCAAACAAATCATTGAATTTCGGCACACACCCTGTTAGATGCAACCGAAATTCCAAACCCGAAGAACACAAAAGTGATACCCAGTAAAAACCGAAGCCCAATAAGGAAGTGCAACCGAATATGAAGCTTGACTAAATTCCGCGCATTAGTTTTTCAGATATAGCTAACGCGAAAATCGTGAAAAATGCTGCACAGCAGTGCCACCTGTTATATAATATACACAAAATCCTAATAAGCACCAAATTAGTATGTCAAGGTTTAACAGAATATGAAGTTTGATCAAATTCCGTGCAACAATTTTTGAGAGATAACTATAGCTAAAATCATGTAAATCGTGAAAAATGCAGCTTAGCAGCGCCACCTTTCGGGCGATTTACACCAAAAACTAATCAGCATTAACTCTTATCAAGATGTAACTGAATCTAAAGTTTTACTAAATTCCTCGCATTAGTTCTTGAGATAGAGCAACCACAAAATTTGTGTCACATACACACAGACAGACATTTTCTAAAAACAGTCAAATCGTGTTCAGGACCTGCATGTTTGTTTTTTATTAAACAAACCAATAATTAGAATTTTTATGTTTCCAGTTTCAAAATTTTCCTTTGGAAAGGAATTTTTTATGCATAAGTTTCATTATCATTATTATACACATTGTGGTACACGTATTATACACACTTTAGTTGAAAGTTGGAAGAATTTGTTTCAAGTTGGGAAATTTTCGAATTCTCCCCCCCCCCCCCCCCCGAAAAAAATCTGTAGCTACGCCCCTGCTCTCAATGCATAACTTTAAAATTGAGACTTGGACTCCTCTCCCTGGTCCAGCAGCCTCATATATTTATTGGTTACCTAGTGTCCTTTTTAAGAATTTCCCCCATTTTTTTTTCGCGCTTCTTTAAGATCTATTCGAATGATTAACCCTTTGGACTCCGGAGTCTCTTACACAAATTTTATTAGGTCGGCACAGGGGCGTAGCTACAGATATTTTTTCGGGGGGGAGAGTTCGAAAATTTCCCAACTTGAAACAAATTCCTCCAACATTCAACTAAAGTGATATGCACAAAGTGTGTAATAATGATAATGAAGCTTATGCATAAAAAATTCCTTTCCAAAGAAAAATTTTGAAACTAGAAATATAAAAATTCTAATTATTGGTTTGTTTAATAAAAAAACAAACACCCGTTTTACTTTCTTCTGTCTTTACAAGACGAAAGTATTGAATTCGTAAATAAAATCTACAACTGGTTTTCGACGATTTGATACGTTTTAGAAGGTCCTGAATATGATTTGACTGATTTTAGAGTCTGTCTGTGTGAATGTGACACAAATTTTGTTGGTGCTCTATCTCAAGAACTAATTCGCGGAATTTTATAAAACTTTAGATTCAGTTATACCTTGATAAAAATTAATGCTGATTAGTTTTTGGTGTAAATTACCCAAAAGGTGGCGCTGCTATGCTGTATTTTTCACGATTTACATGATTTTAGCGATAGTTATATCTCAAAAACTGTTGCACAGAATTTGATCAAATTTCATATGCTATTAAACCTTGACATAATTTAGTGCTTATTAGGTTTTTGTATATATCTGTGGCATTGCTGTATTGCAGTTTTCACGATTTTCGCGTTAGCTATATCTGAAAAACTAATGCACGGAAATTTAGTCAAACTTCATATTCGGTTACACTTCCTTATTGGGCTTGGGTGTATACTGTCCAAAGGTATCGCTTTTGAGCTCTTTGGGTTTGGAATTTTGGTTGCAGACATCTAAGAGCATAGGTGTCGAAATTCAATGATTTGTTTGAAAAATGCGATGCTTCTATCTCCTTTTTAAAGGCACACAATTAAACGAATTATAAATTAAATGCACACAATTAAACCTTTAGAATTCATTATTATGGGCATAGAATTGTTATTTAATTTTAACATTGTGATTGCAAATTTTGAAGTATTAACATGTATGGGATAGAATAAGGTTTTGGGATTGGCACATCCAAATAATTTTCATTTAACATCAATTCTTTTGATCTTCAATCAAGCTAACTCTGATGAAGCTAACCTAACATCGTCCAGTTTAATAAAATCCACTATTTCAATTTCACATTTTAAAAGCATTAGGCTGTCAAGTCTGTCAGGCCTCATTGTAGCTTGCAATATATATTTATTAAATTTTTATTTGACTAAAGATTCTTTCATTAGATGCAACGCCATAAAGATAAGCTGCTGTGAATGTTAAGGTACGAGTATATAGTTTGACAGTGTGACCCAAATAGTCTTTGGATTTCATGGCATCAGAAAAGATTTGTTAAGTGAGTTGGGATTTGGTTTATTTCTATTTGACTCTGCAAGTCATGTACATCCGGTTTCTCATATCCAGGGGGAAACATTATTAACTTTTCTCAGTTAGTAATACTCAAATTTGCCTTGCACAATTGCAATTTAAATATGGAATGTATTGGTGCAATATTCTCCTGATATAGGGAACATTGTCATTTAAGCCCATTACTAAATTGCCGAAATTTTCTTATATTTCTTACAACTCTTCCCTGTAAAACTTATGTCTATCAATGTCCATTGCTATGCTATTATTTTTATCTATTCCATTTGGTGAAACCGTTTTCCCACGGCGCTTTCAGAAGCCAGCTTATTCAATCACATCCTAATATTCATAATTGTTTATGAACTTGTCTATAAGGAAATCTTTATTTCTTCAAAATTTTATTCAAGTGCAACCTATCAGTGTTTATGTCAACCTGTATGTCGATTTTTTTCTTCAGTTGATGGGCTGCTTTCATGGTCATATTTCTGTTCCAAATTCAAATCATCCACTTTTTTACCTTTTTCATCCTCGAATGGATTTTTAGAGTCTCCAAAATCTTGCATGAAAACTCTTTTCCTATTATGAAGGGTTCTTTCGTGCTAAGATTTATAGTCATTTTTTAGAACAGCTTTAAACACACAACACTGGACTTTTGGTTTAAAATTTACTAAACACCTATAAATATAAATGAACAGGACATATATATATTTCCGCATACAAATAAAGGTAAAATGTAGCAAATGTATCTAAACTAACGACTTCTTATATTCACATTTGCTCATATAATGCTTTTGTCATGACAGCAAAGGGTTAACTAATTTTCGGAGCAAAAAAAATCACGAGAATGAGTAAAATATTGTCCAAAAATCGCAAAATTAGTGCAATTTGTGAAAACTCATCAAATCTTCTTGCCCAGCTGTGTTTCAAGTAGGTGACTACATTCCTTTCTGTTGTGCTACAAGTGATCTCCAATTTTCAAAAGAAGCTGCAATCCCTTTGGATTAAAATAGCTGGATTCTCTTTTGGGAGGGTGAACATTTTGAGAAAGAAACAAAGTTTTGAAGGAAATAACGGAACTGGATAGTCAGCTATTGGTGGATAGGAGTAGAGAAATTTAGGTCTGGTAGATGTATAATATTTTTGTAGAACTGAAAAATACAATGATAGATTGAGTGTGTCTGATTTCTTTTTGTATTTCTTTTGATAATTTAACTTGCTTACTGTTACAATACTCAGTCAGAAACATAATCACCAAAACAATAAAAATTTCATAATGTCTCAAATATCCCGAATTTCCCAACTCTAAGCTCAAATTTCCCAACTTCACAAATATTGGGGGGGGGGGGAGGCTCCCCCCCCCATACCCCCCCATGGCGACGCCCCTGGGTCGGCACCACTTTTTTAAAAGAAGTTTCCTTCAAGTACACAATTTCAAAAATGCTTTGATTAAATAAGGCAAATTTTATTTTCCTTTGTTATTGGTGCCATAAAACAAGTTTTGCAAAGAAAGATAATGTCGCCGCAGCGGCGACAACGGAGTGCAAAGTGTTAATACATATCCTATGCTTAATTTCGACTTATTGAGATCTAAAGCGCGAAGTACTAGAATCTTTTAACATGGTTTCATCTTAGGGTCCTGCTCTCAACTATCACTTGGCCTCTTTTGGACCTCCTATTATATCTCCCTTAAAAATTGTCTGATTCACTAACTTTTTTTTGTAACAATATCTTAGAAAATCCAACTACTACACGAACAACATAAAAATTTTTTAGACTTCAGCTATCACCAAATTTGAATATTAATCGTCTTCTTGGAGCCCTTGCCCAGCTACATTCCAGTTGAGACCCTGGAGCTTGGTACAAGGCCACTTGAGTTTTTGTGCCCTAAATTGTTAATAAATTGCCCCCTTTTAATCCGATCCTCTCTTTTGGGGCTCTTTTTCTATTGAGGTTTTTTTTTTTTTTTTTTTTTTTTACATTTCAGTTCAGACACTGGTCCCCTAGGGTAACTTTTTGTGCACCATGCATTTCTCACCCACTAATTGTGTCACATTCTCATTGAATAACATCAAAATTGAGTCTTGGACTTCTCTCCCCGAGCCAACACCTTCATATTTTTATTGGGATTCTAGGGCTCTTTTTTGAAGCATTACTTTGAAAAAAATTTCTAATGATTAATACTTATACCCTATACTTAATTTTGACTAATTGAAAATCTAAAGCGCTAAGTACTAGGACCTTTTATCATTTTTTCATCTTAGGCCTTGCTCTCAATTATCAGTAGGCTCCTTTTGGTCCCCCTATAAAAATAGTCCGATTCACTAGGATTTTTTCCCTAACAATTTCTTAAGTCCTCCAGCTACTACATGAATTACAAAAAAATTACTCACACTTCAGCTACTACCAATTTTGAATATTAATCGCCTTCTTAGGGTCCTTGGTGCAGTTTCTTTAAAAATTATCCGATAGTCTTGCAATTTCCTTTAGCATAGTTATAGGGTCCTCCAGCTACTTTATAAACCATAAAAAATTTCGTTTACTCCCGCTACCACCTTTTTCGAATATTAATCTTCTTTTACGGCATCAACTTACGTTTACTCGCTACAGCCGTGAATTAAAATGGCGCTATTGTTAAAGGTAAGTGGTTAACTTTAAAGGGGATGGGATTTCATTCGTAAATTAAATATCACGTTAATATTAAAGGCAATTCGTTAAATTTACAGGGGGTGGGGGTAAGAAGCACCTTCCACTGCTTCCGGGTACATTCTTTCCTCGGGTTATAGGGGGCCGATTTCAACAGGAATTGGTTCATTCAACCTAGATTACGATTCAGCTACTTTCTGTATTATGAAAGTTTGTCTTAGACTTCAGTTACCAGTTTTCGAACATTAATGATGCATTCTTTTCTCGAGTTCAATGTGCCCGATTTCAACGGTAATTGGATAATTAAACTTAGCTTACTATTCAGCTACTTTCTACATTGTGAAAGTTTATCTTAGACTTCTGTTACCACCATTTTCGAATGTTAACGGCGCATTCTTTTCTCGGTTTTTATGGGCTCTATTTCACTGGAAATTGGTATATTAAACTTAGCTTACGATTGTTTTAAAGATTATAGTTCCATCGCCAGGATTAGCATTCTCATCTCGGGTTCTATGGGCTCGATTACTACGGGGTTTACACATTCAACTTGGTTTTCGATTGTCTCCGGCGCGTACGAAACTCTCCTGGCATACACTGCCTTTGGTAGCGGGGACCCAGTCCACAGGTTCGTTCAGAAAGAGGTTTGTCAGGAACACACTAGACGCGTCAGTTAGTTACATATATATATATATATGTGTGTGTGTGTGTGTGTGTGTGTGTAACTTCAAAACAAAATTACGCAGAACTTTTTTGAGAGACAAGAGGGCTCACAAACTTTACTTGATCCAGGGCGCTGAATATGTAGCTACGCCACTGCTTTTTATTTTTCACACTGTCGAAAATAGCCAATTCGGATAGTGCTTCCGAGGTTTCAGTTTCAGAATTAAGTGCAATACAATCATTAATCAGCACATCAATGTTAGTTTCTTCTTTTTTTCTCACTAAATCCACATTTTTTTTAAGTTAAGGGATTATCATCTTCGTCCTCCGTACTTACCGAATTCTCACTGCTGACAAAGAAGACGCCTGGTAAAACCAATTGAAGGCCATCGAACATCATAAAATGTGTTTAAAGAAAGAATAAGTTTGAAATGTCCAGAAATATTTTGAGAAATGGGGAGAATAAAAAATTTGATCAAAAGAAAAAGTTCGTTAAATAGAGAATGCACTTCACTATTTGGAGGCTATTTTACAAAGAAATTCGCAAAATGTTCTTGGTTCCAAGGAAAAGTTCGCAAAATAAAATTCGCAAAATAGAGGTTCGTTAAATAGAGGTCCGACTGTAGTTGAAAGTCAGACCAGTAGTAATATCGCCGAAGTTTATTCATAGATGGCGTTAGGTGTCATAACTGACGCTATCGCTTAGCGAGCGGTAATCATTACGATAATGGAGACGTACAACAGTGCTGAAAAAGCGAAATGCTGTTTTTGGTTTCATGAAACTCATTTTGCTGTGGAAGTCACATCGAACATTTGTGATATTGGTAAACTTAAACTATTTTTCTATTTTACAATAATATATACTTTATTTTTTTTCCATTCAATAAATCATTCATTTTGCCCAACTAATTTGTAGACACCCTGTATTATTTTGTGATCGTCAATCCATTTGAATAAGTGTCTTTTTTAATAAGTATCTTTTATTTATTCTTTTAAGGGGACTGTTTACCTCAAAATTAGTCAAAAAGTCTATTTAAAAAAATTGAATGAAAACCTGTTTAATTGTGAATATTTTGACACCTCATTTTTACCCAAAGGTCAATTATATCGCGAGATATTGTACATTGTGTTAATACACTCAGCGCAATTACCCACACAAATTAAATCTTTAAATGGCTTCGTCTCCATATTCATATTTTCTTCACTTTCATGTTTTAAAAATGCTAAGGATTTTTTTAACCATTTGGAAAATTGTTATTGTCCTCGGTCAAGGTAGGAAATAAAAAGCATATCTGAAGCGTTTTATTAGTTGAATCCCGAATTTTATTCGTTTTCTGACTGGTCTAAACAGTAATCTGTATTTTCCCTTTACTTTCAACAGAGATGGATACTTCTGTTGCCACTATGACAAAAAAGTAATAAAAACTACAAAAAAAAATAATAACTCAGAAACAAATTGAGATACAGCTTTCAAACAAATTGCATTTAAAACTACATTCTTTTCTCTATACGACGATATAAAAAGTAATATTGTGGGATGTTTAGAAGTTAAAAAATGAAATTTCATTTAAAATTGGTCCAGGAATAATAATGTTTAATCCATGGCGTACGTAATGTATGACCAGCTTCGTAGAAGTTTAAAAATTTACAATACCGAAAATTGTAAAACTGAAACTTCTTTTAAAATTTGTTCATGATGGGTCCAGGAATATTAATGTTTAATCCATGGCGTACGTAATGATCAACTCCGTGGGATTTTTTATGTCTTAAATTTTAGTCTTTGAAAAAATCATTTTCCAAATGGTCGCTGTAATTTGTTAAATTGCTTTTTTTTTTTTTTTTTTTTTTTTTTTTCATTTGAGATAGAGATTAAACTTTTTTGTACTTGTTCTTTATTATATATGTGATAAATCTGCCCATGGAATTAGCCTTCAGGTTTTTTGTTATTTAAAAAAAAAAAAAAAAAAAAAAAAGTATATGAAGATGTGTTAGATTTTATCATTTTACACTATATGTATCAGTAAAAAAAATATATTAAAAATGATATTAGATGTATCTAAAAATCCATGCGCAGTCTTGTGTAATATAGGGGAGACCGGGGCTACTAGGCGCAGTTTTTAGTTATTGATTTTTATTAATTTTTTGTTCAAGTTTTTTTATGAAACTTTAACTGTACTTTTAAGGAACAGGCATTGAGCTATAAATACCCGGAGTTTTGAGTTTGTAGCTTTTGTAGTTTATATTTAGCGGAAGCCTAAAATAAAAGGAAAATTGTGCGCCAACCTACCCCGTCACGGGGTAAGTTACCTATACCTTTGGGTAAATTGGCACACACTTTATAAAAATTTAAATGAAACTCAAATAAGACACGCGGTTAAGAGAAATCAATTTCATTATTACCAGTAAGTTTAAACAAAGGCGTTATCGCCGTACAATTTAAATTCTAAATTATACTTACATAAAAATAATGAATAAAACATTAACATTGAATAACTTCTATTCTACTTGATATCATCATCAGAGTTTCAGTTGTCACAAATAGAAAATCGAGTGTCTCCGTTTGAGCAAGCCTCGTGTGCCCAAAATCTTGCATTGCAACCACTTTTCTTGGTGTATGGTGTTTTTCAAGCTACCAGCACACAACAGACACCGAGCCAACTTGCACCGTGTTCAATGCGCCTACTCGCCCCATAATAAATTTCTTCGCAAAAGAGACACGTAACCCTCTAAGCATAAATTATGCAAGTAAATCACATATGGGGTAGGTGCAGCTATTCATACACTAAGAAAAACGCCACAAGTCAAATCGCAATTATTAAGATAAGTATTAGAAATTAGAAAAGGAATGAAGCAACAAAAAATTACTTATGAGTGCAAAAAACAGAAAAATCGTTATAAATGTCCACTTCACGTAGGTAACGCTGCAAAACTACAATGAGGATTGTAAAAAGCAAGAAGAAAAGTACTTTGTGACTGGTTGCGCAATCTATCCACAAACAGGCGATTTATGAGGATTGCGCCTACTTACCCCTGTAGCCAACTAGCCCCGGTCTCCCTTACATTTGAAAAATTAAAAAAAAAATGGGCAAAAATATCAATATTTAAAAAAATAGTAAGGATTCTAAATTCAAAAATTTTTTTAACTTTTAAAAAATTGTAATTAAATATGCAGTTTAAAATTTTTTTTTTTCAAATTTACTTTTAGATGAACATTGAAATGCAGTGAGTTCACCATTTAAACCATATTTTTAAAAATAAACAAAATTGTTGCAAAGGCAAACTGTCCCCTTAAAGTGAAATAAGTAGCATTAAATTTTAAGACTTTAAGCAATGTTAGTTAATTTCTCAAGTAAAACGAAGAAAAAATGAAAAACAACAACAAAAACAACTTGTAACAGCGACCGTGATCTTGAATGTGAGTTAAGCATTTTATGCATGGGTGAGTGCGATGAATATCACGATATGTTTGCTCACAGGAAATAACTTACCCAACATGTAAAAACATGCATTTTAATGAGATTTATGAAACAATGTAAATGTTTATTGAAGCGCATTATTTAAGTATCTTTGAAGGATTTTTAACTCGCAATTTATCCCTGGACAAATACTTATTAATATTCATTGAATTTGAAAAGTTACTTATTACTTGGGAAAGGAAGGTCCTAAGACAAATTTTTGGACCTATTAAGGAAGGCAATATATGGCGTATCAGGACAAATGTGTAAATTGAACAGTTATATAACGAGAAAGATATAATAAATACTATTAAAATAAGAAGAATGCAATGGCTGGGTCATCTAATCAGAATGAGGGATGAGAGAAGCACAAAGAAAATATGTAATGGTAAATTAATAGGGAAAAGAAGTATTGGTAGATCCAAGAAGAGATGGATAGAAGAGGTAGAGAAAGATCTAATACAAAACCAAATTATAAATTATAAATTAAAGGCCATAGATCGGAAGGTCTGGCGTGGTATATTGAGGGAGGTCAAAATCCTACATGGATTGTAGTACCATTGTGTATGTATGTATGTATGCATGTATTCAATGAATTATCCATTTTGATTTAAAACGTTCTAAATGAGAAAGCCACATTGTAAAGATAAAGCGTTCGTAAATAAACATTTAAAACTTTGAAAAATGAGCTCTATTACTGAGGCGGTTTTTAAAAAAAATATTTTACCCCGCTCTACAAATGCGAAAATTTCTGATACATTTTCTGACTCATTTTTAAACTTAAAAACTTGCAGGAATGTTTATTAAAGTAATTTGTAATAGAACTGTTTTTTTTTCATTTTTTGATAAATGAATTACGCCTTGGGTTGTAAGCGATTGTTACCTCAGGACGGCAGTTTGTTTTTTTACCAAGGCTGTCGAGTCCAGAAATACAATTCAAAATGCCCACTTTGGGGCTGCAGATGGTATAAATTTTTTTTAGAAATTTTGGACCCCCTCCCCTCCTCTACGATATCATACGTTATAAATTACTCAAACACCAGCCCCAAGAAGGGATTGTTAAGAATGAAATTATTTGGAATTATTCGAATTAATGGCGAAATTTAATTAATTCTATTTATAACAGTCTTCCAACAAAGAACGAAACGAGGTTATACCATTCTTTTGTACCTTTATTAATTTAATTATTTTGTATATATCTACGCATAGCTTTTGAACAGATGTTCCAATTTTCCTAATTATTTTTTGTTGGAACAGACTCCTTCTGTGGGATCATTCTAGATTATTTCAATAGGATGGAAAAAATAATATGTTTGTATTTTTTGTCCGTTTTCCTGACTTTCTTTTTAGGTAGATTTCGTATGAAATACTACTTATTGGGATCGTTCCTATGTTGGAATTTCTGAAAACTTTTTGCAGATCTACACCGATCATGACCCCTAGAACCCAAAACCACCCTCAGTAAAAAACTTTATCTATCTATCTATCTATCTATCTATCTATATATATCACTTTCTTCTGGACACGATAACTTCCGTACTTCTGCACCAATCTCTTCCAAACTGATACATAAAATCAAAGGGCATAAAATCTCGGTCAAGTTCGTTAATGGGCAAAATCGGACCAAGGGGATGGAAATAGGGAGGGGTTTTGTGAAAACCGAAAACCCCCCATAACTTCTTAATTTTTGTACATATCAAATAAGTTTAAAGTTTTTATTACTTCAAAAAATCGGGCCAAAATTTTATGTATCACAGATTTTTGATAAAGTTAAAAATGGGCTCAAGGGGCGCAAAAATAGGGTTTTTGGGAGAAAAAAATTCATAACTTCGTCAATTCTCAAGCTATCAATTTCAATTAATTTTATTATAAATCTCCTTAATATTATCTACAACTTTTATATTCACAAGTTTTTGATAGGACCAATTCGTACCGCAAAAAAAATTAAAAACGAAAACAAAAAAGGGGTTTGAAGAAGTAAAAAATCCATAACTCCGTCAATTCAAAAGATATAAAATCCCCATGAATTTATCATATATCTTCTTAATATTGTCTACAACATCTATATAGACAAGTTTTGGATAGGACCAATTCTTACAGCAAAAACAAATTAAAAATACATAGCGGTTGAAGAAAAAAAATCATCTAAGTATTCAAATCCAAACTGCGTATTTTCTGACACATTTTACAATTCATTTTTGCTCTCAAAGGCTTCCAGTTGGTACGTTTTCTTACTCAGAAACTATATAATGTACCGTAATGGTCGATTTCTTGACAGAGGCAGAATATATTTTTAAAAATGCTGTTGAAGTGGGCATTTTGAACCGAATTTCCTGAAGCGGATTGTGTTGGAAAAATCATTGCATTAAAGATACACTCAAATCCAAACTGCTTATTTTATGACTCATTTTTAAATTCATTTTTTCTCTCAAACACATTTAATTGGTAGATTCGCTTATTCAGAAACTATATAATGTACCGCAATGATCGATTTTTTGATAGAGGCAGAATATATTTCAAAAAATCATGTCAAAGTGGGCATTTTGAACGGATTTTCCCGAAGCAATTGTGTTATCACTTTCTTCTGGACACGATAACTTCCGCAATTCTGCACAAATCTCTTCCAAACTGATACATAAAATCAAAGGACATAAAATCTCGGTCAAGTTCGTTAATGGGCAAAAGCGGACCAAGGGGATGGAAATAGGGAGGGGTTTTGTGAAATCCGAAAACCCCCTATAACTTCTTAATTTTTGTACATATCCAATCAGTTTAAACCTTTTATTACTTCAAAAAATAGGGCCAAAATTTTATGTATCACAGATTTTTGATAAAGTTAAAAATGGGCTCAAGGGGCGCAAAAAATAGGGTTTTTGGGAGAAAAAAATTGATAACTTCGTCAATTCTCAAGCTATCAATTTAAATTAATTTTATTATAAATCTCCTTAATATTATATACAACTTTTATATTCACAAGTTTTTGATAGGACCAATTCGTACCGCAAAAAAAAAATTAAAAGCGAAAACAAAAAGGAGTTTGAAGAAGTAAAAAATCCATAACTCCGTCAATTCAAAAGATATAAAATCCCCATGAATTTATCATATATCTTCTTAATATTGTCTACAACATCTATATAGACAAGTTTTGGATAGGACCAATTCTTACAGCAAAAAGAAATTAAAAATACATAGCGGTTGAAGAAAAAAATCATCTAAGTAAGGGTGTATTCAAATCCAAACTGCGTATTTTCTGACTCATTTTACAATTCATTTTTGCTCTCAAAGGCTTCCAGTTGGTACGTTTTCTTACTCAGAAACTATATAATGTACCTTAATGGTTGATTTTTTGATAGAGGCAGAATATATTTTTTAAAAATGCTGTTAAAATGGGCATTTTGAACCGAATTTCCCGAAGCGGTTGTGTTGGAAAAATCATCCCATTAAGGAAGGATGCACTCAAATCCAAACTGCTTATTTTATGACTCATTTTTAAATTCATTTTTGCTCTCAAACGCATTTAATTGGTAGATTCGCTTATTCAGAAACTATATAATGTATCGCAATGATCGATTTTTTGATAGAGGCAGAATATATTTCAAAAAATCATGTCAAAGTGGGCATTTTGAACGGAATTTCCCGAAGCAATTGTGTTATCACTTTCTTCTGGACACGATAACTTCCACAATTCTGCACAAATCTCTTCCAAACTGATACATAAAATCAAGGGATATAAACTCTCGGTCAAGTTCGTTAATGGGCAAAAGCGGACAAAGGGGATGGAAATAGGGAGGGGTTTTGTGAAAACCGAAAAAACCCCATAACTTCTTAATTTTTGTACATATCAAATCAGTTTAAAGTTTTTATTACTTCTAAAAATAGCGCCAAAAATTCATGCATCACAGATTTTTGATAAAATTTTAAATAGGCTCAAGGGGCGCAAAAAATATGGTTTTTGGGAGAAAAAAATTTCCTTACTTCGTCAATTCTCAAGATATCAAATAATAATTTTATTATGCATCTCCTTAGTATTATCTACAACTTTTATATTCACAAGTTTTTGATAGGACCAATTCGTACCGCAAAAAAAATTAAAAAAGAAAACAAAAAAGGGGGGTTGAAGAAGAAAAATTTTCATAACTCCGTCAATTCACAAGATATAAAATCTCCATGAATTTATCATATATCTTCTTAATATTGTGTTCAACATTTGTATAGGCAAGTTTTTGATAGGGCTAATTCTTAAAGCAAAAACAAATTAAAAACACATAGCGGTTGATAAAAAAAAATCATCGTATTAAGGGTGCATTCAAATCCAAACTGTCTGTTTTCTTACTCATTTTTAAATTCATTTTTGCTCTCAAACGCATCCAATTGCTAGATTCTCTTATTCAGAAACTATATAATGTACAGTAATGATCGATTTTTTGATAGAGGCAGAATATATTTCAAAAAATGTTGTCAAAGTGGGCATTTTGAACAGAATTTCCTGAAGCGATTGTGTTAGAAACGAAAAATATTGCCCTACTGAGAAAAATAATTGTTTATTAATCAAGTTTTAATTCATTGAAAGAAAAATAAAAACACAGGTTGCTTTAAAATCTTTTCAAAAATCACGTCAGCATGTTTCATATTTTTTTTTTTATTAAAAATGAATCTGAAAATGTGCCAGAAAATTTCGAGTTGTTGAGTATGGAAAAATATTTTTTTTAACATTGCCTTAACATGATTCTGATAAAACCAGCTATTTTATAAAAAGGAAATAAAAACTCGTCAAAAGTAGACAGATAAAACTGTTAAAGTGGATTTATATCTAATAATGATTTAGGTTTTGTTGGTGAAATTAGTATACTTAACTTCGAAATCTACCTCTGCCTGTAGGCCGTTCCGGCAGGGATTTTTTGCCTTTATAAGATCCGACATTCGTAAAAATTAGTCAATCATCACGAAATTTGAACATCTTGTTAAGCTTTGCAATACTACTTTATGTTTTTTAAATAGTCGTCATATCCTGTGTCGGTTTTTACCGGGACATGTAAAAGAAATTGGTATGATCATTCACTCAACGTCAAGTCACTGAACGATAGTTGCAATGATGGGGTTTAAACTAAATGTGGATTTTTTTGGACTTTTTAATAACCTCCATATGTGCAATAATGATGTGCAATAAGATGTGCAATAATATGATGTGCAATAATAAATATGATGTGCAATAAGTAATTATCAGTGTAATAAGATAAGAATTCTTTGAACTCGGTTTCATTTTTTTCTTCTAAAAGAAAAACTGTGTATTAAAATTATGTCCCGCAAGTAAAACTCAGTAATCAAAACATGCCCCTGTTTCCCAAGTTAAGCTATAGTGCCTACTCTGTGTCGTATATTCTCTGTCTATAGCATATACTCTGTTTTTTTTTTGTTTTGTTTTCACGATTACAGCATTGCATAATATTGAGACTTGTTTATCCGATTTGTTTTTTTAAATATAAACGATAATAATTAAGAGAACAATGAATACTAGTTGCTTCTGAGAGTATGACAGTACTTGAAGTGATCAATGTTTATAACTACTGAGGAGTTTCCACACTAGTAAATTGCTTTTATGTATCAGAAAAAGTCCTAAATTAGAAGTAATATATAAAGCTCCTCCTATGCTGAAATTCATAATATTCTGTTCATAGCAGTATCACTAACTAAAACTTTGATCAAAACTTATTGTGAATTAACATATCAACGAATTATCTATTATATATATAAAATCCAAACGGAAATTTCGTTCCGAACGCCGAGATTTCGAGTTCTACCGCATGGATTTTTACGGAACTCATACCGTTAGATAGGTACCGTTCCAGGGAAGGTTTTAAGCTATACCACATCATTCTACCTAGATTAGTTATAGAATTATTACGGAAAATTCTATTATTTTGGACTTTGTTACTTCATATTTCCTTAAATATCTGGGCTCCTATTGGTCGTAGAGCTTAGATCTCGCGCCAAAAGTAGCTCCAAAGCACCCAAGCAAACTTTTCCCCGCGATTATTTTGCCGTCTTCCGATTTCCTCTAACTCTATTAGGGGCCCGCGTAGAGCCCCTTTAAAATATTTTTCGTAGTAATTTCAGCAATTATCTTAAATTATTGGTTAAGACCGCCACCCTCCCGATTCATGTATCAACGGAAAGGTTGCATGAAGGAGTTTCGTTCAGATACGCTTTCGTTAAGAATAGAGTGCGCTCCCTGGTGGTGGAATGTGGAACTAACATAACGCGATATTGTTAAAATTAGGAAATCTAACAATGCGATCTGTTTTAAACTTTGAGATAGTTCATAACACATAATCTATTATCTATTCTATTATATATATATATATATAATCTATTATCTATTCTATTATCTATTTTATATATATATATATATAAATCCAAACGGAAATTTCGTTCCGAACGCCTAGATTTCGAGTTCTACTGCATGGATTTTTACGGAACTTATACCGTTAGATAGGTATCGGTTCAGGGAAGGTTTTAAGCTATAACACATCATTCTACCTAGATTAGTTATAGAAGTATGACGGAAAGTTCTGTTATTTTGGACGATAAGGTTACCATTTTATTTCTTGGCGAAGTTGTTTGTTGTTGAAAAAATTGAAACGGCTATTACACCTAGAAAAATAAAAGACAAAAAACTGTTACTAATTGTATTTAAAATCTTTAAAAAAGAAAAAAAAAGAAATCCATTTTAATGAGTGATAATATTAAAAAACGAATATATTTAATTTAAACATGAAAGAGAATGTTCGTAATACTTAGAATTACTCAGTTGAAATATTGCAATTGAAATAATATTTGGCGATTTATCTTTTGCATCAGGTTAAGAAAAATGCATCTGAAAATTGATAAAATGATATCAAGGAAGTTCCCCATAAGCGCATGCTCAGCATTATTTGAAAAAAATTATAGAATATTCTTCTCATAAATATATATATATCCATAAAAAAATCGGCAGAACCTCTATTTAGCATTCCTAAAAAAATAATGAAAATTTCATTTTTTGCGATTTAGCGCTGGATGGCGACACGATAAAATTTTGAATAATACTATGATAAATATTCTTTAAGAAAAACTTTTTCAACTCTCGATACGAAGTTAGTTTAAGTAAGTTTAACTTAAATAAATACATATTTATAACTGCACTTTTGTCATATACTATGTAATAATGAAATTTAACGATCGTATTTATGCCGTTTACAATGAAATTTAAATGGATTAAAAGTGTTTCAAACTCAAATTAAGGTCCAATTCTGAGCATTGGCAATTTGACTTCGATATTGTTAGTGTCAGAGACAACAAGAGAGTTTTATTGCCATGGAAACAACAATTTAATATCGAAATGTTTAATGATAGCATTCTTAATTAAAATACCCTTAAAACTTATCCAGCCGGTGACACCGTATAAAATTAAATCGCTCAATACAAGTAACACGCAATTTGCATATATTATATAAGCTTACAGAAAAAATAGTAAACTAATCCACAGTTTAAGTTTAAATTCATTGAGCATTAGGCATTTAATTACTTATTTAACAAGGAATTTATAAATGCATATCAATCTCTTGTATTTGGCGAGGAAACCTATTGGTTCGCCAAAGAACGTCGAGCGTTCGTCTGTTCGCGCCAAATACTCGAAAAAATATTTTTTTTTTACAGATTTTCTACTGCGATTCGACCACTATATTTTTACCGATTTTTTATTACATACATGATTTCATTTTATTAGCATTTCCTTTTTCAAAATATTTTGAGTATGCGTTTTAAGGAGACCTTCCTTGTGAGTAACAATTTTTATTATTATTATTATTATTATTATGTATCTCTTACAGAAAAAACTAGCAGATGTAATTATAAAAATAATGATATTACATAAATAGCAGTTAATATTATAAAAGTGGAGTCAGATATTTAAATTTTAATGCAAACGTCCCCCCCCCCCCACACACATATTATAAATAATTTAATTTCAGATGTTTAAAATATTTTTCGCGTACTTTACTACGGATACATGCTATTTTGTTTTTCCCCAAACTTATAACTTTTATAACCTCAAACTCAGATCAACAAATATTGTCCACTCTCTTTTATTTTTTATTTATTTATTTATTTATTTATTTATTTATTCTTTTAAACATATATCGCCAATTTTTCTTTTAGAAAAGTCTACTGTTTCAAATGTTAAGTACTAAAGATTATTCTTAAGAAAATTTATCAATTTTGCGTTATTAATACCACAAAATAAAATATTTTGCAATAAAAATTGCTTACTGAGATACATTTTCGATTGTCTTTTTAATTCGTCATCCCATTTTCAGTTTTTTTTAAGGTTTTTGATATTGGATTAATCTTCCGTAATTAGGTTACCTGCTAATTAGTGCATTTACTGAACTATTTAGATGTTTCTTTTATATTTGAGAGAGTCAGATCAATGATCAGACAGTGACTGTCAGACAGTGATCGCGATTGTAGAAGATTACATGAAATTTGTACTTAGCTATTAGTAAATTTATGTTTTTTCATTATGAAGCAAACGGAGAACAGAAGATTTAGTATTATATATTTTTTTATTTGCAGTTATTTTACTGTCACTAAAAAATAAATACTTGGGAAAAGAATTTGAAATTCCAATGGTGGCTGGTGGAACAATATTTGTTGATTTATCATTTTAGCCTAGATAAGAAAAAAAGTACCTGAAATGCAGATAAAAATGAAAATAGAAATCATTATAAAGCAAGTTCTTCTGACGCACAATCCTATTCGCTAAACTGAGGAAAAAATTAACGATTTTAGGTTTATTTAGGCAGCAGACTGAAGAATAATGTAATTTTGAAAATAAAAAGTGTATTTATTTCTCCGTGTTATTGCACTCTTTAGAGAAATGAAAAAAGATCTTCGGTGCATCAAAAATATTATTTCGTTATATTATAACGTGTTAGGTTATTAAGTTTTGTATAACTGACTTTATTTGTCATTTACAAAGAGTATTTTGGGCGAAAGATCTATAATTCAGCCAACAGCAATTTGACTTTATTTAATGGGATGTAGTCTGGCGCATAATTACGTATGTTTTACGTATGTTAACTCTGGTAAATTTGTAACCATATAGTTTGCAAACACTTCTAATGTTTGCCGTAAAACTTAGCTGTGCACCCGATTATGGACGATTGGGAAGATTTTGATTGGATGAAAACAAGAGGTTTATTTTTCTATCATAATGAGTTATCGAGTTTTTTTTTTCAGGTTAACAGTTACATAATTGCAAGTGGTATATATATAAAAAGAAAATGGTAATGAAAATGACATTATTTTAATTTTATTCAAACACTTCATTTTTAAAAACCCACTTTTATGTGATTCACAATCCTTTTAATGAAAGTTAAAGACTTTTTGTGTGCAAACAATTTATTAAATTTTTTTACCGTATTTACTCTGCTGTAATCCGAAGATAGAAAACTGCAGTAGACCTGCTAGAAGACGTGTATTACAAAATATAATGCAACGTAGAGAGAAATTGTATCTAAGCTACCAGAACCACACATGGCACCAAGCTGAGAAGCCCGGAGTTCAAGAACTATCAAACGAAAGTGAATAATCCGAACATAAGTAATGTTCAGTGGTCACTCTCTGCAATCATTGTAAAAATATCTCATTTTAGTAGTGTGGTGACTAGAGAACATTTGAACATTTCTGATTATCACAACGGCCGTATTTTCTTCCCAACCTCTACTTTAAATATATACTGTAAAAAGAATTTCTTCTGAATAGTCCGAATTTTGCCTAACCCATAAGATATTTTAATAGCTAAATAGCGTTCGCATAGTATTCAGCAAATGCGGAAAGATTTTCCCGGTGAAGGTCCATATTAATTTAAAATACAAGGTCGAATTCATAATTTTGTTTGATCAATGATCATTTGGAAAATGGACCAGCGAAGCGGGTGTAGCCTGCTAGTATGCACATAAAACTCTGCTTTTGCTTTTCTTTTCTTTTCAATTTGCCACAAAACTTTCTGTTGTGCTGCACCACTGTTCACAAAACATGCCAACTGATGTGCAATAAGTAATTATCAGTGTAATAAGATACGAATTCTTTGAACTCGGTTTCATTTTTTTCTTCTAAAAGAAAAACTGTGTATTAAAATTATGTCCGGCAAGTAAAACTCAGTAATCAAAACATGCCCCTGTTTCCCAAGTTAAGCTATAGTGCCTACTCTGTGTCGTATATTCTCTGTCTATAGCATATACTCTGTTTTTTTGTTTTTTTGTTTTTTTACGATTACAGCATTGCATAATACTGAGACTTGTTTATCCGATTTGTTTTTTTTAAATATAAACGATAATAATTAAGAGAACAATGAATACTAGTTGTTTCTGAGAGTATGACAGTACTTGAAGTGATCAATGTTTATAACTACTGAGGAGTTTCCACACTAGTAAATTGCTTTTATGTATCAGAAAAAGTCCTAAATTAGAAGTAATATATAAAGCTCCTCCTATGCTGAAATTCATAATATTCTGTTCATAGCAGTATCACTAACTAAAACTTTGATCAAAACTTATTGTGAATTAACATATCAACGAATTATATGCACATAAAACTCTGCTTTTGCTTTTCTTTTCTTTTCAATTTGCCACAAAACTTTCTGTTGTGCTGCACCACTGTTCACAAAACATGCCAACTGATGTGCAATAAGTAATTATCAGTGTAATAAGATAAGAATTCTTTGAAC